>JBBGZY010000232.1:5807500-7007500 GCA_037952925.1 Lithobates clamitans
AGTTGTTATTAAACTTCTGTTGGTGTACACAGTACCGTGCACCCCTGGTGCAGTTGCTACTACTTTCCTGGTGGTGTACACAAAACATACAGTGCACCCATAGTTGTTATTACACTTCTGTTGGTGTACACAGTACTGTTCACCCCTAGTGCAGTTGCTACTACTTTCCTGGTGGTGTACACAATACATACAATGTACCCATAGTTGTTATTACACTTCTGTTGGTGTACACCGTACCGTGCACCCCTAGTGCAGTTGCTACTACTTTCCTGGTGGTGTACACAATACATACAGTGCACCAATAGTTGTTATTACACTTCTGTTGGTGTATACAGTACCGCGCACCCTTAGTGCAGTTGCTACTACTTTCCTGGTGGTGTACACAATACATACAGTGCACCCATAGTTGTTATTACACTTCTGTTGGTGTACACAGTACTGTGCAACACTAGTGCAGTTGCTACTACTTTTCTGGTGGTGTACACAGTACACAATACAGTGTAGTGTTTTTTTGCCAAACAAAATTTACAGCATGTCCGGAAGGCCACCAAGGAGAGGCAGACGGTCACAGGCCACTAAAAGAGGGCAAGCAGGCTATGTGTCTACAGTCGACAGTGCTGATCATGGACACGGTGCATCTTCAGCACGTGGCCGTGGAGCACGCTTGTCCTTTATTCCTGCAGCTGGCCGTGTTATTTAGCCACAACATGCAGAAGAGTTGGTGAAATCGATAAAGCCCTCCTCATCCTCTGTCATGCAGGCTCAGAATAGTTTGCCTGCCAATGCAGCTGCCAAAGTGGCCTATTCAATCAGCTCCATGTCAACAGTCACTCCTTCCCTAGCTCCACCATCATGCATGGAGGAGTCCCCCAAACTATTCGAACTAGTGTCGAGTACATGCTGCAGGAGGATGCGCAATGATTTGAAGGCTCCGATGATGGTACCCAGGTTGAGGAAGGGAGTAACGTCAGCTTAGAGAGAGGGGGTGCCCAAGAAGGTCAAGAAACTGGCAGTCATGTTCCCCCAGCTGCAGCATACTGCCAAGTTTGCTCCAGTGATGAGGAGGGAGGGGATGATGAGGTCACTGACTCAACTTGGGTACCTGATAGAAGAGAGGAGGAGGAGGCACATCTCCAACGAGGTAGGATACCCTCCAGGGGGCAGCTTAAGGGCAGCCACCCTATTGCATCACACCACAGAGCTAAGCACACGCAGGGTGCTGCTGACTCCCCGCATATTTTGAAAAGTTCTTTGGGGTGGGCTTTTTTTACACATGTGCAGCAGATTGCACCATTGCTGTTTTTCAAACATATGTCTGAAGTGTATCAAGCGTGGCCAAAACAGCAGCCATTTGCGCATCACATGCTTGACCAGACAGCCGTTTGGGCACCACATGCTTGACCAGACATATGATGACCCATGCAGTCCGTTGGAAACAGCACTTAAAAGACCCACATCAAAGAACAAGGCGAACCTCTCCTTGCTCCTCATCAGCCTGGATCTCCAACCCCACTATACCTCTAGTCCTCTCAGAAACCTGCGTCTGAATGTTAGCTTGGCCAAATTGCTAGCACTGCAACTGCTGCCTTTTCAGCTGGTAGACTTTGCCCCCTTTTGAGAATTTGTGGAATGTGCTGTACCTCAGTTGCAGGTTCCAAAGCGCAATTTTTTTTCCACATGCCGGCTCTACCGGAATGGAATGTGCGGTACCTTAGTGGCAGGTTCCCAAATGCCATTTCTTTTCACAGAAGGCCATTCCGGCTCTCTACCAGCATGTGGTAGGCAATGTCTTGGCCTCATTGGACAGGGCAGTCAGCAGTAAGGTGCATATTATTGCTGACTCATGGTCCAGCAGGCATGGACAGGGACGTTACCTTTCTTTCACCGTGCACTGGGTAAGTTTGCTGGCAGCTGGGAAGGATGCAGGACAGTGTTCAGTATTCTTGTTCTGCCACCACGCCTCCAAAATGCTAGTGGTGATTCTGCCACAGATCTCTCCTCCACCCCCTCCTCTTCTCCTTCCTCTATGGCCTCTTCCTCTGCAGATTTCTCCTCTGAACCAGTGGTGCTCCGTAGGCGTTCAAGGGGCTACGCAAGCACTCAGGCAAAAAGATGCCATGCGGTGCTTTAGTTGGTCTGCTTAGGGGACAGGAGCCACACTGGGGCAGAGATTCTGTCAGCTCTGCAGGAGCAGGCTCAGAGGTGGTTGATGACATGCCAGCTTCAGCCAGGAATGGTTGTATGCAACAATGGCACCAACCTCTTCTCTGCCCTCCGACAGGGACACTTAACCCATGTTCCCTGTTTGGCTCACTTCCTGAATTTGGTGATGCAGCGGTTCTTGAGCAGGTACCTGGGCTTACAGGATCTCCTGAGGCAGGCCAGGAAAGTCTGTGGTAATTTCCGCCGGTCATATAATGCCAGTGCTCGGCTGGCTGACATTCAAAGAGAATGCAACCTGCCCAAGAACTGCCTCATTTGTGACATGTCCACCAGGTGGAACTCAACGTTGGCAATGCTGCAGTGGCTGCACATGCAGCAGAGGGCCATAAATGAGTACCTGTGTGAGTATGGCACCAGGACAGGGTCAGGGAAGCTTGTCTTTTTTTTGCCATGCCAGTGGCTACTAATCAAGGATGCATGCACTGTCCTGTCACCATTTGAGGAGGCCACAAGGATGGTGAGCAGTGACAGTGCATGCATCATTGATACTGTCCCTCTTGTCTTCCTGTTGGAGCACACGCTTCGTGGAATAATGGACAGGGCACTTGAGGCAGAACAGCGGGAGGAAGAGGAGGACTTCCTTACCTCTCAAGGCCCCCTTTATCCAGATGCTAGTATTCCTGCAGGCCCGCCGATCACACAGGAAGAAGAAGAGGAGGAGGAGGATGAGGATTGTGTCAGCATGAAGGTGGAGGATAACACTCAGCATCAGCAGCAGTCTTCAAGGGATCGTTTGCAGTCCCCAGAAACCCATGGAGTTGTACGTGGCTGGGAGGAGGTAGTGGAGGATCATGTGAAAAGGAATGAGGATTAAATGCCTCTGCAAACCTACGCTGCATGGTCTCCTTGATCCTGCAAAGCCTGCGAAAGGACCCTAGGATTCGAAGTATCAAGGAGAGGGAAAATTACTGGCTGGCAACCCTTCTTGATCCACATTACAAGGGTAAGGTTGCAGAACTTATCCAGCCTTTGCATAGGGAGCAGAGGATAAAACATCTTTGGGAGGCCTTGCAGAAAGGTTTGTGCATACAATACAGTTTTCTGGTGCTGGACAACATGTTGCTGAGGCTTTGTTCAGTCACAGAAAGAGCGATGAAGAAGGTGGCCGGCTGACCGATGCCTTCAGGCAATTCTTCAGTCCTCAGCGCCCAGGTCTGATCAGTTCCAGCAACCATCGCCAGCATCTGAATTACATGTTGCATGGATATCTAGGGGCAAGATCAGACTTGGGGACCTTTCTACCAGAACATCCACTTGGTTCCTGGGTCTTGAGGATGGACCACTGGCCAGAGCTTGCTCAGTATGCAATTGAGCTACTGGCCTGTCCTGCATCCAGCGTTCTTTCTGAACGCACATTCAGTGCTGCTGGAGGCTTTGTAACGGATCACAGAGTGTGCCTGTCCATAGACTCTGTTGATCGGCTCACATTCATAAAAATGAATCAGTCTTGTTTTACCAGCTACCAAGCACCTGATGCTGATGTAACTGAATGATTTTTCTATGGATGTGGGATCCCTTGAAGACTGCATATGCTGTGTGACTATCCTATTATGTTGAGTGACTATCCTATTCCTCCTCAATTTTCATGATGATAGCTTCTAAGAATATTTCTGGTTCAGGGCACCACCACCACTACCTAAGGCCCAATTTTTCTGCCCCTGTTTAACAGGGGCACGTAATTACAATTTTTGAGCAAATATTTAACAGCAAGGCTCATTCCTGTGCTCAACAAGAGTATCTGTCAGGGGTTGCAGTGTTGTGGCACCACCACCACTGCCTAAGGCCCAATTCTTCTGCCCCTATTTAACAGAGGCATGTAATTACAATTTTTGATGTAATATTTCACAGCAGGGCCTGTTCCTGCGCTCAACAAAAGTAGCTGTGAGGCTTTACAGTGTTGTGCCACCACCACCACCGCCTAAGGCCCAATTTTCCTGCCCCTGTTAAACAGGGGCATTTTATTACAATTCTTGATATAATATTTCACAGCTGGGTCCATTCCAGGGGCCACCAAGAGTAACTGTGGGGGCTTACAGTGTTCTGGTTCCACCAACACCTAAGGCCCAATTTTCCGCAGAGTGTATAGGGCAGGCCGTATAGTATATACAGGTGGTTCCCTATTTTCAAACATCCAAATTGACAAACGACTCCTACTTACAATGGAAGGAGACAATAGGAAGTGAGAGGAAATCTACCCCTAGGAAGGGAAATTCTCTCCTGTAAGAGTTAATATGAGAAAAAGGTGTCTCCCCACTTATGCTTTATCACCAATCCTTGTTTCCATAATAACCCCAAATTTTCAAAATCTAATTGTCATTGGGACAAAGTGGAGTGAAATCTTCTGAACAGGGGCACAGACAGCAAAATAAATGTTACAGGGGTGATGATAACCCTTCCCTATGTTATCCAAAAAGCTTAAAAATAGAATTTTTTGGCTGGAGCTACACTTACAAAATGTACCTGTTCCAAATTACAAACAGATTCAACTTAAGAACAAACATACAGTCCCTATCTTGTTTTTAACCCGGGGACCGCCTGTATACTGCTGCTGTTCAGAGTATATAGGGCCTGGGGGCTCCACGCCTTTTTTTTTTTTTAATTTGGATGCAGGGTTCACCTTAATATCCATACCAGACCCAAAGGGCCTGGTAATGGACTGGGGGGGACAACATTAAATTAGCAGTTTTAAATGACTTTTTTCCTTTAGAAATGAAATTTTGTAATATCGTCCATTTTTAAAACTTTTTTTGCTTTGATACATGTCCCCTGGGACGGGACCCGGGTCCCCAAACACTTTTTATGACAATAACTTGCATATTATCCTTTAAAATTAGCACTTTTGATTTTTCACGTTCGAGTTCCATAGACTTTAACGGGGTTTGCGTGTTCGTACAAATTTTTTATCTGTTTGCATGTTCTGCCACGAACTGAACCGGGGGGGTGTTTGGCTCATCCCTATTGACAACACAGTTTGGGTGTTATTTTGTGTCTGAGTTGAGGTATCCAGCTTTAAGTCTGAATCTTTGAAGCATTTTCTTTTTAGTGTTAATTTTTTTTGTAGTTTTTTTTCCATTTCCATGGTGTCATTCTCCAGCAGTCTGGTTGTATTCAGTATTTCTTCTTTTATAGTTCTCTTTAGGTCATAGCATATTTTAATAATTTTATTTCGTAGTCTGAGTGCCTGGTATAGAGACATTCTTCAAATCTGCTATTCTATGTGTACAAAGTGGGGTTCTGAACTCTGAGTCTTTGTGAGATGTCCCTTTGGCACGCAGTCAAGAAGAACATGTCAGTATCCATATAAGTGAGATTCTTCAGGTTTTTCTTTAGTTCCAGAAAAGTGCTGTTATGGTATCTTCCAGCATTAATCAATGGCTAATGCAGTTCAAACCTCTACTACTGCTAGGAGGCCAGCAATGGAAGACCCCTTACTTCTCTTTTGAAAGATGCGAACCTGTGCCCAGACTTTGCGCACTTAAGTATGCCCTCTGTAGCAATTGACACTGGGGAGAAATCTGTTTTAAACGTTCAACATTGAAATATTACTCTTTTTCCTATTACTTTTTATTGCACTGACTAAAAAAATGGCAACATGCCAGCCTTCTAATATAAACATGCTGTAGGTGTTTCTAAACTGTTAGAAACCGACTGAGATCTGATTTCAGCATCTTTAATGTAATTTTTGAAGATCTTTGCAAATATATTACTTAACTTTACAAGCTGCTTTAAAGATCAGAGATGGCTTGTTTTAAATCTTGTTTACTGCTTGTTAAGAATATATCAATACTTGTTTGTGCCTAGTCTGAGCACAGGTGCATTTTACCCACTTGAAGCCTAAGCCATTTTCTGGCAATTTATGTTTACAAGTTTAAATACAAAGGTGGTGCTGCGCTAATGAAATCAATGTGAAATAAACTTTCAAAGTGTATAATCATATAACACAAAACTGATATACAACCACAAAAAATCCTGATTAAACAAACAAAAAGTAGGGCACTTTCTCATATGAAAATGATGATGATAAGTGACAAAATAAAATATTAGAGTGCTAGTGGTAAAGTGGATGATGCACGTGATAAATCATAAGCTAAGTCCAATAAAAATGCTGAGTGATCAAACGTGCAAGAACACACAACCAAATGTGACCGGTGTCTCTTCTTTCAGTGCAGTGACATCTCTGTGCTAATTGGCCTCTCACCTTACTGGTGTAAGGTAACAGCATAAGCAGAAAATCTTGGCGAGCCTCCCATGGCCTAGATAGGTATTCCCAGGGCTAAGCTGACTGGTGGCTTTCTCAAACTTTGGACTATGGCTTCCTCTGGGTATCCTTATCTCCTAGGTTAGATGACTCCACAAGGTAGATGTTACAGGCCTTCTATGACAGTGGTGTAAACTAGGGGGTCCCCCCCCCAGACTTCTCCAATGTGGTATGTAACAAGAAAGGGGTTCCCAAATAGTGTAACAATGTTTGGATCAATTTATTTGGTAAAAACAGCTGAATCTTACTCACTTTTTTAATAACAGCAAACCGTAAAAAACCCATGAGTGGTGAGCTTGTACTCCCGCGTCACTTCCAGTGTGCCTGTCAACCAATCCCGACGAGTATCATTGCGGTCATGTGACTTCATCTTAGCCCTGGGAATACCTATCTAAGCCATGGGAGACTCACCACGATTTTCTGCTTATGCTGTTACCTTACAGCAGTAAGGTGAGAGGCCAATTAGCACAGAGAAATCACTGCACTAAAAGAAGAGACACCAGTCACATTTGGTTGTGTGTTTCTGTACGTTTGATCACTCAGCATTTATATTGGACTTAGCTTATGATTTATTACGTGCATCATCGACTTTACCACTAGCACTCTAATATTTTACTTTGTCACTTATCATCTTTTTCATATGAGAAAGTGCTCTACTTTTTGTGTGTTTCATCAAGATTTTTGGTAGTTGTATATCAGTTTTGTGTTACATGATTATTATACACATGGTTATACATGATTATTATACACATGATTATACACTTTATTTCAGATTGATTTCATTAGCGTGGCACCACTTTTTGTATTTTATTCTTTTTACTGCTTTGGATTTAGCTTATCTGTGTTTGAGGCTGTTAGTTGTACCCTTTATTTAGTGATACCACGAGAGCACCCCCTTCTTTACATGTTTAGAAGTTTACCTTGGTATTTTTTGCTAGAAAATTACTTACAATCAAACATTATATATTATTCTTTAGCAGGGACCCTAGGGAATAAAATGCAATCATTGCAGTTTTTATGTCACAGTATTTGCGCAGCGGTTTTTCAAACACATTTTTAAAAAAAATACATTTTAATACATTTTAAAAAACAAAGCACAATACAGGTGCATCTCATAAAATTTGAATATCATCAAAAAGTTAATTTATTTCAGTAATTCAATTAAAAAAGTGAAACTCAGATTAGAATATTACATAAGACCAATAAAAAAAAGGATTTTTAATATGTTAGCGTGCTAAAAAGTGTTTCCATGTACAGCATAGTATGCATGTAATACTTGGTCAGGGCTTCTTTTGCATAAATTACTGCATCAATGTGGTGTAGCATGGAGACGATCAGCCCGTGACACTGCTGAACTATTATGGAAGCCCAGGTTGATTTGATAGTGGCTTTCAACTCATCTGTATTGTTGGATCTGGTGTCTCTCATCTTCCTCTTGACAATACCCCACAGATTCTCTATGGGGTTTAGGTTAGGCGAGTTTGCTGGCCAATCAAACACTGTGATACCATGATCATTAAACCAGGTATTGATACTTTGGCCTGTTGGAAAAATGAAATCACCATAAAGCTGGTCAGCAGAGGGAAGCATTAGGTGCTCCAGAATTTTCTGGTAGAGGAGTGCGCTGACTTTGGACTTGATAAAACACAGTGGACCAACACCAGCAGATGACATGGCTCTCCAAATCATCACAGACTGTGGAAACGTCATACCAGCAAAGGAGGGGCACAGCTATGGGAGCCAGCTTTGCATATGCTAATTTGATAATGGGCTATTGGGAGGATTTGAAAATATGGTCTGACAATCCTTTCTCCCAATACATCGTTTTTTTTGGCTGGTATATAGATGATGTCCTATTGATTTGGAGTGGGGGTCCAGATCTTTTTTCCACCTTTGTGGCCTATTGCAATGACAATTCATTGGGTCTGTCCTTCACACATGAGATAGATCAGAACAAACTGGTGTTTTTGGATCTAGTTTTGTCCAATGATGAACAAACTATCATCACTAGCAATCATAACAAGCCTACATCTGGTAATTCTTACCTCCATTAAAATAGTTGCCATCATACCACATGGAAAGACAACATTCCCAAGGGTCAGTTCCACAGATTACGAAAAAACTACCAAAACAGAAGATTATATGGTACAAGGACGGCTTATGCAAAGAAAGTTTGAGGAGAAAGGATATCCCAAGGCTTTAGTGATGGACGCATTTCTCCAAAATAAGACACAATTGCCAAAAAATAAAAACGACAGGCCTTTGACCATGACCCATACAGCAAGATTTGTATCCAATTTTAATAGTAAATACAGGGCCATCACCAAAATAATAAATAAACATTATGACATCCTAAAACATGATCAAGTTTTAGCCTCCTTACTTCCTTCCAGGCCACAGGTCACTTTTAGACGTTCCCGCACGGTAAAGAACATCATTGCCCCCAGCAAACTGACCAAACCCAAACTGACTAATAAGGGATCCTTTATTGACGTTAGAACTTTTTTCGATAATAGAACTGGGATTTTTCAGTGTCGGAAGAGAGGCTGCCTCACCTGCCAGTCAGTTCCCCATGGTCGCTCTGAAATAACTACCAATGGAGGCAAGTCCTTCAAGATAAAACAATTTATTACCTGTTCTACGGAATTTGTTATATTCGTCCTGCGTTATCCATGTGGTCTTCTATACGTAGGTCGTACGATATGGACCCTGTGAACTAGAATAGGTGAGCATCGCAGACTAACTAAAAAGGGATGCATTAAACATAGCGTTCTGCTACATTTCCACCTGGTACACAATAAAGACTTTCGACAAATAGAAGTACTTGCCATCGAGGCTATCCTTAGAGGTACCCTAATGGAAAATGAAAGGTTCTCCCTTCTGTGCCGAAGGGAGACTTTTTGGATATATTTATTGGGTTCCCTCTCGCCTGAGGAACTCAATGAAGAAATTGATGTCCTCAGCATGATTCAACAATGATCAGTCCAGGCTGTTAGTACAGTATCCCAGGATCTTTTACTGACACTTTTACTGATTTTTTTTTTTATATGATTCTAAAAATTCCTCTAGTCCGTCCCTCCATACCCAAATCTGTTTTCCTTCCTGTATCAGTTTTTAGTCATTAATCAATTAATCATATATTCATTTTCTTCAACAATTATAATAAAATATACATATTTATATTTGTATTCATGTTTGTATTTATTTTTGTCCTTTTTAAATATCGATTTCAATATCACTTTATTTATTTTTTAGTTATTTTTATAATTAATTATTAATTAATTAATCAATTATTTTTTATCCTTATTTCCCTTTGTTTCTTTTTCTCATTTTTCTCATTATTTTTCGTTATTGCTTTCCACTTGATTCACTATTTTCTTGATTGCAATATATTCTTTACATCTATTATTGTGGGTCTATGCAATAATTGTACATTTGTATTACTTGTGTTTTCTGCATACAAGGGGTTAATGTCTCAAGAGCGGATAAATGGGAAAGGAACTAAGAAAGAGCTGATCCTGAGGGTCTCTGCCACATCCCAAAGTGAATGAAAAAACAAAAAACAAAGATGCCCCAAAGGGATATTGCGGGCAGGGAACCACCAAGGGTCAATAAGTTGTAGATGCAAATAGAGTAGAGAGGAAAAATATATAAAAATTTAGAAATTTATTCAATGTACAAAAAGCATACTGACATCTAAAAACATTGGTACAGTGGGAACAATGGTGTCAAAATACAACTGCTATAGTGCTGCAACAACCACAGATTCTGGCAAACCAAACAGTCAAAGACAGATTGGAGCTGCAACACAGACCCTACATGTTTCGGAAAAACACAAAAAGATTAATTTCCTTTTATGATATGTACTTCCTTCTTCAGGGGTTCAGATAAAGCAGATTGTTGCATTTCTATCAAAAGAGAAACATGTGCATACATATAAATAAATAAGTACATCTTGCATCTATATGAACAATAACAAAAACAAAAAGACAAAACTTCACTTCAAAAAAGGCAGAAAATGCATCAGAGTGTATGCTAGATCAATTGGTACTCACAGGACATTTGTTCCTCTATTCCTCTATAGTAACAGTAGTACACAGCAAGGGTGTAAGAAGATGGATTCCCACGTCCATAGGTCCACTGGGTTGGAATGCTATTCAAAGCTAACTCCAATGGGATAGAGTTTACTGAGCTCTTGGAAGGAGATTGATTGGGATATAAAATCAAGCCTTAGTTGTAAGTGGGGCTAGCCTAGTATGAACAGGCAGAACGTCAGGTCAAAACTCACAAGAACCGCCAAAAGGGCATGGAAGATGCAGATCTATAAGGTGGCGAGGAGACAAAAAAAAAAAAAAATATATATATATATATATATATATATATATATATATATATATATATATATATATATATATATACCATAAGCAGGTGTGCGTATGGGTACAAATTAAGAAATCAAAAGTAGAAAGGGGGGGACATTTTCTCTTACGGAGTAGGGAGCAAATGGAAAGGCCATATTGTAGCCAAATGAATTAGAAAAAATGGAAGTGAGTAAAAGTAAATAAGAATGCAACAAATAGAGACCCCCATAAAAATTATTATTATTATTATTATACAGTATTTATATAGCGCCAACAGTTTACGTAGCGCTTTACAACTTGAGGGTAGACAGTACAAATACAATACAATTTGATACAGTAGGAATCAGAGGGCCCTGCTCCTTAGAGCTTACAATCTAAGAGGGGAGGTCAAGAGATACAAGAGGTAGTAACTGTGGGTGATGTGCTGATTGAGAAGATAAATGTACAGTTGTTAGGTGGGGGCCAGATAGGCTTCTCTGAAGAGATGAGTTTTCAGGGATCGTCTGAAATTGGATAAAGTAGGAGAAAAACGGACGGATTGGGGTAGAGCATTCCAGAGGATGGGGGAGGCTCTGGAGAAGTCCTGAAGGCGAGCATGGGATGAGGTGACAAGGGAGTTTGAGAGCAGGAGGTCTTGGGAGGAGCGAAGAGAACGATTAGGTTGGTATTTTGTGACTAGGTTAGAGATGTAGCTAGGGGCCAAGTTGTGGATGGCTTTGTAAGTTATAGTTAATAAAAATATTGTTAAAAGAGGAATAGGTTACAAACCTTATCTGGGCAATTCACTGAGGACTGTGCAGGAGCAACGCTCATCTCGGCTGTGTAGCAGGGGTATATTGTGCTTACCTGGATTAAATAGTCAGTACAATGGGAGTGTTATTGAAAGAGCAGCCAATCCCGCACATTAAGTGTACCTGAACCTGGAGAGGGGAATGAACTTTAATGAGAAGTGGAGGTTCCAGGCACTCATACAAAAAACACACCTGTGTGTAAGAGGCATTGACCAATCATGGTTCCCCGGCCTGTGTGGCGTCCGGTGTCACTACGCAAATTAGCGCGATGACGTCAGACACAGGCCGCCGACACGGAGAGAGAGCAGCAAGTCAGGGCACAGGTGATAAAAGGCCCAGTCCACAGGCGCAAGACACTTGGTTGGGTGCATGCGCATAGGTGCTGCAAAAAAATGCCTCCGTCTCCAATAGAAAGGGCCGGAGGCCACCCGTGTCAGGGAGTGCCAACGAGCCATACCGCCAGGGAGAACCAGGAACAAGAAAAGGAAAATCAAAGCCCAAACAGCTCAATATTTGTTGTCATGAAGTTTCTAAGAGAACGTGTTTAATTTATTATATGCATTTGTGGGAGATTTCCAATGTGCTTGGACTGAAGGGACATGGGATAAACATCTATACATAATAATATTAATAATGTTCCTAGAAAATTAAAAACAATCTATGAACACTGAGAGAAACACATGATATTTCAAAAATAAATGAGGAGAACCATGTTGACACAGCAACATAATAATAATGCATACAATATAAATCATTTCAGAAGATAATATGGTGAATCAATGCACCTAATACACATAAGATGATCAAAAAGGTGGGAAATTAGAAAAGAAAAGGAAAGCTCATTATTAAAATTGGAAGTTCAAAGTTCCTTATCATAGCCACCTGTAGCGAAACTTGGAAGGAAGGGTTTAAGATTGAAGGCTTCATTAAGACCGGGTGGAAAAGTCGCATTGAGATTTGATATCCAACGAAGCTCTCACTGCAGGAGAATTTTGGGGTGTAGGCGATCCAACACAGGGACAGATATTTTTTGACAAATACCATCATGTACTTGGGCCACATGTCTTCCTAGTGGAAGATCAGGGTCGGCTGTTTGCATAGCCCTAATGTGGCGGTAAAGTCTCTGTCATAATTTTTGTATCGTTTTGCCCACATAGAAACAGTTACAGCTACATAATAGCATGTAAACTACTCCCATGATCTGGCAATTGGAATGGTGTTTAGGTACAAAGTGCAACCCATTAGGCAGATGTTTTTTCTAGTGTCCATGTATTTGCAGTAAGAGCATGATCCACACTGGACCGTGCCCACTGCTGTGCATGGATTGCCTCTTTCTAGGCCTCAGAATTCGCTCTAAACCAGCAAATCATCCACAGAAGTGGCCCATCTGTAGGTGATTAATGGCGTTGGGGGTACAAAAGGACCTATAAAGGGGTCAGAGGTTAGTAAATGCCAATATTTTTGGCATATATGCCTGACTTTGCTGTGATCATTGGTATAGGTGGTAATTATTCTTGAACTTTCATTGGAGGTTGTAGCCTGTTTGGCAACCAGTAAATAATGTCTGTCCTTAGAATTGGCAAGTTGGAAAGCTTTTTTGAGGCATTTGTGACTATAGCCACGTTCAAGTAGCCAGCTTTTAAGTTTATTGGCCTTATATTTGAAATCCGAATGGTCAGAACAGTTACGTTTGATCCATAAATATTGACCGTAGGGAATTGAGTTGATGAGTGGTTTCAGATGGAAGCTGGATGAGTGCAGTGCTGTATTACCGGCGGTGGGCTTCCTAAAGAGTTTTCAGGATAATAGATTAAATTCATTTATGGAAATGTCAATGTCCAAGAACGTGACCTTGGACATATCAAACATTATAGTAAATTTAAGATTGAATTTATTCTTATTTAATGCATCCAAGCACTCAACCAGGAGAGATTGGGGGCCATCCCAGACGACGAAGATGTCATCTATGTACCTGTGCCACATAACAACTTGGCACAAGTACATAGAGAGATCCTCATCGCTGAAAATCACATTTTTCCACTCCCCCCAGGTACAGATTGGCGTAACCAGGGGCACAACAAGTGCCCATGGCTATGCCCTGTACCTGAAGGAATAGCCGGCCATCAAAGGAAAACAGGTTGAAAAAAAACAGGTGGTTCCCTGTCCGCAATATCCCTTTGGGGCATCTTTGTTTTTTTGTTTTTTGTTTAATGTCTCGAGCTGACACTCTCCTCCCCCTCCCACTCACATACCTATTTATCTCACTTTGCCGACAGCACCCGTGACTTTGATAAAGCGCAGGCGCATGAAACATGTTAGTCATGGTCGCTGTGGCAACATAACTGTGCTTGCGATCCACCCAGCACTCGTCTCCACACAGCATTGATTTCTCCTCACTTCCGGCAATGTTCGGCTCTGATCGGCTCAGCTCTGGTTCTTCCGGTCTTTGGATTCAGTTGCATAAGCCAAAGCGCCATTCAAGAAGCCAGGTCCTAGCATGTTTGGCCAGCCAGCAGGAACAGTGGAATCTTTTAAAGTGGCTCACATCACATCTCTGGTCACAGTGAGTTTGGCATTCCTTGTTGCACCCTCCATTGCACTCCAGCGGGCTATAACCCTCCCATTCCATCATTCATGTGCATTACAGCCACAGAGTCTGTCGCTGAGGCTTGACACACAGAGCATATTTGCTGACATTAACCCTTTGCTTACTGGAGTCATGGCGGATCGCTAACTACTATTTCGGAGTACTTCAGTTCTGACGGTGTTTATTGATTTTAACCAAGGTTGATTTTACTGTTTGTCTGCAATGTCAGATTTTTATCTCCATGTACATCCCAATAAATGAACTTGATTGTTTACACTTCCTACAACAATCTTTTACTGCTGGCACCCATTGAGCGCTGCATTTATGTCAACTTGGATTCTGTGCCTCTCCACTCTTCCTCCAGACTCCGAGACCTTGATTTCCAAATGAAATGCAAAATTTACCACAGTTCATGACCAGCTATTGGCACCGTCAGGTCGTTTCTCAGGGAGCTCGCAGCAACAGTAAGCCAGAGAGTCACCGATGAGTGGTGGGGGGCTCCTCCCTCCCGATGCGTCTGATAGCGTTCCAGCAGCTTATGAGCCGCTCAGAATGCTTTTAATAGAAAACCAGCCATTCGCTGAAAAAATAATACCGAGGTTATGGCTGATATCTTCAGCCATAATTCCAGTAAAACAGTTAAAAAATGTATATATACATGCATTGCGGTCCTAAAGACATATTTCAGCCATATGTGTGTTTGCTACTATGTTTTTATGTTTTGAATACATTGGAAAACTGCTAAAGTTTCTGTCAGGTTTTTATTTTACAAATGAGCACAGATATATGAAAGCCATTGGCCGCACGTTAAAAGGTTATGACCTAATTGACTAATAGAGTTCTACAGCATATTATGTGTTACCCACAATCTTTAAGATTGCATTCCTTGTCTGCTTCTCTTTACCATTATTAAAAGTCAGCTTCAAACACTATTGCGATCTTTAAAAAAGAAAAAGCCTCAACATTTCTGCAAGTGGAACAAATAAGATCCATAATGTTTGTAATATGTTTATAATAGCTTCTTGATTGTCTTTGGTTGGGTGAATGTAATATTTCCTGACATTTAATACTAAGAAAAAAATATCCATTAGAACATTCAAATATGAGAGTTAACATTCACCAATAGAGAGAATACCCTAACACTATAGGCTAAGAACATTCAATCAGCAGAGGAATTAATATGAGGGAAACATCTGCACTGGGTAGCGTCTATGTAGAATCCTGACTTAACAGCTGAACGAATAGGTGTTTGGCCAAGTGAACCTTCAGCTGTAGTGTGAAATGAAACATTTAGTAGTGGTATGTGCTCATGGATGGCACACAGCATTTGAAAATGTAGGTTATATACTATCATTTTTTTTTTTTTTTTAAGAACCATGTGCTATTTGGATATTAACATTTGAAGACATATATGCCTATGTGGAACTGTTATCATTTTATCAGTGGATATCCAAGTATCTTTGGGATCTTTTTAGTGTAGCAGGTGCCACTCTGCTCACACATCCTGCCATGCTGAAAGGCACAGAGACACAGGCAGAGCCATAGCTGCAAGGGATTTCCTCCCCCTCCCTTTCCTCCCTGTGCTGTTACATAGAGAGTGGGGCCGCGTAAGCGGCTGGTGGCAGTTGGCTCCCATTGGCTGCAGCAGGGAACCAATGAAGAAGAGCAGCAGAGGATCTTGGGTAATTTAGTCCTGAAGAGTAATGATCCCATTACAATGGCTGGGTGCTGGACTGCAGCCCACAGCGTTCCCAGGGAGAGCTGGAGGGTCAAGCCCAGAGGAGGAGGAGAGGGACACCACAAGGCAGATGAAGGAGACAAAGGCAGAAGGGAGAGGTCACGAGGCAGAGAAGCTGGAGATAGGAGAAGAGGCGCTTTCCTTGTCAGGTGGCCAGTCGAGCATCGAGTACCCTGCAAGAGCCTGTTCTAGGACATCTTTGCCTTGGGCCTTACGCCCTGTACACACGACCGGTTTTGCTGTTGGAATAAACTCTGAAGGTTTTTCGCCGTCCTGCATACACACGGTCACACCAAATTCCGACCGTCCAGAATGTGGTGACGTACAACGCGTATGACGGGACTAGAAAACGGAAGTTCAATAGCCAGTAGCCAATAGCTTCCATCTCGTACTTGCTTCAGAGCATGCGTTGTTTTTGGTGCGTCGGAACAGCATACAGACGAACGTTTTTTCCAATAGTAATTTGTTCCGTCGGAAAAATATAGAACATGTTCTCTATCTAAGTCCATCTGAATTTTCGACGGAAAGAGTCCGATGGGGCATACACATGGTCTGAATATACGATGAAAAGCTCCCATCAGACTTTCTGTCAGAAATTCAGCTCATGTGTATGCGACATAAGTGTCGCTGGATTGGTGAGCGGGCATTAGCAAAATCTTGTGCAACCTCTTTAGGACACTGCATGCAGACACCATTGCTTCACTCACTTTATCAAGCCCTGTGAGGAGGCCCTTTGTACCAGTGGTTTCTCTCTGCTGAAATGTTACATTTAACACACTTTTCAGGACATATTGGGCCCTTTTCAAAGAGCCATCTGAAGACTCAAGACTTCATCTGCAAGGACTACTGAATACTCCCCATTACAAGGGATAAAAACTTCAGTGTTTATTCAGGCCTGCAGAAATTCTGTGACCACATTTATACTCGTTTAGGAGGAACTGTAATTTTAAGCATAAAGTTGATCTTGCATATTGTCTGTTGCACCACACATTGAAGTTCAGGGCCTGTGATTTCGGGGGGGGGGGTTGTTGTTTTTTTTGTTTTTTGTTTTTGTTTTTTTTTTTTCTTTCAAAAGTTTTTTTATTGAATTTTCATGTAGAAAGAGTAACAATGTACAAGTGACATATATAAACCTGCAAGGCTTTGTAGTACTACTACTACAACAAAGTGCCAACTGGAGCATATAATGTGTAGGATCCTCTACCTGAAGGTAGGTGCTAGACTAGTATTCTATATAGCTCAGGGTCCAAGTGCAGGTAAATTTAGCCAGGCCTGTGCTTTAGGCTGGACCTGGTTGTTTTGATTTGGGACTGGGAGAGTTTGGTGTAGTGGGAGGTGTGGCCACCTGTGCTCTGACTCAGAAGTGCCTCCCCTGCTTTCAGACAGATTGTTCTGGAAGAGAGGTTGGACTTGAGGTTTGAGTGGCAGGCAGCTCAGGTGAGGAGCTCTGAACAATTACCTTTGGGTATTGGCAGGGGGCAGGCCTACCATATAAGCTGAGGTCACATACTGCCAGGGTGGAGTTCTGGAAAGCAGGAAAAGACAGAATGGAGTATTGAGCTGCTGTTCCGGGCATCCCCATGTGGGGATGCGCAGAGCGCGAAGGAGGGATGGAGGGACCGCTAAGAGGGAGTCCTAGGTAAAGATCTTCATCTATGAAGTAGTGTCAAGTTGCTGTGACCGGGAACACGAGACTTGTGTGCCGGAGAAGATCAGTCCAGAAGAAGTAGCAGCACAGCGGAGGAGAGTAGATCAGCGTTCTGTGACCGGGGACACAGAACTATCCCCTTTTTGGGAGAAGGTTAGTGTGAGTGAAACAGAAGAGGAGAAGCTCTCGAGAGTAGTGCAGAATGCTGTGGCCGGGGAACACAGCATTGATAGTTATGGACTAGCTGGGAACAGTATTCCCCCCTTACCATGTGTCAGGCCGTCGGGGGGAGGTACCGCGTATCCCTGGTCTGGTTAAGCACATTGGTAATACCTTCCAAAAGACTGTGTGGCTGTCTGATTCATTGAGCCATCGGGGAGAGGCTGTGTAGGCTTCTGGCTCATTGGTTTGCTGGGGGGAAATGAAGAAATAGCATTTCAGTAGTTTGCAGTAAGGATTTGCACAAGAAGAGAAAGAGCAACAGTCTACAGAGAAGTTATTTAGAGGAAGGAGACGGAGGGTGCAAGGTGTGCATCAATTTGCAAGGCCAAGGCCACTGAATAATGTCTTACAATGTGCTAAATGCTATGGGCCTCTCATATCTTCCTGTATCCCAACCAAGTTGTATCCTGCAATAAATGTACAAAACTGCGCAAATGACTGTTCATTGTCTTAACTGATGGATGGGGGTCTGGCAGCAGGGTGATTGGCGGATTGCTAGTAACCGAGTGGTGACCACACCGCTACCAATGTGGTTAATTCTTAGTTTATCCATGGGCCCTAGCTCAGCAGGGTGGCTTATTGAATTACTGCAAATTGAGTGGATGAGAATCTCTGATCCCTCCGCCCCAGAAGGCCACCACACATCACCCCATGGGATCAAACTGTGAGTGTGAGGTCACCTCCCTGTGGCTCTTAGACCAGACCTTACCCTTACAACATATAGGGCATGCCCTGGGAGGAATTTTAAATGTCAAATATAAAAGTCTGTAGGTGTGAAAAGTGGGAAAGAATCAGAAGAGTGAGGCACCAGGATGCCTCTAAGCGAGCAGAAGAGAGAAAGGAAGGGGGAGAGAGAGGAGAGGAGAAAGAAGTCAGGGAGGTCTTAAGAGTCTGGTGTAATGGGGCATAGGAAAACATAGGAAAATGCCAGTATAGGTTGCCCAAGGTTCCCAAATGCCCACAAACTTAGGTACTTTGTCCTGAAGCTTAGCTACTATGTGCTCTAGTGTCATAATCCAGGATATTTTCTTCTTTGCTGCCATAAATGAGATTGTAGGCTTTTTTCCAAGCCCCAGCAAGTGTAATATTGGCACCCAAGAGGAGAAGAGTGGGGTCTGGAGGTATTGCTGCTCCTGAAATTTTCCTCAGAGGATGAAATACTGTCAGAAACCATGAGACCAGACTGATACAGAAGTACAGTTAAATCACACTTGTTTAATAATAAAAGTAAAAAGAACAAACGTAGTCAAAACATAGCTAAAGTTCAGTAACCGGAACGGATAGTCAGCCAAGCCAGAAGTCAGGGATCAAAGTAGTGGAACAGCAAGAAGGATCTGGAGCCAGAAGGGATATAAGCAAAGCCAGTTTTTAAACAGGAACGCAGGAGATAGTTTATTGTGATGTGACCAAGGCGAAGGCAGAGCTTCTCTGGAGTGGACGGATTAAGTAGGCAGGATTGACGAGCAGGATCATCAACAGCTGAGTAACTGTGGAGAGAAATGGGAGCTGGCAATTAGCCGACAGTGGCCAGCTCAGAGAAGAAAGGGCTGAGCCCAGCTCTGACAGTACCCCCTCCTCAACGACCCCTCCCCCTCGGAGGACCACCAAGCTTGAGGGGAAAACATCTATCCAAATCACGGAGGAGGACAGGGGCATATACGTCCAAGAATGAGACCCAAGAGCGTTTCTCCGGACAGTACTCTCTCCAATGCACCAGGTACTGTATACACCCACGGAACTTACAGGAGTCAACAATGGACTGTACTTCATGCTCCTCATGGTTCTCAACCTGTACAGGGTGAGGATGTGGCAAAGTGGTTGCAGACCAAAGGTTTTAAAAAGGAGACATGAAATACATTTGAAATATGCATATTAGAAGAAAAGTCTAATGCATAAGCCACTGAGTTAATCTTGTGGAGAATATGGAAAGGCCCAATAAACAGAGGTGCAAACTTCAGTGAGGGAGAGGGAACACAAAGTTGGAGGTTTTAAGATGACAGCCAGACCCTGTCCCCAACCTGGTAGGAAGGCGCAGGCAGGTGTCTGCAGTCAGCATGGAGTCTACCTATCATTAGCAGGATGCAAAGCCTCCTGGAATTGTGCCCAAGTGGAACAAAGACCACGGAGATGCTTCTCTAATGCAGGAATACTCTGCGGAACAAACGAGGCAGGCAACATGGAAGGTTGGAAAACATAATTCACAATAAATGGAGACAATCGGGAAGAAGAATTCAAGGCACTGTTGTGAGCAAACTCTGCCCTTGGTAATAGGTCTGACCACTTGTTATTATGGTCAGAAATATAGCAACGTAGGAATTGCTCCAAGGACTGATTGGCTCGTTCTGCGGCTCCAATAGACTGCGGGTGATATGCAGAGGAGAAAGTAAGTTGAATTCCCAACTGTGCACAAAAGGCTCACCAGAACCGGCACACAAACTGACTAACCCTGTCCGAGACAATCACCTTGGGTAGCCCATGTAAGCGAAAGACCCAAGCAAAAATGGAAGCCAGTTCCTTAGAAGTGGGCAACTTCTTAAGTGGAATACAATGACACATCTTTGAGAACCACCATAAGGATAACAGTGTTGCCTTGGGAGTTGGGTAACTCCACAATGAAATCCATAGACAGGTGGGTCCAGGGCCTCTCTCCATTGGGTATGGGTTGTAGGAGGCCTACTGAAAGGTGTCATGGAGTCTTACTCTGAGCACACATGGAACAGGCAGCTACAAAGGCAGTTACATCAGCACGTAGACTAGGCCACCAGAATTGTTGGGAAATGGCCCAAACGAATTGATTCTTCCCAGGGGGGCCAGCAGCCTTGGGAGAATGGTAAGTCTGGAGCATGGCAGTACGAAGGCTCTCTGGGACAAAGCAGTGGTCACAAGGTTTCTCAGGAGGAGCATGGACCTGAGCAGCAAGAAATTTGTCACCCAAAGAGAAGTGAAACTGGTGTGAACCATAGCCAGAATACGATCAGGAGGAATCACAGGAGCCGGAACCGACTCCAACTTGGAAGTGGGGGAAAATTGTCGAGACCAGGGATGAGCTGTTCGAGCTGTTCAGGTCGAACATGAGTTCAACTCGAACATCGGCTGTTTGCCCGTTCGCCTAAAGGTTAGTATGCAAGTTATTGTCATAAAAAGTGTTTGGGGACCTGGGTCCTGCCCCAGGGAACATGTATCAATGCAAAAAAAGTTTTAAAAACTGACGTTTTTTCGGGAGCACTGATTTTAATAATGCTTAAAGTGAAACCCTTCAGGTCTGGTATGGATATTAGGGGAACCCCGCGCCAAATTTTTTTTTTTAAACGGTGTGGGGTCCCCCTCAAAATCCATACCAGACCCTTATCCGAGCACGCAACCTGGCAGGCTGCAGGAAAAGAGGGGGGACGAGAGAGCGCTCCCCCTCCTGAACCATACCAGGCCACATGCCCTCAACATGGGGAGGGTGCTTTGGGGTAGCCCCCAAAGCACCTTGTCCCCATGTTGATGGGGAGAAGGGCCCCATCCCCACAACCCTTGCCTGGTGGTTGTGGGGGTCTGTGGGCGGGGGGGCTTATCGGAATCTGGAAGCCCCCTTTAACAGGGGGACCCCCAGATCCCACCCCCTGTGTGAAATGGTAAAGGTACCCCTACCATTTCACAAAAAATGTGTGAAAATGGTAAAAAAAAACACAATACACGCCTTGGAACAAGTCCTTTATGAAAAGAATAAAAAAAACTGTCCCATGGAGTCTTCTTTTCTTCTCACGCTCCAATGGACTGAAAGAAAAAAAAAGCCGCACGCCGCCTACGATCTGCCTCCATGGGAGGCACCTGCCATAATGACCGGCCTCTCTCAGGTGACAGCTCTTTTATAACTGAGGGTGGGGCCACACGAAGTTGCTGGTTGACCCCGCCCCTCTCTGAGGCACAGGGACATCCCTATGGCTTTCCCGTAGCATCAGAGGGGGGCGGGGTCACTCGATTACATAACCGGGTGGCCCCGCCTCCCTCTGACGCTACGGGGAAACCATACGAATGTCCTCGTGCATCAGAGGGGGGCGAGGTCACCCGGTGACGTCATCGTGTGGCCCTGCCCTCAGTTATAAAAGAGCTATCACCTGAGAGCGGCCGGTCATTACATTGGGTGCCTCCCATGGAGGCAGATTGTAGGCGAAGTGCTGCTTTTTTTTTTTTTTGGTCCGTCGGAGTGCGAGAAGAAGACTCCGTGGGACAATTTTATTTTTTTATTTTTTAAATAAAGGACTTGTCCCAAGGCATGTATTGTGTTTTTTTTACCATTTTCACACATTTTTTGTGAAATGATAGGGGTACATTTGTACCCCGTTACCATTTCACACGGGGGGCCGGAATCTGGGGGTCCCCTTGTTAAAGGGGCTTCCAGATTCCGATAAGCCACCCACCCGCAGACCTCCACAACCACTGGCCAAGGGTTGTGAGGATGAGGACCTTCTCCCCATCAACATGGGGACAAGGTGCTTTGGGGGGCTACCCGAAAGAACCCCCCTAATGTTAAGGGCATGTGGCCTGGTACAGTTCAGACCTGAAGGGTCTGGTATGGAATTTTGGGGGGCCCCACGCATTTTTTTAAAAAATTTTGCTTTGGGGTTCCCCTGTGGGGAATCCCATTCCGTTTTTATCAATTAACTTTTATGTGTATTGCTGGGTGTCAGGACCAACAATTCATTATAGCCACAAGTACTTTTAAAAGACTTTTTCATTTTGAAATATAATTTTGCTATGGTCTGTTGTAAACACGGGAAACATGCGCCGCTTTACAGGCATACTATAGAAGCCCCCCCTGGTAAGAAATTTAAAGGAATATTACACTTTTATTGTTTCAGTTTAAGCATTATTAAAATCACTGCTTCTGAAAATTTTCCATTTTCCATTTTTAAAACTTTTTTTTACATTGATACATGTCCCCTGGGGCAGGACCCAGGTCCCCAAACACTTTTTATGACAATAACTTGCATATAAGCCTTTAAAATTAGCACTTTTGATTTTTCATGTTCATTCCATAGACTTTAAGAGTGTTTGCGTGTTCGTACAAATTTTTTGCCTATTCACATGTTCTGCTGCGAACCGAACCAGGGGGTGTTCGGCTCATTTCTAGTATTGACAAGGCATCAGCCCTTCCATTCTTAGTACCGGGTAAGAATGAGACAATGTAATTGAAAATTGACAAGAAAAGAGCCCATCGCACCCTTCTGGGAGAGAGGCGTTTAGCCTCAGACAAGAATGTGAGATTCTTATGGTCGGTAAGAATGAGAACCGACACAGTGGTACCTTGGCCAATAGCTCTCTGTCACCAATCTCGTAATTGCACTCCACAGGTGACCATTTCTTGGAAAAGTAGCCACAGGGATGCATAGTGCTCTCAGAGGTAGGACGTTGAGACAGAAGGGCGCCAACACCAGTCTAAGAAGCATCAACCTCAAGGATAAAAGGTAACGTAGGATCAGGATGTGCCAACACAGGAGCAGAAACAAAGGCAGCCTTGAGACTCTCAAAGGCCTTAATGGACTAGGACTAGGACTAGGGATGGGCTGTCTGTTTGGGTCGAGCATGAGTTCGACTCGAACATTGACTGTTCACCTGGTCGCCGAATAGCGAACAATTTGGGGTGTTCGCGGCAAATTCAAAAGCCGCGCAACACCCCTTAAAAGTCTAAGACCCCTATAATCAATACAAGGTCTCAGTTCACCACTCTTCTTCTTCACAAAGAAGAAATCAGCACCAGCAGGAAACTAGGATTTGCTGATGAAACCTTGAGAGTGCATCTGCAACATACTCCTCCATGGCCTTATCCTCCAGGACCGACAAAGGGTAAACCCGGCCATGAGGGGGTATGGCACCAGGTTGAAGGTCAATTGCGCAATCATATGGCTGGTGTGGAGGCAAACTAAAGGCTTGACCCTTCTCAAAGATATTGCTAAAATCGCGATACTCCTCTGGCAGGGAGGAGAGTGAAGAGGTGCACAGGACCTTGGCTACCTTCTGGAAGCATGTCTCACTGCATTGTGGTGACCAGGAGAGAACCTCAGCACGGAGCAAATCAAGGATAACCAATAACCAGCAGAACATTAGGTGAGGAAATAACTTGGAATTGGATTATCTCATGGTGAAGAGCCCCTACAGCCATGGACAACAGAACCGTCTCATGAGTCGCATGAGCAGGCTGTAGAGGTCTGCCGTCAAGAGCCTCAATGGCAAGTGGAGTGTCAAGCAGCAGAATCGAGTGTTTCGATACAAGCCGAGTTGATTAGAGCCTGTATCTTCATGGATGACTCAGCCCAAAAAAGGGTGACCGAAACCAGGGGCTTATCCTTCTGGATAACTGGGGATGAAATAACTCCACCAAAGGTCTGTCCGTGACAGGACCTCAAGGTTCCGGCATTCCCTGGATGGGTAGGACAAGACTTCAAAAAGTGACCTGCCTGGCCACAATAAAGGCACACTCTCTCCCTCCTCCTAAAGGTTCTCTCATTCGCAGAGAGATGTGTGAAACCCAAGTGCATGGGTTCACCTTCACTGACCGACTTGGTACCAGGAGGCATGGGAGGTGAGGAAGGCAAGGGTGGGGCTGCAAAGCTCGGAGACAAATAAAGAGGAAGCTTCCACAAGCGCTCCTTAAAAGAGAGTCTTTCTCTGAGTCTGGAGTCAATGAGGATTTCAAACGTGATCAACTTCTCCAGCTCAGTGGGTATATCTCGGGCTGCTATCTCATCCTTGATGGAATCTGAGAGACCATGAGAAAAAGCAGCCACGAGGGCCTCATTGTTCCAAGCAACCTCTGCTTCCAGAGTACGGAATTCAATGGCGTAGTCGGACACAGCACTCGTACTCTGTTTGATGGACACGAGGCACTTGGCAGCAGAAGCGGAGCGTGCCGGAACGCCAAATACCCTTTTAAAGGAGGCCACAAACTCAGGGTAACTCAAGACAACGGGTTTTTGCGTCACCAATAGAGGGTTTGCCCAGGCCAAGGCTCTCTCAGAAAGCAAAGATATCACAAAACCTACTTTGCTTCTGTCTGTGGGAAACGCCTGGGGCAGCATCACAAAATATATCTCAACCTGGTTGAGAAACCCTCTGCATTGTGTTGGATCACCCCTAAATTGCTGGGGAAGTGGAGCAGAACCAGACATACTTCTTATAGAGGTAATACTCGAGTCGGGTGCCTGCACAGAGACTGGCGCAGCAGCAGGGATGGCCTGCAACTCAGGTTGTACCGGAGCAGTCACAGTGGGAGATTCCAGATGAGCCGAGCAACTCAGGAGAATTTGTAATGCTATGGCAAACTGATCCATGCGGTACTCTTGCTAATCCAATCTGGAAAAAATATTACCAACAAGTGGATTGACTGAATCTTCTGAATTCATGCTCTTTGCCTACTATCAGAAACCATGAAATCAGACTGAGACAGAAGTACAGTATATAAAACTACGTCATATTTGTACTCACCTAGTGGACTTTATATCTGAGGCCAAACTACTCCGTGTACGCTTATTGGCCAGGGGCTACAGCGGCCGCTTTTGCAGAAAGCCTACAATAAAGCCTTAAAACTGCCAAGGAATATGTTGCTTTATCACAAAAAAAATCCTATATCTGAAACTAAACCCGTTTTGAGAATCATCACACGGTTCTCATCTCAACATTAAGGGGTCAGGAACATACTCACCAACCATTGGCATATATTACAACAAGATTCAATTGTTAAAAAACATGCAGGCATCAGACCAGAACTTAGGTTTAGACGGGCTAGTTCTCTACGTGACAGGTTAGTGTCAAGCCACTATTCCTCAGCTCCCCAAATTGGAGCCAGGAATAGTGGCACACACAGATGTGGTAAATGCAAATTTTGTCCTTGGTTATGTCAGGATACTGTTTTTACACTCCCCAATGGGGAACCTTTTTGCCCCAAATTCAGAGCAGACTGTAATACACAGGGGGTTGTATATCTAATGTCCCGTGTATTCCGGGTCTTTTATGTCGGGAAGATGGCCCGGTGTTTTTGGCAATGCATCAAAGACCATGTCTATTATTCAAAAAATGGCAAAATGCTGACTCCGGTCAGCAAACACCTTGACCTTCATCATAAATTTGATGCGACATGTGTCTCATTTATTGCCCTAGCAGTAATTCCCAAGGATCCACGTGGAGGCAATTGGGACAAATTGATCCTGCAAAAAGAAACACTATGGATCGAGCGCTTGGATGCTATCCATGCCCCGGGCATTAATGAGATGCAGTCGTATAGGCCCTTTTTATAGTTAGGTCATCTATGGTAACAATCCTGCATCACTACAAATGCGATAGTTTCCAGTAGGTTACCTAATATAGGTCCAAGGTCGTCTTTCTTCTGCTTCACATGTTCCCTTTCCATTCCCTTCCCCTTCCCCTTCTTATTATCTCCCTCCCCCTTCTTTTCAGTTCTCATACTGATCCCTCTTTCCTCCCCTGCACTAATTAGTTCTCTAGAATTATAGATTAATGCATGTCTGATATTAATTGGACAGCTACGCATTTACTTCTTTTATTTGTTAATTTTAATATATATGCGTTCACAGGAATGTACTTAGTATGTATGTTATTGTGATGTTGCCCTTTGTGACCTGGTTGTTTTACTGCCCCCCTTTAATGTGCCTTCCCCTTTGGGGTTTGTTTGTTCTCTTCCTTTGCCTTGTTCCTTTTTTCTTTTTTCCCCCTGTTGTTATTTCTATTCTTTTTTCTTTCTTCTTTCTGTTTAGTATTTCTCAATTTTTACAAGCAATTCTTTCCCTCTCTTTTGATTGGCGTGGCGATGCGGTGTATTATGAGGCTGCAAAGCGCCGTCTGTTTGTAGCCAATTGGCTGTCAGTGGCGCTTTTAGCTCCAGGAGGGAGACAAACTTGCCTCTTCCTGGTGCTTTGTTCTGAAGCTGCGCCAGACACTCGGACCGCCCCCAGCTCCTATTGGATGCAATGTGATGGCTCGGAGGTTGGGCGCATGAGCAGTAGAACCCAGCCGGGTGTGTGAACGTCATACATCCATCCCGGCAGTGATGTCAGTCGGTTTACGGCTTTGTTCCAGTCTGTGGCTAGCTGCCGGAGGTGGCGGATTGTTGATCGGGTCTCCCGGTGGATCGGGAGGCCCATTGAGAGTGGCGGGAAGTGGCAGGAGGGGGGACATCCCCTCCTGCTCCACCAGGATAACAGCCGAGTGGCTTTTAGCCGCATCGGTTGTTATCCCTGGAAAGCAGATCACCGGCTCTAAAAAACGGTACCAGGATTATGCCTGAAGCTGCGGGCATCCCTGAAGCTGCGGGCATCATCCCGGTATAACCCCTGAAAGCCGAGGCCGCACATCTGCGTACGGTCGGCGGGAAGGTGTTACATTTATTTATTATAATTTATGATTTTGTGTTTCAAACTTTATCATACCCGAGATATCTACTAGACTCTTGATGGACAGATTTTAGTGTGTTATTGCTAAGAATTACAGGCCTACAATATAAAACTTCTATGCCAAATAATTGTACCACTTTGAGACGCAAAAATCTGACATTATCATACCGCCAAGGAGGTTAAGATAACTGCCGTGTGATACCTCTCTGACTATATATTCTGACAGAGGCTTTTTTCCTTCCCTTTTTGTATCCCTCTTAAACAGACACCTACTAAGGACCAATTATTGTCTTTTGGATTACTAGCTTTCATATAGTGGGAGGCTTCCCTAAATTGATCCAGCTCATACTTGGTTGTTATGGATGCTATCGTTTGTATCAGCTATCACTAATTACCCTAGGGTATCTGGTATAAGTTTGTTCTACTAGGTGAGATAATTAATATTCTATCCCTCCTTTTTTTCTTAAACTCCTTTTTATATTTTTTTTTCAAAAATAATCATTCTAATTAATATAATATTGAATTCACAATATCCATTATATATACAGAGTACTTCAAGAACTGACTTGAAGATCTGCCTTTTTGGATGTCCATCAGGGTCAAGGACATTATCCCCTGCTTAGTCTATCCTATTTCTTCTTTTTGAAAATGTAAGTAAATATCTGGTAGCAATTATACCTTTATACTGACAAGCTCCCTCTCTACTGCCCATTCACCTACTAAATTGGATGTTACACCCATTCCCATAATCCCTATATCCCATGCTAATGTTCTTTTGTTTCCTTCCTTTTTTCTGTTCCCTTCTCCCCTCTTTTCTGTTTCTTTTATGTGCTTCTATGTTGCTGTGGTGTTGAGTTTTTGGCTGGGGATGACAGTCTGAACTGCCAAGGTCACTGTGGCAACAAAATTATATACTAATTGTTTGATATACATATAGAATGTGATGAACTTATGCTTATTCTTTCGTTCATAGAATACACCAAAAGCTCCGGAGGAAGCGCTATTGAATGTGCAACATGTAGAGCAGGCTTTGATGAGTTATATATGACACACTGCCTCTCTAAAAGTTATATTACAGTCTAAGTGAATTGCTCGGTTTTCCTGATTTTTGAATAATAATCTCGATTATGTAGATGGTGTATATAACATGCTCATAGGAACAATCTGTGAATATATGGAATTTTATGTATGTGTTTTTTAGTTCTATTTTTGTAATAAATGTATATTTTTTTAAATATGTATGTTATGCCTATAAAGTTCATCATCCAAAATTCAATATATTAAGAAGTACAGTTAAATCACACTTGTTTAATAATAAAAATAAAAAGAACAAACGTAGTCAAAACATAGCTAAAGTTCATTAACCAGAGCGGATAGTCAGCCAAGCCAGAAGTTAGGGATCAAAGTAGTGGAACAGCAAGCAGGATCTGGAGCCAGAAGGGGTGTCAGCAAAGCCAGTCTTTAAACAGGAACATAGGAGATAGTTTCTTGTCATGTGACCAAGGTGAAGGCAGAGCTCCTCTGGACTGGACAGCTTAAGTAGGCAGGACCAACGAGCAGGGTCATCAACAGCTGAGTAACTGTGGAGAGAGATGGGAGCTGGCAATTAGCTGACAGCTGAGAGGCCAGCTCAGAGAAGGAAGGGCTGAGCCCAGCCCTGACAAATAGCTTGTTCCAGTAAGTTATGACACGAGGACAGGACCACCAGACATGAAACATGGATCCCACTAGGTTGCAGTTTCTAAATCACAGTGGAGAGGCATCTGGATACATTACTGACAATCTAGCAGGAAGATAGTACCATCTGGTTTAAAATTGGCTTCAATTAGTGATACATTGAGGATACCTTTATAAGAGTGTTGTAACGCCTGAAACCATGTATTACTGTCCCATGAAATCTCCATGTCATGCTCCCACACCCAGACATAGAAAGGCTTGTCATCTCTGTATGCCAGCAAGGTGTATATGGTTGATATACCCCCCTTATCTGTAAGGTTAGTGCATCATTGTTCATAGAGAGTAGATTTGGGGGGTTCTGTTTTATCTGACCAAATAGAGGCGGGCATTTCCAGTTGACTAGTGCAGTAGTTTAGAGAGATTGGGCCCATTGAGTTGAGAAAATGTCCTATTCGGAATAAGCCTTTGCTAAGCCACCAACGAAAGGCTTGAATGTTCATGCCGGGGGAAAAAGGCAGGGTTTTTGAATAAATGAGCCAACTGGTTTATTCTAGAGATCAACTTGTGTTGTTTGTGTATGGTGTCACATAGAGCCATTGAGTGAGAGAGAGGGGGCGATAAGAAGGGAGGCCGTGCTTTCACATTATACCACAGCAGGTAGTCGATTCTGTGTTGGGGAAGTGCTCCTCTTTCCATAGCAACCCAATCAGGTTTGGGTCCTCTGGAGTATACCACTAATATTTGTGCTTACTGAGCTGCCTGATAGTACCACCAAATATTAGGGAGACCCAGGCCACTGATTTCAGGGTTTTAGGGAAATTGACCTGCAACAAGTCATTCTGATTTCCCCTAATGCCTGAGCACATAGGTCACGTTTGAGTCAGTTAAGTTTTTGAGATTGTGCTGTTTATATTGCGACCTAGTGTTATACTGCCCAATACCAGAGTTGCTATATTTAACTACTTTATTGAATTATTACTGTCTGTTTTTGTAAGGAAAATGGTTTCCCTCATGCATACATAATCTAGAGTGATGCTTTAAGTTGAACCTATAAACTGCTTATAGAAGCTGAAATGCATCTGCAAGGCTTATTTGCAAAACATGTATTTCTTGTAAAACAACGTTCCAGCTACAGCTGGTAAGTGAAACATATCTCGGAACATTATTAAGAGACATTGCGTACCTCAAACCTCGGCCTTATATTCCAATAAGTTTAGTTAAAGTTAAGAGGGTATATTTAGATAAGGGACTTTTTAGTATATATCTGGGCAGAATACTATGCAAATATATATGTCATATAACATGCAACCTGTGATATTTGTACTCTTGTGATTGGTTAGACTAGGGGACTGCCCCTTAGTCTGCCCCTACTGATGTATAATGTTGTTATCCTATATAACATGTGAACTTCCTGTAATACATTGTATTCTTGATTAATCCATCCTTGTGTATGGTTTCTTGATTACCCGATCAATCGAGGAAATCTCCTGGTGTCCAGCTCGAGTAAAGGAGGGGTGAACTTGATCATTAACCCTTTCAGTGGTGTCAGAAGTGGGATTCTGAGTTTTCCGGTCAAGGTTAGGGTATTATTTCACTTTTATTTTGTGAACCCTTGCCTTGATACGGACTCAGAATTATAGAGAAATTGGTCAGGTAGCTTGCTGAATGAGATAAAGATTACAGTCCCCGCTAGGTTGGCCAGGACTTGAAAATTGGAAAATGTTTCCAATTATAAATATTGGACTGGACAGTCAGGAGATTTCAGTTTTTAACGGCCCATGGCGTTCTAAATATTTCAATACACAAGTAAAGGCGCAAAAACTGGAAAATTATAAAACCATCATGATTGGCAGATGTTAAACACAAATACTATAGGTATATATAATGTTATATTGGAAGGAAGGGGAATGATATATTAGTGCATGACAGCCTATGTTGGGAACATGGGGGAACAGACTAGTGGTATGGGATCCACAACCAGGGCTGCCTTCCAAAAGAACTGAAACCGAGCTCCAGGATCTATAGGAAAAACACAAGGGGAAAGGCGCCTCTGGGTGTAGTATGAAAACCAATTTTTTAAAAGCCAATGTGCAAACAACTCACATTTGGATGATTAAAAGACAGCATGTGGTAAAATGTGGTAAAAGAGATGATCCATCATAAGAACAGTCCGTCAGGTCAGTCACAATAGCCTCTGCTGGCTTGCCGTGCGTGTGGTTTGCTGTACACCGCTGAAGCCGGCCGCGGTGGTGATGAGATTCAAAACGAGGCCAGGAACGCTGGTGGAAGGCAGGCACGGAGTTGTGACATCACTGGTAAGCGACGCGTTTCCTGAGCGTATGGGCTACGATGTCACGATAGCCACATTCCTTCGTCAAGACCACCCACATATAAAGGGAGACTCAAAGAAAGGACCAACATTTGGATGATTAAAAGACAGCATATGGTAAAATGAAGAGATGCTCCATCATAAGAACAGTCCGTCAGGTCAGTCACAATAGCCTCTGCTGGCTTGCCGTGCGTGTGGCTTGCTGTACACCGCTGAAGACAGCCGTGGTGGTGATGAGATTCAAAACGAGGCCAGGAACGCTTCTCCTCATGTGTTCAAACTAAGACTCTAAATATTTGAGAGCAGGACGCTGCTCAGAGTGTAAGACAGGTCTATTGTTTGTAGATAAATAAGTCTTGTACTTATCTTGTTGCAACTGTACTAGGGGGATATTGGCACAGAATTGGAAAGGGACCTCTTTTTTGAGAAGACCTACTCCGTATCCAAACTCTGAGGTTCAATATCCACAATTACTTTCTTTTCCAAGAGGGTTTTACTGTCAGAGGTGTGAGGACCTCTATTGAATTTCTGACTGGTGAAAGATTTGTTGTCTGTCCTAATTCTTTGACAAAGTGTTCTCCTTTTGATGTGTATAAATAAATATGGGAAATCACGCGGACAAAATGGGGTCTGGTGGTAAGTCAGATCAACCTACACCAATTGATTTTGTGTCAGGAAATTATGGAGAAAATTGTACTGACCCTTTTCTGGTCAAATATTTTGTCCAGAGTACACGCATAACAGATATCAGGATTGACCGTTTATGGTCCCTGTAGTCAAGAGGAATGGGAAGAGGTGACTAAATTATGCGGGCAACACAAACAGTACAATTATCCACCATTTCCCTATAATAAAGAATATATGATTGATTGTTACAAAATCTGGTCTAAGTCATTGAAAGAATACAAAAAGAAATTTCCCCAGACTATTTACAAGAATCCCATAAACAGACCAAAACCTACTGCACCAGTGCCAGCAGTCACATTCACAAATCCCTTTGGCCTCCCACCCCCCTTGGTTCCATATCCAGCCCCACCACCTTATGTCATGGCTAAGGTAGAAATTAAAGACAAGGAAGAACATAAAGACGACAGTAAGACAAAACCTAAAAAGAAATTATACCCCTCAGATGAATTACCAATGGGGGCCTTAATGGCTATAGCAGAAGAGAAAGTGGAGGGCTGGATGGAAGAACAACAAATGGACAGAGAGGCAGTCCACAAAATAAATACTATAGTGAAAGAGTTAAGTAAAGAATTAAAAGATCACCTAATAGATGAAAGGAAGCAGTCCATGAGCATAAAACCGAAAATTAATAGGGAAAGGCGTATTAAGGAACTAAGCCAGGAAATGCAACAGGCAAGCAGAGATCTGTCGACACACGGACAGAAGATGATCATCCAAAAAGAAGATAGAAGCACTGTTGGATGAAATAGACGAGACCCCCCCAATAACCCCCCACCCTACTCTCCAACCCAAGAGAGACACACAGCACAGGTCTCAGTCCAGCTCTTACCCAGTCAACCACAACACCGGGTGCCAGGGGCACAAAATTCATGGGCTGATGAGGATTATGTAGCCGAAAAGGAGAGGGAGAAAAAAGAATCAAATAAAAATACTGACACTGTAACGACAAAGGTAGCTGAAAAAGAGAAGCCCCCGCAGTCTGAGGAGGATACTCCTCCACAGTCTGAGACACAAGAGGCACACAAGCCTGCGCTTGCCCTACCATTAAATACTATGGGTACTACCCAAGTCCAAATTCCCCTACCCTTGGGCACCATTAAAGAACTTAAGGACACATGTCCTAAACCAAAGAGAGACCCAAAACAAGCAGCTATGTTCCTTAAAAGATAGTGTGAAGGTGCTAGAATGTCACAAGAAGAGCTTCAAATTATAATTAATGCAGTAGACCCTGACAGCACAGCAGAAATTGATGTTAACCAATGGGCAACAGAAAGCGATCTTTATGGTGCAAGAGCAGACTGGAATGCATTCTGGGGGAAACTTCTTAATGCATGGCGCAAAGCATATAAGCCAGAAATGCCTATTAATGACTTAATATCATGCAAACAGCAACCTGGAAAGGATTTTCATTCCTTCGTATCCAGGTTATATAAAATTTATGAGTCATGTGGAGTAAATAGTGACCCCCTTTTTGTCAGCACAGTAATGAATAATGGAGATCCCAAGGCAGCACAGATCATAAAACTAGTAAATACTGAGTGGTCAAAACAGACAGCCAAAGCTTTCCTTGAGGATATTAAGCTTCGAGCATCCTCAGGGGTCTTCAATACCAAGGGTGGGGTTTTCACACAGAACCCAGTGCCATACCCGCCGGAGTCTAATACGATGTGTCTGGCACTTCCCATGCCCACTTATGCTTATCGCAACAGAGACCCTAACAGTAACTACAATAATCAACCTACACCATACAATCAGGGTTGTTTCAATTGTGGGGACATGAGCCATTGGAAGTTAGACTGCCCACAAAGGAGAGGATATCGCCCGAGGAGGGGAGGATATCAAAACAACAGATGAGGAAGAGGGAGAAGGGACACTCAGTTCCAGGGAAATGGGGAACCTAGACCCCAAGAAAACACCCCAGAAACTCAACCTCCAATACAAATGGATTGGCCAGGTAATAATCACCCCCAACACCAAGCTACTGGCAATCCTTTTAGGAGATAATAGGGCTGCCCGGAGCAGGTCCCAGCCTTGGTGATGCACATGTTCTCTAGTCATTGGAAAACCTTACCACAGGTCACTCTGAAGGTGGAGGAACACGTGATATGTTTTCTTTTAGACACAGGGGCTATGACGAGCTGTTTAAATGACCCCCATTTTGTAACTGAGGACTGCACTGAGAGCTGCTCTATGGGAATTAATGGGACAGATGTCATACACAAAATAACCCCTCCATTGTCTGTTAGCGACCTCGGGGGCCAACTACTGACTAAGTCACAATTTGCAATCCTTGAAGATTGCCCCCTATGTCTTATAGGCAGGGATCTGATGTCCAAGCTCGGTTTGAATATCAAATTTGACAGCGAAGGGGGAATGACCGCCAAATCACCTCATTGTGACCTGACTTAACTTTTTACTTCATGAGCATACCGGGACATTTGGAGGGACATGCCATTTGGGCTACGTCCAAAACTGATGTAGGACATATCCCCTGCACACCTTACGTTCCAACATTTAAACCAGATGCTTCTCCTACATATCTAAAACAATACCCATTGCCAGCTGAGAGGATCCATGGCATAGAACCACAGATTCAGGACTACCTTAGAAAAGGCATACTCAAACCTCTTATCAGTCCCTGGAACACACCAATAAATCCAGTAAAGAAGGCTAACGGGGAATGGTGGATGGTGCAGGATCTTAGAGCTGTTAACAAGTGTATTCAGCCACTGCCTCCCTTAGTTTCAGATACCACTAGTATATTTGTCAATATTCCTGCAGAATCCACTATTTATACGGTACTAGATCTCTCTAATGCTTTCTTTAGCATTGATGTGCATGAAGATTTTCAACCTATCTTTGCATTCTCCTGGCAGAAGAGTCCAAGTGGTCAGTTGACCTGGGCACGTCTCCCACAGGGATATGTAGACAGTCCGGCAGCATTCTCTATGGTGTTAAAGGCCACCTTAGATGATTTGGTCCCTCCCGAGGGTTCAGTCCTATTGCAGTATGTATACGATCTGCTGTTGTGTAGCGTAGATGGGGCGCAGTGTGCAGTAGACTCTGAAAGCCTGATGAGCCACCTAGCACTCAAGGGCCATTTGGCATCTTGCAAAAAGATCCAATGGTGTCAAGAGAGGGTGGAATACCTAGGATGTATTACCTCAGGCGGGACCAGGATGGTATCCCCCGAGAGAGTCAAGGCCCTCACTTGCAGGGGCCCCCCGAAGGATAAAGCCACTCTGCTTTCCTTCCTTGGTTCAATCGTATACTGCAGGCAGTGGATACCAGACTGTTCCTACTATGACTCGATTCTGAGACCTGCAACAGTTGTGCAGGCTCCCAAGACTGTCACCTACACCAGTGAAATGACAATGGCTTTTAAAGCTCTTCTGCAATCCCTAGCCAGTGCGCCAGTCCTCAGCTTGCCAAATTAGGAAAAGCCCTTTGCACTCTATTGTGTGGTCAGAGGTCCTGCCTTTGCTGCTATCTTAGGGTATGCCAGCATGTCTGTAAGCCCTCACGGCATGTGCCATGACAGCAAAAGAAGCTTCAAAGATCACACTAGGAGCACCAACTACCCTGTACACCTCACACAGTGTCTTACATCTGCTGCAAAACTTATCAACACAACACATGACAACACAGAGGTCCTCTGGATATGAAATAATCCTCATGAACACACACAACCTTACCGTTAAATCAGGTGCTGAAGTCACTCCCGCCATCAGACTGTTACACGTTCTACTTAAACTCCCAGTCGAGCCCGCTGATTGTCATGACTGCACACAGAAACTTCTCACTGTCACTGTCACCTCGCAGAGATCTCTCTGACATACCCAACCCAGATTACTTAGATGTTTTTATAGACGGTAGCTGCACTCGTCCCACAGACAGCACTTACAAAACGGGTTATGCAGTGGTGACTCTCCCTGACGTTGTCATTGAGGAAGGGTATTTATCAACAGCAACCTCAGCACAACAAGCTAAATTGTATGCCTGTAAACTTTTTGAGGGACACAAGGTGAATATCTTTACCGATAGCGGCTACGCCTTTGGCGTGGTCCACGATTTCAGTATGATCTGGATAAAAAGAGGTTACAGAACAGCGGATAACAAGTATGTGAACAATCACTACTATGTAGATGATCTGCTGAATGCAATACACAAGCCAGCCAAAATTAACATCATAAAGGTGAAGAGATATGCTAGTGGTGACTCCATTATTGCAAAGGGAAACAACCTTGCTGATAGAATTGCCAAAGCTGCTGCCAACAAACAGCCACAACCACAAGACACAAAAACCCAGATGTTCTCCACTGATTTCACTTCCCCAGATTTCCCAGCAGTAGCATCCCAGTTGCAGGCTAAAGCGGCTGCCACAGACCTGGATTACTGGGTGCAAGCAGGTTTGACCAGAGACCCTACAGGTCTCTGGTCAAACAAGGAGGGGATCATAGGAATACCTGAGAGTGTAGCCCCATTGATTCTGTCATATTTACACGGACCGGGTCATATCGGACAAAAACCACTAGTGAAGGTGTACCATGAATCTTTTTGCACAGTTAAACTGTTATGCCCCGTACACACGGTCGGATTTTCCGATGGAAAATGTCCAATCGGAGCGTGTTGTCGGAAATTCCGACAGTGTGTGGGCTCCATCAGACATTTTCCATCGGATTTTCCGACACAAAGTTTGAGAGCAGGCTATAAAATTTTCCGACAACAAAATCCGATCACATCAATTCCGACCGTGTGTGGCCTGTTTCGACGCACAAAGTGCCATGCATGCTCAGAAGAAATTCCGACATGGAACAGCTCGGTCTGGTAAACTTAGCGTTCACAATGGATACAGCACTTTCGTCACGCTGCAATGTTAAAAATGGTTTAATACAGCGCACTCTTTTCTTCTTTATAATGTGAGAAGAATGAAGTAGTTTTGCTGCTCATATTCACACACACTTCTCACAAACTTCTTTCTTTATTATTTATCGGGATTCCCCTAATATATTTTGATTTGTCACATCTGACAAAAATATTTTTGTTTTTGTTTTTTTTGTTTTGTTTTTTTAAAGCCATTTTTTTTTATTTGATGTTTGTATTTTTTCAAAGGCTGATCTTTGTTTAATTTTGTTTTGAGTTTTACTCCATAATATTTTTGTGTGTGTTTTGTGTGTCAAGTTACCACAACACCATTGATATATTTTATTATTTCATCTCAAGGAGATTGTTTGTTGTTGGTGTCCCTTGTTAATTTCACATTGTATATTTGAAATGTCCCTGAATCCTCACAAACTGTCCTTTTTGAAGTAAAACACACATAGGCAAGTATAATTCAAACCAAAATTCCTTTATTAAGGGCTCAGAACCAAACAAAGAGGGAGGCAGCGCTGGATAAACAGGAGAAATTAGCGAAGCCTTTGACCCACAGGGCAGACATCAATTCTTGAACATCAAAATTGGTGGCCTGAGGAGTCCATATGTAAGGGAGGGCAGTCTGGTCCAGAAGTCCCAGAGATCCAGAAAGCAGCAGATGACATCTGTGTCCCCAGGCTGTGGTACCACAAGAGGCTGCATCTTTTGCCAGACCAGACTGGATCCAGGGTCCTCACTTTCTGGTCTTCCTTCCACGCTTCCTTCCCGGCTGTGGCTCTGCTGTTGGAGATGTGGCAGGAGGAGGAGGACTAGTAGGACCTGGAGGAGAAGGAGGAGGAGGAGGACCTGGAGGAGGAGGAGGAGGACCATGTGTGAGGTCACAAAGGTGGGTATCAGATGTTATTTGGGCCCTCAACCCCTTATTGAGAGCCTCCAACATTAAGGACTCACACATGAGTTGTTGGCCCTCCTCCATCCGCTGCATTTTACAGGCAATTATGGCAGCGAAGTCCTCCTCTACAGTGTGTGGTGCTCCCAGGGCCTCTGTAGCCTTCCAAAAGAGGCCTATGGCAGCCTCCTCTAGGGTACTCCTCCTCCTGCCACTTTCTCTTTGCAGGTGTAGGGGAGGGACCTGCATATCAGCCAGCCTGCTCGGCCTGGCGACCTCCTGGCTGAGACTTCCCTGTGTATGAAAAAGGGACAGTGTTTTAGTTTTTGCATCATCAACCACAATCCAAAATAGTACTCCAAACTAACATCTAGTTTAACATCATTGATTGGACAAGCAGAAATATTTAGAGGAATGCTATACTTGGCTCAAGCTGGGCTCCTCCACATGTTGCTGCCTGGAAGGCCCAGGTTGGGCGTCAGAAGCCTCAGCTGGGGGGAAAGGAAGCGTGGAAGGAAGACTGGAGAGTGCTGGCCTGGGTTCAGTCTGGCCTGCCAGAAAATGCAGCCTGTCATAGTACCACATCCTGGGGACATAGATGTCATCTGCTACTCCGGATCTCTGCAAATCCTGGACTTTCTGACGCTCCCTTACATATGTGCTCCTCAGGCCACCAATTAGGATCTTCAAATATGTGATGTCTGCCGTGGGGATCACCTGCTTCACAATTTCCAACAAATGATCCAGCGCTGCCTTCCTCTTTGTTTGGTTCCTATAATGTGGGTGGTTGATCTCCCACAGACAAGGCAGCTCCCTGAACATGTCAATGAATATTGCCATAAAGTCTGTATCATTCAAGATATCCATTTTCACTGCAAGACACAACACAAGACAAACCCTAATGTCAGGCCAAGCTCTCCTAATCTTGTTAAAATATAGGCCTCAATGTAGAAGCAGTATAGGCACAAGTATGTCTCTTACCTTCGTTCTTACGATCGGCGCCTCCAATGCTCCTTCCTCCGCTCACAGATCGTACGTAATACTCATGCGTGGTACGCTTTATACACCCTGCGCATGTGTGTAACTCCGCCTGCCCCAGACATTCTTTCTAGTCTATTCCCCGCCCCTTTTCGTTCTGCGCAGTGGGGGAAGAGCACATGGCGGATACACAGCAGGTGCGTGCTAATTACAGAAACGAGGAGGAGGAAAGCCCGGATCCGGACACGTCCCGATCCAGAAGGAGATTTAAGGCCTCAAATATGTCCTTTGGGGAGATGTTGGAGATGGTGGATATCCTGAAGAAGGCCGACTATGATGGGAAGTATGGACCTTACCCCAACCACAATGTCAGAAAGGCCAAGATCATTGCGAAAGTGGTCAGAAAGATCCGGAGAAAGCTGCAAAAAAGTAAGTTCTTTTATGTTTATTACATTCGTGCTGCTCCATGTGCTTTTCTTAAAAGTGTACATTTTCAAATGGCAACTTTTATGTTCATGGGCACATTATTCGTTTGTATCAAACATTTTTCTTTCGGACTATAAAACACCATTGTTTTGGCCATATGCATTTGGCCACATTTTTTTATGCCATACTTGTATGAAACTAATTTGGTGGTGTAGATGGCTTTGTTACTAGAATGAAATGCAAACTAGATTCTGTGTAAGGAGAGGACACTCAGCAGCTGTTTTCACATCTGGACACTGGAGCACTAGTGTGGGACACAAGAACCCCATTTTTCTTAGGGGACCCACACAGGTGCTCCAGTGTATACTTTAGGGGGGTCTCCATCTGTGAAGCTTGTACAAAACAGGTAAAGTATTGCAGCTTGACAAAGGACACTGAAAATGCTACATTTTGCAACTCTGCTAAAATTGACAATTGTACCCCACTTCCAAGCAATGTTTCATCTTTATAGTTCTGCCATCAAATATCTGTGTGCTAAGTATAGCATTTTTGTTTTACATAGGGGAGAAAAGACTCGGACGACACCCCTCATCCGAGGAGACCAGAGCCCCTCCCCTCTGGAAAAAGGGGAAATACCCCCAACCCAAGAAGAGCAGGAGGAGGAAGACGTGGTGGAAATTGTCACCACAACAGGTGAGTGTCTGCGACTACAGGCTCAGGTAAGAGATGGATGGCGGCATATTTTTATACCTGTTTTGTTTTGCTCTCTTTTTAGGTGATTGTGATGTTGTGGATCCTGATCCTTTCAAATCAGAAAGTGCCCAGATCCTGATCGGGGAGATCATGGGGTGTAATTTAGAATTGGAAAACCTCAAGAAAAACATCAATGATGTTATCCAAAAAAATAAGAACATCATTGATTTTTTGGGGCAAGTTTAAAACCCCCTCAAAATCACTTTCTTCTTTTGTGTTCTACAAATTTTACAATGTTTGAGCGATTTTTCTAAAAGCTAAATTTGGAGGATGCACACAGTGTGTCAACATGTGCTATCTGCTATCACGGGAGATCAATGGACGCGTTTTGGGGGTGCAACCCCTTCCTCAATAATAAAGTAGCTGAGAGGAAGGGGTTTCTCCCCCAAAACACGTCCCTTGATCCCTCGTGATGGCAGCTAGCACATGTTGACATTGGGAAATTTCTGTGCATCTTCCAAATGTGGCTTTTCCTGGGGTGACTTCACCCCATCTGAACACAATATCAAACACAGTTCCTAAATACTCATGTCTGATATTGCCTTCAAGTTCTACCAAATGTGAACTTTGTAAGTTCAAAGATTTGTGTCTTACTTGTTGGTTTTACACATGCCAGTTTTATCTTAAATGGACATTTCTATTTGTGATAATGCCACTCCAAAAATTGTTATACAACAAACATGTTGGTTTGTTTTAAAAAACCTTTTTTAAATGCACCTGTGATTGTGCAGGTATTAAAATGATTGTTAATGAAGAATGTGTGGATTATTGTGTCAACGCTACAACACTTTGGTGGTGATGTAATTGGTGTTTTCTGTGAAAATGGGGGTTATTTCCTAAGGGCAAATCCTCTTTGCACTACAAGTGCAGTTTCAGTGCAGTTGCAAGTGCACTTGTAGTGCAAAGTGTCTTTGCCTTTAGTAAATAACACCCAACAGTGCTTTGTCTAAGGTTACACAATCACGCCATTTACAGGACTCCCCACATTTCTGTCAGGGTCAGGTAAAACAAACACAAGCAGGAAATGTCACCAAAGATTTTTTTTTTTATATTTTATTTGATAAAGGCTTCACAAATTGTCTGGCATATTGATGGCCCCCCTACCCACAAAGAACTCAAGGTATCTTAACCGGACATCACGGGCACTCAGGGAGGGCAAGCCAGGACGGCCACTTTAAAGCGCCGTCAGGGTTGGTTCATTGATCATTTCGGCCTCAGACCCAACTGAGCCAGCATAGTTGGCAGAATGTTTGCGTAAAAAGTTATGGAGAACACAGCGCTCCAGGATTAGATGATTAAGTTTATACTCCGCCATATGGATGGGTGTCAGAAATAGGCAGAACCGGCTGGCCATGATTCCAAATGTGTTCTCCACCACTCTTCTGGCTCAGGCCAGCCCATAATTAAAAACCCTCTGTTCCGGGGTGAGGGTCCTCATCGGGAATGGCCGCATAAGATGGTCCCCCAGTGCAAAGGCTTCATCCGCAATGAAGACGAATGGGAGTCCTTCCACATTGTCTTCTGGAGGTGGCAAGTCCAAGCTGCCATTCTGGAGACCATCGGACATCCGGCCATTCTTCCCCACATCCACATACAGGAACTCATAAGTAGCCGCACCACCGCCAACATCACAATACTATTGAACCCCTTGTAGTTGTAATAGTACAACCCCGAGTTGGGTGGTGGGACGATGTGGACATGTTTCCCATCAATTGCCCCTCCGCAGTTAGGAAAGTCCCACCGCTGGGCAAAGTGGGATGCCACAGTCTGCCATTCCTGTGGCATGGAAGGAAACTGTTGAGGAAAAATTAAACATTATTATTTTTGCACATAACCATGGAAAGCAGATTATAGACACAAAACATTCTTGGCCAACATCCAGATCACATTTATTAAGGGGAATTTTACAACACCAAAGTATAAGGTAAACCTATCATATTCCCCCTCCCACCCCCTCTCATAGGCCATTTATAACATTATAGGGGGGATGGATCTTGGACAGGTAACCCTCTTCACTTCATTGAGAGATGAATGCCTAAATACAGGTTATTACTTGGAACAGCCCCTCCTTAGTTACACTATTGGCAGACCACTGGACAGGTAAAAGAAGTGTCATAATGCAAAGATATAAATACACATTGTACACATTAGAGCACATTTTGACATTCTGCTATTACCTATCAAGATAATAATAGGATAGAAAAACTTCAAACAGTACCATTTGAAAGTATACAGGCAGGCCCTACTACATGCTTTGGGAAATTCATCCATAAATCTGACCAGTAAAGAGATGGGTATAGTGTATATGGGTTTGGCAAAGTCAGCAGATAGATGATTGAGGAGAGATAGATAATTGGTATCAGCTGACTTAGCAGTTGGGGGGAGGGAGGGTTAAAAAAATGATTTGGGGACACTAAAAAACAAAGCCTCTGCCTGAATTTAAAGCACAAATCACATTTGTCAAAATTTTAGGGGGTGCTTGGGGTAAAGCATTACTATGGAGCTGATAAAATACATTGTTTTAAGTGACTACATGAGGTGAATATAGTGCCTGTGGACCATGCTGGGGAGGTTAGTAAAGGCAAATATGTATGAAGGACAAAAAAAAGATTACATAAAAATCCAGCATGCATGAAGAGAAAGGGGACATTCACAGCATATTCCAATCATGGTAATTATTAGGGAATGAGGAAAGAAATACAATATATTAGCAAACATTACATACAATAAAATGTGAGACTAAAGGATAAAAATCTTACCTTAATATACTCCTTCTGCAGGACCTGGATGATGGCAGAACAGGTCTCTGGGATAATGATCCCCAGAGCCTGGGGGGAGATGCCTTTCGAGAAATCAAAGTCCTGCAGGCTTCTCCCTGTCGCCAAGTACCGCAGGGTAGCGACCAGCCTCTGCTCCGGAGTGATGGCTTGCCTCATGCAGGTATCCTGCCTGCTGATATAGGGGGTCAGCGAAGCCAACAAACAGTGAAACATGGGGTCTGTCATCCTGAGAAAGTTCCTGAAATCATCAGCATTATTCTCACGGATCTCACGGAGCAAAGGCATATGAGAGAACTGGTCACGCTGAAGCAACCAATTCTTGGTCCATGAACTGCTCCCCACCCTGTTCATGGACTGGACTTGTGTTAAGGTCAGGACCCCAACACCAAGCCCCCGCACAGCACGAACACTACGAGGAGTACGTATACGAAGCATGGCTAGAAAACGGTCAGCTGCTCAGAACGAAGTAACAGAATGCACTAAAGAACAGCAAGTCCTGTGAAGAGCAACCTGAAAAACAGTAACGAACGAACAAGAACACAATGACTAATTAAAGTCACGCGGAACTTGTTTGCACGCTCTGAAGAGCAGATACAAACCCACAAGCACAAACTGAACTGCAGAAAACGATCTAAAAGCCACGAGTCTGAAAAAGCACGAATCGTCTCTCACCAAACTTTTACTAACACGAGATTAGCAAAAGGAGCCCAAAGGGTGCCGCGCTTGGTTCTGAACTGGCCTTTTCTAGTCTCGTCGTACGTGCTTGACGTCACCGCGTTGTTGGCGATCGGAAATTTCGCCAACTTTGTGCGACCGTGTGTACGCAAAACAAGTTTGAGCCAACATCCGTCTGAAAAAATCCTAGGATTTTGTTGTCGGAATGTCCGATCAATGTCCGACCGTGTGTACGGGGCATAAGACCTGGTGCATCAATTAGTCCACTCTTGTCTCACATGCAACCAGAACAATGTCCAAGGCCCACAACATGGTAAACATGGACACTTGCCGCCCCCATTAGCCCACTACAGGACTTACAGATAGATTTCACACATATGCCAAAACAGAGAGGAAACCTCAAATTTTTATGTGTGATCGTGGACAAATTTTCGTCCTGGCCAGAGGGCATACTGGTCACTGGAGAAACAGCAGGTATAGCAGCAAGATATCTTATCAACCACTGGATCTGTAGGTTCGGCCTCCCCAGCACAATATACTCAGATCAAGGCCCGGCATTTACATCCAAGTTAGTCAAGGAACTTACCAGGAGAACAAGACAAGAGGGACTTTTATGGACTTTTTAGGCACAAATCTAACAAGTTGATTAAAAAATATTATTTTATTAGAAAAATACATGACAGACAAAAAACATATTGTCTAAAAACACACCACAACATGTGTGTATACTTAAAAATTCACATTCAGAGCCAAATCTCAACGCTTTCCTGACCTGATGACCAATCCCCACATTTGGGCCTTCCTGATGGGCACGATCAACGATGTCAGAAAAATGAATGTAGCACAAAAACATCGAAATTTGACCCCCGCTCAAGTACAAGCAATTACACAATTACAAAACCATCCAGATTTGGTAATCAAACCAGCCGATAAAGGCGGAAACATTGTCCTCATGACTAAAATGGACTACAAACAGATGGTCATGGACATCCTTGGCAATAAAACCTGGTACAGATGCATTGAGTCTATAGAAATCGATCAATATAAGACTGATTTTCTGACTATCGTTGGTTCTGCCCACCAGGAGGGCCTCATTGACCAGGACCTTTATAATTTTTTGAATGTACGCCATCCTAGGATGGCTACATTCTATGCACTCCCAAAAGTACATAAAAACCAGACCAGACCTCCGGGTAGACCCATAGTGTCAGGCATTGGATCTTTAACTGAGAACGCAAGTCGACTAGTCGACTCAATTCTCTTACCACATGTGCTATCTCTACCCTCATATATAAAGGACACATTGGATCTTTTGAAACAGATCGAGGGGTTGGTCGTGCCTCCTGATGCCCTGCTCGTGACTTTGGATGTCGAGGCTCTTTACTCGAGCATCCCTCACGAGCAGGGCATCAGGACAGCGCGTACCTTCCTGCGTGAACAAACGCACCACCGCTGGGATTACTGTGAATTCATTTTGAAACTGTTGCACTTTATTCTCACGCACAACTGTTTTACTTTTGACAAGTCCCACTTCCTCCAGGTGCAGGGCGTAGCCATGGGCACCTGCTGCGCGCCCACCTACGCCAATCTGTACCTGGGGGGTGGGAACGTGCAGTGTTCTCGGATGATGGCCTACTACACTTCACGAATCAGGTGATGTGTTGGTGGCGTTTCATTGACATTTTTATTGTATGGTCGGGATCCATGGAGAGCCTAAACACCTTCGTGGGGAGATTAAACTGCAACAGTTTTAACCTGAGCTTCACGGTTTGTAGTGATCTCTCTACGATTACATTTCTTGACCTTACAATCTGTAAAGACAATGATGGCCGGTTGGCCACCTCCCTGTTCCGTAAACCTACAGCAGGTAATACTCTGCTGCACGCAGGAAGTGCTCACCCATATACCCTCATTCGAAGTATACCTTACGCACAGTACCTTAGACTTCGTAGAAACTGCACGTTCACGGAGGATTTTAAGCAACAAGCTAATATACTTCGTGATCGAATGAGGGCAAGGGGTTACAGTAAATCACTTCTCCGCCGTGCTTACAACAAAGCACTGCGTCAACCACGAAATTCCCTTTTATATCAGAAAAAAACCCCCAAATCTAACTCCATGGTAAGATATATCACCAGTTATTCTGAACACCATGCAGAACTACGCGATATTCTAGCTACACATTGGTCTCTCCTACGTGAGGATCCGATCCTGGCCAAGTATGTCACCTCTACTCCAGCCATCACATTTCGGAGATGTAGATCCCTTAGAGATAAACTCACATCTAGTCACTTTTGCAATGATCTTCCATTGCAGACTGGTCCTAGAGGAATCACTAGATGCGGAAGGTGCTCGTTTTGTCCCTGGATCCAGGTGGGCACCTGCTTTAGACTCCCAAATGGAGAAATGTTCACTCCCCCCTTTCACGCAAATTGTGAAACTCAGGGCTTAGTTTACCTTATGACATGCAAGTGTCAAGCCTTCTATGTCGGGAAGACTATTAGACAATTTTGCTCACGTATAAAGGACCACATATACTACTCTGGAGGAGGTAAAATGATTACATCAGTGAGCAGGCACCTGGACCTTTATCACAGTTTCGACACCTCGGTGGTTTCCTTCATCGCCCTTGCGGTGATTCCAAAAAACCCCAGAGGTGGCGACTGGGACAAACAAATTTTGAGACGAGAGACGCTCTGGATAGAACGCCTGAATGCAACTCGATCCCCTGGTATAAACGAATCGCATTCATATAAATCCTTCCTCTGATAGCATACTTGACACATGGACTGTTTTTTGAATAATTCCAGTCCATGTGGTCAAGTCCTTACACCAATGGTCTGGAGATAGTTTTGCTTCATTTGTCCATGAGACAAATATATATCCAATAAAATGTTTTCAATTTCTTTATCCCCCTTTATACCATTTGATTTCCCCTCCCTTGTTTTTCCCTTTTCCTCTCTCCACCAGGAGATTCACTTTTCTGTACATATTTTTGCACATATGTTCCCTAACATGCTGTTCGCTATTTAAGTCCAATTTCTTTTTACTTTTTGTACTTTATAGGTATGTCTATACATTAAATATTTATATGCATACATTACACAATAAGGGTTTCACTGTGGCTTGAACCCACAGCTAGCAACCCTCATGTGTATACTGCGGTTTTTTGAGCTATACATCCGAGAGCTAGGATCCTCTCAGGCTTTGTTAAAAAAATTTTCTATGTTGAAGCTTTCATTCTTGTATATGTATTTATTTTGGTGTTGCTGAGTTTGTGCGGAGCATATGTGTGGGCGCCACCTGGTGGTGAGTTCTTGGCTGCTATGCGGCCGCCCAGCGTCACACCAGTTCTCTCTGATGTGGCGCTTACAGCAGCTGGTACAATACTTGTGCCGGCTGGTGTAGCTCGCGGTGGGCGTGTGTTGCTTTCCTCACTGGAGGCGCCGCCCGCCATGGACGGCGCTTTCGTGTGTGGGCGGCGCGCACGCGCACTGCGAGCATTCGGCCGGTCCGGATGACGTCACGTCGGCGCTGCCGATTGGTTGACGACGGACGGGACGTGCACACAAATAGGACGGCGTCCTGTCATTGTGTGCACTCCGCTCCAGCCCCAGGCAGGTCACTACACGTCGGAGATCGTTTTTTTCATCTCATGCAGGTACCTCTTCTGTTTCCTATAATATACAATGGCCAGACACTGAGCATGGTGTTACATCTATATTTTTCTTTTTTGAATTAGCTATCTTTTTACCATCCCCCTCCTTTCTCTTCTATGCACTTGTTTATATCTTAGGAAAGATCCTTGGTAGATTGCACTTGGCTACAATAGACCTTTGATTACCCCCTGCCTAGGAGCACCTGAGCTCAAATCCAGAGTCACATGGAGAAAAAATAAAAAGTTAAATCTGCAAAAACCCTAAGATTGGTAAGTGTTATGAGAATATGGTGGGGGCAGTGTCAGTTGACACATACTACCCCCCTCATACTTATTTGTGCTTATCTGTTACTACAAATCTACTATCTCCTTTTTAGGAACGGGCCTATGTAATCTAATTAGCATCAGCCTGCATATATTCCGACGTGTTTTTAGATATATCTGTTTGCCGGTTTTCCGGCCCTTGTCTGGGCTTGTGGTTCATTATCCTTGATATATTTCTATACGGTTTTTACAATGTGAGTATTTCCTCCAACTTTTTCTTCTTTTTTTTCCTTCTTCTTTTATTTCCTTCTTTTCCCCCCTCTCCCTTTCCTCCCCTTCCTGTTCCCCCCCCCCTCCTATCTTTCCCTTTTTTCCCCCCCTTTTTCTCTCCCCCTATTTTTTCAAACATTGGGAACGAATTTTGCACCTATTATATGAACTCTCCCTACGGCTATATATTTTTAACATCATAGAAGATCATGTTGTGTACGCCCCCGTAGCTAGCCCTTCATCGCCTCCTTGGTTGGCGCACCCACTGTTGCTCCGCCTGAACCAGCATTTACTTTTTCAAATATTATCTATGTGGCGTCATTAGAGACGTCTGCTCTGTGACCATATATAGTGTATTAATCATTTATGTTTTTGCTATGTTTATATGTTCTGATAGCCACAACACATCTTGTATCGCTCCTGAAGAAGCGTAATCTTACGCGAAACATGTCGAGTATTCAAGAACTACATGATCTCAACTGGCTATAGACCCGCTATCAAGTCACCATGTCGGACTGATCTTATTGCGGAAAGTATACCCAGACGTCCGAACAATACATTATAGATGGTGCTGTATAGCGAGCATTTTTAAGTATACACACATGTTGTGGTGTGTTTTTAGACAATATGTTTTTTGTCTGTCATGTATTTTTCTAATAAAATAATATTTTTTAATCAACTTGTTAGATTTGTGCCTAAAACGTCCATAAAAGTCCCTCTTGTCTTGTTCTCTATATAACTTGTTAGGACGTGGCACAGTTTTACTTTTTTGTTTGTGTCCACGGTGCCACTCCGTGTGTTAGACACACTTCCAATTTTGTAAGGAACTTACCAGGGTCCTAGCAATACAATGGAAATGACACATTCCTTATCACCCCCAGAGTGCAGGCATAGTGGAACGCATGAACAGGAATATAAAAGACAAGCTAAAGAAGGCCACACAAGACACAAAGAAAAATTGGTTAGACTTCTTACCTGGGGTACTTTTTCAAATCAGAACGACCCCCCATAGCAGGACAGGGTTATTCCCATATGAAATACTTATGGGGAAACCAGCCCAGAAAAAGCCACAGGAAGGAGAGGAAATTAACTTGTATTCCTTACAGGAAGAGCACGTGAGACATCTGGTAAGTAGCTTGACTGAAACTTACGACAAGGTTGCTATCACTTTTCCTCCTCTTTCCACAGAACCAACGCACCCCTTCATCCCGGGTGATAAGGTGCTGATAAAGCAACTCTCTGCAAGGAAACAGCCGGGCCCCATCTACCAAGAACCATTTGAAGTGTTGAAAGCTGCCAGAACTGCTGTTCTTACAGACCAAGGTCCACAATGTATACTTGCCTCTAGGATCAAGGAAGCACCCAGCCAGAGCTGTCCACTGAAGGAGAGCCAAGTCAACAGATTGAAAGGATTGAGCTCAAGCCCCTCAGAAGAAACGAACCACTCCCCAAACCCCCTAAACTGCCAAGAACAGTACAACCACCTTACACCCCTTATACCCCCCCGGAGGTACCCAAGGGATCCAAAGACTCGGACCTGATGACTTTCAACTAAACCCAGCCCCACCCTTGCCCCTCTTCAAGGAACCCCGTAATTGGAGCTGTAACTCCCAACTCATTGCCGCCTTTTCTTTCCTTATAATATGTATGGTATTACTGTTAACTATATTTGGCTTGTGGATTCCAAACCACCACAGGGAATCACACAGGTAACAAGAGTATACGCATCCAGAAATGAGCAGCATTTATGGGCAAAGGTCATATTTATCCTTGCTGTACACAAGTGGCAGGACAGATGTCCAAAGCCCAAGCACAAGCAGTTACTGGGTACCATATTCAAAGAAAAGATGGTAATTGTCATATTACAGCCATCATTTTGACTGCTACATATAAAGGACAAAATAAGACTTGGTGTATGAGCCCTAATCACAGGCCTACTCAAAATATTGTAAGTTTAAAAAAGCCAAATTGGGAGATAAGGGAATTAATCAGGTAATACAGAATAGAAGATCGAACAACGTTCCCTTTAAACCACTAGATGAAACTTGTTAGGTGCCCGTCTTCTCCTTGTGGCCTAGGCTCTTGAGATGGCTCAGTGGAGGACCTCGCCGGCGGTTAATCAATACACATACACACAAGGTACGTGATGAATGATTACGTGGTTTATTAAGCGGCAGGCTGTTTTATGTTGTGTCTTTACAAGACCCTGCCCCACTTGGGGCCAATCAGGTTAATACACATAAACATTCATTAGCATAGATTAGTAATTTCTTCATCTTGTGATTTCAGTTTTAACCTATACAGTTCAGGCTAAAGGTCAACGCTTTCTTAATTTCTGTTAACGTCTGCTGACCATCAGTTGCCCAACCACAAGTTCCTGAACAGCTAATTCTGGCCGTTTCATACCCAGCAACAGTGTACAGAGATAAAAACCACAAACAGATGTTTCCTCAGATGAAGACATCAGACAAGAATAGACAGACTTGGGTGATAATGCAATGAGATAATTCAGTTATTAAGTAATACTGTCATGAGGTGCAATTTTGTCACATATACTAAAATACACCATGATATTATCTAAATCATTAAGCAAATAAGCAAATCCTGAACTTATGTTTAGGGTAAAATCAACAATCAATCAATAATGCAATGTCTTATGGAATCTCCTTACAATCCTCCCTTTGACCATTCGATATCATCGAAATGGTCATTTTACCTTTTCGTCATGCCTTAAGGATTCATATCCCCCGGCCTCATTTTCCTGGTTCTCGTACCATACCGTGGGATCTCTGGAAATGGAAGTTAGCTTCATGGTTTCGGAATGTGCTTTGCTACCCTTTTTGCAGAGGCATTTAAGTAACATGAAGCATGCATATAAGAATAATATGAAAAGCAGTATTGTAAAAATAGTCATTGCAGTGTTCTTCAACCATGAAGTGAGACCTCCTAAACTGAACCCTGTAGAGAAAGGGTCCCATGTTTTCCCAATATCCCTTGCATCCTGTTGAAGCTTGTTTACCTCTTTTCTGTGTTGTGCAATAATGTCATAGTAATCAGGGATCTCGATACTCGTGTTGTGTATCCAGGTGCAGCATTCATAGTCCTCAGTAATTTCACAGAGGCCAGTGAGGGCTGCACTCATGCTTTCTATAGCCAAGTCATGTAACTCTAGTTGTTTTCCAATTGCTCTGGTTTCTAGGTTTAATTTTGAGATGTCATCAGAGTCCTTTTCCAAGATCTCATCAATGATTGAGGTGTAGTTATTTAGTTTCTTCATCAAATCTATTCCCCAACCTGTCCAGGAAGGAAACCAGGCCCAGGTCATATCTTTTTCTAGGAACATTTCTCTTTTTTCAAGGTGTTTTAGAGGGTATCTTGGGTGGGTACTAGCTTTAAGTAGGTGTCCTTGCCCATTATCCCCCACTACTCCCATTACAGGAACTATTTTAGCAAGGTAACACCACCCCTGGGGTTCTTCAGGAATCCATGGGTAACAGAGCTTGCCACAACAGATGTAGGTTGTGTTACCTAATGCTAAGGGTCGTTGACTAACAATGGTCCTTGCGCCTTTTGAATGCCCAGATGCCATCAGCAGAGCTAGTAACTGTGTGACCGTGGAGTGGGAACTAGAATTGAAAAGGTCATAGATGGTAGCATTTATCACAGGGTCTGAGGTGCGGAAAAATGAGTTATCGGTAAGGGAAGCCATGGAGACATTAAGTTTCGACCATTTGCACACCTCAGCTCCCCTGGAAATGTTTCCCAGTATGAAGCACCAATCTGGAGCGTGGCTCCTGCCCACGATTTGAAAACTGAGGGGCTTATTGGGACTTTTTCTTATGACATTGGCAAGAACTATAGGGGGAGTTCCATTCAAGAAAGGAGTGATGTTTAAGGGAATGGCCATTAACGGGATCCTGGCTGTACTAGGATGGAGTTTGCTGCATATCCAACATCTCTCAAAACCAGACTTTTGTGCATAACTGTACTTAAACTTTAACAACAACATCTTGTCAGTGAAACCTGAAGGGGGTTCAGTGGGGGATATACTTCTTTTATACTTTAAACTAGGTGTATTGGCTGTCTGGGCATTTCCACATATTCCTTCTAGTAGCCCTAAATCTTCTGGATGGTACACACAATTCGCTATTAACCAAGTAGGTAGGAATACTATCAGAATCAGACATGTCCAGAAGCATAATGTTTTTCCTGACACAAAGGTAGAAATCATTTTGTCAGGTACTGTGTACAAAGTTCTGTTACTCGTTTCCTCTTGTTGGTGGGGGATTCGTCTCGTCGTTCAGAGAGATTTGTTTTATGCCTTCTTGAATGTCTTCCAAATCTGGTCGCTGTTCCTGGACAGAGGAGTCTTAGGATGCCGGAGGAGGGTCAGGGGTCTGGGGTTGCTGTGGACACTTCTTTAACCGGCTGGCGTGGATCCAGGTGTTTCCTAGATCGGTCAGTACAGCAGTTCTGGAAACCTTCTCTATCTTCCAAGGTCCAGAGAAAATGGGTCCAACCCTCTTTTTGTGTGCCAGTTGTTTCACCAGTACTTTGTCTCCTGGGATGAAAGGATGAGTAGGTTCTGTTGGAAGAGGAGAAAAGGTGACAGAGACTTGTTCGTTCATATCCTGTAGCATACTTACCAGATTTTTCACGTACATTTCCTGTTGGGAATAGATGTTAATGTCAGTGTTTTGATCTAAGAGGGGCAGCTCTATGTTTGCAGGAACTCCCATCAAAATCTCAAAGGGCGAGAGTTTTGTTCTAGCATGTGGCGTTGTTCTGATCTGAAATAGGACAGAAGGAAGGTAATCCAACCATCCTTTCATGGTGCCCCCCGTAGCCTTTTTTAACTTGTCTTTAATGTTCCTATTCATTCTTTCCACTACTCCTGCACTTTGTGGGTGGTAAGGGATGTGCAATTTCCACTGTAAGCCTAGTAATCTAGCTAAAGTCTGTGTAACAGAGGAGCTGAAGGCAGGCCCTCTGTCTGACCATATGGCCGTTGGTATTCCGAACCTACAAACCCAATGGTTCAGTATGCATTTGGCAGCAATATTAGCGGTCTCACCTGTACAGGGAATACCTTCGACCCAACCTGACCATTTGTCCACGATCACGCAGAGGCATTTCAAATTGCCTTTTTGTTTGGGCATGTGTGTAAAGTCTATTTGCAAATCTGTTAGGGGACCCAGGGGTGGGGGCAGGTGGCCATGTAATCCATGATTTTTTCCTTGGACATTGTTTTGTGCACAGGTCAGACAACTGCTGGTGAGGAGTTTTGCCTGTTTATTTAAATTGTTAGTACAGAAAGATTTTGTGTATATGTTTGTTAGGGCGGTGGTACCTATATGTCCTGGACCATGGAGATAGGAAAGTATGAGAACACTGCTTGATTCTGGTATGCCCAATATCTTCCCCTCTTTTGACCAAAGACCTTCTTGGTCCTTGGTCAAGCCATCCTTGACCCAAAAAGAAACATCCTCCTCTGTAGCTAATCCCTGTATTTGTGCCACAACGGTTTTAAAGTTGGGTGATGTAAAATGTTCTTTAAAGAACATTGTTGTGGGGGCTGGCTGACCAATGTATAGGGCAGCGGCCTTTTTTGCTTCTCTGTCTGCCAGCGCGTTTCCTTTGGAAATTCTGCTGTTATCTGATGAATGTGCCTTTACCTTGATGACCGCTATCCGCTTTGGGAGAAGAATCGCTTGCAGGAGTGCTTTAATTTGCGTAGAGTTAGCAATTGGCTTGTTGTCAGCAGTTTTAAATCCTCTATTAGCCCATATTACACCATAGTCGTGCGTGACCCCAAAAGCGTACCTACTATCTGTGTAGATGTTTACCTCCTGATCAGAGAAAAGTATGCAAGCTCTTGTGAGTGCCTCCAATTCTGCTACCTGTGCCGAGGAGGGTGGTAAGGCTTTTGCTTCCAATACCACATCAGGGAGTTGGACAATGGCGTACCCTGTCAGGAATGTTGCATCGGAGGGGCGAGAACAACTGCCGTCTATGAAGACGTCCTGTACTCCTGGTAGGGGAATGTCAGTGAGATCTGGGCGAGGGCTGGTTATTGCTGCAACCTGTTCAACACAATTGTGCTTCTTATCAGGGTCTCGTGGTAGCCTGAGCAAAGAGTGTAAAAGACGGACAGTGGGATTACTTGGTAGTGCGTGTTTGAGGGTGAGATTATCAGTATTCAGAAGTGTGATCTCATACCCACTAAGCCTCTGTGCTGTCATATGCTGTGTGTTCATGTTTTGCAGGAGGTGAGTTACTGAATGAGTAGTGTAGAGTGTCAATTCATGGCCTAATACTGATTTGCTAGCCTCCTGAACTGCCATAGCACAAGCAGCAAGGTTTTGTAGACAAGATGGCATCCCTTGTACTTGGGTAGGCAACTTTTTTGAGAGATAGGAGACTGGTCGGTACCCGGTTCCATGTTGCTGTGTCAAAACCGCAGCAAAAGAATTTCCCGATACCACACAGTATAATTGAAAGGGTTTGCCATATTCTACCAATCCCAGGGCGGGGGCCTGAGTCAGACTTTGTAACAAGGCCTGAAAAGCACAGAGCCTATCTGTTGTCCAATCTATTGTCTTTGGGGCGGTGGACACGGTAGCCTCCCTCAGAATGCCATCATAATATGAACAATCTGGGATCCATTGGCGGCAACATACGATTGCGCCCAAAAATGAGAGCAAAGTTGCTTTGTCTCTTGGAGGACTGAGAGCCTGCAGGGCTGCGGCACGTTTGGGGGATACCAGCCTGGTTCCCTCCTTCAGAATGCATCCCAGGTATTCTACCTGACTTTGGCACCATTGTATTTTCTTTCGTGATGCTAGGTGGCCAGTCCTGGCCAGGTGATGTAACAGAGATGTGGAATCGACCGCACAATCTTCAGCAGATCGACTGCACAGGAGCAAGTCGTCCACATACTGTATTAGCACCGACCCGCGCTCAGCAGTCCATGACTTAATTGTCTCATTAAGGACCATGGAGAAGGCTGCTGGACTGTCCACATACCCCTGTGGCAATCTTGACCAGGTCAACTGTTCACCCCTCCCCCATGAGAAGGAAAACATGGGCAATACCCCGTCATCGATCGGGATGCTAAAGAATGCGTTCGCCAGGTCCACTACTGTGTAGCAAAGGGAATCAGCAGGTATTTTCAAAAAGATAAAAGAAATATCTGCTACCAAAGGTGGCAGAGGTATAACCTGCTTGTTAACGGCCCTTAGGTCCTGTACAAGCCTCCATTCCCCGTTCGCCTTTTTTACAGGATAGATTGGTGTATTCCAGGGGCTTATAATGTGTTTCAGAATCCCTTTTGCTATGTAATCATTGATTAATGGTGTGATGCCTTCAATTTTTTCAAGTGGCAGGGGGTATTGCTTGTGATATTGTACTTCAGCGTCTGGACGCATTTGTGGTGTGTAAGGTGTACAGTTAATAAAACCTACACTCCCTTTGTTTTCTGCCCATATGGCATGTGTTTCTAGAGTGGGTGGCAATGATGCAAAGAGTCCCCTGTAAGTGTGTCTTTTTGGAGCTTGTAAATCGCAGAACGGTGAGCTGGCAGTGAGGGAGCCCCCTCTGTCAAATTTAATAGTGATATTCAGTTTTGAGAGTAGGTCCCTCCCCATTAAAGATACTGGACAATCCACAAGGACAGCAAAACTCTGTGTGCACAGTTCCTGCCCTTCTGGAGTGGCCACGGGCAATGGTGGAGTGATGGGGTGGGTAACTGATGTCCCATTTATACCAATAGAGTTTCCCTCAGTGCAGTGCGGTGTGTCATATATGGCATCATTCAGACTACTGAATGTAGCCCCTGAATCCAATAATAGACATATCAGGTGCTTGTCTACCCGCAATAGTACCTGCGGGAGACTTTTCCACGATGAATTGTAACACACAAGGCTGAGGGACGGGACATACTCTTGGCATCCCTATTGTGGTGTCCGCCGAGCTGACGGCCACTGCATCGGGATGCGTGGGGGTGGTCTATTAGGCTGAGGCTGGTATTGGGGTTGTGGTGGGGGTGGTTGGGGTTGTGGTTGGTGAGGGTACCTGATATCCTGAGGGCGACGGGGGTTGGTGTTAAGATTCCTACCTCTTCCTCTTTGGGCGTGTGTCCTGGTTCTGTAGGGACATTGGGATTTCCAGTGCCCTAGTTCCCCACAGTTAAAGCACCCCTGGTCTGGTGGATAACCTTGGTCTGGTGGATAAGATTGCATTGGTGGATAAGGTTGCATTGTCATTATGTGGGTGGGCGGAGATCCACCAGTCGGCAGAGTCTGGGTCGGTGTCAGGGAGGGAAAAATGCCACCCTTCTGCTCAAATACCCCTGATGTTTCACGTGACCTAGCATCTTTCATAAATTCATCTGGAGGTTGTTCTGCCCACTTTGGATTAGTGAATTTAAGCAACTGTGTCACCTTCGTATCGCCACCGGCCATAATGGTGGTGGTGAACAATTGGGGGTTGGCGTTATCTACTGCCTTCCACAGGCCATATACCCGAGTACAAAATTCATAGAATTTTTCCTTTTGTCCCTGTTTTGCTAGGATAAGTTCCTGAAGTGCGGATGAACCCTTGTATATAGTGGACCAATGGTTCCCCATACCTTTCCAAAAAGACACCCAATCTTTATTTGTTTCTATGTGAGTTGTCCATAAGACGTCTACGGGATGCCCTTCTGGACTGTCAGGGTCAACTATACTGAGGATCCCTGTTATATCTTCCTTATCCAGGCTCGTCCCTGCACTGTATTTTGCAAGGAAAGCGCCGGCCTCCCTAGGGCTTTTTTTTGGGCTAGGGCATAACTCCTTTATTTTTGACAGTGTGCCTAGGGGTAGGGGAATATGTATTATCGTCTCCCCTATATGCATAAGTGGTGCTTTAAAGGTGGCACCTGGAGTTTCCTGTTCCATTTCTATTTCTCTTTCCTCAGTAGATGATTCACCCTGCTCTCCCTTAGTTAATGTCGATTGCTCCCTTTCCTCCTGTGGGGGTTTTGTGCTTATAGCCGGTTTAGTTTGGCTTCTGAGTGTAGTGGATGGCTGTGAAATTATCCTTTCCTCAGCCTCCTTTAACCTCCTTGCCTCTTTCTCTAGTTTCTTCTCGTACGCCTCTAATTTTTCCCTTTTCCTTTGTATCCTTTCTTCCTCTTCCTGCCATCTTTTATCAAATTCTTTCTGTTTCTCCTCCCATTCCTTTTCCCTGGGGCTTAACTTCCTGACTCCTTCCTCTTCTCCCTCTTCCAGGGACGCTTCGTCCCTTTCTCCCTTAGTTATTGCAGAATGCTCTTTTATTTCACCCTCCCTCTTATCTAGCTCTCTTTTGTAATTTTCTAGCTCTTCCTCCCTCTTAGACATTTTCTCTTCTAATTCCTCCTGTCTTTTATTAAGTTCTTTTAACTTTTCTTCTAATTCCCTTTCCTTCGGATCCAACCTCCTAATCCTCTCTTCTTCCCTCCTTCTTATACCTTCTGCTCGGACTTCCTCTTGCCTGTCCCTACTTTCGTTTTCCCATCGTGTAACTTGTGCCTGATCAGCTGCCCCGTATACCATGGTGGCCAATACTGCTGGGTCCAGAGATGGATACAGCTGAAGACATGGACCCAATGTTCCATCTTCCTGTTTAACCATCACATAAGGGGGGGGTGCTTCGGGTTGCTGAGATAGGGCGGGTGAGTTTACAGGTTTTGGTGTGGGGGCTTTAGTTACATACTTTGTTTTATATTTGGCTAAGCATTTATTCCATGTTTTGTAACAATCTTTCATATACTGGGTGTCTTCCCATTTCCCAGGTGGGTAAGAGTGCTTGTGTACCTGACACACCTTGCTCACTTCCTTCCAATCATCCTCAGAACAGGGACCTAATGGCCCCGGGTCATGTATTCCTAATTGTTGGCATCTTTCTCTGACTTGTCCAAAACGGTTCTACCTGTGACCCCGGTAGTGTGTTTCTAACATACTCATAGGGGGATGGGTTGGCCGTGGTCTGGGTTGCCACAGAATTCCCCATCTAATAATCTTGGTAGTGTGTGTCTAGTACAGGGACAGAGATGAAAGCAACCTGTTTGTGCTATGATCTGTTCCCTGACTTGGGAGTAAGTCCCTTGGTCTCTTATTGCTGTGGGGCTGAAATAGCTATGAAGGTTAACCCTCAGTACTCGGTATAGGGTTCCCCTCCTTGTGGCAGGATATACTCCCCTTGCACCAAGTCGGTATGAAAACCCGGTTGGTCTAGTGGTGAGCAGGATCCACGTCCTGTCAACACTAAGGAACAGTAAACCAAAAGTGCAATGTGGGCAAGCGGGTGCTATCTCACTACAATCGGGTTCCCGTCTTATGTGGTTCATCTAGTGCATATATGTGTAATACCTTAATAAAATCCTCTAAATCAATACAGTACTTTACATTCAGTTGTCATACATATATGTTATACACTTATCTCTAATACTGTAAATACTTACGGTGGTACCTAAAAGATAACAAGCAAAATCTTATATATACAGTGGCAAAATAAAGTTACATTATATCAACATGTTATTATAAGTGCACTTTTCAATATTTTCCCCAAAAATTGGGCGTCCACTCAGCCACTCCTTATACTACGGGCGTATTCTATACTTCCCGAGTTTACATACACATATATCTACTCAACACAGTCAGACCAACCTAGTCAGACTATTTAAAAACCTGCGAGCCCTTATTAACCCTCCAAGGGACCAGCCTAGTCCGTTGCGAAGGCACAGTTATGTAAGTAGGTGGACATACAAGGTTATTTGAACATGGCAAGTATCAACACCAGTTACCAAAAATAGGTAAAAAGGAGCAAATGACTTACCTGTTCAAACACACCCCACTTCTGGTACCAAAACTGTTAGGTGCCCGTCTTCTCCTTGTGGCCTAGGCTCTTGAGATGGCTCAGTGGAGGACCTCGCCGGTGGTTAATCAATACACATACACACAAGCTACGTGATGAATGATTACGTGGTTTATTAAGCGGCAGGCTGTTTTATGTTGTGTCTTTACAAGACCCTGCCCCACTTGGGGCCAATCAGGTTAATACACATAAACATTCATTAGCATATATTAGTAATTTCTTCATCTTGTGATTTCAGTTTTAACCTATACAGTTCAGGCTAAAGGTCAATGCTTTCTTAATTTCTGTTAACGTCTGCTGACCATCAGTTGCCCAACCACAAGTTCCTGAACAGCTAATTCTGGCCGTTTCATACCCAGCAACAGTGTACAGAGATAAAAACCACAAACAGATGTTTCCTCAGATGAAGACATCAGACAAGAATAGACAGACTTGGGTGATAATGCAATGAGATAATTCAGTTATTAAGTAATACTGTCATGAGGTGCAATTTTGTCACATATACTAAAATACACCATGATATTATCTAAATCATTAAGCAAATAAGCAAATCCTGAACTTATGTTTAGGGTAAAATCAACAATCAATCAATAATGCAATGTCTTATGGAATCTCCTTACAAAACTGACTTAAAACCTGCCCCAAAGAAGTTCTGGCCACAATTTAAACAAAGGAAGGAACTCCTAAGGCCAGATCTTAAAAGTAATAACAACGGAGCCCAGTTAGACCCTGAAACGTATTCAGTCCCAGACTCTATCCCTCATCACTTTATTATGATGCATGCTTTCGCTAGGAAACAGAACTACTCTGAATGCAGGGTTTGTTCCCACATGGGCACAGGCCGACACTCAGTCCCAATGGTAGGAAGGCCGGTTACCCTAGAACAGCTGTTAAATGTGCCCCAACCAATCCCATCAGAAAGCATAACCATAACTAACAAGCCCCTACTATTTACAGGTTACACAAGAACACCCCAATTTTGTTTTCTGAATGGAGCAGGGAGAGACATGTATAATGGTAGATTCTGCAGAGACTCCATAGTAAACTTTACCCTGGTAGATCTCCCATATGCTCTCAATGGCACTTTAGAAATCAGAGGCCTGGTAACATACAATATCTCTGACCCTGATGAAAGAGTAGGTAATATGTCCACTTACATTTCAAATTGTGTACAGGGCAACAATAGTGAATCCAGGAAATGGTTAACCAACACACACATGAACAGTTCATGTATGGAAGAAAGGGAAGATGAGACCCCGTCATTGGGAGATTGGTTATGTTTGGTAGGACTCAGGTTTAATCTTGATTCACCAGGGGAAGTCCCAGCTTCACATATGCCCCATTGATGGATGATTTGCTGTGGATTATGGTGTCACACTACCATCCCCTACCCCAATGGACAGGAAAACATCTGGGTGGTGCACACTTGTAGAAATGATCCCTTTCATGGGAACAACAGATGGTAAATCCCCAGTTGAGATGATACCAGCACATGGACATTTAGAATTTGGGAGACACAAGAGGGAGATCACAACCTAGTGGGACAAAGTATTTGCATCAGTAGGAGGACTAGGAACGTACAATGCTCTTACAAAGGTAGATGAATTTGGACAACTAGTTGATTCATGGATGAATAAAACCACCCTAGATATAGGACTGGTGAATTAAGAACTCAGGAAGATACTCTTTGAACAAGAGATCATTAAACAAAGGCAGGAAAGGATGATGATGGTATTAACTGGACTATGTGATGTTACAGGGGATAAAAGCTTGTGTTGTACTTACATGAATAGTCTAACCAAACCCTCTGAGGACTTAGAGGTTCCAGATTATTATGACATAATCAAAGGACACCAGGAAGAGAGATCAAAACTACAAGAGCAGATGAGGAGGCTAGGAGATTCCTGGAATCCTTTTGCAGGAGTAGGAGGTTGGTTTTGATCCTTCTGGGAAAATATAATGAATTTCTTTAAGAAAGCGGGCATGATACACATAATGATTGTTCTACTGGGAATAGCTGCCTATGCTACTGTCAAATTTGTCTTTTATCTGACTGGCAAAGTGCCTGATCTTTAAAACCCCAGCCCGAACCTGTAACCACCATGGCTATGTTCTATTCAGAACAGAGGTGATACTCTGAACATGAGTGATCAAGGGAGAACTGCGTTCCCTATGATCAAAGGAGGGATTGTAAGGAAAATTTTTTCCCTCATGCATACATAATCTAGAGTGATGCTTTAAGTTGAACCTATAAACTGCTTATAGAAGCTGAAATGTATCTGCAAGGCTTATGTCAAGTCTGTAGTGTGAGGCCGGGTTGCTGAGAGGGCGCCCCTTGCGGCTGAGTGCAGCGCATCCCTGGATTTGGGTACAGGGAATACGATGCACAGAGGTGCACGGGTTGCCATGGATACAGCAAGCTGGCTGGGTGGCTGTAAGTAGTTAGAGTGCGTTGTGGCAGCCCTGCGGAGAGAAGTCTTGAACGGTAACAGCAGGGTAAACCAGGAACAGGGTCCGCAGCCAGGCCAGGGGTCAGATACCAAAAGACAGTCCAAGAGAGGTACAGGAACAAGCCGGGTCATACACAGAGGGCAGAAGATTGGAGAGTAGTCAGCCAAGCCGGGGTCAGAGCGAGGAGATAAACAGGAACACAGGTCAAGCCGAGCAGAGGTCAAGCAGGGGTCTTCAGAGTATACAAGGCACAGGAACACAGGAGCTGTTTGATAATCCAGCAAATTGCAAGTGTCAGTGGCAGGTTTAAATAGGCTGGGGGGGTGTGCCCACAAGATCAGGGCGTGCTCACTAGACTTGCCTGCCACCATGACGGTTACTGGCGGAATTGCCCACAACACGGCCATTTTCCTGACAGCTTATTTGCAAAACATGTATTTCTTGTAAAAGAATGTTCCAACTACAGCTAGCAGGAAACCGCTTGTGGTCATAAGTGGGACATATCTCAGAACATTATTAAGAGACATTGCGCACCTCACACCTATATATTCCAATAAGTTTAGTTAAAGTTAAGAGGGACTTTTTAGTATATCTCTGGGCAGAATACTATGCAAATATATATGTCATATAACATGTAACCTGTGATATTTGTACTCTTGTGATTGGTTAGACTAGGGGACTGCCCCTTAGTCTGCCCCTACTGATGTATAATGTTGTTATCCTATATAACATGTGAACGTCCTGTAATACATTGTATTCTTGATTAATCCATCCTTGTGTATGGTTTCTGGATTACCCGATCGATCAAGGAAATTTTCTGGTGTCCAACAGAGTCCAGCTCGTGCAAAGGAGGGGCACACTTGACCATTAACACTTTCAGTTTTCTTTTGAGAAAGTCTTTCCAGTAAAAATACTTTCTGGTTTACTACAGCTTGTGTCCATCGGCTGTTGTGTGTACAATAGCATTTATTTGCCATTTGTCCCAGAGGGGCTGAGACTGTTCTTGGGGTTGAGGGGCTAAGCATAGAACATAAAATTCTCAAGCGGCTCCTTCAGGGGTGGCGCTACATTAGGATTCACTTTTATTTAATTAAATTGCTTTTATATACACCAGCATTTGCAATCTCAGAGAAGCTACATATTATTTATATGGACATTGATCTTGGCTGACACATATGCATGTGTGAGAATGTTGCTACACCAGTGGAAAGCCTTTTAATTTCCAATATTATATATCCTCAGGGACCTATGCACATTTCTCCTGTTATATACTAATTTCTCCTGTTATATACTATTCATCCATACATTTACAAGGATAACAATATTGATGCCATGGATTGTGTGCGGACAATCCTATTTGTATAGGACAGAGATAAATCTAACAGGATTGAAAGTGATACTATACATTGGTGCTGATATTGGTGACCATACCAATTCAGTAAGGTGAATCTAATGCATTATTAACAATTCTGTTAGGAATCAATATTCCCTAAGGTCATTGAGCATTTTTTCCCATAAGAATATTTTGAACATCTATTAAATTAGATTCATATTACTTGAAACCTGACATATGCTGTTTGTTTTGGAATACCAAGCTCTGAAGTATTCAAAGTAGAAGCACGCAATCTGCTATCCCTTTGGTTGAAGTACAAATCAAACAAGCTCAATTGGTGGAAAATGACACAACTGACAACTGGATACATCATTTATATTAAGTAATTGGTGCTATCTTTGTGAGGGCTTTATTTTCACAAGTTGCTATTTGATATTTGAACCTGACATTCATTACTAGTATAGGGAAACAGGAAATGCAAACAACCTTGAAGATTGCAGGTAACAAATAAGGTTCAGTAGAGTTTATTAGTCCAGGAGTCCATGACCTTTTAATGTGTGGGCAATTGTATTATCTGTGAGTAAATTTTTGTACTAAAGATTGTAATAAAGATTGTAAAGATTGTAATAAAGATTCCATTGTTTTATAATTCACTGTAACTGAAATAATAACTATATTTAGGGTTTGTTCTTTAATAGTTTCTTTTGTAGAGGATTGCCTTCCAGGTTTTTCTTTATATATTGCCAGCAGGTAAAAGGATATCTGCACCACTATGTGTCTTTTTTTTTTTCTTTTTTCTGTATTTCCCCTAATTTTCTGACACCAGGACAAGAAATTTTGGGGGAAATTGTCACCAGAACAGAAAGCAAAAAAAAAATGAATGTCAGAATTCTATTCCTTCCCCACTCTACTAAACTCTTTTTATATGTTTAGTCTGTGCTCCGACTGGAGAGATTTCCCCTCACTTCCTGTTCTAACAGGAAGTGGGAGAAAGTGTCCCCCCAAAGGGACAGAAATAGCAAAAAAAAACCCCACAAAAGGTTCTAAACTTTCCTCAGTCTACTAAAAATGTGTTTACATCTTTGTCTTTCTCCACGTTTGAGGGATATTAGGACAGAAAGTAAAGGGAAATCTCATTAAAGACACATAATGAAATACAACTCTAATCAGTTGATCCAGAACTCAAAACAAACATTGGCTGCAGTTAAGTTTTACCAATTAGAGCATTTTGATATATTTAGGTAGATAATCTTTCATTTTGTAAGAATGATATGAAAGTCTAACAACCTCCTGTGTGTTTAGTAGTAGTAGTTTGGGTTTAAGCAATTGGAAAAGTGACTTCCTAATTCCAATAAAATGAAAAGGACTACTGCTATAGATTAGCGAATTGCAAAACCCATGTCTTAAATTAAAGAAGAAAGACTATGTGATAGAAACAAAGAGGTGGAGTTTGAAACTGGGAGTCTGACAGAAAGCAGAATTGTTGACACAACTAACATAATGGATAACCTAGTATCTATGTTAGAGTGATTGACAGGGCAGCCTCAACACATAAAGTACACGAAGGTTTATAAAGCAACCTAAATAGTTTTTCTGACAAGAAGTAAGATAACACTGAGTAGCAGCACTTACAGTCTGTCTTACAATGTTGAAGTGATTGGCAGGAATATTGAATGACAGAAAGGAAAGCATATCTTCGTATAGATGAACAAAACCGCAAGCATAGCTGACTAAGATTAAACTGCCTGACATAAAATCACTTCAACATATATTGTACTATAGTCTACAAAGGAATCAGATGGGTTAAATAAAAGCAAAAAGAAAAACCTTGACTAAGAAACCTGACATATTTTAGTGTTGAGAGCAGGATTTTTTTATGTTGGACACTATCTTGATTTATGTTACAAGAGGAAACTGAATTTATTCTGCAGGCAGCCATTCTAAATTAGTATATATTATCTATATCATCCAGTGACAGAACACAGTCCAAAGTTCCTGATATTATGAAACCTTATGCTATAGCCAGGGATTTAAATACCCAGAGATACCAACTTTCCACTGTTGATGACTCTGGAATAAAAAGGTTTTTGTGGTTCCGTGAACTAATAAGGAATATATTTTGTCAGTGATGAAGATAGAGAATGCATAGACTTAGCCTGGCTCCCATTGAATATGAAAGCATGATGGACAACTAATCCAAAACATTCTGAGTATATTTTTTATTAGCTCAGCTAACTTCAATACAAGCAGTCCCCCAGGCTTCATAAATTAAAATGCAAACAGAGTGTTAGCAAAGTGATTTAGGCAACTCTATCATTAGGTCCTACAGTATCATTTTTGAAGCTGGAGTTCTTTTTTAAGCCTCCTAAATGCACTAAATGTCACTTTCAAACACTAATATGTCTACTTATTAAAAAAAAAGTCTGAACATTTGTGAAAGTGGAACAAATAATACCAATAATGTTTGTAATATGTGTATAATAGTTTCTTGATTGCTTTTGATCAGGTAAATGTAACATTCCCTGACATTCAATCCTAAGGGAAAACTATCCATTAGAACATTCAACCAAGAGAGTTAACATTTACCAATAGAGAGAATGGCCTAACACTATAAGCTAAGAACATTTAACCAGCAGGAGAATTAATATGAGGGAGATTTCTGCAGTGTGTAGAGTCTATGGAGAATCCAGACTGAATGGCTAAAATGGATGGCACACATTTGAGAATGTAGGTTATATGCGATCATTTACAAATTTTGAAGAACCATAATTTATTTGGATATTAACATTTGCAGACATATACAGTATGCCTGTGTGGAACTGTTATAATGGTATCAGCGGATATCCAAGTATCTTTTGGACCTTTTTAAAATTCACTTTTATTCAATTCAATTGCTTTCATATATACAATCTCTGCAAAGCTACATATTATTTATAAGGATATGGCCTCTTAAATGCACTTTTTGTATTATTTTCTTTCAAGGTATTTACTGACATATTGCTTTATATTTATTTGTCTCTCAGTGCTATAGAATTAGCAAGCCTTTATATATCCTCATTTAAAATCTTTAATTTTCCTACTTTCTCTTCCTGCTAACTGTGGACAACCTAATCATATAGTAAAAAAAAGGGGAAGGCATCAGCATGGTAAACATCACACAGAAATAATGCTACTAGGACCCACCCGTGACATTGGATTTTTCAAATTACCCAACTTGATCTCAAATCCTATTAGGCTGAAATTTTGTTTCTTAAGCTCTCTTCTAGATGTATTTCACATGTACATTTTTTAACTAGCACTGTCACAACCTCATACTGTACACAGACTATCCTTTAAAACCTCCAACTCACTCACAGTTTGAACTTCTAAGGACATTGCACTAATGGCAAAAAGTCATTGACTGCCAGATCAACTCACAAGTTTCTCTTTATCATTGCAATGCAACCATCTGTATCAAGACTACGATTTTATTCAACTCATTACTTCTGCTGCAGTGTCAATCCATGAGTAGTGAAGTGGCATAAAACTACCAAAACTAAACTATTTCTGGCTATAAAGACATTTTACAGTATTTTGAAGGACACTGATTCTTCTTATAGAATATATTTATCTGCCTAATCCATGTGGGTAAGAAATCCAAAGAACTATTCAAATATTCTTTTGTACAGATGTTCCCTATAACAGTATAACACATGTAACATAACAAATACTGAAATTCTTTCAACTTTTTTTTGGTATTCTCAGCTTGGGATGAGTGAACCAAACAAAGTTTATTCACTGGAAGTTCATTGAACCAAGCAAGAAATCCATGAACTCCAAACATAGCGCCTAAACCCAATTAAAGTCTATGAGAGACAAAAGTTTTATTTATTTTTTCTGTGCTCTTAAGAGCCATTTTGCAAGTTTTTGCCAAAAATGGGTATGAGTAGCTGGGCACTACTATGTATCAATGAAATAATAAATAAATATAATTTAGCAGGATGAAAGTCTTTATTGTGGATTAAAGGGCAACATTAAAAATACAAATAGGGATTTCCTAAATCTGTAGCGTATAATGTACTCTCTAAAACTGACATTCAGGAAAAAAAGTATTTCCATTTAAATGAAAGTTCTTTCCCCAGCCTGTTTCCATTAGTAAAAAAATAGCATAGGGTCCCCTTCAAAATTCATACTAGAACCTTATATAATAGATAAAGATCTGGTATGGGTTCTGAGGGGGACCCCATGCAAAAAAATAAATAAGCAAAAAGTCCCATCCCCCCACACACACACACAAGACCCATATGAGACCCTTGTACAGCTAGCAACCTTGATGGTTAGGAAAGCAAAGGGTAGGATCTGCAGAAGGGACTTATCGGAATTAGGAAACCCACTTTAAAATGAGGGGGTCTCAGGGAATTTGACCCTCCCCATTACGTGAATAAGAATTGGGTACCTATTGCTACTCAATTACAATAAAAAAAAGAAAAGTACATACACTATAGTAAAATGCCTTTATTAAAATAAATATTGTCTCCCAATTTAAATCCAACATCAATCATGCCATCCATCCCTGTGGATCCATCATCAATCATGATGAGCCATGTCCTGATAAGCTACCATCATAAAGACCCACAGACCCTCCCCTGTTGCTACTCCTGTCACAAATGACAACTCTCCAGCTGGATGCTGACAGTCAACAAATGATTGGAAAATATCGCAGAAAGCTGTCATTTAATGGAGGTAGTGATACCACCACTAAATGAATTCAGCAGCCAGAAGTTACAGGAGGCAGGCGAACTAACCAAATATGGTTAAGTTAGTTCACCTATTAGGTGGACTGTGAACAGACTGTGAACAGACTGTGAACTGTGGGTTTGGGTCAAATATGTGATTGACCCAAACTCAAAGCCCATCCCTACTCTCAGTTATGCAAACGAAAAAAAATGTTTTTACAGGAATATACTATAATTTAGTATTGTGCAAAAAGTATTCAAATCTATAACGTGACAATGGTGCACTACACCCCACGTGAAGAATTTAAAACGTGGCGCTATCTCCAAAAAAATATAATTGTATTCCCACCTTTTACAGTGAATTACCTAATCTAGTGAACACACTTATACGGGTGTATGTTAAACGAATATATACGCATAAATAAATGCATTAATAATAATGAACCAAAATGAAATAAAAAACACCAAATAAAACACAGTCCATAAAGTGACTCAGTGTTAACGCTGCTTACAATCATATGTGTCAATCCCTATACAATTGTTAAATACACACAGTGTATAGCATTAAAGCAAATAGCAATAGTTAAATGCCACACAAAGACTATGTGACTAAAAAATAAAGTCTGTGAAAAATACACACATGTGTACAAAATGTCCGTGATCGTGATCAAAGAAACATCAACTGTGCCACAGCAAGTCCTTTATATTCCTTAAGTGTAATTAATCCTTCCACCACATCTATGTGTTCAGTGCTCCCTTTCCCAATAGACAGTGTGAAGTCCCACAACACTGGGTCCCACAACCCAGTGTGAAGACAACGAAAGCCTACCTGAAGGACACTTCGGATTTGCTACGTCTGTTGGAACCAGTAAAATTAGACCCTGCATTAACATCTTACTTAGTGACAGCAGACGTGGCTTCTCTTTACACTAACATACAACATGAGGATGCAGCATTGGCCCTTAATTGGGCACTCAGCAAGCGGGATGACATCCCGTTTATACAGAGGAAATTTGTGGGACATGCATTAGACTTCTGCATGTCCCACAATTACTTCTGGTTTGATGGACAGTTCTTCTCCCAACAGGTTGGCGTGGCAATGGGGGTAAAATATGCCCCCGGCCTCGCCAACCTGTTTATGTCTGAATGGGAGGATAGGCGTGTGTTCAACATCAATAGACCCCAATTGATTTTCTATCAAAGGTTTATTGATGACATCTTGTTGATATGGGAGGGATCTAAGGAATCTTTGGAAGTATTTCTGGAACAATTAAACAGGAATACAAACAATATCAAATTGGAATACCAGATAAGTGATAAAATAATCAACTTACCAAGGTGTACTTCAAACCGACGGACCGCAATAGCTACTTGTCTGTGGCCAGTGGACATCATCCATCATGGATAAAAAATATTCTGAAGGGCCAACTATTGTGGATCCGTCAGTATTGTACTCTGACGGAAGATTTCCTGGTTCAATCGAATGTTCTGAAGGAGAAATTCATCCAGAAGGGTTATAAGGAAGATGTACTAACCAAAATTGTACAAGAAATAGCTGAAATCCCTAGGGAACAATGTTTGAAGGAAAAAGAGATACAAAGAGGAGACACCCAACATCAATTGAGTTTTATATCTGGGTTCCATTGCCAGTACAAAGAGATTGAAAACATCTATAGAAAATACTGGTACATCCTCTGTAAGGACAAACACTTGGGAGGAATACTACCAGCCCAACCGAGATTCATATATAGGAGGGCCCCAAGCATAGGACATCAAATAGTGAAAAAGATTTTGGATCCACCAAACCCAAGGTCTCTGTCCTTTAATTTTAGAGGTTTCTTCTGTTGTAGGAAGTGTGTCTGTTGTAAAACAGTGAAGGTTAGTAATAGAGGTATTACAAGTGTCACCAACAGAGAAGGTGACAGGTTTGGGATTAAAGAATTCAGTACATGTACCACCACACATGTGGTCTATCTTATGTGGTGTCCCTGTGGTTTGTATTATGTTGGCAGAACCAAAAGGCAGTTGAAGATCTGTATTAGCGAACACTTGACCAACATCAAAAATGGGTACAAGTACCACGGTGTATCCATGCATTTTAAGGATAAACACCAACAGGACCCATCTCTGCTACAATTTTGTGGCATCGATGTGATATATCCTTCTTGGAGGGGCTCCAATAGGGTAAGAGATCTGTCGCGTAGAGAAACGGAATGGATATTCCTTTTTAAAAGTCTTACCCCGAGAGGGCTCAATATTGAATTAGACCTTAATTGCTTTATTAACGATTTTTAGTTGACCAATCAATCTCTTTAGGTCTGACAGAAGATGAGTGTAGGATCCCTCTTTAAAATTTACGCACCCACTCTGTAATGAATACGAGCCTAATATATGCCAAATAATTTATATTTGCTTTAAACATGATTTTTAATGTTTTAAACATGGTTTTTAATGACAAGTAGTGTAAATAACATATTTGTAGAAGTAAGGAAGAGCAATGATAGCTGGTACTCCAGAAATTGCTATTTGTGCATAGGAACCAAAGGGTTACAGATATGTCACTATTTGGAATAAGGGTCTTTTCATACATATGTATATTATTATTTTATGATATACAATAATTTTTTATGATATACAATTGATTTTTTTGAAATAATTTTAAAAATAATTTTTCTTATAGAATTAATATAAATGATTTGAGGTTTACCAAAAACTAGATTAGAGAAGTCTGATTCTATTTTTTATATGGTAATCTTTGCCTGCCATTTCCATTTGTTCCATTCATTTTATCATATCATTTTATATTTTTAATGTCATATATTCATTTTGCGGATACTTAATTTTTAATTATCAATAGGCTGTGGTAATAATAACCGAATTGACTATTTTTGTATAACATTTTATATAATATATATGTTGGAACACATTGATATAAAATTATGTGTTAAGCACACTAAGAGTTTTTTGATAAACATGTCAGGATGTTACAGCGCTGTTGGATGATCCACCGCTCTGGGATGTTGCCATAAATAATGGTGATGAAGCAGAGGGGTGGCGTTAGTCTGATACCGCCACATGAATAATCATTAACTAGTGACCGATAGCCGCAATTAGCGGGGGTTTGCGCTCACGGGGACACTCTGAGAGCGCAGGCGCGGAACACAAAGGGTGCGCATGCACACTTTGACTCCCCTAGCAGATTAGAGAGGAGAGGAGATATAAAGGGAAACTGATGTTTAGAGCGGCCTATCCCATGATTAAGCTACAGGTGTAGCGAAACATGTCGGGGGCATGGCCGAGCGAAGGATAAACACCACGTACTAGTGACAGGAGGAAGCAAGCTCTGCGGTTCACCTATTGGGGGAAACGGTGGGTCCATCGGACAGGCAAGCGAGGAGAGGGTGAGGGAGACTTCTTGCACGCCAGCTGTGGCAGGGTCCGCCGTGACCGCATACCCCCTAGGAAGGCTTATCCAAGTTGCTGTGTTGGTATTGCTGTTTACAGATTGCCGTGGATTTTGCTGTGCTTTTTTATTGTTTGCACAATGTGAGTGTTTTTCTTGGAGTGTAATTTGAAGAGTGTGTTATTAAAAGTTTTACGGTATCACACTATTGGGAGTTCTCTTTCATTTACATATGGAACGCATCTCCGGATGGAATACACTTAACCCTTACTGGTATCCTGGAAACTCCTATGCTTTATAGCCTCATACGAAAGTGGAGGCATAAGGAGCTGGTGAGAGACTGTCTATTGGGAGAGGGAGCACTGAACACATAGGTGTGGTGGAAGGATTAATTACACTTCAGGAATATAAAGGACTTGCTGTGGCACAGTTGATGTTTCTTTGATCACGATCACGTACATTTTGTACACATGTGTGTATTTTTCACAGATTTTATTTTTTAGTCACATAGTCATTGTGTGGCATTTAACTATTGCTATTTGCTTTAATGCTATACACTGTGTGTATTTAACAATTGTATAGGGATTGACACATATGATTGTAAGCAGCGTTAACACTGAGTCACTTTATGGACTGTGTTTTATTTGGTGTTTTTTATTTCATTTTGGTTCATTATTATTAATGCATTTATTTATGCGTATATATTCGTTTAACATACACCCGTATAAGTGTGTTCACTAGATTAGGTAATTCACTGTAAAAGGTGGGAATACAATTATATTTTTTTGGAGATAGCGCCACGTTTTAAATTCTTCACGTGGGGTGTAGTGCACCATTGTCACGTTATAGATTTGAATACTTTTTGCACAGTTTATACTTACTAAGTGGCAGCTATAGGGAGGCTATACCAACCGATGATAATCATCATTTAGGTTGATTTTCCGAGGCGCAGTGGTGGTCAACTAAGTATAGGGTGGCTATTATACCTAAGAGAACCGTTTATTAATATAATTTAGTATTGTTTAGATAATAATAATAGATCTAGCATGAAAGATTGTTTTCACTTGCTGAAACTAAACTAATTAAAGTATGTCTAAAACCAAAACCTTTAGGTAGGGGAAAGTTTATACTGCTGTAAGTTTTTTTTTTTCTTTTTTTTTACCATCTCTCTTTCATTAAAAGTCTAAAGATTATTTATCTACATATGATATACAGATAAATAATGAGAAGTGTCATATATTGTAACGCAGCTGCTCAACAAAGGGTATTGTTCTGTCCCTTTGTTGTGTGTTTATCTTAATTGCTGGCAGCCAGTGCTGTGTTTGCTCCAGAATTTTTACTTTCAGCCTGAATGAGTTCAGCCAGTACTGGATGAAAAAAAGAAAGAGGCATGGGAAAGGGCTGTCTAATGTTCTCTGAAGCCAGAATCTGAGAGCATATGTTTCTAATCATAATCCTTATAGTGAGCCCTGTACCAGCCTTGCAGTGTGACAGGCTGCACGTGTTGCCCACTTAGGCTCAGGTAGGTCTGGCAATGAGAAACCTTTTCTTTTAAAGTGACCTAAACAAGGCTGGAGAAAACCGTAGACTGGAGATACTTGGATCACCTATCTTCCTTCCATAATAATAATAAAGTTCAGTAAAGCATCACAGAGTGTAGTGTAGTGCCCATTTAGTCACCATAACAATAAAAGTATTCTATGCAGACTTCTAATGCCGCGTACACACGGTCGGACTTTTCGTCTACAAAAGTCCGATGGACGCCGATGGACTAAAGCTGGCTGACAATCCGATCGTGTGTGGGCTTCCCCGGACTTTCAGTGGACTTTTCCAGCCGCAAATCTGACGGACTTTAGATTTGAAACATGCTTCAAATCTTTACGTCGTAACTACGCCGGACCCAGAAATACGCTCGTCTGTATGCTAGTCCAATGGACAAAAAAACGACGCATGCTCATAAGCAAAAACTAAACGGAAGAAATTGGTCTAGTAAAACTAGTGTTCGTATTGTAGGTAGCACATTCCTCACGCTGCAAATTCTGTGATCGTTGAATGCAGCGCATTAATGTCTTCTTTAATAATGCTATAAGAACGAAGATGTTTTGCTGTTCATATTCAGAGTTCTCCCAAACTGATTTCTGATTTCTTTTTCTCTTTGATCTCATGAATGATATAGTATTATTTTTAAAAACAATGTCTCCATACTAATAATAATTTTTACACTTGTTTTTTTTGGGGGAGTCATCTTTTATTTTAGATTTTATCCAGATTTTTATTTTATGATTGTTGTTGAACTTATTTTATCTTTATCTACCTTTTTTTTTTTTTTTTGGGTTTGTAAAGTTACCACAAAGAACCATTTTTTTATATATATATTTTTTTTTTTTAGTTTTGTAGTTCTTAAATTGAACACAAATACATTTTTCTTTCATTTTTGTTTGTTTTTAATGTTGTTTGTTTTAAGTTACCACAAAGAACCATTTTTTTGTTTATTGTGATTTTTTCTTTTGTATATAAAGTTAACACAAAGAACCTTTTTTGGTTATGTATCATTTTTTTTTTTTTTTTAAGTTACCACTAGAACATTATTTTTTTTTTGTGTGTGTTTTTGCAACCTCAAGGAGATTGTTGTCCCTTGTTAATTTGACATTGTGTCTAAATCAATGATTTAAATTAAAACACATAGGGGGTCATTTACTATAGCGCTATGGCGCTAATTCGCGCAAATTGCCGCGAATTAGCGCTAATTCGCGCAAATTGCCGCGAATTAGCGCTAATTCGCGGCAATTTAGCGCGAATTAGCGCTAATAGCGGTAATTCGCGCTAAAACGGTATTCACTATAGCGCTGGTGAGAAAATTCTCCCAAAATCGAATTTACTATAGCTCCCTGAAACTAAATAGAGCCCAAACCCTTACTCTGCTAAAACCTAGAGAATTGCACATGGAAATAATTTTTAGAGCATGATATAATTGCCTAAATGGTACTGAAATATGCGGTATATTATTTAAAGATAATCTGCTTTTAAACTGTGTGAAAAAGTGATTTCTACACTGAAATATCTTTAAAAGTCTGAAAAGTGAAAAATTCCCCGTTTTGGACAACTAGGTGCCAACACAACTGAGCATGCTCAGACCTGAAAATAACTCTCATTTTAACTCAAGTGTCTTTTTTACCTGGAGGTATAGTAAATACCAAAATGAGAGCTAATTAGAGAGCATTTTTTGGGAGTTAAAATCTGCTCTAATTTAGTCCAAATGAAGTTTCAGTCACTGATTCTAATGGAACAATTCTAACTTTCACAAAAAAACCCTTTTAATGTTGAGATGAAATGTATCTTTCTGTGAAATACATTTTCCTTTGCAACATTGTTGCTTCTACTTAAAATATTTTGATTTTAATAATGCTACAATGTGGGATGTTTTGATGTTTTGGTAAAATATATTTTTCTCTGTCACTTTCACTTGTTTTTCTTCATCTCACAACCATCTTTACCCCAAACTCACACAGGTGTCTTTACAATCCACAAACAATACCATTGCTGATGAAAATTTAAAATGAATTTTTTGTGCTTTGTATTATTTGCAAATATTCATAATTTGAGCCCAAAAATGTGATATGTGTACCAACATCAGAAATCAAAATGTAATTCCCAAAAATTTGAGGGTAATATTCTACTCTCACCCACAAAAAAACACCAAATATCACAGAATGAATCAAGAAGAATAACTCTTGAGTAATGTAATTCCATCACCTGTATGTCCATAGAAATGCAGTATTTATGTGTTTTTATGTGTTTTTATGTGTAGTTATGTGTAGGAGGGTCTCACACGTGGCAGCTCTGTGGCTTAGAGGTTAGAACTTCTGCTTAGTATCTCTGAGGGTCTGGGTTCAAATCCCAACCATGTTACTTCATGTAGAGAAGTTGTCTCATTTCCCAGGTCCTATAACTATGTCTAATTGTAGTAGTTATGTGTAGGAGGGTTCCACCACCATTGTAAGTCTTTTCCAGATACACTATATAGCCAAATGTATTGGGACGCCTGCCTTTACACACACATGAACTTTAATGGCAGCCCAGTCTTAGTCCGTAGGGTTAAAATTTGATTTGGCCCACCCTTTGCAGCTAGAACAGCTTCTGGGAAGGCTGTCCACAAGGTTTAGTCTGCCTATGGGAATGTTTGATCATTCTTCCAGAAGTGCATTTGTGAGGCCAGGCACTGATGTTGGATGAGAAGGCCTGGCTTGCAGTCTCTACTCTAATTCAGCCAAAGGGTGTTCTATCGGGTTGAGGCCAGGACTCTGTGCAGGGCAGTCAAGTTTCTCCACCCCAAACTTGCTCATCCATGTCTTTATGGACCTTGCTTTGTGTACTGGTGTGCAGTCATGTTGGAACAGGAAGGGGCTTTCCCCAAACTGTCCCCACAAAGTTGGGAGCATGAAATTGTCCAAATTGTCTTGGTATGCTGACGCCTTAAGAGTTCCCTTATCTGAAACTAAGAGGCCAAGCCCAACCCCTGAAAAACAACCCCGCACCATAATCCCCCTCCACCAAATCATTTGGACCAGTGCACAAAGCAAGGTCCATAAAGACATGGATGAGTGATTTTGGGGTGGAGGAACTTGACTGGCCTGCACAGAGTCCTGACGTCAACACAACAGAACACCTTGGGGATAAATTAGAGAGGAGACTGTAGGTCAGGCCTTCTTGTCCAACTTCAGTGCCTGACCTCACAAATGCACTTGGAAGAATGGTCAAACATTCCCATAGACACACTCCTAAACCTTGTGGACAAGAAGAGTTGAAGCTGTTATAGCTGCAAAGGGTGGGCCAAATGAGTTTTGAACCCAATACTAATACTGGGATACCATTACAGTTCATGTGTGTTTAAAGGCAGGCATCCCAATACTTACGCCAATATACTGTATATTGCTTGTGACACTGAGCATGGCTATGGACTTAGGGCTAGTTCACACCACAGAGATGCAGAGAACATGTGTGGGTCTGCCCTGGTGGCTAAGTGGGTAGCAGTTCTGTCTAGCAGCACCTGGGATGTTGGTTCACTTCCACCAACATGCTAATGCTTGTGTTGAAGTTTATATGTTCTCCCTGTGTGGGTTTCTCACCACAATCTAAAGACATGCTGGCATCTTATTTGTCTCCTGTCGAAATAGGTTCTAATGTAAGAAAGTTAATTTTGGACTTTATATTGGAAGCTCATTGCAGCCAGGGACTGATGTTAATGTTTATTAGCACTAATCATGCCCAGGGACTTGGACATTTCAAATTTTAGGGTTTACACTGCACAGGTACATATGCTTAGAAAACTTTTGCTTTGTTTATGTGGATGCAAATGGACTTTGATCTTTGTCCTGTAGTTGGAGATTTGATGCACATAGCCAAGGCTAACACAGTTGTGAATACTATTATGTGTTCCTGCTCATCAGGTGCAATCACTTTAGACATACATGAAGAGACAGATTGAAAGATACTGGTGGGCGTGTACTTCTATTGGGTGTGTCAGTGTGCTAACAATACAACCTCTCTTATATAAAGGCCTGCAGTAGGGGGGTTCGTTTGGCCTGAGTAGGTCAGGTTTTTTGTTGTGATGGAGAAGGAATGATATTGGGAGATTTGATGAAATTCTTGTGCATTTTTTCAATCAAAAGTGGGTTTATGTGGCCATGCTGTCAATGTTGTGTGTGTATTGTTCCTGTCTGATCATGCAAACATCGTTTGGAAGCATCTGCTGACCTACTATTTTTGATCTCGTTTAATTGTGTACACCGAAATGCAGCTTCCAGTAGAACATGGTCACCAATGTATGTATGTGTGGATCGTGGGCTGGTGGTGGGTGTTTTGAATAAGTCTTTTGCAATATTATGTTGGAATGCTTTGTAAGAATGACTGTTAAGTATGTTTCTATAATCTTTCAGATAATAATGTGATGTGTTGCCCGTTATACACTGAAATTAAAGCTGTGTCCACTCTAAGGTTTTGTCTAATTTTAGATTGTAAGCTCCTATGAGCAGGGCCCTTAAAATTCCGTTGCTAAATGTAGTACCATATATCCTGTCCAAATTTTTTTCTGCTGGTAAAATAAAAGTACATTGAGCTCTTGTTGTGGTGTGTGGGGTTTTTTTTTTCCTTCTACTTTTCTTTCTTTAGTTTTTGTGGGTGGTGGTTTTGGGAAAGTGCAATATCTCTTTTATATTTTATTTCAATATGTATTTGTGCACCAAAAAACTAATCTCTTTGCCCTGGTTCACATGCTACTTTGAAATTGTGCTACTTCACTTGAAGTAGCATGATTTCAAAGTAGCAAGGTCAGCGTGATTTCAGGTGGCTTCATACACAAATGTCTATTGAAGTCGCACCTGAAATCGGCAAAAATAGTGCAGGAACTACTACTAGCAAATTGATGTGGTGCCACAAAAAACATGTTGCATCAATTGGAACAGTGCCAGTGCCATTGCCAATAGTCACGCGATTTGATCTCTCAAATCGCATGACCAATCGCTCCAATGTAAACCTAGGCTTCTGCACAACTGCAAGTTATATATAAAGATTCCACCTTTATCATTAACAGCTGTGGAGAATTGCAGGTAATGAATTCAGCTGGTGGATAGGCAGTGTTTGAATGTGTCAGCTCTGGTTCACATTGGTGTGATTTGACATGTCAAATCTGTGGCAATTGCACTGTTCTAATTAGTGCGATTTGTATTGATATTGGTGCAGAAACCTGCAACGATGTCTCTGATGTTACCCCCACAGTCGGGACTGACATGCAGGAATGAAATTGTGGGAGTTCAGCTGAACGCTTTCCTCCTGCTGTCAGTGTGAACCAGGGCTCAAACTGGGCCTTTTGCCTTTGTAATTCACCTGCTGCTAACCCAGGGACACAATTTCTTAGCAAACTCCCTTAAGTTTACCTTCAAATATATGTAGAAATACAGATTTGCATATCTGAAAATAAAAAAATACTAATCATGGTTGAGATCAAATATTCGCAGCTGCAATCAAAAGTGTGGTTTCACCTTCTGACCTGGAAATTAGTCATTGTATGCACCCGGAAGTTCTTGTGCTGGTCAGGATCTCAATCTAGGTGAACATGGCGAGGTCTCTTTAGCAGAGAGGAGGCGCTGCTCATTGGCCAGGTAAGTGTAGGATATGTACTTGTACTTAATCAATGTAGGGGTGGATGTCATAGTTAGATTTGGTGTGGGTGGGGTTCATTGATTTGTTTGGCATCACCACACATTTGCTTCCGTCCCATGTGCACACATCACTTCCTGCATTTGTTCTGCTGATGTAAATCAGTAAGGACTATGCAAGTATAAATGAGAGATCCTTTTATTAAAATATATATGACTTGTTTCACAGCTGGGCGAATTTTGCAGCAAATTTGGACCTCTGAGTTGCATGGCAAGTTGTACCCCATGATTCTCAATGACAACCATTCATATCTGTGCTACTTTAAGTCGCACCAACTTCAAAGTAGTCCCTGTACTACTTTGGTGTGACTTGAGGTATATCGGGTACAATATTACACAGGCATTCCCAGAAGTTGGGGCCAAGTTGCAGCGGCAAAGTGGCAGCAAAATAGTGTGACTTTCAGGTCGCAGCAGTGTGAATGAGATTCAAGGATAACACCTTTGAATTTGGCCCTATTGTCACTTGTGCATCCTGAAAGTGTAGCAAATTCGTCCCTGCACTACCTTGGTTTGACTGATGCAATTTGAGGTCCATACACCACAAGATTACACAGACATTGCTTCAAGTCATGACAAAGCTGTGCAAATGGGACCTTATTCAAAGGTGTTATCAATTAATCGCATTAGGTTACTTTCACACTTGGGTGACTTTTCATGGAGCTTTGGACCTCAGAGTCACATGAAAAGTTGTCCCCCTTGATTTCCATTAATATTTATTGGAGCTGCACGATTAATCGTCATCGTAATTTTTTTCCCCTTTACGATCTTGAAAAAAGCGTTTCACGATTCTTGCTATTGCAAAGAACTCTCTCTGCTCTTCTGAAGCCACAGCCGAAAAACCAGGAAGTCTGCCAAGAATTAGAACATTCTTTATCAGTGAACTTGACTAGAAACCTTGTAACAATTTGTCAATTAAATAGAATTCTGTGTAAGTGAGGAAAGTTTAACCACTTAAACACTAAACATTTTTCTGACATTTGTTGGTTTCAGGTTAAAATCATTTTTTTTTTGCTAGAAAATTACTTAAAACCCCCCAACATTATATATATATTTTTAGTAGAGACCCTAGAGAATAAAATGGTGGTTGTTACAATATTTTATGTCACACTGTATTTGCGCCTTTCAAATGCAATTTCTTTTGGAAAAAATTACTTTAATGATTTAAAAAAAAAAAAGAAAAGTTAGCCCAATTTCTTGTGGGATAATGTGAAAGATTTTATGTCACGAGAATCGTGATCTTTTTATTCTAAGCAAAAAAATTGTGATTCTCATTTTGGCCAGAACCGTGCAGCTCTAATATCTATGCAACTTCACCCATGTTCACATAGGTCTGAATTGACATGTCAAATTGTAGGCCAAATCGGCGCCTATTGATGGCAATGGAACTGTCCAAATTGGTGCGACGCCACAACAATTCCCAAAAGTAGTTCCTGCACTACTTTGGGCGACTTCAGGGGGCGATTTCTTACCTCCCAACTTTTTGAGATGGGTATAAGGGACACCTATTAGCAAAAGTAGGTAGGCATAGGACACCTTTTTAAAGGAGAACAGTTGGGACCTATGTGATTTCACTAGACATTTGTGCAGGAAAGTGCACTGATGTCTCTGAAATCACTGACAAAGTCAGGCTGAGTCACACTTGTGCAACTTTGGACATCAGAGTCGTATGACAAGTCATACCCCATGATTTTCAATGTGTACCATTCATATCTGTGCGACTTCAAGTAACACTGACTTCAACGTAGTCCCTGTACTACTTTGGTCTGACTTTGATGCGAGTTGAGGTCCATAGACCTCAAGTTTACACAGGCATTCCCTGGAATTGCGGCAAAATTGCTGATGCAAAATCGTGGGAAAGTTGCGTGTCTTTCCCTGCGACTCCTGCGTCCATAGACCTCAAGATTACACAGGCATTGCTTAAAGTCGCATTAAAATCTCGCAACTTTCAGGTTGCACAAGTGTGAAAGGTGCCTAAGTCACTGTGCTGAGTACTATTTTATACCTAGAATATAAAGTAGTCCCACCATCAAACACTAGTAAACATATGTTCTCAATATAATTGTGCTCAAATGGCTGAAAATCACACAGATGGTATCACCTACTGAAAGCTTGCATTGTACTCAGCAGCGTATGCTGAAAAGAGGCGAACGCCTATTAGCCAATGCCACATCGGCACATCGGCATGAGCATGGTTGTTACTATAATATTAATGCCTGAAATGCAAAACATTATTGTATTGAATCAAACATTAGTAAATGTATTTTCTCTGTAGGTAAGTGCTCAGCTCTGTAGCATAGCGGTATACCCTGCTGCTCCCAAAAGTTCAAGCCATGAATTCAAATCCCACTGACAGCATTACCTCCTAGAAGTGTGCATTGTACTCAGAAGCATAATTAGCCAAAGCACATCAGCTTGCTTTATTCCATATTTTAACTCTTCAAATGCATGCAATGGTATGTACTTATTCAATAATATTATGGTATGGAATTCCAAAATTCAAGGAAAAAAATGTCGTAGGGTCCCCCCAGTACATACCAGGCCCTTCGGTATGGACTTTAAGGGGAACCCCACACCAAATTGTAAAATAAATTTGATGTGGGGCCCCCCAAAATCCATACCAGACCCTTATCCGAGCATGCAGCCTGGAGGTCAGGATAGGGGGGGACGAGTGAGAACCCTCCCCTTCTGAACCTTACCAGGCCACATGCCCCAAAGCACCTTTTCCCCATGTTGATGGGGACAAGGGCCTCTTCCCGACAACCCTGGTCGGTGGTTGTCGGTCTGCAGGCAGGGGGTTTATCAGAATCTGGAAGCCCCCTTTAAAAAGTCGGCTCCCAGATCCTGCCCCCTATGTGAATAGGTATAGGGTACATTTTACCCCTACCCATTCACCAAAAAAAGCAGTGAAATGTAAAAAAAATCAATAGCCGGTTTTTGACAAGTCCTTTATTGTAAAATAGCTCCGAGCTGTCTTCTTCCCTTGGCCATCTTCTCCAGACGCTGTCTCTCCCTCCTCCATCTTCTCCCCGAGCTGTATTCTCCCAGAGCCGTCTCTCCTGCCGCTGCCATGTTCTCCATCTGCTGTCTTCTTCCGCACCGCTGGTTACCCGCTAATAAAAAAAAGCTGCTCTTTTTCCATGGTGGTCTTCCTCTGCTGTGTTGTCACCCGCTGTGTGGCGTCTCTTACATAGCCATGGAGCGGACTCTCCGGGTGACATTATCGGATGGCCACAGAAGACCACCACAAGAAGAGCGGCTTTTTTTTTTATTAGTGGGTAACCGGCTGCGCTGAAGAACACATCAGCGGGGGAAGATGGTGGCAGCAGGAGAGACAGCTCGGGGAGAAGAAACATCAAACACTAGTGAATGTATTTTCTATGTATTTTCTATTTATGACTAGGGATGAGCTTCGAGTTCGAGTCGAACTCATGTTCTACTCGAACATTGGCTGTTCGCAAGTTCGCCGAACAGCGAACAATTTGGGGTGTTCGCGGCAAATTCGAATGCCGCGGAACACCCTTTAAAAGTCTATGGGAGAAATCAAAAGTGCTCATTTTAAAGGCTTATATGCAAGTTATTGTCATAAAAAGTGTCTGGGGACCCGGGTCCTGCCCCAGGGGACATGGATCAATGCAAAAAAAAGTTTTAAAAACGGACGTTTTTTCAGGAGCAGTGATTTTATTAATGCTTAAAGTCAAACAATAAAAGTGTAATATCCCTTTAAATTTCGTACCTGGGGGGTGTCTATAGTATGCCTGTAAAGGGGCGCATGTTTCCTGTGTTTAGAACAGTCTGACAGCAAAATGACATTTTGAAGAAAAAAACACATTTAAAACTACCCGCGGCTATTGCATTGCCGACAATACACATAGAAGTTCATTGATAAAAACGGCATGGGAATTCCCCACAGGGCAACCCCGAACCAAAAAAAAAAAATGATGTGGGGGTCCCCCTAAATTCCATACAAGGCCCTTCAGGTCTGGTATGGATATTAAGGGGAACCCCAGCCAAAATTTTTAAAAAAAATTGATGTGGGGTTCCCCCTAAATTCCATACCAGACCCTTCAGGTCTGGTATGGGTTTTAAGGGGAACCCTGCGCCAAAAAAAAAAAAAAAAAGGCGTGGGGTCCCCCCAAAGATCCATACCAGACCCTTATCCGAGCACGCAACCTGGCAGGCCGCAGGAAAAGAGGGGGGGACGAGAGTGCGGCCCCCCCCCCTCCTGAACCGTACCAGGCCACATGCCCTCAACATTGGGAGGGTGCTTTGGGGTAGCCCCCCAAAACACCTTGTCCCCATGTTGATGAAGACAAGGGCCTCATCCCCACAACCCTGGCCGGTGGTTGTGGGGGTCTGCGGGAGGGGGGCTTATCGGAATCTGGAAGCCCCCTTTAACAAGGGGACCCCCAGATCCCGGCCCCCCCCTGTGTGAAATGGTAAGGGGGTACTTACCCCTACCATTTCACTAAAAAACTGTCAAAAATGTTAAAAATGACAAGAGACAGTTTTTGACAATTCCTTTATTTAAATACTTCTTCTTTCTTCTATCTTCCTTCATCTTCTGGTTCTTCTGGCCCTTCTGGTTCTTCCTCCGGCGTTCTCGTCCAGCATCTCCTCCGCGGCGTCTTCTATCTTCTTCTCCTCGGGCCGCTCCGCACCCATGGCATGAGGGGGGAGGCTCCCGCTCTTCTCTTCATCTTCTTCATCTTCTTCTTCTTCTTCATCTCTTCTTCCTTCTTCTCTTCTTCATTTCTTCTCCGGGCCGCTCCGCAGCCATGCTGGCATGGTGGGAGGCTCCCGCTGTGTGACGGCGTCTCTTCGTCTGACGGTTCTTAAATAACGGGGGGCGGGGCCATCCGGTGACCCCACCCCCCTCTGACGCACGGTGACTTGACGGGACTTCCCTGTGACGTCACGGGGAATGCCACAGGGAAGTCCCGTCATGTCCCGTGCGTCAGAGGGGGGCGGGGTCACCGGGTGGCCCCGCCCCCCGTTATTTAAGAACCGTCAGACGAAGAGACGCCGTCACACAGCGGGAGCCTCCCACCATGCCAGCATGGCTGCGGAGCGGCCCGGAGAAGAAATGAAGAAGAGAAGAAGGAAGAAGAGAAGAAGAAGAAGAAGAAGAAGATGAAGAAGAAGATGAAGAAGAGAAGAAGATGAAGAGAAGAGCGGGAGCCTCCCCCCCATGCCATGGGTGCGGAGCGGCCCGAGGAGAAGAAGATAGAAGACGCCGCGGAGGAGATGCTGGACGAGAACGCCGGAGGAAGAACCAAAAGAGCCAGAAGAACCAGAAGAAGATGAAGGAAGAAAGAAGAAGCATTTAAATAAAGGAATTGTCAAAAACTGTCTCTTGTCATTTTTAACATTTTTGACAGTTTTTTAGTGAAATGGTAGGGGTAAGTACCCCCTTACCATTTCACACAGGGGGGGGGCCGGGATCTGGGGGTCCCCTTGTTAAAGGGGGCTTCCAGATTCGGATAAGCCCCCCGCCCGCAGACCACCACAACCACCGGCCAGGGTTGTGGGGATGAGGCCCTTGTCTTCATCAACATGGGGACAAGGTGTTTTGGGGGGCTACCCCAAAGCACCCTCCCAATGTTGAGAGCATGTGGCCTGGTACGATTCAGGAGGGGGGGGGGGGCGCACTCTCATCCCCCCCTCTTTTCCTGCGGCCTGCCAGGTTGCATGCTCGGATAAGGGTCTGGTATGGATTTTTGGGGGGACCCCACGCCGTTTTTTTTTTTTTTTTTTTGGCGCGGGGTTCCCCTTAAAATCCATACCAGACCTGAAGGGTCTGGTATGGAATTTAGGGGGAACCCCACGTCAATTTTTTTTTTTAATTTTGGCTGGGGTTCCCCTTAATATCCATACCAGACCTGAAGGGCCTTGTATGGAATTTAGGGGGACCCCCACATCATTTTTTTTTTTTTATTTTGGTTCGGGGTTGCCCTGTGGGGAATTCCCATGCCGTTTTTATCAATGAACTTCTATGTGTATTGTCGGCAATGCAATAGCCGCGGTAGTTTTAAATGTGTTTTTTCCTTCAAAATGTCATTTTGCTGTCAGACTGTTCTAAACACGGGAAACATGCGCCCCTTTACAGGCATACTATAGACACCCCCCAGGTATGAAATTTAAAGGGATATTACACTTTTATTGTTTGACTTTAAGCATTATTAAAATCACTGCTCCTGAAAAAACGTCAGTTTTTAAAACTTTTTTTTGCATTGATTCATGTCCCCTGGGGCAGGACCCAGGTCCCCAAACACTTTTAATGACAATAACTTGCATATTAGCCTTTAAAATTAGCACTTTTGATTATTCATGTTCGTGTCCCATAGACTTTAACGGTGTTCGCGTGTTCGAACAAATTTTTTTCCTGTTCGCATGCTCTGGTGCGAACCGAACAGGGGGGTGTTCGGCTCATCCCTGTTTATGACTGTGCTACACCCAATAGGCTAGCAGTCAGCACTTCTACCTTGAAGAACTCATGGGTTCAAATCCCACAGAGAAATACTAAAAGATTGAATTGGTGAAAAAAAAAGCAAATGACTATTAGCCAATTAGCCAAAGTAGCATATGCTGAAAATAGGTGAATGCCAATTAGCCAATGCACTTTAAATTTGGCTGATTATATTAACTCTTCAAATGCATGCAATGATATGTAAGTATTCAATACTATTATGGTGTGAAATTCCAAACACCACACACTAACTAATGGGCAGATTAAATTTTTTTGTTTGTTCATTTTAATTCGCTTGTGCACTGAAAAAATAAACACAGCTGGGGGATGGTAGGTTGGCTGGTATTTGAACTTGTACCGTGAGTGCTGTGGAGACATCTAAGCAGACTACTAAGCCATTGTGCTAAGTATGAGACCTACATAATAGTGTAGTATGATTAAAGAATGAATATAAATAATTACCGCTTTATAGTCACCTAAATTAAAAAATTAAAAACAACATACAACAAATAGGTAACCTAAATGTTTAATACATGTAACTTTACAGAATAGCAGACATTACTATGTAATAATCATTCATAACTGCATTAGTTAGCAAAAGAAGGAAAGAAATAGGAATACTAATTGCAACATACATCAATAGATGCACACGAGGTAGAGCACATCTCACATAAAAATGTTTCTTTCACATACATGGATCATGGCTACAGTACACTGCTATATAACAACTTGATAAGAATTGGCATTTGTATATACGCGGAAGCGCTAATTAGCGGCAATTTAGAACTTTCAAACGTTTGTTCTCCACTTATATCGCTGATTTTCATGCGCAAATTCGCCGTTTTGTTTCCATTTGGCTAAAATTGGCTCTATTATTTGCCATAGTGCCCAGTACTTCCTGGAGTTATAGTAAATGACCCCCATAAAGTCTTTTCATAAACTCAAATATCCATTTATTTATGGTCAAAAGAAAATAAAGAGGAAGTCAATGCTGGAAAAAGTCTGTGGACAAGAAAATTGGGATCTTGAGGAGTCCATATAAGAGGGAGCACAATCTGTTACAGGAATCCCAGAGATCAACAGCAGCAGCAGATGATATAGATGTCCCCAGACTGTGGTACTACAACAGCCTGCGTCTTCTGTCAGACCAGACTGAACCCAGGTCATCACTTTCTTCTCTTCCCTGCAGCCTTTCCTCCATGCTGCCCTGCACCCTTCCCTGCAGCCTCCCCTGCAGCCTTCTTTGGAGGCTGTGGCTCTGGTGTTTGAGTTGTGGCGGGAGGAGAAGGAGGAGGAGGAGGAGGAGGAGGGGGGCTGCCTCATGTAATTGTGTGCTGCTGGTTAGCTCACCCTGCAGCCCCTTGTGTATTGTTTCCCAGCAGTCTCTCACAAATGAGGCGTTGGCCCCACTCCATTTTAAGCAGCCTGCTGGCTAAGTAGCACCCATAGGCCTCTTCAGCTTCGGGGGGCTCCTCAAAAAATTGGTGGCCTCTCGCATGAGGCGCAGGGATGCCTCCTGTGTCACCGTCCCCTTCCTGGCCCTTTTTTTTGAAGGCGGAGGGGAGGCACTTGAGATTGTGTCAGGCTCCTACTGGGCCCAGCCACCTCCTGTCTGTCACTGGGTCTGGCCTCCTCCAGGATGACAGTGGGTCCGGCCTCCTCCAGGATGACACTGGATCCGGCCTCCTCCAGGCTGTCCATGGGCCTGGCCTCCTCCTGCCTGCCACTTTCCCCACGTTCCTCCTGGCTGCCCTCATCCTGTGTATAAAAAAGGGACATAGTTTTAGTTTTTTTTTTTGGGGTTCATCAATGACACACAATTTGCTTCTCATGACTTGCAAATTCAATATGAATACATCTCTTAATAAAAGAGTCTAGAAATCAGACACCATAATTTTTTTAAGCGGGTGACAAACATATTTGGCCACTACTGTCAATTGATATGTATACATCATTTTTAGGAGAAAATTATTTTAATCAATTATAACATCCAGTTAACATCATTAATATTAGGACAGTAAATATTTGTGAAATTAATTTACCTGACTCCAGATGGTCACATCCGGTTCTTCCAGGATGGAAGACCCAGCTTGGTCCTCATCAGCCTCTGCTGGGGTGGAGGGAAGGGTGCATGGAAGAGTGCATGGAAGGGTGGAGGGAAGGGTTGAAAGTGATGCCCTGGCTTCAATCTGGTCATCAAGAAACTGTAGTTTATTGTAGTACCACAGCCTGGGTACATATACATCATCTGCTGATGCTCCTGATCTCATGGAATCCTGGATCTTGTTATGCTCACTCTTATACATGTTCCTCAAGATCCCAATTTTCTTTAACAACATCTCCATCGTTGCTTCGGGATGGTCGTCTGGACAAATGTCAGAAGTCTCTCCAGCGTTGACTTCCTGACATGCTTCAAATAATATTGAGGGTGTTTGACCTCCCACAGATTCCTCATCTCTCTGTATTTGTCAATGAAAGCCAACAAAAATTCTGGCTCTTGGGCATTCATAATGTCTGTAAAAGATAAAGACACAAGACAAAAACACTTATGTTTCTGCTAAACCCTCATCATCTTATCCCTACCTAGGCCTCATCAATCTGTCAAGCCATATAGGCTGCTTGCTACAAAGTTTTGACCAAATGTATAAATTTAAAATTTACCTTAGTTTTGTAGCGTCCCGGTCCACTATCACCTACGCACAGAACGTACGTACGACACAATACGTAACAACGTTTTATACACTGCACATGTGTAATACTCCGCCTGCTTGGCCCGCCCCTGACATTCTTTTTCTTTACGCATATACCCCGCCCTTGACTCTACGCACAGAAGGTACGTACGACACGTGCGCAATACCTCTCTTTATACACTGCGCATGTGTGAAACTCCGCCTGCGTTGCCCACCCCTGACGTTTGATTTTAACTCATATTCTCCGCCCATTCTTGCTACGGTGCGTAGTGGGATGAATAATGGCGGAGACACATCAGGTGTGTACTATCTCAGGTAGCGACGAAAGCCCGGAGGCCGGAATGTCACGATCTGGGAAGCCGAGATTTAAGGCCTCCAATATGTCCTTTAAAGAGATGGTGGAAATGGTGGCAATTCTGAAAAATAAGGACTATGATGGAAAGTATGGACCGTACGCCCGGCCATATTTTAGAAAAGCCAAAATAATGGCGAAGGTGGTGAAGACATTACATCTTTCTTTTGGGGTACGGCGCTCGAAAGATCAGATTCGGAAAAGATGGTCCGACCTCAAACTCCAGGAGCCGGATCAGTACAGACGGATCCGTAAAGTACTTGTCGTGTGTTCATCTTCTGTTTATTACCTTGTATACTGCTCCATGTGCTTTTCTTTACTGTACGAGTTTTTCATCGTTTGAAACGATCTTTTAATAAACCTCGTTACATATATACAGATCGATATCTATCTATCTATCTATCTATCTATCTATCTATCTATCTATCTATCTATCTATCTATCTATCTATCTATCTATCTATCTATCTATCTCTATTTATCTATCTCTTTTTATCTATCTAGATAGATAAATAGAGATAGATAGATAGATAGATAGATAGATAGATAGATAGATAGATAGATAGATAGATAGATAGATAGATAGATAGATAGATAGAGATAGATATATCTCTAGATATCTATCTATCTATAGATATATATACACACACACATCTATATATATTGATATTTAGAGATAGATATATATAGATATTGATCTATCTATCTAGATATGTCTTTATAAGATTAAAAATGTATTAAACTAGGAACTCTACACAAACAGACAATTTGTACACCACTTGACTACAATGTTTGAAGATTACTATGTACTAAAATATCTGTGTGCTAAGTATATTAATTTTTTGGTTCACATAGGGGAAAAAAGACTCAGCCAAGATGAACCCAGTCCCCCCCAACCGAAAGAACATACTTGGGAAATCAGCCCAAGCCCCACTGAGGATGTGGAGGAAGGAGAGGTGGGTGACATGGGCACCCCATCAGGTGAGTGTCTGACACACCAGCTTACGGTAATCTATGTATGGCTGCATATTTTTTGTTGAAAATGTTTAACTCTATTTTAGGTGATCTGGTTGTGCTTGACTCAAGCAACAGCGCCACCCCCGAGGATGTTTCGGAAGTATGCGACATGGGCACCCCACCAGGTCAGTGTCTGAGACACCAGCTTATGGTAAGGTAATCTATGTATGTCTGCATATTTCTAAACACATCTTTTTTTCATTCAATTTTAGGTCCGAGTGACAATTTTACAACAGACAGTGCTCAACGACTAATTGCTCAAATAATGGCCTGGAATGGGGAGATTGATCAAATGCGGAATCGGCTGGATCGTATCCAGCAGGAAATGAAGGACATGATCGATGTTTTGGGTCGAATCTAAATGCCCTTTTTCAACCCAAAAAACATCGATCATGTTCTTCATTTCCTTGTTTGCTGACCCCTTTCTGGGCCTTCTCTTTTTTATTTGGTATAAATTATATGTATATTTAACAAAAAAAAAAAATCTTAAAAAAATGGAAGCCTGTTTTGTAAAAAACAAAACAAAAAACATAAAAATAGAGGCCTGTTTTTCAAAAAAAAAAAAATTTACAAAAAAAAATTTTAAAAATAGAGGCCTGTTTTCCAAAAAAAAAATTTTTTTTACAAAAATAGAGGCCTGTTTTTAAAAAACCAAAAGAAAAAAAAAAAAAAAAGAGGCCTGTTTTTAAAAAACCTAAAAAAAAAAATAAAAGAGGACTGTTTTTAAAAAAAATAAATAAATAAAATAAAAAAGAGGCCTGTTTTTAAAAAAACAAAAAAATAAATAAAAAAGAGGCCTGTTTTTAAAAAATCAAAAAAAAAAAAAAAAAATCAAAAAAAAAAAGAGGCCTGTTTGTTAACCCCCCCCCCCCAAAAAAAAAATTATATAGTAAAAAAAAAAAATGACCTAATTATATTGTTCCAAATTTGTAAATATATAGATATTTTTTTGACTATCAACATTTTTTACTAATGCATAAGTGAATGTATACAGAATATTAAAACATCTGTTTAGTAATTAACTAAATGTGTGGTTTGTTATTTCAATGCTCGGTATCAGTTTGTTTAAATTTAAAATAGTTGTTTACAGTGACAATGGTGCTTATTTAGTCAATGAAAATACACTTGGCACTAAAATGCTCTACCATAACCTAGGAGAAAGCCAAAAAGAAAGACAAGCAATAAATATAATTCAATATTTCATCAAGATTTTTTATTTTGAGAAATTAAATATCCTGGGGCATTGCAATGGCCCCCCTACCCATAAAATAATTGACATATTGCTCTCGAACTTGACGGGCACTTTGGAGGGCCAAGCCAGTACGGACAGTATCCAGGCCCATCAGATTGTCACTAATAAGTCCGGCCCCAGGCCAACTGGCACAATATAATTTGTAGAATGTTTGTTCAAAAAGTTGTGCAGGATGCAGCACGCTAAAATGATGAAATTAAGTTTGTATACCGCCAAGTTAATGGATGTCTGAAACAGGCGGAACCGGCTGGCCAGAATCCCAAAAGCATTCTCAACAACTCTTCTTGCTCTGGCCAGCCGGAAATTAAAAACCCTCCTCTCCGGGGTGAGGGTTCTTTGGTGGAATGGCCTCATGAGGTGCTTGCTCAGAGCGAAAGCTTCATCTGCTTTAAAGACAAAGGGGAGAGTGGCAATCCCAGGCCACCACTCTGGAGACGCTGGCAGAACTCCGTCTGGGCAAATACTCCTCCATCCGACATTCTTCCCCATGTCCACATAGAGAAATTCATATTGTGCCGACACCACCGCCATTAAGACAATACTATGGAACCCCTTATAATTAAAATAGTATGACCCCGAATGGGGTGGTGGCACGATGTGGACATGTTTCCCATCTATAGCCCCTCCACAATTGGGAAAGTCCCAACGGGTGGCAAAATGGGATGCCACAGTCTGCCATTCCTGTGGCGTTGAAGGAAACTGGGGAATCAAACAAGAAAACAAAACTCAGTAATTTAGAAAAGAACATTGCAAGAACATTATACACTTAAAACATTATTGCCCAGCATCAGTATAACATTAAATGATTGAAATCTTCTTGAATAAATAATATGGAAAGGCACACTTATCAGATTGCTCACCCCCTCTGATGGCACATTGTTACATTTTAGGGGGTGGTGAAATTAGAAATTAAAAGTTTAAGGACACGCAGGGTTTTATTGACTAAAGGCTACAAGACTGTGCAGTTTGAAAAGTGCAGTTGTCGCACTCTGCAAGTGCAGTTGCTCCACTTCGTAAATGAGGTAAGGTAAAAAGGCTTCATGTTGCAAGGAGTACCCAATCACATGCAAGGGCAATTAATCCAAACACTTTGTGGCTTGCACATGATTGGATGATGGAAATCAGCAGAGCTTCTGCTCATTTACTAAAGCCCTGGAGCAAATGCACTTGCAGAGTGCAAATGCATTTTGCAAAGTGCAACATATATTTGCTTTGTAAAAATCAACACCACAGAACATTATAGCAAATTATTAGGGGGGGTTTGGAAATCTAGTTAATGACACGCACACTATTTGGATGGAGTTTAGGGGGGGAGGGGTTTGGAAATCTAGGTAATGACACGCACACTATTTGGATGGAGTTTAGGTGGGGGAAGGGGTTTGGAAATCTAGTTAATGATACGCACACTATTTGGATGGAGTTTAGGTGGGGGAAGGGGTTTGGAAATCTAGTTAATGACACGCACACTATTTGGATGGAGTTTAGGGGGGGGGTTGGAAATCTAGTTAATGACACGCACACTATTTGTATGGAGTTTAGGGGGGGTTGGAAATCTAGTTAATGACACGCACACTATTTGGATGGAGTTTAGGGGGGGGTTGGAAATCTAGTTAATGCCACGCACACTATTTGGATGGAGTTGGGGGGGGTTGGAAATCAAGTTAATGACACACACACACTATTTGGATGGAGTTTAGGGTAAACAAAATACAATGCAGCTGACTACATACATTCAAACTGAGTAGACTAGGTGGATATGTGCCCAGCATTGTATGCTGGGGAGGTTAGTGAAGGCAAATATACATGCATGCAAAAAAGAACAGGAAAAAATTACAGCATGCATAAGGAGAAAAAGGGGACATACACACTATATTGCAATGATGGTAAGTAGTGTTTGAGTTAAGAAATACATTACATTATCAAAGATTAAGTAAAATAACATGTGATGCTAATAAAAGAAAAAATTCTTACCTTAATATAGTCCTTCTGCATGACCTGAATGATGGCAGAGCAGGTCTCTGGGATAATGATCCCCAGAGCCTGGGGGGAGATGCCTGTCGAGAACTTCAAGTCCTGCAGGCTTCTCCCTGTCACCAAGTACCGCAACGTGGCAACTAGCCTCTGCTTCGGAGTGATGGCTTGCCTCATGCAGGTATACTGCCTGCTGATATAGGGGGTCAGCAAAGCCAACAAACGGTCAAAAACGGGGTCCATCATCCGGAGAAAGTTCCTGAAATCCTCAGGATTATTCTCACGGATCTCACGGAGCAATGGCATGTGACAGAACTGGTCATGCTGGAGCAACCAATTCTTGGTCCATGAACTCCTCCTTGCCCTGTTCATGGACTGGTCTTGGGCTGAAGAATGAACTACAGCACCAAGCACATACAATGCACAAGCTCTACGACGAGTACGTACAGGTAACATGGCTTCAAAATGGTCGGCTGGTCAGAACGCACTTAACAGAACGCACTGAAGAACAGCAAGGCCTGTGAAGAGCGACCTGAAAATCAGGAACGAGCGGACAATAAAACAAAGATTTCTCGATGCCAACTGACCAAACGCACTGAAAAGCAGATACAAACCTCACAAGCACAGACTGAACAACAGGTAAAACAAACTGAAAAATACGAGTCTCACAAACGCGAATCGTCTCTGACCAAACTTCTACTAACACGAGATAAACACGAGATTAGCAGAAGGAGCCCAAAGGGTGTCGTACGGGCTATTGAACTTCCATTTTAAAGTCTCGTCGGACTTGGTGTACGTCACCGCATACTTTTGTGTGATCGTGTGTAGGCAAGTCCGTTCGTTAGAAAGTCTGCCGCAAGTCCGCCAAAAGTCTGCCGAAAGTCTGTCGGACGGGCTGTCGGACTTTTGTAGACGAAAAGTCCGACCGTGTGTACGCGGCATTACACATTAATATTGAGGTAAAGTAATCCAAATCATTAGTAAAAAAGTAGTAATTGAAATCCAAAATCAGTGTGTATACATCAAAAAAGTCCAAATCACCAAATCAAAATGATAAATTAGTGACAATAATCATAAGGGGCCATAATCCTGGTAAATCTTCAAAATAAATAATTATGTTGTGAAATTGATGTTAATCTTCATGACTAGATAGTCACATAATGCTCCCAGAGCTCTTACCTCCAGATGGAGAACAATAAGCCTTAGATCGGTATCCTAAGATGGGATCACCTGTATAACGTCCGTGTTTCCATTTGATGTCCGTGTGGATGGTTATGGATTTGGTTCGCAATCTGCTGAATAAACCTTCTCCCTGCTGACAGCTTGGTTAGCCTCAGGTTCTTGTGGTTCCGCTATTTACCTTCAATATTCGCCATTAAAGAAAATAAAGGAAAACAGGCCTCCCATAGTGTAATATATAAAGATAATACAGTTTATTAGAAATGCCAAGTTGCCTCTTACATTTAAAAAGATAAAAACAAGCTTATCTGTGTGTATCCATATGTCAAACACACTCCTTGCATCACTTCCTGTCTCTCAGACTTCTGGCCAATCCTTACGCACGTTTCATCACAACACATGACTTCATCAAGTCACACCCAGGGAACATATTTAACCCCTTGATCACCCCTGATGTTAACCTCTTCTCTGTCAGTGCCATCAGTACAATGTCAGTGCATATTTTTAATACTGATTACTGTAATAATGTCACTAGTTCCAAAAAAGTGTAAAAAATGTCAGTAAGGTGTCAGATTTGTCTGCCGCAATGTCACAGTCCCGCTAAAAATCGCAGATTACCGCCATTACTAGTAAAAAAAAAAAAATGCCATAAATCTATCCCCTATTATGTAGACGCAATAACTTTTGTGCAAACCAATCAATATACGCTTATTGGGGTTTTTTTTACCAAAAATATGTAGCAGAATACAAATTGGCCTAAATTTGTGAAGAAATTAGATTTTTATTTTTTTTTTATATCGTGCAAAAAATAAAAATACTGGGTACACAACCGTGCAATTGTCAGCTAAAGTAATGCAGTGCCGTATCGCAAAAAAATGGCCTGTCAGTAAGGGGGTAAATCCTTCTGGAGCTGAAGTGGTTACTGTATTGATGTTGATGTGAATGGCCTGGTATTGGACAGGCAGCTTCTTCACCCCAGTTAATGTCCACGGTCTCATCGGCTTGTGGTGTAATGTAACAAAAATTAAAAGTGAAGCTCCACACCGCTGCTAAGAGACCCAGATAAAACCTTTCTTGGCTACTTTTTGGATTGTCTCCCTGACTTGTATTGGAAAAAGTTGTCTCTGGACAATTTAGCAGTGACATGGGGCTTCATTTTAATGTTTTTACAATCTTTTTTAGTTAGGCCTTGCTAGTAAAATTTCTAAAAAAAGAAAAGAAAAAAAGTGCCAAATGTTGCTTGTTGTTTAGGTAGATCTTCACCACTCCAAGGTTGCCTACCATTGTCTTAGAGTAAACAGTTTTTTATAAATATATAATTATATATATATTATCTTTGATATATTTGTACATTGCAGTCACCCCCCCTTAGGCACCTTTTCAGAGTGAGCAACTGTAAACTATATAAGCGATCCTCATAGCTAAGGCCATCTCCCAGAGTCCCGCAAATTATGAGCTGAGTCCTGGAATGCCTGCAGCGTGTGCGGATTGTCATGGTTCCTGCACGCCATGAGCAACACATTTTATAGCAGCCAGCATTTCTCCCCATACACAGTGCAGAGTGGAGTACACTGAAACTGCCCCTCCTCCTCCCGTGTTTTCCTGTACACAGAGGAGGAGGCGGGAGCAGCCCACCGCTCTGCCACAACAATGCGGCTGATCTGAGGTAGGATTTTAGCCGCATAGACTCACTCCTGTCAGTCCTGCCAGTGTTCCCCCCACAAGCACCAGCAGCAGACCCCCGCCCAGGATGGGATCAGGGTCATTGGAGCCAGGATGGGATCAAAAGGATGGATGGAGCTGTTATGGGATCAAGGGGAAGGATGAAGCCGGGATGGGATCAGAGGGATGGATGGAGCCAGGATGGGATCAGGAGTATGGATGGAGCTGGGATGGGATCAGGAGGATGGATGGAGCCAGGATTGGATCAGGAGGATGGATGGATGGAGCCAAGTTGGGATCATGGGGGTGTATGGAGCCGGAATGGGATCGAGATAAGGATGGAGCCAGGATGGGATCGAGGGAAGGATGGAGCTGGGATGGGATTGAGGGAAGGATGGAGCCGGGATGGGATCAGGAGATGGATGAAGCTGGAATGGGATCAGGGGGAAGGATGAAGCTGGGATGGGATCGGGGAATGGATGAAGCCAGGATGCGATGGGGGAATGGATAGAGTTTGGATGGGATCAGGGTGGTCAATGGAGCCAGGATGGAATCAGGGGATGGATGAAGCTGGGATGGGATCAGGGGGAAGGATGGAGCAGTGATGGGATCAGGGGATGGATGGAGCCAGGATGGGATTGGGGGATGGATAGAGTTGGGATGGGATCAGGATGATAAATGGACGTGGGATGGATGGACCCGAGATGGGATGGGGGAATGGATGGAGCTGGGATGAGATCAGGACAATGGATAGAGTTGGGATGGGATCAGGGTGGTCGATGGAGCTGGGATGGGATCAGGGGATGGATGGAGCTGGGATGGGATCAGGGGGATGGATGGAGCCAGGATTGGATCGGGGTAGTGGATGGAGTGGGGATTGGATCAGGGTGGTGGATGGAGCCAGGATGATATCGAGGGAAAATATGGAGCTGCCCCCTGCATTTAGATTACATACTCCTGTCCTCTGCTTTCTGTACATGACATACTTCTGTCCCCTGCATTCTGTACATTACATACTCCTGTCCCCTGCATTCTGTACATTACATACTCCTGTCCCCTGCATTCTGTACATTACACACTCCTGTCCCCTATGTTCTATAGATTACATACTCCTGTCCCCTGCATTCTATAAATTACACACTCCTGTCCCCTGCATTCTATACATTACATACTCCTGTCCCCTGCATTCTGTACAGTACATACTCCTGTCCCCTTCATTATGTGCATTACAAACTCCTGTCCCCTGCATTCTGTACATTGCACACTCCTGGTCCCCTGCATTCTGTACATTACACACTCCTGACCCCTGCATTATGTACATTACCCACTCCTGTCCGCTACATTCTATACATTACACAATCCTGACCTCTGCATTCTGTACATTACACACTCCAGACCCCTGCATTCTGTACATTACACACTCCTGTTCCCTGCATTCTGTACATTACACACTCCTGACCCCTGCATTCTGTACATTACACACTCCTGACCACTGCATTCTGTACATTACACACTCCTGTCCTCTGCATTTTGTGCATTACATATCCTGCCCCCTGCATTATGTACATTACATACTCCTGACCCCTGCATTCTGTACATTACACACTCCTGTTCCCTGCATTCTGTACATTACACACTCCTGACCCCTGCATTCTGTACATTACACACTCCTGACCCCTGCATTCTGTACATTACATACTCCTGTCCCCTGCATTCTGTGCATTACATATCCTGCCCCCCGCATTATGTACATTACATACTCCTGACCCCTGCATTCTGTACATTACACACTCCTGTTCCCTGCATTCTGTACATTACACACTCCTGACCCATGCATTCTGTACATTACACACTCCTGTCTTCTGCAATCTGTTCATTACACACTCCTGTCCCTTGCATTCTGTACATTACATACTCCTGTCCCCTGCATTCTGTATATTACATACTCCTGCCCCCTGCATTCTGTACATTACATACTCCTGTCCCCTGCATTCTATAGATTATATACCTCTGTACCCTGCATTCTGTACATTACATACTCCTGTCCCCTGCATTCTATACATTACATACTCCTGTCCCCTACATTCCAAACAATACATACTCCTGCCCCCTCCATTCTATAGATTACACAGTCCTGTCCCTTGCATTATATACATTACATATTCCTGTCCCCTGCATTCTGAACAGTACATACTCCTGTCTCCTGCATTCTGTACAATACATACTCCTGTCCCCTGCATTCTGTACATTGCACACTCCTACCCTCAGTCTTCTGTACATTACACACTCCTGACCCCTGCATTCTGTACATTACACACTCCTGTCCCCTGCATTCTGTACATTACATATCCTGTCCCCTGCATTCTGTACATTGCATACTCCTGACAACTGCATTCTGTACATTACACACTTCTGACCCGTGCATTCTCTACATTACACACTCCTGACCCATGCGTTCTGTACATTACACACTCCTGACCCATGCATTCTGTACATTACACACTCCTGTCCCCTGCATTCTGTACATTACACACTCCTGACCCCTACATTCTGTACATTGCACACTCCTGTACTATATAAACAATACTGTACATTATATACTTCTCACCAAAGTCTTCATTATCTCAATAGTTGCTGGTTGCTATGCAGTCCCTAACTATTTTAATGAAGTTCTTCTTTAACCACTTGCCGCCCGCCATATAGCAATATAACGGAGGCAAAGTGGTTGCGATATCCTGACCGGGCGTCATATGACATCGCCAGGATATCAAGCTGCTGCACGCCCCCGGGGGCACACATCGCGACAATCGTTGTTGCTGTGTGTCAGTCTGACACACTGCAACTCCGATCTTGGTAAAGAGCCTCTGATGGAGGCTCTTTACCACATGATCAGCCGTGTCCAATCATGGCTGAAAATGATGTAAACAGGAAGAGCCGTTGATTGGCTTTTCCTCACTCGTGTCTGTCAGACATGAGTAGAGGAGAGCCAATCGGCTGCTCCTCTGACAGGAGGGGTCTGTGCTAATTGATTATCAGCGCAGCCCCCTCAAGGATGCCCACACTGGACCATCAGGGATGCCACCAGGACCACCACCAGGTATGCCACCCTAGACCACCAGGGAAGCCAATCAGTGGCCACAATGGGCATCACTGATTGGCAGACATTATTGTTTGGCACTGATTGGCATCCATCAGTACCATCCATTAGTGTACATCAGTGACACCTATCAGTGCCCATCCATGCCCATCCATGCCACCTATCAGTGCCCATCCATGCCACCTATCAAAGCCCATCCATCAGTGCCCATCCATGCTGCCTTTCACTGCCCATCAGTGCCACCTATGTGTACCCATCAGTGCTGCATATCAGTGCTGCCTATCAGTGCCCCATCAGTGCCACATATTAATGCCCATCATCAGTGCCCATCAGTGCCACCTCATCGGTGCATCCTCATTGGTGCCACCTCATCGGTGCCCATTAGTGCTGCCTGATCAGTGCCCATGGATGCAGCCCCATCAGTGCCAATCAGTGAAGGAGAAAACGTACTTATTTACAAAGTTTTGTAACAGAAACAAAAAAAACATTTTTTTTTCAAAATTTGAATTTTTTTATTTGTTTAGCAGAAAATAAAAATCCAGAAGTGATCAAATACCACCAAAAGAAAGCTCTATTTATGGGAACAAATTGATAAAAATTTAGTTTGGATACAGTGCAGCATGACTACGCAATTGTCATTCAAAGTGCGACAGCGCTGAAAGCTGAAAATTGGTCTGGGCAGGAAGGTATACAAGTGCCCTGTATTGAAGTGGTTAAGGTAGGCTCAGACAAATCAATCAAAACATATTGTATAGGTACAAGGAAACCTGGGTTTTGTTTAACCACATCCCTTGAGCCCCTCCCACTGCTAAGCACTTGACCACACCCACATTTTACCATGGCGCCCCAGATCTTTTCCCTCCTCCAGTGTCCCTCATTCTGAAGTTCAAATGTTGGGAGGTATGCTGAGGTTCTCCATCACCCTTATTCATTTTGTTCCTCTTCACTAAACTCTTTCTAATAAAAGTAGTCATTCCTGAGGACTGGTGACCACAACTGAACTCCATATTCCAGATTAGGGTGAACCAGTGTTTTGTAAAGGGGTATAATAATATATTTACCTCTGGAATGTATGCTTTTTTTAGTGCACGAGAGTAGGCTGCTGGCTTTGTTAGCTGCAGCTTGCCATTGCATGTTATTGCAGTCTATATAGACTGTAATCTGTGACATGTTTACTGGTGTGTTAGTATGGTACTGACTCTTTTTCTGCTGACATGTTTCCTGGTGTGTCAGTATGGTACCCACTCTATAGCCGTGTACACACGAGTGGAATGTCTGACAGAATAAGACCGAAGGAAGCTTTTCATCGTATCATCATTCCGATCGTGTGTATGCCTCATCTGACTTTTTTTTTGAAAATTCTGATGGACCTAGAAATAGAACATGTTGTAAATATTTCCGACGGAACCAATTCCTATCGGGAAAACTGCTCCTCTGTATGCTGTTCCCGACGGACCAAAAACGACGCATGCTCTGAAGCAAGTACGAGATGGAAGCTATTGGCTACTGGCTATTGAACTTCCTTTGTTTAGTCCCGTCGTACGTGCTGTACGTCACTGCGTTCTGGACGGTCGGACTTTGGTTTGACCGTGTGTAGGCAAGACCGCTTGAATGGAATTCCGTTGGAGTTCCGTCGGAGAAACCTTCAGAGTTTATTCCGACGGCAAAACCGGTCATGTGTACAGGGCATACGTCTGTGGACATGTTTCTACTGTGTCAGTATGGTACTGACTCTTTGTCTGCTAACATGTTTCCTGGTGGTATGGTACTGATTCCCTGTCTGAATTGATGTTTGTGGGTGTATTTCTGGTGTGTAACGCCTCGTACACACGATCTGATTGTTGGATTGAAAGACTATTGTCCTAAAATCTGACCGTTAATATGCTCCTTCTGACAATTGTTGTCCAACTTTGGACCAACAAATGTTGGATGACAGGCTAGTAAATTTTTGGTGGAAAACGGTCTGTTGTCTGATTTTCGTATCGTAAGTACACAAGTCCGTCACACAAAAGTCGAATGTACAAACACGCATGCTTGGAATCAATGCTCACCAAACACGAAATTAGCAGAAGGGGCCCAAAGGTTGGCACTCAAGAGCTGAAATTCCTCATAGTACGTCACTATGTTTATGTTTGTTGGCCGACAATTGTGTACCGTTAAGCCTAGTACATACAATCAGATTGTTGGCCAACCAAGCGTCTTATTTTTGTCAAAAGGGCGTGTGCCTGGATCTTGTCTTGCATACTAACGGTACACAATTGTCAGCCAACAAACACAAACGTAGTGACATACTACGAGAAATTTCAGCTCTTGAGCGGCACCCTTTGGGCACCTTCTGCTAATGTCGTGTTTGGTGAGCACTGATTCCGAGCATGCATGTTTGTACTTTCAACTTTTGTGTGACGGATTTGTGTACCGACCACCAGAAAATCTGACAACAGACCGGTGTCCGTCGAAAATGTATTAGTGTGTCATCCAACATTTGTTGGCAGAAAGTTGGACAACAATTGTCAAAAGGAGTGTACTAACGGTCAGATTTTAGGACAACAGTCTGTCAAGAGAAAATCCCCTGCCAACAATCTGATTGTGTTTCCGAGGCTTTAGTATGCAAGACAAGTTCCTGGCACACGCCCTTTGGACAAAAATCAGATGCTCGATTGGCCAACAATCGCATCGTGTGTACGAGGCTTAAGACCCCATACACACTATTCGATTCTCTGCAGATTTTTGTCTTCAGATTTACCAAAATCATATAATATGAGGTCAAACCTTAAAGCCTCGTACACACGATCCAATTGTTGGCCAACAGAACCTCTGACTTTTGTCAGAAGGGCGTGTGCCAGGAACTTGTCTTGCATACAAACGGTACACAATTGTCAACCAACAAACACAAACGTAGTGATGTACTAGACATACTACAAGCTGATAAAGAGGAAGTTCAATTGTCAGGCACTACCCTTTGGGCTCCTTCTTCTAATTTCATGTTAGTAGAAGTTTGGTGAGTGTTGATTTGCGTTTTTCAGTTTGTGCTTTTCAGTTGGTTTCTGATCGACCGTTCGTCAACCAGCCATGTTGCGGAATCGGAGGAGAGAACATGCTATTATTGGCTTTGGAGTTATTGCTTTGACCCAAGTCCAGTCCAGGAACAGGGTGAGGAGGATTTCTTGGACCAATAATTGGTTGCTTAATTGTGACCAATTATGTCATATGCCTTTGCTGCGGGAGCTCCAGGAGAATAATCTGGATGATTTTCGGAATTATCTCCGGATGATGGACCCCTGCTTTCAACAACTCTTGGCATTGTTCAGCCCCTTTATGAAGAAGCAGGACACATGCATGAGGCTTGCCATTACTCCTGAGCAAAGGCTCTTAGCCACCTTGCAGTACTTGGCGACGGGGAGAAGTCTCCAGGACCTCAAGTTTACCACTGGGATCTCCCCCCAGGCTCTGGGACTCATTATTCCAGAGACCTGCTCAGCCATTATTCAAGTCCTGCAGAAGGACTATTTTCGGGTAATTTTTTTCCTTTAACATCACATTCTTTGTATTTAATGTTTGCTAATGTATCGTATTAAGTTCTTGATTCCATAATTAACATTATTGTAATATGCTGTGAATGTTCTCTTTGTCCTCATGAATGCTGTAAGCTTTTCCTGCTCCTTTTTTGGCCTAAATGCATATTTTCCTTCACTAACCTCCCCAGCATGCTATCCTGGGCCCATACACACCTAGCATAGTAACTTAACAATGTTTTTTGACAGCTACATTTTTGTGCTTACCCTAAACACCCCCTAAAATGTGTCCAAATGTTATCGTTGTCCTCCAATTCAGGCAGAGTGCAAGAGGCCATTTTTTGGGGCCCAAACTCATTTGTAACCCTCCCTCCCCCCCAAAATGCTAAGTCAACAGATACAAATACTCTATCTGCTGACTTGCAAAACCCATACACACTATCCCTCTTTTGTGGTCATATTTCTGGATGAACTCACCAACGCATGTAGTGCAAGGGCCTGCCTGATTACCTTCAAATTGTAACGTAGAAAGTTTTTGTCTCCTATTATCTTGAATTTTATTTCTGAATGTGAAAATGTGCTGCAATTTAGACAGTGTGTATCCATATTTTTTGATCATGACACTTCTTACCTGTCCACTGGGCTGCCAATAGTGTAAGTAAGGAGGGGCTGGCCAAAGTATCACACATTATTTATGCAAACAGCTCTCATGGAAGTGGAGAGGGTTACCTGTCCAAAACATCTACCCATTACCTCCCCCCCACCATAACATTTTTAGAATGGGCCACCAGAGGGGGTGAGGAATCAGATAAGTTGACCTTACACTTTTGTCTTTAAATACTCATTTAAGTTTTATACTTATGTTGGCCAAGCAATTTTGTATCAAATCTGCTTGCAATGTTATGTGCAAAAGTAGTCATTTCTTTTTCCTTTTTTTTAATCCACAGTTTCCTTCCAACCCACAGCAATGGCAGGACGTTGCAGCCCAGTTCCATCATCAGTGAGATTTTCCCAACTGTGGTGGTTCTATTGATGGAAAACATGTCCGGATTGTCCAACCACCCTACTCTGGCTCATATTATTTCCATTATAAGGGCTTTTGCAGCATATTCCTTGCCTCAGTGTCAACTGATGCGGACCCTGCAGTAGCAGGCCCAGGTGAAGAGGCTGCAGCTTGGCCATCTGTGGGCTTGATGACGGCTCTAGAAACTGGCCGTGCTGGATTGCCCTCCCAGAATGCCAGAGAGATACGTCAAAAATACCTTGATTATTTTGTGGGTAGAGGGGCAGTGTATTGGCAGCAAATTGGAGCTGATCCTGAATAATATTTGCTACATGAGGTGACAATCTCTTCCTCAGCTAACTATTATGGTGTGCTGTGGGTGTACTACACACACACAATGCTTTTGTTCTTAATGGATCTAATGCATGAATTTCAAAAACATTATGGCTTTTCAACTCCTTTAATTTTTTGGAGGCCAAAAAATTTCCGGAGTTGGCCACATTTAAGAGCAAATTGTTACTGTAACTACAGCTTAACAAATACACTGGTATTGAGCACTGAAATAATAAGCCACACATTGTTTAGTAAAAAACATTTTACTCAAAGCACATTCACATGTGCATTTTAAGGTTTTAATACAAACCAACATCTTCATGTATAACATGTATGTTTGCCATTATTTTGCCTTTTTTGTGGCTAAACAAGCATGTTTGAAAACATAAGATACACATCCCCAACTCAGGAACTTACAAAGTTCGATTTTGGTAAAAGGAAGGCCAAATGAGATATTAGTATCCCAAGACTGTGTGGATGTTGCCTTTCTCAGATGGGGTGATCTCACCCCTCTCAAAGCCAAAATTTGAAGCCACGTACACGTAGAAGCCAAACTATTAAAAGTCCCTTATGATCCCCTGCCAAAAATATGTGTAATTCTAAACATGTTACTTTACAAACCTCCAAAACACACAGTGTGTTAACATGTGCTATCTCCAACCACGGGGTATCAATGGACGCGTTTTGGGGGTGCAACCCCTTCCTTATAACTAAAGTAGGTCAGAGGAAGGGGTTGCACCCCTGAAACACGTCCATCGATACCCCATGATGGGAGCTAGCACATGTTGACACAAGGTGTGTTTTGGGACTTTAGCAAACTAGATGTAGGGAAAGACACACATTTTAGGCATAGGATCATGAGGGAAATAAGAATGTTAAGGCACAATTTGTGGGCAGCTTCACATTTTGGCTTTGCTATTCTTAAAAACATAGAAAGATTACAATTCCCATTACTTAGGGCAGTGTTTCCCAACTCTCCTTCTCAAGATGCATACCCAGGTCAGGTTTTCTATATTTGTTGAATTTGGCACAGGTGATGTTGTCATTTTCAATGTTAGTAATTCACACAGTCGTTTTTAGACTGAGGAAAATACAGAAAACAGGACCTGGTGGTGCACCTAGTGGAGTGGAGTGAACACTAAACTTTCTCATTTAAAAGTCTGAAAAACATGGTAAATATTAAAAGTGCAAACAGGAGCCAACAAGTGGAACAAGAAACTTCCGACCAGGCAAGAGGAAATTAGAATTTGGCAAGCATGTCAACAAAATCACGGATTCTTCGCTATAAAGCAGTGGCAGCCTCCTTTATTTGCTCCAGATCCTTCAAACAATGCAACATATCAAGTTACCAGTCAAATTCAGGAAATACTTACCTACCCAGTCTATTGTTGCTTGCAACCTGCTTGCCCTTCAGACACCTACACTCTTAGGAATGTACACACTGCAACTACTCAGTAATCTTGGCCCTGGTGCCTGGGGCTCCAAAACTCGGGTACCTAGCAAAACTGACTCCTTCCACCTCTTCCTTCTCCATGCTAATGTTAAGGCACTACATACTTTGCTAATGTGTGGATAAAGTGGGTGTTTTGTTTGTTCAGCTAAACACTCGACATGTATACACATTTGAAGCCAGATTCTAAAAATACTTACTTGAGCAAACAAGAGGCTTCTGAATACTTTCTTCCTCTTCGGGGTCGCTTTGGCCCTCAGTGTGACTTGCGTCAGGGGATTTGACGTCCACAACAGACAGGTCTGTGCTGGGTCCAGGAGTCAGATCCCATGCCTCCAAACCAACATTCTGGGCGAGCTGACCACACTCACTTTCCTCTAAAAAGAAACAATGCACCATTCATTAACCTACTCCTAGTCCCATCTGTTTCTAGCATCCATTTTGCTACATTAGTTGACGAACCTTGCGCTTGGTCTGATGACAATGTTTGCTTCTGACTAGTGGACTCCACCATGCTGCACTGTGGTTTTTTTACAGTGAAAAATGCATAGAAAAGGGAAGGTGATGTCATTTTACAGAGGGCAAACACTGGACAAGTGCCAACATTGAAAAAGTCCTGCAGTTGCCCCCCACTCCTCTTGTCTCCTATGGGATCGGGGATATATGATGATCATTCTAGCAGGCATGGCTCTGTTTGACTGTGATCCCCGGGGCTCCTCCACCCTTGTCTACACTGGCAAAGCTGCATTAATGGGCACTGATGAGCCAGGCAGCAACCAGAAAGTGTTCTTTACCCCTTAAGTTCTGCCCTTAGCCCATGGCCTTTGGCCCACCTAGAATCACCCCTGTCAGTGGCTAAATGAGTGTATTTGAAGTTGTCACTTACGTTTTGGGTGGTAAGTTGGCCTGTTGCCTCATTTATTGGTGCCTCCCTGTTGAAAGAAGAGAAAAAAATTAGGTACAAAAATAAAGAAATGTTAAAAAACAGAACCAAAAAAAGAATGTTCATATCCGCTTTCTATTTTACTTTATCTTTAAAATAACAATTCAGACAAAGATTATAGAAAACAATATATATAATTCTCTCGAACTACTTGGAGAAAACACATATACAGACAGCAAATTTATACATATACATATTGGTTAGATACAAATATTGCTTACTTTTTTTGATGATCTTATGTATGGGCTCCATCTGGTCTTGCTCACGGTGTTTGAGATCAGACCATTGTTTTCTGATTTGGTCCTTTGTTCGTTGCACCGAAAATTTGCCCTGAAAAACGGTGATGACCTTATCCAAAATGCTGTCCTTTCAGCTGTTGGGCCTTTTGTAATTGCGAAGCTTGCAGTCGTAGTTGTGCTTCTATTGGATGCGCACCATCTCCACCATCTCACCCTTGCTCATGGGGGTTACTATGTGCCTCCTCTCCAGCACCGCGGGGATGCCTGTAATCCACTGATTCCGCCATGTTTTCCCCCCATGAATGTTCCACCGCATGTGTTGCATGCAGAAGAGAGATGGTCATGCCCCAGTGTCATGACGCACTGAGAGCGGAGTTTGATGCATACGCAGTGCATATAAAGCCAGCACGCGGTCGATGAAACGGCCATAGGAACAATTTTGGAGAGGAGGACATTCTCTCGCAAACGCAAGAAAGGAGCCATAAAACGAAGGGACAATTTTAATTTGGGGCATAGGTGGTTAGTGGCCTATACTGATTAGATTGAGGCCTATATTGGGACCAGCTTATGAGTTAAGTCAGACATTATGGTTTGTCTTGTATTCTGTCTTGCAGGCATCATATCATTTATCATGGTGGATAAATTTACAGGGCCTGATTTTTTACCACAATTCATCAACCTGTACCTCTCTAAAGTCATCGCGACCTTGTTAAGAACGGGCGCTCGCTCTGCCGGCCAGCGAACTGCTCTTTTAAACTTTGTTTCCTGTAAGTGTTTTACCTTTACAATAAATATTTTTTTATATTGGATTTACGCTATGGCCACCTTTCTTTTGTCCTCATGCCTTTGAGTTCGGGTTGGTTCATCATCCATCACACTTCCGTAAGCACGCTGTACACAGAGAAGCCGCATCATTAGCTGGGCATTTTGGATCTGGGTCCACATACAAGCTTTATTAGCTTGCTTTTTGGTAAGCGTGAATTTTATGTGGTGGAGGATCACTGTAAGCAGTGTTTGGTTCGAGTTTTTCACACAAGCTTTCACTGGGAATTATTGAGGACTTTCCTCGTTTCCATAGAAGATTTCTTGGATTTCCTACTTTATGAACTTTGATATGCACTTATTGATTTTTATGCACTCATATAATAATCGTGTTATAGCACAATTTTTTCCTTGTTTGTTGTATCAGGAGCTGCCCTGTCTCTGAAAGGTCAAGAGTCGAAATTACTCCAATAAAATCTTGAGGAAGGCAGTGTTGGAGAAACTGCTCGAGTTGGTGAAGCCTTGGTACCCCAGGGCAGACTATGTCAAGAACAAAATTTCCAACCTGAGGAGTACTTTTAAAAGGGAGCACAACAAGGTCATGGACTCCGAGAGGTCTGGAGCAGCCAGACCGATATGTCCCCAGGCTGTGGTATTACCACAGCCTGCGGTTTTTGACCGACCAGACCGAACCTAGGCCATCGCTGTCTATGCTCCCTTCGACATCTGCTGAGGCCACAGCTCCAGAGGTCCACACAGGTCCTGCTGCACAGGATTAAGATGTGAAGGAGCCCAGCTTGAACCAGGTATAGCATTGTTGAACATATTGGTATCCAAAAATACAATGATGATAACTAGACTTTATTGTTCAAATATTTCTGCGTTAGCAAAGTGGTTTCTATATTAATAGACAGTAGTGCCCAAAAATGATTTGAACAAGGATGAAAAATGATGGAGACAGAATGATAGTCTTTTCTATTTGTCCACATTCAATTTGCAACATTGATGAGATAAAAATTGTGTGTGTTTGAGGACCAAACCCAAAAAAATCAAATTATGTCCGATTTTCATACAAAGCAACGTGTCAGTCAGGAGGAGCCCGTGGACAGCAGCCAGACGGAGTCCCAGATCTCTCCCCTACGCCCTCCTAAAAAAAAAGGCCAGGAAGAGCAGGAATCTGGACGAGGCCACAGCTTCCTTCCTCAGCCAGGCCACTACTGGCATCTGTACTGACCCAGATGAGTGTGAGGTATTTGGCATGGTGACAGCCAATAGGTTAAGGGGGGTGGCCAGTGACCAGAGGAAAAGGTGCGAGGAGCGCATCCTGTAGCTCCTCAACAGGAGGGTGGTAGGCAAGATCTATGCCACCACCCACCTATGTGATTTTGTTGGCCCACATACACTACCACCACAGCCAACCCACCTACCACAGCCACCCCACCCACCACAGCAACCCCACCCACCACAGCATGGCGGTCAATGGCAATACCAGCGCCAAGGCCCCCAATAAGGCCTCTGGTCTGGGGATTTTCACCCCTTCCACACTTACTAATTATTATTTTATTTTTTGGTTGAATAATGATTTAATTTGTTATATTTTTGGATGCATAGAATACACTTTTTGGTTAAGTTCTATTGGCAGATAGCATGTCTAATTTTATTTGATTTCTTTTTTCAATGCACAATAAAAAAATTGTGTTGAATAATATTTGGCTATGTGTTTTACTTCAAATGACAGTTTGGCATGGGACAGTACATTTTAAAATTAACAAGGGACACCAACATAGTTGTATCTTTGAGATTAAAAACTACAGTATAATACTGTTGTGGTAACTTGGCAAAAAAAAAAAACAAGCATAATAATATTATTCTTGATATCACTAGAAAACAAAAGAATTTAAAATACGTTTGCCATAACTCCATCAGTATCACCAGCAAAGCAGCTTCATTATTATGCCATTAAAGAAGAACAGAATTGTTTGCTGCATTTCAACAATTCATAATTTGCCATGTCACGAATGTTAAATCTCTATTACGAGCGTTAGTTTACAAGACCGACCGCTTCCAGTTCGTCCTTGCTTCCGAGCATGCGTGCTTGTACTTTGGAGTTTTGTGTGACGGACTTCTGTACACACAAGATGAAAATCTGACAACAGACCATTGTCCACCAAAAATTTACTAGCCTGCCATCCAACATTTGTTGGTGGAAAGTTGAACAACAATTGTCTGAAGGAACATACTAATGGTCAGATTTTAGGCAAGCAGTCTATCATCACACAATTCCCTGCCAAAAATCCAATCGTGTGTACGAGGATTAAGTTTGATACCTATTTTGTGTCTGCTGAAATGTTTTTGGTGCGTAAGTATGGAACTTATTGTTTCTCCACATGTTGTAAAATTAATGAATGATAAAATGGATAAAAGGCTGTAGCCTTCATCAGCCAATCAGTGAGCTGTAATGATGTGCTGTAACTTCTAGCAACCAAAAAGTAAGTGGCAGTGATGCACAGTAACCTATAGCAACCAATCAATGAGTGGTAATATTGTGCAGTAACCTCTGGTAACCAATCAGTGAGTGGTAATGATGTGCACTAACCTTTAGCAACCAATCAGTAAACAGTAGTGATCTGCTGTAATCTCTAGCAACCAACCAATGAAAAATAATGATATGCAGTAACCTCTAGCAACCAATCAGTTAGCAGTAATAATGTGCAGTAACCTCTAGCAACCAATCAATGAACGTTAACTACTTGCTGTCTGCCTACCGCAGATGTACAATGGCAGGTTGGCTCTATTGCGCAAAATGATGCACCTGTACATCATTTCATGCAACAGACACTGGGGGCGCGCACGCATGCTGATTGGACAGAGGGGGAGCCAATCAGTGGGTCCAGAGGGGGAGCCAATCAGCGGGTCCAGCCTGCCTCCCACGATCATTCCCGAGTGAGGCAGAATGGTGATCTGCCTATGTAAACAGAGCAGATTGCCATTCTGACAGGGGAGAAGATAGAGATATTTGATTCATGCTAAGCAGGAACACGGATCTCTGTCTTCATCCAGTCATACAATCCCCCACACAGTTTTAAATATAAGTGCAATACTATTTTTAATTAAATATGTAGAAGCAATATTACGCTATGTTTTTTTTTTTTACTTATACCCAGCTGAGATACTGAGACCTATCGGAGTTCCACGGCTTTGGGGCATGTGGAGTATATAGGCAACCAATCCATATCCATACCTGTCCAGACGATTTTTCGATACAAGTAAAGGCCTTGGCTGGGCTATAGCCGTCTGCTGGGTTTTGCTTGCCATCTGGTAAGCAAGTTTTTTTATATGGTGGTGGCACTTATTTGTGGATCAGTCTCACTTGGGTGTTTGTTTGGATGCATTTGAACTGTTACTCATCCATATCTTGATACCTACAAGCCATTGTTGGATCGAATCTTCACACAGTGCAGCTTCTCTTTTCCACAACTTAAGATTTACTATAACTTTTTTCATTAAACACACTGAGGGGTGTATTATTAAAAAAATATGCATATTATTTTGGACAGTGAAAGTGTATGTGCCATTATTTAGTGTGAAACAAATGTCAATAGGCTCTTTCCTGTGCTGATGAAATGTTTTCATCATTTAAAATGAAAAATACTACATGTATCACTGCTGCATCTGCTCACTGCTAGGTGCTTCTCTTGCTAAAATCTTCAACTATTCCAAAAAATCTAAATACCTTCATCACCTCCCCATTGCAGTCCTCAAGAGAAGATCGACTAAAGCAGAAGAAAAATTCTGTTAGGCATAAAGATACACTATAAAGTGGGAATACACTTTTTACCCCAGAATATTCTCCATCTTTATTCATCTTCCTCAGCTTTCTATCAAACTTTTCAAATCAGACCCACAAGTGTAGCTTAGGGGCACAGTGTGGCAAAAGTAGAAGACATTTCTGTGACTATTTCAATCTTCAATAGAATAAAGGGAGGTGAAGTAAAATCTTTGGACTCATGTTCTGAAAGTCTCATATTTTATTTGGAGGGGGGGTGCAGTGCTGTCAGCTCACAGATCTCACATAGAATTCAAGTATGTGTAAGTCGGCCTTAACCCTGGTAAGTTCTTAAACAGCGGACGGTCTGGTTTCAGATAAAAGTGGTCTCTGTGGCAGATTCCCAGTAAGATCACTTTTATCACGGCGGGAGAGGTGCCCCCCTCTCGCTGATCCCCGGTGGTCTCCGCTGCTTACCGTAGCCGTCTCTAGCGGCGGAGATGATCAGGTCCTTTCCTCTTCCAGGCATGGATTCGAATGAGGGAAAGATGGTCCCTACTCGGCTTCATACCATTGGATGACAGAAGCGAGGTCAAACATCACTTCCACTCAATGGTCTTAAAGGGTAATTTTTTTTTTATTGCAAAAAAAAAACATTGTTTTTTTTTTTTGATTGCAAAAAACCTCCTCTGTAACTCAAAACTGGTAACCTGGAGAATTTTTTAAACGTCGCCTATGGAGATTTTTAAGCGCCAAAGTTTGACGCCATTCCACGAGCGGGCGCAATTTTGAAGCATGACATGTTGGGTATCAGTTTATTTGGCGTAACATTATTTTTCACAATATAGAAAAATACTTTGCTAACTTTACCGTTGTCTTATTTATTAATTCAAAAAAGTGTATTACAAAAAAATTACTTGTAAGACCACTGCACAAATACGGTGTGACATAAAGTATATAGATATAGATATAGATATAGATATAGATATATATATATATATATATATATATATATATATATATATATATATATAAAATAGGCCAGGTCCTTAAGTGGTTAAAGAATGTATCAGTCTAAGTCAGTATTTAGGTTATGTATGCATATGGAGTATTTAGGAGGAGTCCATCGTTCTAAAAATATAGGCACTGGTACAAATTATATATCTCTATCATCCAGCTATGACTGATTGCCTATATAACATATCCATTTCAGAGAAGAATGCAATGTCAGCAGACATCTTAAACTTAAAAAGTAGGAATTTTCATTATCACTTAGTTGTTTACAAGGGCGAAAGTCTGTTTTCTTCCACTGCACTGATTGAATACATGACTTAAGTGCCAGCCTTGACAGAATACTCATTGTACCAACTGTTATGTTGCATTGTATTTCTGCCAGCGAAATAAATCCTTCTGATACATAAATGCATTGCTAAATACACGTCACTGTAATAACCTGTCAAACGTGAACGATGCTAAAGAAAGTTCATGGTCCATGAATCATGACTTTTAGATGTATTAGCCTTTATGACATTCAGACACCTGGAAGATGGGTTAGGTGATGATGATTCCATATTATGTTGTGTATCGAGGCTCCTAACAAGACTTTGTTGTGTTCTTAAAATGCTGTATACTTTCCTTCTTATTATGCAAATAAATCAAATTTAGAAATACTTGCATTATGCAGTCATGTTAAACATAACCTAACAGGCTAACACATTTAAAATTTAAATGTATTCAAATCCTATTTACCTTCTCATAGTCTGTAGCTCACAAACATCCTTGGACTGTATAACTACTGTTGACTTAGGATAACCAATATTCAAATAAATCCAAGTGTCAACTGACAAACAGAAATGCACTATTGAGCCCTTGTTATTATTTTTTTATGTTTATGGGATAAAAGGAGATTCAGAGGAAAATATATTCAGAGATAGAAATATTCTGGTAGCAATAACATTTCATATTTTCTGGACAAAAATATTTATATATCCCATGTAGGGATGAGCTTCGTGTTCGAGTCGAACCCATGTTCGACTCGAACATCGGCTGTTCGGTCGTTCGCCGAATTGCGAACGATATGGGCCGTTCGCGTCAAATTCGTGTGGCGCGTCACGGCCCATAATTCACTGCGGCATCGCAGTGCATTGCTGGCTGATGATTGGCCAAGCATGCACTATGACCCGCATGCTTGGCCAATCACAGCGCCGTCAGTAGAGAGAGCTGTAATTGGCCAAAGCCAGGGTGGCTTTGGCCAATTATGGCTCAGGGGATTTAGTACACGCCCCACACTATATAAGGCCGCCTGCACGGCGGCCCTGTGTAGTGTGTGTTCCGGTGTGCTAAGAGATAGAGAGAGAGAGAGAGACAGTGTCATTTGATTTGAGTTAGATAGATTAGGCAGAACAGTCAGTCAGTTAGCTGCACTTACAGTGTATTGTGTATATATATGCATCCCAGGTGTTGCATATATATATATACACTGTATTCAGTTTAGCTAGATCCGTTCCTGTTATCTTCTATCTAGACTATTTACATTTAGTGCAGTGCGTCCTGCTCACAGTGTTCAGCTAGATCCGTTCCTGCTATTTACATTTAGTGCAGTGCGTCCTGCTCACAGTGTTCAGCTAGATCCGTTCCTGTTATTTACATTTAGTGCAGTGCGTCCTGCTCACAGTGTTCATCTAGATCCGTTCCTGCCATTTACATTTAGTGCAGTGCGTCCTGCTCACAGTGTTCAGCTAGATCCGTTCCTGCAATTTACATTTAGTGCAGTGCGTCCTGCTCACAGTGTTCAGCTAGATCCGTTCCTGCTATTTACATTTAGTGCAGTGCGTCCTGCTCACAGTGTTCAGCTAGATCCGTTCCTGTTATTTACATTTAGTGCAGTGCGTCCTGCTCACAGTGTTCAGCTAGATCCGTTCCTGCTATTTACATTTAGTGCAGTGCGTCCTGCTCACAGTGTTCAGCTAGATCCGTTCCTGTTATCTTCTAGACTATTTACATTTAGTGCAGTGCGTCCTGCTCACAGTGTTCAGCTAGATCCGTTCCTGTTATTTACATTTAGTGCAGTGCGTCCTGCTCACAGTGTTCAGCTAGATCCGTTCCTGTTATTTACATTTAGTGCAGTGCGTCCTGCTCACAGTGTTCAGCTAGATCCGTTCCTGCTATTTACATTTAGTGCAGTGCGTCCTGCTCACAGTGTTCAGCTAGATCCGTTCCTGTTATTTACATTTAGTGCAGTGCATCCTGCTCACAGTGTTCAGCTAGATCCGTTCCTGCTATTTACATTTAGTGCAGTGCGTCCTGCTCACAGTGTTCAGCTAGATCCGTTCCTGCTATTTACATTTAGTGCAGTGCGTCCTGCTCACAGTGTTCAGCTAGATCCGTTCCTGTTATTTACATTTAGTGCAGTGCGTCCCGCTCACAGTGTTCAGCTAGATCCGTTCCTGCTATTTACATTTAGTGCAGTGCGTCCTGCTCACAGTGTTCAGCTAGATCCGTTCCTGTTATCTTCTAGACTATTTACATTTAGTGCAGTGCGTCCTGCTCACAGTGTTCAGCTAGATCCGTTCCTGTTATTTACATTTAGTGCAGTGCGTCCTGCTCACAGTGTTCAGCTAGATCCGTTCCTGTTATTTACATTTAGTGCAGTGCGTCCTGCTCACAGTGTTCAGCTAGATCCGTTCCTGCTATTTACATTTAGTGCAGTGCGTCCTGCTCACAGTGTTCAGCTAGATCCGTTCCTGCTATTTACATTTAGTGCAGTGCGTCCTGCTCACAGTGTTCAGCTAGATCCGTTCCTGCTATTTACATTTAGTGCAGTGCGTCCTGCTCACAGTGTTCAGCTAGATCCGTTCCTGCTATTTACATTTAGTGCAGTGCGTCCTGCTCACAGTGTTCAGCTAGATCCGTTCCTGCTATTTACATTTAGTGCAGTGCGTCCTGCTCACAGTGTTCAGCTAGATCCATTCCTGATATTTACATTTAGTGCAGTGCGTCCTGCTCACAGTGTTCAGCTAGATCCGTTCCTGTTATTTACATTTAGTGCAGTGCGTCCTGCTCACAGTGTTCAGCTAGATCCGTTCCTGCTATTTACATTTAGTGCAGTGCGTCCTGCTCACAGTGTTCAGCTAGATCCGTTCCTGTTATTTACATTTAGTGCAGTGCGTCCTGCTCACAGTGTTCAGCTAGATCCGTTCCTGCTATTTACATTTAGTGCAGTGCGTCCTGCTCACAGTGTTCAGCTAGATCCGTTTCTGCCATTTACATTTAGTGCAGTGCGTCCTGCTCACAGTGTTCAGCTAGATCCGTTCCTGTTATCTTCTAGACTATTTACATTTAGTGCAGTGCGTCCTGCTCACAGTGTTCAGCTAGATCCGTTCCTGCTATTTACATTTAGTGCAGTGCGTCCTGCCCACAGTGTTCAGCTAGATCCGTTCCTGCCATTTACATTTAGTGCAGTGCGTCCTGCTCACAGTGTTCAGCTAGATCCGTTCCTGTTATCTTCTAGACTATTTACATTTAGTGCAGTGCGTCCTGCTCACAGTGTTCAGTTAGATCCATTCCTGCTATTTACATTTAGTGCAGTGCGTCCTGCTCACAGTGTTCAGCTAGATCCGTTCCTGTTATCTTCCTACTGACAGGCAGGCTTGTCTGGTTACAGTATATAAAGCTACCTGAAGAAAATTACAGGTGTTCTATCCCTGCTTAGTGCAGCTACAGGCCATTAGTATGTCTGGAAGGCCAAGAAGGAGAGGCAGACAGTCACAAGCCAATAAGAGAGGGCAAGCAGGCTCTGTGTCTAGTGCTGGTCGTGGAGACGGTGCATCCTCATCAGCACGTGGCCATGGGACACGCTTGGCCTTTTTTTCGGCAGCTGGCCGTATTGAGCCGCAACATGCGGAAGACTTGGTCGAGTGGATGACCAAGCCGTCCTCATCCTCCTCATCCTCTCTCACCCATGCCCAGGGTGCTTTGTCTGGCAAAGCAGCGGCCTCTTCCCTCAGCTCAATGTCATCAGTGACTCCTTCCCTAGCTCCACCATGTCCTCATGAGGATTCCCTCGAACTGTTTGACCACAGTGTTGGGTACATGCTCCAGGAGGATGCCCAGCGTTTGGAAGGCTCTGATGATGATACTGAGCTCGATGAAGGCAGTAACATGAGCACGGACAGAGGGGGTGCCCAAGAAGGACAGCAATCTGGCAGTCATGCTCCCCCTGCTGCAGCATACTGCCAGGTTTGCTCCAGTGATGAGGAGGGAGGGGATGATGAGGTCACTGACTCAACGTGGGTGCCTGATAGGAGAGAGGAGGAGGAGGAGGAGGAGGAGGAGGCGGCACATCACCAACGAGGCAGGATGCCCTCCAGGGGCCAGCCTAAGGGCAGCACATTGACTGCATCACACCCCAAAGCTCCACATGTGCAGGGCGCTGCAGTCTCTGCGTGTTATTGAAAAAGTTCTTTGGTGTGGGCCTTTTTTGAGACGAGTGCATCAGATCGCACCGCTGCTATTTGCAACATATGTCTCAAGCGTATCTCGCGTGGCCAAAACATCTCCCGCTTGGGTACCACATGCTTGACCAGACATATGTTGACCTGCCATGCAGTTCGTTGGCAAGCGTATCTAAAAGACCCACACCAAAGAACAAAGAGGATCTCTCCTTGCTCCTCATCAGCTGAGATTTCCAACCCCACTAGACCTTTAGTCCTCTCTGAGACCTGCAGTGAGAGGAATGAAGGTGTAGAATTAGGTGTGTCACAGCCAAGTACTTGTGGGCAATCTGCTTTTGGTACACCGACGTCAGATTGTACCAGGCAAATTTCCCTGCCCCAGCTGCTGCACCGCCGAAAGAAGTTTGCTCCCAACCATCCACATGCCCAGCGGTTGAATGCTAGCTTGGCAAAATTGCTAGCACTTCAACTGCTGCCTTTTCAGTTGGTAGACTCTGCCCCCTTCCGTGAGTTTGTGGAATGTGCGGTTCCTCAGTGGCAGGTACCCAAACGCCACTTTTTCTCACGGTAGGCGATTCCGGCTCTCTACCGGCATGTGGAAGGCAATGTCCATGCCTCGCTGGACAGGGCGGTCAGCGGTAAGGTGCATATTACCGCTGACTCATGGTCCAGCAGGCATGGACAGGGACGTTACCTAAGTTTCACGGCGCATTGGGTGACTCTGCTGGCAGCTGGGAAGGATGCAGGACAAGGTGCGGTAGTGTTGGAGGTTGTTCCGCCACCACGCCTCCAAAATGCTGATTGTGACACACCTCTCTCCTCCACCCCCTCCTCTTCTTCTTCCTCCATGGCCTCTTCCTCGGAACCAGTGGTGCTCCGTAGGCGTTCAAGGGGCTACGCAAGTACGCAGGCCAAAAGATGCCATGCGGTGCTTGAGCTGGTGTGCTTGGGGGACAGGAGCCACACTGGGGCAGAGGTTCTGTCAGCTCTGCAGGGGCAGGTTCAGAGGTGGTTGACGCCACGCCAACTTAAGGCAGGAATGGTGGTTTGCGACAATGGCACCAACCTCCTCTCTGCCCTCCGACAGGGACAAATGACCCATGTGCCCTGTTTGGCTCACGTCCTTAACTTGGTGGTGCAGCGGTTCTTGGGCAGGTACCCAGGCTTACAGGATGTCCTGAGGCAGGCCAGGAAAGTCTGTGTGCATTTCCACCGGTCATATAATGCCAGTGCTCGGCTGACGGACCTCCAAAAGGAGTTTAACCTGCCCAAGAACCGCCTAATCTGTGACATGCCCACCAGGTGGAACTCAACGTTGGCCATGCTGCAGCGGCTGCACACGCAGCAGAGGGCCATCAATGAGTACCTGTGCGACTATGGCACCAGGACAGGGTCAGGGGAGCTTGTTTTTTTTTCCCCACGCCAGTGGGCCATGATCAGGGATGCATGCACTGTCCTGTCACCATTCGAGGAGGCCACGAGGATGGTGAGCACTGACAGTGCATGCATCAGTGACACTGTCCCCCTTGTCCACCTGTTGGAGCACACGCTGCGTGGAATAATGGACAGGGCACTTGAGGCAGAACAGAGGCAGGAAGAGGAGGAATTCCTTAGCTCTCAAGGCCCCCTTTATCCAGACAGTGTTCCTGCGTGCCCGCCGATCACACAGGAAGAGGAGGAGGAGGAGGAGGAGGAGGAGGAAGATTGTGTCAGTATGGAGGTGGAGCCTGGCACTCAGCATCAGCAGCAGTCTTTAAGGGATCAGTCCCAAGGAACACATGGACTTGTACGTGGCTGGGAGGAGGTGGCTGCGGACGTTGTTGTCCTTAGTGACCCAGAGGACTCCGGACCGAATGCCTCAGCAAACCTACGCTGCATGGCCTCCCTGATCCTGCAAAGCCTGCGTAAGGATCCTCGTATTCGTGGTATCAAGGAGAAGGACCAATACTGGCTGGCAACCCTCCTTGATCCAAGTTACAAGGGTAAGGTTGCGGACCTTATCTTGCCATCGCAGAGGGAGCAGAGGATGAAACATCTTCGGGAGGCCTTGCAGAAAGGTCTGTGCAACGCGTTCCCAGAGACTGGGAGGTTACAAACTCCTGTTTCTGGACAACGTGTTGCTGAGGCTTCGGTCAGTCAAAGAAGGAGCGGTGGAGAAGGTGGCCGTCTGACCGATGCGTTCAGACAATTTTTTGGTCCGCAGCCCCAAGGTATGATCGGTTCCAGCAACCATCGCCAGCGTCTGTTTTACATGGTGCAGGAATACCTAGGGGCAAGATCAGACTTGGACACCTTTCCCACCGAAAATCCTCTGGGTTACTGGGTCTTGAGGATGGATCACTGGCCAGAGCTTGCACAGTATGCAATTGAGCTACTGGCCTGTCCTGCATCCAGCGTTCTTTCGGAACGCACATTCAGTGCTGCTGGAGGCGTGGTAACCGATCACAGGGTGCGTCTGTCCACCGACTCGGTCGATCGGCTGACCTTCATAAAAATGAATCAGTCTTGGATCACCACCAGCTACCAAGCACCTGATGCAGATGTAACCGAATAATTTTTTTTGAAATCTCAGATCCCTTCAAAGACTGCCTATGCTGATGCTGAGTGACTATCCCTGAGTAATTATCCTCTTCCTCCTCAATCATCACGCTGATAACTTGTAAGAACATTTTTGGTTCTGGGCGCCACCACCAGTGCCTAAGGCACAATTTTTCAGCCCCTGTTTAACAGGGGCGTGTAATTACAATTTTTGATGTAATACTTTGCAGCAGGGCTCGTTCCTGCATTCCAACTAGAGTGTCTGTGAGGGGTTGCAGTGTTGTGGCACCAGCACCAGTGCCTAAGGCCCAATTTTTCTGCCCCTGTCTAACAGGGGCGTGTAATTACAATTTTTGATGCAATACTTTGCAGCAGGGCTCGTTCCTGCGTTCCAACTAGAGTGTCTGTGAGGGGTTGCAGTGTTGTGGCACCAGCACCAGTGCCTAAGGCCTAATTTTTCAGCTCCTGTTCAACAGGGGCATGTAATTACAATTCTTGATCTAATATTTCACAGCAGGGCCCTGTGAGGGCTTACAGTGTTGTGGCCACAGCAACACCTAAGGCCCAAATTTCTGCTGAGTATATAGGGCAGGACCCTACTTTCAAACATCTAACTTACAAACGACTCCTACTTGCAAACGGAAGGAGACAACAGGAAGTGAGATGAAATCTATCCCTAGGAAGGGAAATTCTCTCCTGTAAGAGTTAATATGGGAAAACAATTTCTCCTTTCCACTGATGCTTTCCAATCCTTGTTCCACAAAAAAACCCAAATTTTCAAAAAACATTTTTCATTGGGACAAAAAAGTGAGGTGAAATCTTCTGAAGAGGAGGAAAGACAGCAAAACAAATGTCACAGGGGTGATAACCCTTCCCTATGTTTTCCAAAAAGCTTAGAAAAGATTTTTTGGCTGAAGCTAAACACGTTAAAAATGTTCAAAATTACAAACAGATTCTACTTAACAACAAACCTACAGTCCCTGTCTTGTTTGCACCACCTGTATACTGCTGTTCAGAGTATATAGGGCCTGGTGGCCCCACACCTTTCCTTATTTTAATTTGGGTGCGGGGTTCCCCCTAATATCCATACAAGACCCAAAGGGCCTGGTAATGGACTGGGGGGTACCCATGCTGTTTGTCTCACTGATTTTCATCCATATTGCCATGACCCGACATGACATTAAACCCGCAAGCAGTTTTAAATGAGATTTTTTCCTTTAAAAATGACATTTGGTGCAGGGACTGTTCTAAACATGGGAAACACGCGTCACTTTACAGGCATACTATAGACACCCCCCAGGTACGATATTTAAAGGAATATTTCACTTTTTTTTTTTTTACTTTAAGCATCATTAAAATCACTGCTCCCGAAAAAACGGCCGTTTTTAAAAGTTTTTTTTGCATTGATACATGTCCCCTGGGGTAGGACCCGGGTCCCCAAACCCTTTGTAGGACAATACCATGCAAATTAGCCTTTAAAATGAGCACTTTTGATTTCGAACGTTCGAGTCCCATAGACGTCAATGGGGTTCTAACGTTCGTGCGAACTTTCGGTCCGTTCGCGGGTTCTGGTGCGAACCGAACCGGGGGGTGTTCGGCTCATCCCTAATCCCATGCAACAGCATGGGAGTTCCAGGCTAAAATGCAACAAGGTCCTAAAAAAAGAGCACCCCACACCCCCCTCATTTTTGGATAATTTTTTTCTTTAGTCTTTTTGATACCTTTTGTGTTAATTTTAGGCTGGACTTCCCTCCTACCTCACACGGTGAGGTACGTCATTTCCGCGATTGCATCGGGCCCCCCTCCTTCCCCCCACTGCCTTCTGGGACCTGTGTGTGACCCAGAAGACAACGGGACCATTCAGAAAGTGCAGTGCGACTCGCGCATGTGCAATAGGAAACTATGGGCTTCAGTGCCTGTTTCCTATACTAGTAATGCCGGGGCCAGTACCCAAAGCCGATGGACTGATCGGCTTGGGGTGCCAACATCGTGGAAACCCTGGACAGATAAGTGTCCTTATATTAAAAGTTAGCAATTACAGTATTTGTAGCTGCTGACTTTTTCTTTTTTTATACAGGCTGGAACTCTGCTTTAAAGAAAAAACTTTTTAGTCTTAGGTAGAACATGTAATTGTTAACTATCAGTGTTTTTCTATGCACAACAGGAAGTGAAAGGAAATCCCTTCCAAAACTAGGAAAAATACCTTCTTAGGCCAGTGTCACTGAAACAGACTCCTTCTGTTGGCAATTGCTCCCATTCTGTGACAACTCTAAAATTTGGAATTTACCATCACTGTCTGTATTAAAGATATTGGTCACCAGGATAAATAGAGAGGGTGAATCTCCCCAATGGGACACAGATATCAGCACAGTTAGTTAGCAGTTAGCACATATGTCTTGCAGCAATAGGGTCCATGGCTTGAATCTCAGCCAGAACACTTTCTCCTGACATATAATCACACACATAGGTTGGACTTGATGGACTTGTGTCTTTTTCAAACCTCACCTACTATGGAACTATGGATGAAAAAAATGGATTGCTTGGCAGATAAATTACTCGCCTATTTATTGACATGCGCGTGTAGTAAAAATTTATCATCATGCCCATGGAGGTCTTCATACAGGATCATGAACAACTGATTTTTATCTTCGCAGTGAAACCGGAGCTTCAATTCGCACTGCACATTTGTGAACCCAGCCTCAATCTGATTCTTCCCAGAAAAAACAGTAAATTAAAGGGACTCCGGTAAACAAACTATGGTCTACCTGATTCCCCCCCTCGGTAGTCTCACATTTGTGTTGGTATTCGGTCATTATTTGTCCTTGTGAAGTGTGTAGTTTCCACTGTGTCTGATGTCACTTTCAGAACAATCTGTACTGTAAACTAATAAAATGATATATAGCATTCAGAATTCAACAAACAAGTTCTTTTATTTGAAATAGTTCTTTAAAGTCAGAAACAATGAACGTGAGCCCCTCCCTGTCTCTCTGTCATGATAACTTAAAGTTGCAGTGATGTGTTTAGTAAAAATATCAATATTCTTTAATCACTTATTGAGAGTCCTCTAAATACATACAGTACACAGGCTGATAACCGCCTAAACTAGGCAATAACAATCAGATTGCCTATATGCCTATAGACACTGCAACCCTGGCCAAATTAACTTAGCATGTAAAAATCAATTTTGTATCAGTTTTCCTGGGATAAGGCCTGTACAGGGGATTCTTGCTCAGTGCTTAGCCATGAATGATCGCCAGAAAAGATGTGTTTTTAAGAAGCTGTATTGTACCAAAGATCTTGTCTATGACTAGCCAGAGTATCTCTTTTTATTTCTGAAATGTAACAGTTCTGCACTGAATAAAGATTCACGGCACTTATGAGGGAGACATGATGGACAGTTGTAATCCATGATATATGTGAACAGTCTTAACCTCTGCAAAGCTTTGAGCTTTGTGTCAGTGTTTGATAATTTCCTCCTTTTCTTTGCTACTTGATATCTTGCTTTCTCTCTGCACAGCCTCTTTCTGCTGCCTCTGATTTACTTTAAACACTCTTTGGCACCTCGGTTTTTTCCAGTCAGCTTTTTTCCCCACATTTCACTGGTATTTTTATTTGGCTTTGGTCAACAGCTTGTCTGAACCCTTGCTAGCACATTTACTCCCTTCGTATTCACCTCAATCACTTTCATGACGGAAAGAGGTTTCATGCCTTGAGAAACTGTACTTTTGCACATCCTTCTCAGTACTTTTGGACTAGTGGTGAACTGCTGCTAACCTTTATTCTGGAACAGCTTTCACTCAAAGTCCTGTCAAAAGACAACAACTCAATAGGCATAGAAGGCACTTGTTTTATGTAAGGCTTTGGAAATCACTCCTGTGCATTTTAGTACTGTAGTTATCAGACGGTATTCAGTCTTAAAGAAGAGAGTACCTGGGAGTGTCAAGACCCCAGGAAATGTGTCATTGTCAAAAAAGAAAAGAAGTTCAAAAATCGCTGCTGCTGTTGCTGCCAATATACCATGGAGTTGAATCTTTCCACAAAAATAACAAAAGAAAGTACTGTATATTATCACCACATTTAAAAAATTAATTTTTAGGCCAGTATAGGTTTAAAATAGTATTGTATGCATGTCACCCTCTTAAATCCTCTAACACAGATATAAGAAGGCAGTTTTTCTATTAGGGTCAACCGTCCCTTTAAAAGTTGAACCTTTCTTTTGTCCATGTGGAGAATGGAAATAGGTTTGCTTAGCTTCTCCTTCCCTAGCAGCTTCTTCTTGCTTTTCTCAATCTTACACTGCTTCATTCATCTGCCAGGACTGGGGAAATATAACCCTGTGCAAGCTCCAAACTTGGAGCTTATACAGAGCTACAGTATGGAATCCTTCCCCACTTACCTCTGACAGTGCTGAGCAACCATTAAGCACCATTGCTGTCACATGGAAAAGAAGGAGTAAGCCACAAATTCACCCACACACAGAAGTGTTAGGTATTTCAATTTCCTCCCAGCAACTGAACACAGGGGCAAGGAAGTGAAAAAAATTGAATACAATATATGTTGCTGGGGAGGGAATCGTTAAGTGACCCTTTTACTTTGCCTTGCGTGAGGAAAGAATTCCTTTTTTAAAACTAAATCAGAAAAAACATAAAATAAAGGTCCATATATAAATTTTAACCTGCTCACTTAATATTTTAATTGTTTCAACTATCCATATGCATATACAAAACACCTAAAGCATGTTAGGGTTCTACTTAAAGAGATAAAAAACCTTTATATAAGCCCACTAAAGTGACTAGCCTCCGATGATAAACAATGATGAAGCAAATCCTTCCACATAAGCTGTGCCTCTTTATCTAAAGCTCTCTCTTGAGCCCTCTGAAGTACACAGAGCAGACCATATTTCTTAGCTTTCAGGAGGCAGGGGGTGGTGCAATTTTACTCTGATTTGCATGCTACCCAAGTGTGAACATGAGTTAAAAAAGGTTAAACAAAAGAAGGGTATGTGACTGGCATTAGTCTGCATTCACACTTGTGTAGAAAAAATGCATGTAGCACTTGCGGTACCATTCCTCGTTAATGGCACGCCAGACGTTGAAAGCAAAAACACATGATAACATGCATAGTTAATTTGTGAAGCTCAAAAAGGTATATGAACTTCTTTGCCACATTTATCATATGCGGGGTAGACCATTGAAATGAATGGGCTGCATTATGTGCAAGTGTGACAAAAAAAGTGCATATGCTTGATGCCTGATGTTGCGCTACATAGTGCGAATGGGGGCTTAGGATGACGCATTGCGAAGATATTACATTTCTTTATACAAAATCTTATATGTTACACTTTTGGTAATTAACTTCCAAGCCACTGCTGAAATTCTTCAAAATAAGCCAGATGAAAAGTTCCATGGTCATCAATCCAGTTGTTTTGTATTTAAAATATAACTTCATGTTCCATTATCCTTTAGTGCCCTCTGGCTGTCAGAGGAAAGTCTAATGTAGGATGACTGCATTTTTGGAGCAGCTGCAAAGGGGTAGCACCATGAGCAGCCAGTGAGAGCACATAAGGCAATGCAGCTTTTTTAAAATGTGTGCAGAGCATTATCCAGAACAGCGGAAGCAGAAAAAGCAATGGAGATGGAAGTCTGGTTTGATAAGCAAAGTGTTTAGAGTATTGTCACTTTCAGAGTTTTTTTACTCATCTTAGTTAGTGAAGTTAAACAAAGTGAAATTTCACTTTGCTACCTTTAATTATTTAATCATGTGAAAGCAAAAATCCTATTTTTTATTTTTCCTTGCACATGAGTAGGTATTCTTTACAAACTGAATTTTCATTTTGTTTCACCCCAATCACTAAAATAGGTAAACAATCACTTTTTAGAGTTAAAATGCAGTGTACAAGCAAATATGCTCTACTGCTTTATCAAATTAACCCCAGTATACCACTTCCCCTGAATATCTTACAAGTCAACAGGAGTGATTCCCTGACATACAGCTGCACAGCCGCAAAATATGTTTTAAAAAAAGTTATACTTTTTATCATTAAAACACAGCCCTTGGACCCTGGACAGACACTTGGCACTTAATCCTCTCCCTGACACATTAAGAAGGATGAATGCATCCTTCCAAAGCAGGTTCCCAGCATGCTTGATTGCATGAAACAGTAAATCTGCCACACAGAGATTCCTGAAGGATCTCTACCCCTTTGCTTAGCCCCGGAGATTCCTGAACCATAACTTCTAGGAGAGCATTAGGAGATCCATATCACACTCCAGCTGTTAGACTCTCCTTTGAATAATGTGCAATAGAACAAATATTCTTGCAGCAGCTCTTAAAATCCATGAATCAGTTTGATGAGATTTTTCTTTCTCCCTGAACACTTCTTGCTCTGTTCTTTTATTTGACCACGAAAACCTTTGATATACTAAAGCCATTTGCCCTCAGAAAACGTCCAATAGTTCCCCACAAGGGATAGGCCATGAATTCAGACCAAACCCAAATAAAACTTTTGGTCTGAATTTTTACAGTTTGGAATTTGACTAAACTTTAGGGGTAATCACCCATTTGCCCCGCGTTTGAACCTTCAGCTGTGCAGGAAAATCATATTTTGTAGAGGACTACTACTGATACTAAATATGGCAGCTTCCGCAGGGCGCCTAGATGTTAGGGAGCCATGAACACCATTGTCATAAAATCCATGATTCATCCTCCCTGATCATTCAGGTGTCAGCCCAGCCTTCTCTGCTGACAGCTGAAATGTAAACAAAAAGGTTGGGCAAAATTTGGTCAATTTCCATGGCCATATTTGGTCAATGATTTTGACCAAATATTTCCATGTCCATATTTTGTCAATGACATCAGCAACCATCCCTGACCCTTTGTTGACATTTTTAGCTGTCAGAGGTTTAGATGTTGGTCTCAGCATGTTTTTGTTTTGGCAGGCATCGGGCGTATTTACTACTAACATTTATTTTTATGTGAATGAATAGGAGTACCATGCACCCTTTACTCATTCACATAGGAGGTAGTATCTAGGGGGCCCCTTATTTTTAAAAGGGGCGTAAGGATTGCAATAATTTTACTGCCTGCAGACCCCATAATACCCAGGCTAGTGATGTGAGTAAGAGGCCCTTCTCCTCCAAAATGGAGACTAGGTATTATGACAAGGGGTGTCTCCTCCGGCAAGGTACCATGGCCTGGTATGGTTCACGAGGGGGGGGCAAAAATGTATCCACCCCTTTCCTTGTCTGCCAGACTTCATGCTTAGATATGGGTCTGTAATGAATTTTGGAGGGAAAGCCTATGCTTTTCTTTTATTGTGACGTCTCTCTTAAAATCCATTCCACACCCAAAAGGTCTATGGACCCTCATCTAGGATAAGGATCTGGTATAGATGAAGGGAATTCCTGGCAGCTTTACTTGCAAACAGAAAAAAGCAGCCAGGAGCTGCCATTTACCAGCTTTTTAAAGTGTATTTTTGTTCTTTGCAAATGTCAGTTGTTGCTGTAGTATACAGTAAATCGTACAAATGTGCTACTTCACAGGCAGGTTCAGGAAACTCCCATTTTTAATATTGCCCTTTCAGCATGAATAGAATCACTGCTCTCCGCCAAACAACTGAGATGAGCTCAGTACCTTACTATCCAAAAAAAAACTAGGTAAATACTTAACTTAGTTTCTAGACAATACTACAAATGAGGAATTAACCCTGGCAAACTGATTGTCCATGAACATAAGCAAAAACAAGCTGCATGCTTTATCCCCCAATTTAGGACACTTCCACTGATATTGTAGAAGTATTTCAACATTTTCATCAATTCCCATATATCTGTTGTAGCGACACCACTATCCCTCTACCACTGGACAAGATACATGCTTACTGATGAAATGCCTTCCTGCCTCATATAAATGAGGCGGTCCATTAAATGCTTGAAAAAGTCATAACTTAAAGCGGGGGTCCACCTATCTATCGTTCTTTTTTTTTTTAGTTCATTCACAAACTTTTCTTCTCAGCATTACATACTCACATATTGTGTGTAATATGTCCGCCTGTGTCAGATTTCGGCGGAAAGAATAACTTATATTATTCACTGCAGGCGGTTTCCATCTTCATTGTGGGCATTTGAAGCCCACAAGCATTTATTTCCTGGATGTGGTGAATGCTGTGCTCCCAGCATTCACTGCTCGTTCCCGCACATGCTCAGTGGCATCCTGGGAAGCCTGAGACTAGCTCCCAGGAGTCTGGGAGAGGCTAGAAACACGCCTACTCTCACGGGAGGAGAACCAGGAAGTGCAAAGAAGATTAGAAAAATAAAAGATAATTACGGCGATTTAAATTTTTTTAAATGGCATGTCAGCATCTAGGCAAGGAAGAGAATACATACAGATATTGTTCAAAATTTGGGTGGAACCCCGCTTTAAGCAGAACTCGTACATGCACTCTCTGATATAGCCATGGAATAGTTTTGCTTGTCTTTACTATAAAGAATTTAAATATATACTCATCTCACACTTTTGCACACATGCAAATCATCTAGCAGCAGGTAACCCCTATAGCCCCCCCCCCTTCCCCCCAGACCAGTATCCTTCTGTGCCCACATTTTAGTAATACACTCATACAGGACAAAGAAAAACCCTTTGAATCACAGACCTACACAACTGTGCAAAAGTTTTAGGCAGGTGTGGAAAACTTATAAGCTAAGAGAAACTGTGCTTTGTGCAAATACTAAATTTAAAAAAAATCATAATTATGAATTAATTAATTAATTAATTAATACAGCAGCATTCAATAACACATATCAATACACATTTGATAATAAACTGATAACAAATATTGCTGTACTGTGTCTTTAAATAAATGATGTACAAACACCACAATTTGCAAACACGTAGATAGATTAAATATTCATTAAATATAAATAATCCATCACTGTTAATCATAAACTTCATATGTAGCCTTTAAATCAGTGTAGCACATCCCCCGTAGGAGCCTCTGGTGAATAGGGATCCCCCACCCTGCACTGTCAGGCACACCCAATCTTGACAGGCTCGCTTGAGACAGGAAACAGTCCAGCAGCTTTGTTTTTGTATTTTTATTGGGGTTAATAAACTTGACTGGAACAAACTTCTCCAGGGGCACTTTAACTATATACACTCTCTGTATACACTCCTCTTCCTCCAGCACATCCCTTTCTTGCAAAAACAAATCAAACCCAGCTGGAACACTGTTTGGTAAATCTGGCAAGGCACTCAGCCACATCAAGCAAAAGCCCTTTACAGGCAAGGGCCCCTTTGGTGTGTAGAAATAGACCAGTGTCCAGTTACATTCCTCTGGCTATTGATCCCAGCACCATCCCTTCCGGTACTACCAGCCCTCCTGGCTGAAGCTGCCCCTTTCACTAGCCCTTCTGGAGATCTCCTGGATGTGCTAGCTGGCTCCTGCTGTCCACACTCTTGCTCCCATGCCTCTGGAGAGGGCTCTTCCACGTGTTTTGAGAGGATCTCTCTAGCACCCCAGCCCCAGGCCTGAGGTCACCCCCCCAGACAAGGGGGATACCCTCAAGGACCTTCAACAGCCTCCTTGGCACTCCATCTCCAGCCTCCATCCAAGCTCCGCACTGCCCCTGCTGGCCTGACTCTGAGTATTTAAGAGGGGCCTACCCATTGCCAGCCCATTTGCTGGGGATTGGCTGGGGCCCTCCTCAATACTCCAGGCAGCCCCTCCTAATCTTCCTCCCATTCTTCTGGAAAGTACTCAAATGTTCTAACAAGTAGGGGGAGGTACCAGAGGTAAATAAGAAATAATACCTCTGCACTGCCTCTGTGTAGAACAATTTCACAGTGTATGAACTAATGCGTAAAATAGGAAACTCAAACTATATATATTAGCCAAGTGTAGTTGCTGCAAACACCGTACTGTGTTCCTATCAGTAATGAAATAATAAATATGAATAATCATTGCACATTCCAGAAAAAATTAACTAATACTATTAAACAAATAAACCTCAAATGATATGTGATGAAAATATGTAAAATCATCAAATGAAATCAATTCACACTCAGTACATTAGAATAGTTCAATAAAAGTAAAGTGCATGTGTGCTTAAAAGTGCATAATAGTCCATGTCAAATGATAAATAAGGTGTCTAGTTTTCTTTCTTCAGTGCAGGCAGCTTCAGTGTGACAACATTATTATTATTATTATTATTATTATTATTATTATTATTATTATTATTATACAGGATTTATATAGTGCCAACAGTTTACATAGCGCTTTACAACTTGAGGGTAGACAGTACAAATACAATACACTTTAATACAGTAGGAATCAGAGGGCCCTGCTCCTTAGAGCTTACAATCTAAGAGGGAAGGTCAAGAGATACAAGAGGTAATAACTGTGGGTGATGTGCTGATTGAGAAGATAAATGTACAGTTGTTAGGTGGGGGCCAGATAGGCTTCTCTGAAGAGATGAGTTTTCAGGGATCGTCTGAAAATGGATAAAGTAGGAGAAAATCGGACGGATTGGGGTAGAGCATTCTAGAGGATGGGAGAGGCTCTGGAGAAGTCCTGAAGGCGAGCATGGTATGAGGTGACAAGGGAGTTTGAGAGCAGGAGGTCTTGGGAGGAGCTAAGAGAACAATTAGGTTGGTATTTTGTGACTAGGTTAGAGATGTAGCTGTGGGCCAGGTTGTGGATGGCTTTGTAAGTTATAGTTAGTATCTTGAATTTAATTTGGTGACTGAGTGGCAGCCAATGGAGGGATTGGCAGAGGGGTGTAGCAGACGCTGAGCAGTTTGTGAGGTGGATGAGCCTGGCAGCAGCGTTCATGATGGACTGAAGTGGGGATAGCCTATTTAGAGGTAAACCAATGAGGAGGGAGTTGCAGTAGTCGAGGCGGGAGATGACCAGGGAGTGGATTAGAAGCTTTTTGGTGACATTGGTTAGGAAGGGGCATATCTTGCAGATGTTGCGGAGATTGAGGCGGCAAGTTTTGGATAGTGATAGAATGTGGGGTCGAAAGGTTAGTTCAGAGTCCAGGATTACACCTAGGACCTTGGCATGGGGGGATGGGTTGATAGTTGAGCCATTGATATTGACAGAGAAATCAGGGGAAGTGGCACCTGAGGGAGGAAATATCATGAGCTCAGTTTTGGATAGGTTGAGTTTGAGGTAGTGATGTGACATCCAGGCTGATATGTCTGCTAGTAAGTTGGTAATGCATGAGGAGACAGATGGAGAGAGCTGGGGGGGGGTGGAGAGATAGATTTGGGTGTCATCAGCGTAGAGATGATATTTAAAGCCGTGGGAGGCAATCAACTGACCCATGGAGGTGGTGTAGCTTGAGAAAAGGAGAGGTCCAAAAACAGAACCTTGGGGGACCCCAACGGAGAAAGGAGGAGGAAGTAGAGTTGTAAAATGACACTGAAGGAGCAGTGGGATAGGTAGGATGAGAACCAGCGAAGAGTACAGTCACGGAGACCAAAGGAGTGGAGTTTTTTGAGGAGGAGGGGGTGGTCCACTGTGTCAATGGCAGCAGAGAGACCCAGGAGAAGTAGTACAGAATAGTGTCCACTGGTTTTAGCCATTAGTAGGTCATTTGAGAGTTTAAGGAGAGCAGTTTTAGTGGATTGTTGAGGGCGAAAACCGGACTGAAGTTTGGAGGAGAAGGAGAGTAAGGAGATGGGACGTAAGTTGTTGAGATTGGTGGGGTCCAGTGAGGGCTTTTTAAGTATGGGGGTGATTAGCGCATGTTTTAGAGAGTTTGGGAAGATGCCACAAGAGAGGGAGAGGTTGAAAATGTGAGTTAGAGAGTGTAGAATCGAGTCAGAGGGTGAGCGTAGCATTTGCGAGGGAGCAGGGTCCACGGGGCAGGTGGTTAGATGAGTGTTAGATAAAAGTTTAGCAACCTCAGTAATAGTAGCACGGTTGAATGAGGGAAGTAATGATTGTATCTGTGGACATGGGGTGTTGCATGGGGGAGGTTTTTGCGCATTGGCAATCTCCTCATGAATTGTATCAATCTTAGTTTTGAAGTGATTGGCAATCTCCTGGGCAGTGAGTGAGTTGGTGGGTGGAGGCAGTGGAGGACAGAGTAGAGTGTTGAGAGAAGAGTTGATTGGACTGGATGAGAAGGTGTTAATGAGTGTGATAAAGTAGGTCTGTTTGGCAGTGTGAAGGCAGGAATAGTATTTTAGGAGGGCAGATTTATATTGTGTGAAGTCTTCCTGGATCTTAGTCTTATGCCACAGGTGCTCAAGAGCGCGGCTACGTTTTCTGAGACTTCTGGTGTCATCTGTTTGCCAGGGTTGCAGCAGTCGGGGCCTAATTCTGCGTGTAGTGAGGGGGGCAAGCTTGTCTAGGGAGGAAGACAGTGAGCTGTTGTAGATGAAAGTGGCTAGGTTGGGGCAGGACAGAGGTCAGATTTTGTCATAGAGGTGCTCAGTAGCAGAGTAGAGAAGAGAAGGGTTGAGGTGGCGAAGGTTTCTACGTGTAACTATTAGGCGGTTGGAGGGAGAAGAGGTGGAAGACAGGGAGAGAGCAAAACTAATAAGGTGGTGATCAGAGAGTGGGAGTGGATTGTTGGAAAGCTTGCATGGACTGCACAGATAGGAGAAGACAAGGTCAAGGGTGTTGCCGTTGGAGTGGGTAGGAGCCTGTATCCATTGCTTCAGGTCAATCGATGAGGTTAGACTGAGAAGTTTAGAAGTAATAGTAGTGTTAGTGTTAACAGGGATGTTGAAGTCCCCGAGAATAATTGTGGGGATTTCAGAAGAGAGAAAGTAGAGTAGCCAGGCAGAGAAGTCATCAAGGAAGGCTGATACTGGTCCAGGGGGCCGGTAGATGACAGCAATTCTTAGAGAAATGGGAGAGAATAGACAAATGCAGTGTGCCTCAAAAGAGGAGAGTGTCAGAGAGGGAGGTGGGTGAAGTACCTGATAGGTGCTGCATGGGGCTAGAAGGATGGCAGCAGAGAGATCCCGCAGCTCTCGTTCACTTTCGGCTCCGCTCGTAGTCCCGAGCGGAGCTATCCGAACCTAGCCAAGTAGGTTCGGATAGCTCCGCTCGGGACTACGAGTGGAGCCGAAAGTGAACGAGAGCCGCCGAGAAGAGCCGAGGACCGGCTCTGTGTATTTCGGTGCCGGCGGCGCCATTTTCAAATCGCCGTCGGCAATTTTGAAGTTCTGACAGCTCTCGATCCAGGGGATCGGCGTATAACACGCACCTGCGATTTTCCCCTGATTTTAATGGGAAAAAAGTGTGTGTTATACGCCGATAAATACGATAATCATGAGTGAATATAGGAATGCCTAACAATCAAAGTGGACTTTTTGCTTCTAAAGTCAAAATAGCAAGAGGCCAAGATAAGATCAACACATAAAACTTAGGTAAGATAGTCCAGAGCAACAAAAAACAACGTCGTGGTTATGCACACAGGGCAACAGATAGAGAAGGCCACATACCAAAGACACACACACAGAGACAGCAAGCAGATCCCAATTTCATTTAATGGTGGAAGATGTGGTTGAGCTGACACATACCTGTAAAGAGACAGAGAAGAAATGTTCAGGTGAGGCAGAACTTGAAGCAGAGGTTGAAGTGCATATCACTTGTAGAAAGAATCACTTACAAATAGAAGCCTTAAGGATAGAAGCCACTGCAATGTGCTCTCCCAGCAATGTGCTGACCCCTTAAGGATGCTCAAATGTATACTGTTATAAGGGTGGGGTTGAAGTTGGTTAATTAATCATGAGTGAATATAAGAATGCCTAACAATCAAAGTGGACTTTTTGCTAAAGTCAGAATAGCAAGTGGCCAGAGGCCAAGATAAGATCAACACATAAAACTTAGGTAAGATAGTCCAGAGCAACAAAAAACAACGTCATGGTTATGCACAAAGGGCAACAGATAGAGAAGGCCACATACCAAAGACACACACACAGAGACAGCAAGCAGATCCCAATTTCATTTAACAGTGGAAGATGTGGTTGAGCTGGCACATACCAAAGACACACACACAGAGGCAGCAAGCAGATCCCAATTTCATTTAACGGTGGAAGATGTGGTTGAGCTGACACATACCAAAGACACACACACAGAGACAGCAAGCAGATCCCAATTTCATTTAACAGTGGAAGATGTGGTTGAGCTGGCACATACCAAAGACACACACACAGAGGCAGCAAGCAGATCCCAATTTCATTTAACGGTGGAAGATGTGGTTGAGCTGACACATACCAAAGACACACACACAGAGACAGAAAGCAGATCCCAATTTCATTTAACAGTGGAAGATGTGGTTGAGCTGACACATACCAAAGACACACACACAGAGACAGCAAGCAGATCCCAATTTAATTTAATGGTGGAAGATGTGGTTGAGCTGACACATACCAAAGACACACACACACAGACAGCAAGCAGATCCCAATTTCATTTAACGGTGGAAGATTTGGTCGAACTGACACATACCAAAAACACACACACAGAGACAGCAAGCAGATCCCAATTTCATTTAACGGTGGAAGATGTGGTTGAGCTGACACATACCAAAGACACACACAGACAGCAAGCAGATCCCAATTTCATTTAATGGTGGAAGATGTGGTTGAGCTGACACATACCAAACACACACACACAGAGACAGCAAGCAGATCCCAATTTCATTTAATGGTGGAAGATGTGGTTGAGCTGACACATACCAAAGACACACACACAGAGACAGCAAGCAGATCCCAATTTCATTTAACGGTGGAAGATGTGGTTGAGCTGACACATACCAAAGACACACACACAGAGACAGCAAGCAGATCCCAATTTCATTTAACGGTGGAAGATGTGGTTGAGCTGACACATACCAAAGACACACACACACAGACAGCAAGCAGATCCCAATTTCATTTAACGGCAGAAGATGTGGTTGAGCTGACACATACCAAAGACACACACACAGAGACAGCAAGCAGATCCCAATTTCATTTAACAGTGGAAGATGTGGTTGAGCTGACACATACCTGTAAAGAGACAGAGAAGAAATGTTCAGGTGAGGCAGAACTTGAAGCAGAGATTGAAGTACATATCACTTATAGAAAGAATCACTAGGACATAGAAGCCCTAAGGATAGAAGCCACTGCAATGTGCTCCCCCAGCAATGTAAACAAATGACAACATATAAACAAATTGTGTACTTCCACCCAAACGTGACACCTCAGTGCTCCCAGTATTCTCACCTAAATAAGTATTCAAATACACATTTGATTACATATAGAAATCCTCCTCCATCGATGTTCACCACCTTGTAGTTCTTTTCAGTTGATTCAGATATCCTCTGGTGTTGGTCCCTTTAAGACTCCCTCACATGCGCTCATACATATGTTAGGGTAAAAACAAAGTGACCTCCCATTGTGTAATATTGTCATTAAAAAACTTTTTAATAAAGGAGTAACTCTTACATCAGAAAAGCAGTAAAATGCCTTTGGTATTATATACTCAGCATAAAAAGCTCTCCAACACATCACTTCCAGTCTGGGATGCCCTACATGTTACATCACGCCCACGTGACTTCATCAAGGTCTCCAACTCAACTGAAAAGGACTACAAGGAGGTGAACATCGAGGGAGGAGGATTTCTATATGTAATCAAATGTGTATTTGATTATTTATTGGGGTAAGAATACTGGTGGCACTGAGGTGTCATGATAGGGTGGAAGTACATCATTTGTTTATACAGTATGTTGTCACACTGAAGCTGCCTGCAGTGAAGAAAGAAAACTAGACACCTTATTTATCATTTGATATGGACTATTATGCACTTTTTAGCACACATGCACTGTGTGAATGGATTTAATTTGATGACTTGATATATTTTCATCACAGATCATTTGAGGATATTTGTTTTACAGTATTATGCCCCGTACACACGGTCGGACTTTGTTCAGACATTCCGACAACAAAATCCTCGGATTTTTTCCGACGGATGTTGGCTCAAACTTGTTTTGCCTACACACGGTCGCACAAAGTTGTCGGAATTTCCGATCGACAACCACGCGGTCACGTACACCACGTACGACAAGACTAAAAAAGGCCGGTTCAGAACCAAGCGCGGCACCCTTTGGGCTCCTTTTGCTAATCTCGTGTTAATAAAAGTTTGGTGAGAGACGATTCACGCTTTTTCAGACTCGTGGCTTTCAGATCGTTTTCTGCTGTTCAGTTTGTGCTTGTGGGTTTGTATCTGCTCTTCAGTGCGTGCAAGCAAGTTCCGTGTGACTTTAGTCACTGTATTCTTGTTCGTTCGTTACTGGTTTTCAGGTCGCTCTTCACAGGCCTTGCTGTTCTTCAGTGCGTTCTGTTACTTCGTTCTGAGCAGCCGACCGTTTTCTAGCCATGTTGCGTATGCGTACTCCTCGTAGAGTTCGTGCTGTGCGGGGGCTTGGTGTTGGGGTCCTGACCTTGACACAAGTCCAGTCCATGAACAGGGTGGGGAGGAGTTCATGGACCAAGAATTGGTTGCTCCAGCGCGACCAGTTCTGTCATATGCCTTTGCTCCGTGAGATCCGTGAGAATAATCCTGATGATTTCAGGAACTTTCTCCAGATAACAGACCCCGTGTTTCACCGTTTGTTGGCTTCGCTGACCCCCTATATCAGCAGGCAGGATACCTGCATGAGGCAAGCCATCACTCCGGAGCAGAGGTTGGTCGCTACCTTGCGGTATTTGGCCACAGGGAGAAGCCTGCAGGACCTCAAGTTCTCGACAGGCATCTCTCCCCAGGCTCTGGGGATCATTATCCCAGAGACCTGTTCTGCCATCATCCAGGTCCTGCAGAAGGAGTATATGAAGGTAAGATTTATCCTTTTATATCACATTTTATGGTATTGAATGTTTGCCAATATATTGTATTTCTTTCCTCATTCCCTAATTACCATGATTGTAATATGTAACAGAGGAAATAGGGAGTCCGCGCTAATGGGTGTAATTAGAAGCCTTGGTGAGAAGTATATTCCTAAATTGATAGACTGCTGCCCTCACATACGCTGACTCCACAGGGGGTGGAATGAGCGGAAAAAGTGAAAAAAGAAAAGTGTGTGAGTGTGGCGCTGTCCCAAAGTTGCAGAAGAAATGTCTGCATATATACAGTTTTATCAAAAGTGTCACGTGTGTATTCCTTTAAGTGAAATATGTATGGCAGTTATTACCACTCCTGTGGGTTAAAGTGACTGGTGATTTAAACATGAGAAGCATAATGAGTGCAATAAATCGCATCCAAGGTGTCTAGTGCTATATTCCCTCAAAAGGAAAAAACAGTATTAACCACTGCTAAGAGCATGAAGCGGTCTGTGTCTAAACACTAGAAAACACAAAGTTGCAATAAATACATCACACGTGACATGCAAAAAATTCTAAAGTGTCTAGTGCTAAATGAATAAATATTAAAATGTTGTTCTACAAACGTTGCAAATAACAAAGTGACAAGTGCCCTATGAAGAGGTCACTCTGAAAAGTGCTAAACACACGTGCCATGCAAATGGTTCTATGATAGTAAACAGTTCATATGGGTATGTCCCCGGTGCACTATAAGTGAAAAAAGGCGTCCTTTGTGGGATTCCTCAAAGCATACAACAGGTGTTAATCCAGTGCTGGTGTCTCGCGTTGTGATTGTGCAGAGACTCACCAGCTGTATATCCCCTGCAGGGGTAACGAGTAGTCACAGTATGTGCCACTGTGCAGCAGTGCTTGGCAAGACCAGGACCAGGATGATATCATAAGGACATAAGAAGAAAGGATTCCATAGTGTGAAACCGTTTAAAACCACTATTTATTAGGTCAGATAAAAAGGGTACTCACATTGTAATGGAAAAAATGAGCGGTGTACAATGCTTACAAAGATGTTCCTAAGCGTCAGCTTTGCAGGGAGATGTCAGCAAGGCGTTCAGTCAAAGGCGTGGCCTGACCTATTATCTGACCTAATAAATGTTTTTTCCTCAACGGTTTCCTTCCACGCCACAGGAATGGCAGACTGTGGCCTCCCATTTTGCCCAGCGGTGGGACTTTCCTAACTGCGGAGGGGCAATTGATGGGAAACACGTCCACATCGTCCCACCACCCAACTCGGGGTCGTACTATTATAATTACAAGGGGTTTAATAGTATAGTGATGTTGGCGGTGGTGTCGGCTAATTACGAGTTCTTGTATGTGGACGTGGGGAAGAATGGCCGGATGTCCGATGGTGGAGTGATCGCCCAGACGGAGTTCTACAGGTGTCTCCAGAATGGCAGCTTGGACTTGCCACCTCCAGAGGACAATGTTGAAGGTCTCCCATTTGTGTTCGTTGCTGATGAAGCGTTTGCGCTGGGGGACCACCTGATGCGGCCATTCCCGATGAGGACCCTCACCCCGGAACAGAGGGTTTTTAATTACCGGCTGGCCAGAGCCCGAAGAGTGGTGGAGAACACATCTGGAATCCTGGCCAGCCGGTTCCGATTATTTCTGACACCCATCCATATGGCGGAGTATAAACTGAACCATATAATACTTGCTTGCTGTGTTCTCCATAATTTTCTACGAAAACATTCAGCCAACTATGCTGGCTCAGTTGGGCCTGAGGCCGGAATCCCAAATCCATCAACACTGATGGCGCTTGAAAGCGGCCATCCTGGCTTGCCCTCCCTGAATGCCCGTGATGTCAGGTTACGATACCTGGAGTTCTTTGCGGGTAGGGGGGCTATCAATATGCCAGACAATCTGTGACACCTTTTTCAAATAAAAAACAACCAAAAGAAATTCTTTGTGGCCATTTACTGCTTGTGTTTGTTTTAGCTGACCCTGACAGAAATGTGTGGAGTGCAGAAAATGGCGTGATTGGGTAACCTTATAAAAAACACTGTTGGCTGGTACTTCCTAAATGCAAAAACACATTTCACTACAAGTGCACTTGCAACTGCACTGAACCTGCACTTGTAGTGCAAAGTGTATTTTCCCTTAGGAAATAACCCCCATTTTTGCATAAAACAGCAATTACATCACCCCAAAAGTGTTGTAGTGTTGAGACAATAATCCACACATTCTTGAGTAAGGCACTGTGTAAAACCAACAAGAAAGCCAAAAAACTTGAACTTACAAAGTTCACATTTGGTAAAACCTGAAGGCTATATCAGACATCAGTATTTAGGAACTGGGTTTGATATAGCGTTCAGATGGGGGGAAATCACCCCTGGAAAAGCCAAATTTGGAAGATGCACACCAATTTACGAATGTCAACATGTGCTATCTGCCATCACGGGGGATCAAGGGACGTGTTTTGGGGAGAAAGCCCTTCCTCACCGCTACTTTATAATTGAGGAAGGTGTTGTACCCCCAAAACGCGTCCATTGATCTCCCGTGATGGCAGATAGCACATGTTGGCACACAAGATTGGACCACAATAAAACAGGTAATTTTGTGGGGTTTAAATTTGCCCCAAAACATCAATGATGTTATTATTTTTTTTAATAACATCGCTGATTTTTTTCTGGATGTTTTGCAATTGGAGATTACACCCCATGATCTCCCCGATCAGTATCTGGGCACTTTCTGGAGTAAAGCGTTCAGGATCCCTCACATCACGATCACCTAAAAAGAGATAAAGAACAAAAAAAAGTCTCAAAAATCTGCCACCATCCATCTCGTTTACCTGAGTCTGTGGTCGCAGACACTCACCTGTTGTGGTGCCAATCTCCACCACGTCTTCTTCTTCCTCCTGCTCTTCTTCTTCGTTTGGGGGTATTTCACCTTCTTCCATAGGTGTGGGGTCTGTGGTCTCCTCAGATGAGGGCTGTCCTCCGAGTCTTTTCTCCCCTATGTAAAACAAAAATGGTATAATTAGCACACAGATATTTGATGGCAGAAATAGAAATAGGAAACATTGCTTGGAAGTGGGGTACAGTTTTCTATTTTAGCCGAGTTCCAAGATGTATATTTTTTTTATTGCCCTTTGTCAAGCTGCAATACTTTACCTGTTTGGTACAAGCTTCACAGATGGAGACCCCCCTATAGTATACACTGGAGCACCTGTGTGCCCCCCCTAATAAAAATGGTGTTCTGGGGTCCCACACTAGTGCTCCAGTGTCCAGATGTGAAAACAGCTGCTCTGTGTCCTCTCCTTACACAGAATCTAGTTGTCATTTCATTCTAGTAACAAACCCATCTACACAAACAAATATTTGGCATCCAAGTAGGCCCCAAAAAATGTGTGAAAATGCATATGGCCTAAACAATGGTGTTCTAGAGGCCGAAATAAAAATGTTTGATACGAACGAATAATGGGCCCATGAACATTAAAGTTGCCCTTTTAAACGTTACAATTAATAAAAGCATATGGAGCAGAACGAACGTAATAAAGACAGAAAGAATAGGAACACAGCACAACTACTTACTTTTTTGCAGCACTCTCCGGATCTTTCGGAACTGCTCTGGCTCTCTCAACTTCAGGTCCGACCACCGCTTCCTGAGCTGATCTTTAGATCTTCGTACCCTGAAATTCCTCTCCAGACTCCGGACCACTTTACCAATGATTTTGGCCTTTCGGATGTTGGGGTGGGGGTAAGGCCCATATTTTCCGTCATAGTCGGACTTCCTCATGATGTCTACCATCTCCAACATCTCCCCAAACTACATATTTGTGGCTTTAAAACATCTCCTTCTGGATCGGGACGTGCCTGGATCCGGGCTTTCCTCCTCCTCCTCCTCGTTGCTAGAATTAGCATGCACCTGCTGTAACTCTGCCATCACGCTCTTCACCCACTGCGCCGAACGAAAAGGGGCGGGAAATACACTAGAAAGAACGTCAGGGGCAGGCGGAGTTACACCCATGCGCAGTGTGTATAAAGCGTAACACGCGTGCGTATTACGTACGATCTGTGAGCGGAGGAAGGAGCATTGGACGCGCCGATCGTAAGAACAAAGGTAAGAGACAAACTTGTGTCTATACTGCTTCTAGATTGAGGCCTATATTGTAACAAGATTAGGAGAGTTTTGTCTGACATTAGGCTTTGTCTTGTGTTGTGTCTTGCAGTGAACATGGATATCTTAATGAGAGATACTGACTTCATGTCACTATTCATTGATATGCTAAGTGAGCTGCCCTGTCTGTGGGAGATTACCCACCCCCATTTCAAGAAACAAGCAAAGAGGAAGGCAGCACTGGAGCAATTGTGTGAAATTGTGAAGCAGGTGATCCCCACGGCAGACATCACTTATTTAAAGATATTAATTGGTTGCCTGAGGAGCACATATCTGAGGGAGCGCAAGAAAGTCCTGGATTCACAGAGATCCGGAGCAGCAGATGACATCTATTTCCCCAGGATGTAGTACTACGACAGGCTGCACTTTCTGGCAGGCCAGACTGAACCCAGGCCATCCCTCTCCAGTCTTCCTTCCACGCTTCCTTCCCCCCTGGCTGAGGCTTCTGACGCCCAACCTGGGCCTTCCAGGCCGCATGTGGAGGAGCCCAGATTGAGCCAGGTATAGCATTCCTCTAAATATTTCTGCTTGTCCAATCAATGATGTTAACTAGATGTTAGTTGGGAGTACTAATTTAGGATTGTGATTGATGATGCAAAACATTAAACCATGTCCCTTTTTCATACACAGGGAAGTCTCAGCCAGGAGGTGGCCGGGCCGAGCCGGCTGGCTGATATCAAGGTCCCTCCACCCCCCTGAAAAGAGAAAGTGGCAGTAGGACGAGTGCCCTAGAGGAGGCGGCTATCAGATTCTTTTGGAGGGCTACAGAGGTCCTGGGAGCACCCCACACCATGCAGGAGAACATTGCTGCATTCATAGCCTATAAAATGCAGAGGATGGAGGAGGGCCAAAAAGCCATGTGTCAGGCCCTCATATCAGAGGCTCTGGAGAAAGGTATGAGGGGCCAAATTACACCTCACACACAGCTTTGGGATGGTCCTCCTCCTCCTCCTCCCTCTCCTCCAGGTCCTCCCAGTCCTCCTCCAGGTCCTCCCAGTCCTCCAGGTCCCCCCAGTCCTCCTCCTCCTCCAGGTCCTACTCCTCCTCCTGCCACATCTCCAACTGCACAGCCACAGCCCTGAAGGAAGCGTGGAAGGAAGACTAGACAGTGATTGCCCTGGGTCCAGTCTGGTTGGCCAAAAAATGCAGCCTCTTGTGGTACCACAGCCTGGGAACACAGATGTCATCTGCTGCTATCCGAGTCTCTGTGAATCCCGGACCAGACTGCCCTCCCTTAGATATGGACTCCTCAGGCCACCAATTTTGATGTTAAAGAATTGATGTCTGCCGTGGGGGTCCCAGGCTTCACTAATTTCTGCTGTTGATCCAGTGTTGCCTTCCTCTTTGTTTGGTTCTGATCCCTTAATAAAGGATTTTTGTTTTGAATTATACTCTCCTATGTGTTTTCCTTCAAAAATGACAGTTTGTTTGTGAGGATTCAGGTACATTTCAAATATACAATGTGAAATGAACAAGGGTCACCAACAACAAAAAATCTCCTGGAGATTAAATAAGAAAAGATAATAATGGTGTTGGGGTAACTTGACACACAAAACACACACAAAAATATTCTGGAGTAAAAATAAAAATAACATTGAACAAAGATCAGCCTTGGAAAAAATCCAAACATTAAAGAAAAAAAAAGGCTTAAAATCCAAAAAAAAACCCATAAAAAATATAAAACTGTCAGATGTGACAACTAATAACAATATATTGAGGGAATCCCACTAAAAAAACACAAAGAAAAGTTTGTGAGAAGTGTGTGTGTGAATATGAGCATCAAAACTACTTAATTCTTGTCACATTATAAAGAAGAAGAGAGTGCGCTGTATTAAACCATTTTGAACATTGCAGCGTGACGAAAGTGCTGTATCCATTGCGAACGCTAAGTTTACCAGAACGAGCTGTCCCGTGTCGGAATTTCTTCTGAGCATGCGTGGCACTTTGTGCGTCGGAACAGGCCACACACGGTCGGAATTGACGCGATCGGATTTTGTTGTCGGAAAATTTTATCTCCTGCTGTCCAACTTTGTGTGTCGGAAAATCCGATGGAAAATGTCCGATGGCGCCCACACACGGTCGGAATTTCCGACAACACGCTCCGATCGGACATTGTCCATCGGAAAATCCGACCGTGTGTACGGGGCATTAGTTTATTTTTCTGGTATGTGCAACACTCATTCATATTTATTATTTCATTGAGGTTCCAGCAGTGCTGCCCGATGAGTCATCCAGCCTCCCTGGATCACTCACCCCGACCCAGATTAAACACAGACTTGGCTGCCAGTCAAGCCTTAATTTACATAAACTACAAAAAAACTATGTACAATATCTAGCACTCTACACTAGAGGGTGTTACATCATCAATTCATAAAAATGTGCAAACACCACAATGTGCAAACATGTGATCGGTAAAGAAAGTCCATCATTGTTGATCATGGGCTACTTAGTTACTCCATGTGATCCACCACCACACAAAGCCACTTCCTATGGGGGCACCAGTGCAAGCTCGCTTTCGAGCCACCTTTCCTACCTCCATTGACACAAACTATTGGCTCCTGCTGCTCTCAATCTGCCCAGAGAGGAGGGACATAGCCGAGAGACCCTTAGCTTTTATGCACAGCACAGGATTGTGAATTGGTTCAGGTAACTTTATGGGGGGCTGAGGTGATTCTGTTACACAGAAGTTTTTTCATTAAGGCATAGAATGCAATAAGGTAAAATAAAAAAAAATATTAGGCTTTAGAATCACTTTAAGGATCAGTAATATGTACTGCATATTGTGCAGGGGTCTGGGGTGTGTAATGCACAGTAGGGGTCAGGACTACAAAATGAAAATGGTGCAGAAGTCAGGGGTGTGTAATGCACAGTGTAGCAATCAAAAGAGTGCAAAATTCCCCCCCAGAAGCAGTACTCTCCCCCACTTTAACCTTTCATCAAAACACTCCCCCCCTAAAAAAAACAGCACTAATCAGCACACTTACCTTTCCAGCACAAATCCCCCAACCCCAGTCCCCCTTCACAGCACAAATCCCCCCCCCTTCTAGCATGTATCTTTTCCATCACATTCCCCTTTCACAGCATAGACCCTCTCCCAACCCCACAGCACAATCCCCCCTAAAACACCCCTTGTAATACAAATCCTCTTTCCCCACATATCGCTCCAGAACAAATCTTCCCATCCACCCTCCCAGCACAAATCCTTCCCTAATCCACCCACACAGCACCACCACAAATCCTCTTCCACTGAAATTTCCCTTTCATTAAAATAACATGCAGCCAGTGGGGAGAGAGGCCAACTGCTGTTGTATGAGTGAGTGCAGAGCAGGCAAGTGCCCTAAGTGCCCTTTACATGCAATCGTCAATACTGCAGAAGCTCACTGACGCCCCCCTCCCAAAGAGATATGGAAAAAAGTTTATGTTGCCTAACTCTTCAGAAATTTTTAGCATATATATATTTATTTAATTTTTATGTTTTTTTTCCACAACATACATGGAAAATCATTACAATGGAATTTGGTTCATTATTTTGTCTAACATAGAAATTATTCTAAAAATAAATATCAATAAAAGACTCCTTAACAATATATATATATATTAGTATTATGCCCCGTACACACGGTCGGATTTTCCGATGGAAAATGTCCGATCAGAGCGTGTTGTCGGAAATTCCGACCGTGTGTGGGCTCCATCGGACATTTTCCATCGGATTTTCCGACACACAGAGTTGGAGAGCAGGAGATAAAATTCTCCGACAACAAAATCCGTTGTCGGAAATTCCGATCGTGTGTACACAAATCCGACGGACAAAGTGCCACGCATGCTCAGAATAAATAAAGAGATGAAAGCTATTGGCCACTGCCCCGTTTATAGTCCCGACGTACGTGTTTTACGTCACCGCGTTTAGAACGATCGGATTTTCCGACAACTTTGTGCGACCGTGTGTAGACAAAACAAGTTTGAGCCAACATCCGTCGGAAAAAATCCTAGGATTTTGTTGTCGGAATGTCCGAACAAAGTCCGACCGTGTGTACGCCCTATAACAGTAACAAAATGTAAACCAACAACAAACCAACAAAAAACAGCAAAACACACACAAAAAAACTCTTTGGCATGTAGCAAAATCTGAAATATTAGTTTTGGGGGCCTGACTCTTTAAATTTAACCTGACCTCGCCTAAAAATTGCTTAGGTTAATGATTTTGAGATGTCTGAAAGTATCTGTCTTAGTTTTTTAAATCAATCCTGGTGTCGAATGTCTGATGCCCACTGAGGCCCAAGCATTTCAGACATGCCTGAAGGAGGAGTAAGCATGCTCCGAACACGAGCCCTGCTCGCTCACCTCAGAACCCAGTAGTGACGCCATCTACCACTCCCAAGTGCACCCAAGTCTACAGGAAGTGCTGGGAGGGATGTTTCAGTTGAACATTTATCAGCCGTACGCGTCTATCTCCAGAGCAGAAGAACCTTTTGTACACCAAGCATTTTTATGCTTTTATCCTGTAAATTGCTGTCTTAATTCTGGAATAAAAACATCTTTAACTGCTACACTCAGATGGCGCTGCCCCCCTCTCTCCTCTTGTATTTCAGCAGAGTCCCTTATTAGAGCCAGCAGCCTTTTGAAATCAACAAACCCTCAATTACCTCATGTACTGTATCCAGGAATTTTTTTTCAGCATATGAACTGAATTACTTATAATGATTTGATTTGATTTTTATACATCTCTATAAATGCCTCTTGGCTGGTGTTGGTTCCAACTTGGTCTCTAGTGTGCTAATACTGTTTGTTATCTGTAATGGGAGGACATGCACCAACATCTGAAAGAACTCTGATATATACTGTACTATTCAGAGGATATAGAATATCCTTGAAGGTTCCCTACAGCCTTATCAATTTGTGCCTAATATGAGTCCCTGACATTTGTGGCAATGTGTGTGCCTAGTAATCCCTGTGAAGATCCTAGATAATAGTACTCAAAAAAATAAATTATCCCTGTTATTGTCCCTGGTTATGCATTTGAATTTGTATGTGTTTTATATTGTTCTTAGTAATGTTTATCTTGACAATTTTCCTGGCATTGTGTGTCAATGTTAATACACATTCCTAAAAGAGTTCTTAGAAATGTTTGTCTTTGATAATATACTGTATGTCCCAAGAAAAAGTCTCTAAGAATATGTGCCTGGTGAACCATGTCCCTTATACTGTCTTTTGGAATGTGTCTCCCTGGTAATATTTGACCCTAGTAAAAACCCTGGGAATATGTGTCACTAGTAATATCATGTTTACCCTTAATGCCTCTTTCTAGTATTCTATATAAACACAGTTTTTCTTTGTAAGTGTTGTTTTTACATGGCACCTAAAGCATTATTGCTTACTCTTCTTTAATATAGTGTTATGTATCATTTTTCTCTTATAGTCAGCAAGACATTGTGTTCAATGTTGGCACCATTATTGATAAGGGTTTCTGACTTCCCACTAGCTTTTCAACAATGAATGGCTTTGTTTGTCAACAGACACCATTCATTAAAGCAACCGTGTTAAAATGAAAATGGCCAAAAAGTTATCCCTGCAAAATAAAAGTGCATGGCAACTTAAGAGCTACGTGGATGCAGAAGCTCCAGTACTCCACATAGGGGCAACACAACCTCACTGAGGACAGTCAATAACATGACCACAGAAGTCAAATGCGGAAAAAGATGTGACGAGACACCACAAACCGACATAAATAATAACATCATATAAAACATAAATATATAAAAACTAATGGGCATCACAAAGATATAAAAGCTGAACATGATAAGGAGCATATATATCACTCCCAATGACATATCAACAATACAAAAGTACTAGTAGGCTAAGTAAAGGAAAGTATTAAGCTCAGTCAATGTAACAATTGATGTCCCAGTCGACATTCATGCTGAATGGCGAGTAGGACTTGAGTTCGTATATCCAGTACGTTTATAATCTGGAAACCCCATGTAAGCACGAATCCCCACTCCAATGTGGGAAAAATGTATCAATAATTTGAAATTGTGTGCTTGCAGCTATGTACTGTCCATTCATGTAGCTTTGTCAATAGCCATATCTAGATCCCCAGACCTATACCCCTTTTTCACAAATTTCTTTTTTAGAGTTTCTAGAGTGATTTTTAGAGTGGTTAAAAAAAAAGTAAACAATATTAATGGGGGTGGCTAAGGCTCAAGAAAGATCTTCAAGCTCAATTCATTATTTAAACTCTTCGACTGTAGACTCTCCAGCCGAAGGGTTTAAATAATGAATTGAGCTTGAAGATCTTTCTTAAGCCTTAGCCCCCCCATTAATATTGTTTAAAAAAAATTTGTTGTTTTTTGTTTTTTTTTAACCACCCCCTTCCCCATTTTTCCCAATTTTTACCCTCGCCCTATTTTTTTACCACCCCTCCCCTTTTCCCCCAATTTTTACCCTCTTTTTTATTTTTTTTACCACCCCCTCCCCATTTTTCCCAATCTTTACCCTCCCTTCTTTTTTTTTAACCCCCCTCCCCATTTTCCCCAATCTCTACCCTCCCTTTTTTTACCACCCCCTCCCCATTTTTCCCAATGTTTACCCTCCTTTTTTTAAACCACCCCCTCCCCATTTTTCCCATTTTTTGCCCTCCCCTTTCCTATTTCCTCCTATTTTTACTCCTTTTGTTTCTGGAAAAAGAATTTTGGCTGGTATAGATTTGGCTATTTCCATATGAAGAGTAAAAGGATGTACTTATATATAGAGAGAAAACTAGTAAAATTAAGGATTAAATTATATATTGCGTGTTCATGTATTGTCTTGAAGTACTCAAACACCTGTCTTTGCTGATTGGACATTGTTCCTATATAAGGATGAGTCTAGCTTGCGTCTAATGTCCTGACAAAGTGCACTGACGTGCACGAAACGCTTCAACGTACTCGATGCAGAGCATAACACCGAGCTCAAACACGTCCCCTTATCCAGAAATGTAAGGGTTTTTCCGTTACAATCATCAACATCTAAAGAGTGGCGCATGAAATAGCCTACCCCCGTAATACCTAACTCAGAGCTGCGGTCTAGATGTCACCTGGATACCTGATTAGTCATGTGACTGAATATCCCCAGGAAGCATCTCTGGAATATACACCTGAGACCCGAACAGCCGGCGGCCATTACCAGCGTGCAAATCTTGAGCTATCACAGTTCATTCTAAATGGCCTCCACGTGAGCGGTGAGAGCCCTGATTGGCAGCTTTGTTTAAACCCCCTTTGTCCACATTCCCCTGTTCCTCTTGTGAATTGTGGAGGTCTAATTGACTTGTGAAGCATTGATGACTCTGTATGCACACTGTTGACCCTAATTAGTGTTTAGTCACGCTCAGAAACAGAGATCCTTTGCTAAATTACTGGATTGGTTATGTGGCAACTCATGTTATATGCATGCATAATCAAAGAGGACAGCAGTAATCTGAGTTTTTGAACTTGCAGTATCATTTGTCTTTAATGACTGGCATTTCAAAGGGGGTTGGTGTGGCTATTCGCTTCTATGTTTAAGAAAACAGGTTACAATATTACTTCTTTTTGTATCAACTTATTCCCCGCTGTGGAGAGAACTATGCCAATACCACTGTATGGCTTCAGGATACTTGAGCAATAAGGCAAATTTGAGGTTTTTATACTAAGAAGATAATTCACTTGGTAGTTACATGCGCTACCTTTATCTGGAGAAAGGAAACTGATGGTTTGGGGTGGTGGTGTTTATAGTGCTCTGTGTCTGTTTTTTACTATAACGTTATTGCTAACTGCAGAATGTTTTTATTACTTTGATTGGGTATAGTGAGAGGTATAGTTCTGTATAGAACATAATGTTGCCTTACATATTTTCCTATCATTGGATGTGCATCTTTTTCATCAATAAAGTCTTTTTAATTATATCTCAAGCTGTGGTTTACCCTTCCCTTACTTTTTATTCCTGGGACAACTCTTGTCCCATCCAGCTATAATCTACACATATAGTTCTTTGCTTAAAAGAGGCAGGTATCCCGTCCTATGGACGAAACAGCAGGTGTTTAACTTAGTAAATTATCCAGGCTGGTGGATTCTTTGATTTTTTACCTTTTGTAGTTATCACCTCCTAGGCTGTATATTGCAAGGGAGTTTTTTGTGGATTGTTGTCTTGCAATGGGTTGGTCCATTTCCTGTGCCCTGCTCAATGCGTTTAGCTCTTTCCTGGAGCGTATGGTTCAGGATTTGATGGGGGTGGCTCTGTCACACACACTATTCCAATTCCAGTGCAATTTTGTGTGCATTGGCCTTCTAGGTTCTTCTCTGTGCCATATTGCCAGCTATGGTAATGTGACTCATTGATTTGGGGTATCATTGATGCCTGATAAGATGAAGGGCCTGAGGACTCAGCTTAGTTTTTTGGGTACAGTCATCAATTTCGTAGTGATGGAATGACATCTGCAATCTGGACAAACTCACAGACCTCCATTTATCAGTGCACGTGGCCTGTGAAAAAAAGGAAATTATGTTTAGGCAGTTGTGGTCACTGTTGAGTAAGTTAAACTATGCATCACACATCATGGTGAAAGTCAGGATATTTTGTTGTCAACTGTTGGCAGCTACAGTTGGCATCTTTGCCCCTAGTCATTTTAGGTCATAAATAAGGTTCATCAAAAGAATTTGGGGGTCTGGCAGCATTTCTTGGAGTTCTTGTTGGCTTGCTATGAATGGATATGGCAGTGACTATGATATTGACCTGTTTAACCACGTACTGTGGCAGGGCAGCCCTTAATCACATACCTGTATGTCATCGCCTGTCATTGGCTCTGAGGCACGCACGCGTGCCACAGGTGCCACGCTTCCACTGTAATTGGACACCGTGGGAGCCAATCAGCAGGTCTGGTGGCCACGATGGCTGCTGGGACCCACCAATCATTCATAGTAGAGGCAGAATGGCGGTCTGCTTATGTAAACAAGGCAGAACGCTGTTTTGTCAGAGAGTAAGAGAGAGATCTTGTGTTCCTGCTAATCAGGAACACAGATCTCTCTCTTCCTCCAATCAGTCTATCCCCCACACAGTTAGAAATCACTCCCTAGGAGCACACTTAACCCTTTGATCGCCCCTGATGTTAACCCCTTCCCTGCCAGTGTCATTTATACAGTGAGAGTACACTTTTTTTAGCACTGATCACTGTAATGATGTCACTGGTCCCCAAAAAGTGTCACTTAGTGTCAAATTTGTCCGCCGCAATATCACAGTCCTGATAAAAAACGCTGATCGCCACCATTACTAGTAAAAACAATAAAAAAAATAGAAAGTCCATAAATCTATCACATAGATTGTAGACACTATAACTTTTGTGCAAACCAATCAATATATGCTTATTGGAATTTTTTTACCAAAAAATATGCAGCAGAATACATATTAGCCTAAATTTATGAAGAAATTTGATTTTTACATTTTTTATTGGTATGTTTTATAGCAGAAAGTAAAAAATATTGTTTTTTTAAAAAATTGTCTGCTTTTTTTGTTTATAGTGCAAAAAATAAAAACCGCAGAGGTGATCAAATACCACCAAAGAAAGCTCTATTTGTGGGGAAAAAAGGACATCAATTTTATTTGGGTACAACGTTGTACGACCGCGCAATTGTCAGTTAAAGCAATGGAGTGCCGTTTTGCACAAAATGGCTTAGCCACTAAAGCGGACTTTCAGTAATTTTTTCATCTTTGCATCTATTAAATCTTCTGCCCTTGTTGTTTTAACTTCATATAGTAAAACATTTTTTTTCTGCCAGTAAATACCTTATACAGCCCACTTCCAGTTTCTTGTCGGGAATAAACCTAGGCTTATAACATCATGCACAGATCTCTCTCTCACTCACGTGAGATTTTGCCAGGAAGGGAGGGAGGATGAGTCATAAGTGGGCCAATGAGATCTTCAGGGCTGCAGAGCTGGAATTTGTGCTTCTATGAATTGTGTAAATCCAGGAATTGAACAGGCAGCATCTTCCTCTGCCCTCAGTTAAAATGGTTGCAGCCAGACTTAGTGGAGGGAGATTTCTGCAGCATATTTGGCAAGTACAGAATCACAGTATAGATGAAATAATATACAAAGTGGTTGGTGGGAAGCTTCAAAATGGCAAAGATGTTTGGCCAAGATGTTTTTATTACAAAAAATATGTGAGCAGACTGCAGTTCCTCTTTAAGGGGGTAAAACCTTCCTGGGCTGAAGTGGTTAAGGATATAGAGAGTTCAACTGGCTATGGGGCATGCTTTCAGGGCCAGTGGAGTGCTGGAGTTGGAGAAAGCAGGATTCTTGACAAACTTAGCTCTGTTGGAACTTTTCCCCATTGTCTTGTGGGTCAAGTTGTGGGGCTTGTTTTTTCCTAACAAGCCGGTGCTATTCTATTGTGATTATATGGGAATAATCATGACAAGCAACAACATGTCCCCTTTATCGCCTCTTATGGTATGGCTAGTATTTAGTACTAACATGAATGCATTTGAATATGTTTGTTTATGCGGTTCATATACTGTATCTTGTTTTAATTCTGTTGCTGATTCTTTGTCTAGGTTTTAGTGGGACAAGTTATGGTTGTTGGCACTGGCAGCAAATCAGCATGGGATTCCTGGTCCACAGAGGCTCAAGTGCATTTGCAGGGCAGTTCAAGTGCACAGTATATTTACCTTTAGTAAATCAACTTCCCTGGCACTAATAAACCTATGATTCATATGAAAATACCCAACATATTGAAGTTATAGAAGGAGCTACTTGTTCTTTTATCATCATTGAACCTTGGGAGGACCCCAACTCCCAGATTGAACTGAGAGCAGCATTGTGGAATCACCCTTCAGTCCCAAGTTTCCGAGAAGGATGAATTTGCTGAGGTATAGCCCTTGTCATCCTTATGCATCTAGTGCTTAAATAATAATCTATCATTGAAGCGTTAGCAGCACTCCTCCAGTGTACATGACACTGTGTGCTATCAGACAGTTCAAGCGTATTGCACCACAGTGAATAAAGCATTAGAATGGCCAACAATTCTCCAATTCCCGAGGTTTTGCTGTGAATGACTAAGTCCATTAACACCATCACAACACCTTGTGAGTTCCACTTCACATAGGTATTAAACTCACCAGATCTCCAATATAGTATGCCTTATTTCATAAGTCTTCCCATCCACGATAGCCTACACAATAGATCCTTCTCCAAGTGCCTTTCCTCTCACACAAGGAAAGAAACACACTCCATAGCGTAATCCCATTACAAATTTATTCATAAAATACCATCCCCCTTTAACCTTCCTGGCGGTATTCCCGAGTGTGGCTCAAGGTTAATTTTCATTACCATTAGCGGTAACCCTGAGCCACACTCGGGATTGCATTGCAGAATCCTAAAACAGGTTACTTACCTTGTCCCCAGGATCCTGCATCGTCCCTCCCCACTGTGTCCTCCGCCTGATGTATTACTTTTTCCGGGCTCCGTTCCCTGCAAGTGTTGCAACGCATGGGAGTGGAGCCCAGCGGCAAATTCAAAAAGTACAAAAAACATAACACATATAACACACTGTAATCTGTAAGATTACATTACTGTATCAAATCATTTCACATCAGTTTTGTCCCTAGTGCTTTGTCCGGTGCCCTGCCTGTACTTTTATATACAGTATATACATATACTGTTCTTTCTACCTGCAAACTTGAGAATGTCCATGGCATTCAAAAAGTGTCCCTTTACACTTGCAGAATTGCTGAGAAGCAAACTGCAATCAGTATGGACCACATGTAGGTAAACACCTAATAGGGTAATTCTCGATTGCAGTGATAACTGGCTTTGATACAAATATATGGTGCACTCAGGGTTAATGCCTCGAAGCGTCATCTGATAAATAGGAGAAGCCAGGCCGCGTTACTGCGCTCTTAGACGAAGCAGTGAGTGAGAGTGTGCAGGCTGTCTAGTGTTTACTGAGCTGATCAATTCTTTTTTGCATATCACTTTTGTAAGTGTGTTTTTAAAGGGGGGCGGGTATTTTATGAATAAATTTGTAACAGGATTATGCTATTCTTTGAACATAATGGGAAGAAATCTGTGTATATGTTAGCTAGCTGGGTGGGAACACGGTACCATTGTGTAAAAATTGTGACATTAAGGAGATGTTCATCACTCCCTTAAAGGAGCGCTGAAAGCATTGCTACCACGTGTCCTGTTCTTATTCTTCCTCCAGATCCAATTACCAGTTCCGAGCATAAGTAAGTTTAACCCATGCCTCAGCCAGGCGTAGATAATGAATATGCCGTCAATCTCGGGGTATCAGGTTTGTTGGACCAGATGGAGAGCAGGAAGTGTGAAATCTGGAATAGTCTGAACCGCTCCGAGGGGGGCATCTCTAATTTGCTTACACGGTATTGAATTGTAAGGGGCCCCATTGAGTTAAAGAAATAGCCTATTCTAAATAATCCCTTATTTATCCACCAATTGAAGGTGTTAATGTTCATACCAGAAAGGGAGAGGATGAGTTATGAAATACGTGCGCCAGTGGATGGAGATCAGAGATTAGCGAGGTATGTTTATGTAGGAGATCACATAGAGCTAAGGAATGTGAGCAGGTAAGTGCTAAGATCGGAGGTCTAAATTTAGATGGGCTCCAGAGCAGGAAGTCTATAGTGTGACAGGGGACTGCTTGTCTTTCCATTAGGAGCCAATCCTGCTTAGAGCCATGAGAGTAGGCAATAGAGATCTGAGGCTAATTGTGCTACCAGATAGTACCACCAGATATTAGGAAGCACCAGTCCCCTTTTTAATTTTCAGTAAAAAGCGTATATCATTAGAGCAGCGGTGACCTTTGGTCCCCCAAACAAATGTGATTATTTTGGATTGGAATTGAAGTAGTTGTGTTTGATCGGGATAGACAGAGACCTGAAAATATATAGGAGATGAGGTAAGAGTGTCATTTTAATGGAGTTGATTTGACCCAGCCAGGATAGATCATGTTTGGACCAGGTGATTAGGTCCTCTGCTAGCTTTTTAAACATAAGGGGATAGTTAGCTGAATATAATAGGTCAAAACGGGGGGGGCAAGTTGAAAACCACATATGAAATGGAGGTGGAACAAGAAAAGGACAAGTGTTCCTGTAGACATATAAATGAAATATACATGCGACAAGGCCTATTGTCGCATTGTAAAACAAGCGCTTTAGGAGAAATGAACTATCTAAGACAAATACTTTCTACCAGCCAAAATGAATGGCAACAGCTGCTGCCTAAAAAATCTTTCCTAAATGGAAAAAAATCAGTAATAAACATCAAAAATGGGTCCAATGGACTCGGGCAGCGCTTATGAGTATGATTAATCATAACCATGAGCAATCAATATGATAAAAGTTCATTCATTGAAGTCCGTACTTCAATATGATCAGCACATTAATTAATACTGAGAAGTTTAAAGTCCTTTTGAAAAAAACAGTCTTCTAAAGCAAACTTCTCAGAGAGAGCCGCTGTCACCAAAAAGACGTCCAAACCACACGTACTCGAATAAAGAGGGAGGGTGTGCAAGAGAACCCCCTCTTAATAAAACTATTGCCAGATAAGATAAGAGCTTGATCTTAGCGTGTATGTCATCCAAATCGGTGGAAATCCAAGCCGATATCCTCCTTCCTTTATCCAAAACGGAACCGCACTCAGATCATTCAGTTATGCAGGTAATGAAAGAGAAGGATCGGACATAGCATAATCTCGTTTATATTCATTTTATTGTAAAAAAACAGGAGAAAGAGGGGAAAAAAACCCCCTTCAAGATGTACACTTACAAGAATGTGCAAATAAATAAGCGGTGTTCACAAAAGTGCATCAGATATCCACAGGTACCACAGCGTCTCCTACTGCTCTTAGCAGATAACTTCCATGGGGATCAGGGCTGTCTTTCCCTGAGCTCACTGATGGGTCTACGTACGTCGTATGGCTCCACTGTGGTGCGTTTCTTCACTCATGACATCATCTGAGGGTGGAGTCACAAGGCGCTCTCACTCTTTTAAGCATCTAGGACAGGTGTATCACAGTTAACCCTTTAGGGAGCTAAGTTTGAGTATATAATACTTCTACAGGGTACAGACACTAGACCATTACTGGACTAGTATACTAGTATACCGTTTAAACGCTGTCGCCTACTTCTTCAGCAGTGTCGACAGATGTTCCGTAGGATCGATCAAAAGCCTGGCGGTGGGTAGGAGAACTAGCGTTGCACACCATAGCGTGGCTCACCCACACGCACCAATGTTGATTGATTGATCAACAAGTAATGCATCAATTTCATTCAGCAGATGGAGTTCCGCAAAGGGGTTGGTAGCGAACTCACCAGCTGAAAGCGAAAAATAGCCAACTGACAGAATATTGATTGCTCATGGTTTATAATTAATCATACTCATAAACTCTGCCCGAGTCCATTGGACCCATTTTTGATGTTCCTGTAGATATTTGACCAAAGAATTTGGAACCGAGATATTTAATGCCATTGATTTTGAGACATTATTGAGATGCTATTCCAAATTCCTGCAGCAGTTTAAAAATATTGGAGGTCCTTTGGCTTTGGTGAGAACTTTCAGTGCTTATATCCCCATCCCACTTCCATTTTGCAAGTGAATGGTACACTCTCCCCTTTGTTGACGTTATATTGTGGTACAAAGCAGGGGTGTCCATTGTCTCTGCTTCTATTTGCCATTGCAATGGAACACCTGGCCTTAAAGTTTAGGCAATCACTTTTTTCCAGGTATTACTATTGATGAAAATACCAAAAAGCATGGTTTATATGCAGACGGCCTCATCTATTATATGCCAGATACCACAGCCTCTCTAGATACTGCTATGCACATAATTGATAGGCATGGTACCTTTTCTAGTTTACGCATAAATTGGCAAAAGTCAGCCCTAATGCCACTATGTTCCTGCCCACCTGGCTTTGTTTTCCAGCTTCTCCACTTAAATTGGTGAACGCCTTCAAATACCTAGGGATCATAATTACAGATACCTCTAATGCTGCTCTGGAGGCCAATGTAATCCCACTTCTGGAGCTTGTACAAAATAAATTGCTGATCTGGACCAAACTTCCTTTGTCAGTAGTTGGCTGAATTAACCTAATTAAAATGGTGCTCTTGCCCAAGTGCTTGTACATGTACTTATGCACTCGCCACTAATTGTTCCTAAGACCATCTTTAAACACTTGAACTCCCTATTTACCACTTTTATTTGGGCAAACTCAATGTGTAAGCTGAAATTTCCTATCCTACAAAGACCTAAGAGGCGGGTATGGCTTTGCCGGATATTTACTTATACTACCTAGCGGGCCATGTAAAGTACATACAATCCTGGGTATCTACAGATGTACGTGTGGGAGCTCATATCCTAGGTAGGGATGAGCTTCGAGTTCAAGTCAAACCCATGTTTGACTCGAACATCGCATGTTCGACCATTCGTTGAATTGTGAACGTTATGGGCCGCTCGCGCCAAATTCAAGTGGCGTATCATGGCCCATAATTCACTGCGGCATCACAGTGCATTGCTGGCTGATGGTTGGCCAAGCATGCACTATGACCCATATGTTTGGCCAATCACAGCGCCATCTGTACAGAGAGCCGTAATTGGCCAAAGACAGGGTGGCTTTGGCCAATTATGGCTCAGGGGGTTTAGTACATGCCCCAAACTATATAAGGCCACCTGTGTGGCGGCCTTGTGTAGTGTGTTGCGGCGGCGGAGAGATAGATAGAGAGACAGTGTCATTTGTTTTAAGTTAGATAGAGTAGGCAGGCGAGTCAGTTAGCTGCACTTACAGTGTATTGTGTATATATATGCATCCTAGGTGTTGTGTGTATATATATATATATATATATATATATATATATATATATATATATACACACTTTATTCAGTTTAGCTAGATCCGTTCCTGTTATTCTCAGGCAAGCAGGCAGGTGTTTTTACAGTATTTACAGCTACCTGAAGAACATTTCTGGTGTTCTTCTTATCCTATTAACAAACAACAAGGAGAGGGGTGCCTCTGAGTATAAATCATAAATACATTTTATTAAAACAACAATATCCACTCACATGGAAGTTGGAGAAGTTGCATTAGGGTCGGTTGGCTGGGCTGGAGAGATGCGGTGGAACTACAGGTCACAGCGGTTCCTGCAGGGCATGCCAGGTCCAAAGAGGATTAGTTCTTGCAGCCAGGTTCAGTCTCTTGCAGCGAACAGTCCAACCCAAACCTGCTGGGTTGGGAGCCAGGTTATGTCCCAGATGCACAGATAGGGGTTCCAGGGAAGGAAGGGAGAGATGTGTAGGACGCCAGAGCATCCGTTCAGCCGTGCTGCTGCTCACTGATAGAATGGTGTGAAGCCTCTAGGAAGGGAAAAAGGCCTTCACACCATTCTATCAGTGAGCAGCAGCACGGCTGAATGGATGCTCTGGCGTCCTACACATCTCTCCCTTCCTTCCCTGGAACCCCTATCTGTGCATCTGGGACATAACCTGGCTCCCAACCCAGCAGGATTTGTGTTGGACTGTTCACTGCAAGAGACTGAACCTGGCTGCAAGAACTAATCCTCTTTGGACCTGGCATGCCCTGCAGGAACCGCTGTGACCTGTAGTTCTACCGCATCTCTTCAGCCCAGCCAACCGACCCTAATGCAACTTCTCCAACTTCCATGTGAGTGGATATTGTTGTTTTAATAAAATGTATTTATGATTTATACTCAGAGGCGCCCCTCTCCTTGTTTGTTTTAGCTTGCTGGACCCTGCTTTTGGTTCCTTTGGTGGCCGCCCTGACTGACCTCTTGTATATACTCCCAGTATATATGCATGAACTTACACATGCATTTTTACAGTTTTCAGTTTCTGGACTAATCGGTTTTACTTTCAAGGTAACTGTGCTTTGTGCCTTTTTACTTGTATTATTCTTATCCTATTAGTACCACAGGCAGGCAGCTGCAGTATTTACAGTTAATGTAGTGCGTCCTCTGCACAGTGTGCACCTAAAGCTACCTGAAGAAAATTGGTGGTGTTCTTCTGATCCTATCAGTACCACAGGCAGGCAGCTGCAGTATTTATAGTTAGTGTAGTGCGTCCTCTGCACAGTGTGCACCTAAAGCTACCTGAAGAAAATTGCTGTTGTTCTGATCTTATTAATACCACAGGCAGGCAGCTGCAGTATTTACAGTTAGTGTACTGTGTCCTCTGCACAGTGTGCACCTAAAACTACCTGAAAACAATTGCTGTTGTTCTGATCCTATTAATACCACAGGCAGGCAGCTGCAGTATTTACAGTTAGTGTACTGTGTCAATTCCTGAAGACAATTGCTGTTGTTCTGATCCTATTAATACCACAGGCAGGCAGCTACAGTATTTACAGTTAGTGTACTGCGTCCTCTGCACAGTGTGCATCTAAAGCTACCTGAAGACAATTGCTGTTGTTCTGATCCTATTAATACCACAGGCAGGCAGCTGCAGTATTTACAGTTAGTGTACTGCGTCCTCTGCACAGTGTGCATCTAAAGCTACCTGAAGACAATTGCTGTTGTTCTGATCCTATTAATATGACAGGCAGGCAGCTGCAGTATTTACAGTTAGTGTACTGTCAATTCCTGAAGACAATTGCTGTTTTTCTGATCCTATTAATACCACAGGCAGGCAACTGCAGTATTTACAGTTAGTGTACTCTGTCCTCTGCACAGTGTGCACCTAAAGCTACCTGAAGAAAATTGGTTGTGTTCTTCTGATCCTATTAGTACCACAGGCAGGCAGCTGCAGTATTTACAGTTAGTGTACTGCGTCCCCTGCACAGTGTGCACCTAAAGCTACCTAATGACAATTGCCGTTGTTCTGATCGTATTAATACCACAGGCAGGCGGCTGCAGTATTTACAGTTAGTGTAATGTGTCCTCTGCACAGTATGCACCTAAAGTTACCTGAAGAAAATTGGTGTTGTTCTTCTGATCGTATTAATACCACAGGCAGGCAGCTGCAGTATTTACAGTTAGTGTACTGCGTCTTCTGCACAGTGTGTACCTCAACCTACCTGAAGACAATTGCTGGTGTTCTCATACTAATAATACTAAAGGCAGGCAGTTGACTCTGCTAGCTGCAGTATCACTATAAATATATATATACATACCAGCTTTGTGCAGCTACATCACACTGCAGGCCATTAGTATGTCTTGAAGGTTAACAAGGAGAGGCACACAGTCACAAGCCAATAAAAAAGGGCAAGCAGGCTCTGTGTCTAGAGGCAACAGTGCTGGTCGTGGAGATGGTGCATCCTCATCAGCACGTGGCCGTGGGACACGCTTGTCCTTTTTTCGGCAGCTGGCTGTGTTGAGCTGCAACATGCGGAAGACTTGGTAGAGTGGATGACCAAGCCATCCTCATCCTCCTCATCCTCTCTCACCCAGGCTCAGGGTACTTTGTCTGGCAAAGCAGCTGCCAACGCAGCCTCTTCCCTCGGCTCAATGGCATCAGTCACTCCTTCCCCAGTCCCACCATGTCCTCCTGAGCAGTCCCCCAAACTGTTTGACCACAGTGTTGGGTACATGCTCCAGGAGGATGCCCAGCGTTTTGAAGGATCTGATGATAGCACCCAGCTAGAGGAAGGCAGTAACATGAGCCCAGAGAGAGGGGGTGCCCAAGAAGGACAGCAATCTGGCAGTCATGTTCCCCCAGCTGCAGCATACTGCCAGTTTTGCTCCAGTGATGAGGGGATGAGGGAGGGGATGATGAGGTCACTGACTCCACGTGGGTGCCTGATTTGAGAGAGGAGGAGGAGGCACATCTCCAATGATGCAGGATGCCCTCCAGGGGCGAGCTTAAGGGCAGCACACTGACTACATCACACCGCAGAGCTCCGCATGTTCAGGGCCCTGCTGTCTCTGAGCGTTATTCCAAAAGTTCTTTGGTGTGGGCCTTTTTTGAGATGAGTGCATTAGATCCCACCACTGCTATTTGCAACATATGTCTCAAGCGTATCTTGCATGGCCAAAACATCACCCACTTGGGCACCACATGCTTGACCAGACATATGTTGACCTGTCATGCAGTTCATTGGCAAGCGTACCTAAAAGACCCACACCAAAGAACAAAGCGGACCACTCCTTGCTCCTCATCAGCTGGGATCTCCAACCCCACTATACCTTCAGTCCTCTCTGAAACCTGCACTGAGAGGAATGAAGGTGTAGACTTAGGTGTGTCACAGCCAAGTACTTCCGGACAACCTGCTATCAGTACACCGACGTCAGATTGTACCAGGCAAATTTCCCTGCCCCAGCTGCTGCACTGCCGAAAGAAGTTCACTCCCAGCCATCCACATGCCCAGCGGTTGAATGCTAGCTTGGCTAAATTGCTAGCACTTCAACTGCTGCCTTTTTAGTTGGTAGACTCTGCCCCCTTCCATGAGTTTGTGGAATGTGCGGTTCCTCAGTGGCAGGTTCCCAAACGCCACTTTTTCTCATGGAAGGTGTTTCCGGCTCTCTACCATCATGTGGAAGGCAATGTATTGGCCTCTCTGGACAGGGCGGTCAGCAGTAAGGTGCACATTACCGCTGACTCATGGTCCAGCAGGCATGGACAGGGACAGTTGTTCCGCCACCATGCTCCAAAATTCTACTAGTGGTGATTCTGTCACACCTCTCTCCTCCACCTCCTCCTCTTCTTCTTCCTCCATGGCCTCTTCCTGTGCTGATTTGTCCTCTGATCCGTTGGTGCTCCGTAGGTGTTCAAGGGGCTACACAAGCACGTAGGCAAAAATATGCCATGCGGTGATTGAGCTGGTGTGCTTGGGGGACAGAAGCCACACTGGGGCAGAGATTCTGTCAGCTCTGCAGGGGCAGGATCAGAGGTGATTGACACCACGCCAGCTTAAGCCAGGTATGGTGGTTTGCGACAACGGCACCAACCTCCCTCCGACAGGGACAACTGACCCATGTGCCCTGTTTGGCTCACGTCCTGAGGCAGGCCAGGAAAGTCTGTGTGCATTTCCGCAGGTCATATAATGCCAGTGCTCGGCTGGCTGACCTCCAAAAGGAATTTAACCTGCCCAAGAACCGCCTAGTCTGTGACATGCCCACCAGGTGGAACTCAATGTTGGCCATGCTGCAGCGGCTGCACACACAGCAGAGGGCCACCAATGAGTACCTTTGTGACTATGTCACCAGGACAGGGTCAGGGGACCTTGGTTTTTTTCCCCATGCCAGTGGGCTATGATCAGGGATGCATGCACTGTCCTGTCACCATTTGAGGAGGCCACGAGGATGGTGAGCAGTGACAGTGCATGCATCAATGACACTGTCCCCCTTGTCCACCTGTGGGAGCACACGCTGAGTGGAATAATGGACAGGGCACTTGAGGCAGAACAGAGGGAGGAAGAGGAGGACTTCCTTACCTCTCAAGGCCCCCTTTATCCAGGCAGTGTTCCTGCCTGCCCACCGATCACACAGGAAGAGGACGAGGAAGAGGAGGAGGATTGTGTCAGCATGGAGGTGGAGCCTGGCACTCAGCATCAGCAGCAGTCTTCAAGGGATCATTTACAGTCCGAAGAAGCCCATGGACTTGTAGGTGGCTGGGAGGAGGTGGCTGCAGATCATGTCATCCTTAGTGACCCAGAGGACTCTGGACCGAATGCCTCAGCAAACCTACGCTGCATGGCCTACCTGATCCTGCAAAGCATGTGGAAGGATCCTCGTATTCATGGTATCAAGGGGAGGGATGATTACTGGCTGGCAACACTCCTTGATCCACATTACAAGAGTAAGGTTGCGGACCTTAGCTTGCCATTGCAGAGGGAGCAGAGGATGAAATATCTTCGGGAGGCCTTGCAGAAAGGTTTATGCAACACGTTTCCAGAGCCTGGGAGGTTACAATTTCCTGGTCCTCCTGGACAACGTGTTGCTGAGGCTTCGGTCAGTCAAAGAAGGAGCGGTGGAGAAGGTGGCCGTCTGACCGATGCGTTCAGACAATTTTTTAGTCCGCAGCCCCAAGATCTGATCGGTTCCAGCAACCATCGCCAGCGTCTGATTCACATGGTGCAGGATTCAGATCAGACTTGGAAACCTTTCCCACCGAAAATCCACTGAGTTACTGGGTCTTGAGGATGGATCACTGACCAGAGCTTGCACAGTATGCAATTGAGCTACTGGCCTGACCTGCATCCAGCGTTCTTTCGGAACGCACATTCAGTGCTGCTGGAGGCTTTGTATCACAGGGTGCACCTGTCCGCCGAATCGGTCGATCGGCTGACCTTCATAAAAATTAATCAGTCTTGGATCACCAGCTACCAAGCACCTGATGCTGATGTAACTGATTGATTTTTTTTTTAATGTGAGATCCCTTCAAGACTGCCTATGCTGATGCTGAGTGACTATCCTGTTATGCTGAGTGACAATCCTCTTCCTCCTAAATTTTCATACTGATAGCTTGTAAGAACTCTTTTGGTTCTCGGCACCGCCACCAGTGACCAAGGCCCAATTTTTCTGCCCCTGTTTAACAGGGGCATGTAATTACAATTTTTAATGCAATACTTTGCAGCAGGGCTCATTCCTGCGCTCCAACTATAGTATCTGTGAGGGGTTGCAGTGTTGTGGCACCAGTGCCCAAGGCCCAATTTTTCAGCCCCTGTTTAACAGGGGCGTATAATTACAAGTTTTGATGCAATACTTTGCAGCAGGGCTCATTCCTTCGCTCCAACTATAGCATCTGTGAGGGGTTGCAGTGTTGTGGCAGCAGTGGCTAAGGCCCAATTTTTCTACCCCTGTTTAACAGGGGTATGTAATTACAATTTTTGATGCAAAACTTTGCAGCAGAGCTCATTCCTGCGCTCCAACTAGAGCATCTGTGAGGGGCTGCAGTGTTGTGGCACCAGCACCAGTGCCCAAGGCCCAATTTTTCAGCCCCTGTTTAACAGGGGCGTGTAATTACAATTTTTGATGCAATACTTTGCGCCCACCAAGAGTAACTGTGAGGACTTACAGTGTTGTGGCACCAGCATGACCTCCACCACCACCACCAAAGGTTTAACAGGGGCATATAATTACAATTTTTGATGTAATACTTTGCAACAGGGCTCATTCCTGCGCTCCAACTATAGCATCTGTGAGGGATTGCAGTGTTGTGGCACCAGTGCCTAAGGCCAAATTTTTCTGCCCCTGATCAACAGGGACATGTAATTACAATTCTTTATCTAATATTTCACAGCAGGGCCCGTTCCATCGCCCACCAAGAGTAACTGTGAGGACTTACAGCATTGTGGCACCAACAACACCTAAGGCCCCAATTTCTGCAGAGTATATAAGGCAGGCCCCTACTTTCAAACATCCAACTTACAAACGACTCCTACTTGCAAACTGAAGGAGACAACAGGAAGTGAGATGAAATCTACCCCTAGGAAGGGAAATTCTCTTCTGTAACAGTTACTATGGGAAAAACGTGTCTCCTCTCCACTGATGCTTTATCATCAATCCTTGTTTCACTAAAAAAAAACTAATTTTCAAAAAACATTTGTCATTGGGACAGAAAGTGAGGTGAAATCTTCTGAAGAGGTGCACAGACAGCAAAACAAATGTTACAGGGGTGATAACCCTATCCTATGTTTTCCAAAAAGCTTAAAAATAGATTTTTTGGCTGGGGCCCCACACCTTTCCTTTTTTTAATTTCGGTGTGGGGTTCCCCTTAATATCCATACAAGACCCAAGGGGCCTGGTAATGGACTGGGGGGGTACCCATGCCGTTTGTCTCACTAATTTTCATCCATATTGCCGGGACCCGACATTACATTAAAGCCGCAAGCAGTTTTAAATGATCTTTATTCCTTTAAAAATGTCATTTTGTGCAGGGACTGTTCTAAGCATGGGAAACAAGCGTCACTTTACAGGCATACTATAGACACCCCCTAGGTATGATATTTAAAGGAATATTTCACTTTTATTTTTTCACTTTAAGCATCATTAAAATCACTGCTCCCGAAAAAACGGCCGTTTTTAAAACTTTTTTTTGTATTGATACATAATTAAAAAAATAAAAAACTACGCTTGGAAAAAATTGAATACAATGGTGAGAATGAGACTGGAATAGAAATAAAAATTGACAAAAATTAAAAACAAAGAGCTGCGGTTATGTGAGGCACACCAATACAAATATAAAAATAAAAAAAAAAACGCGCTAGGAAATGTTGAAAACAATATTGGTAGCATAAAGTCCAATGCAAAAAAGTCCAATGGTGATAAGTGACGTAAAAACTCCTCAATGTGATAATGTTGAAAGATGATAATTCAATTATGACATATCTATGTGGTGAAATGCTTACCAGAACGTAAGCCAAAATCAGACCAGTGGCTTAAACCCAGCCCGGGCCTTTAGATAGCGATTCCAATGAGACAGGATCAGTCGCACTCGTGCAGCATATTCAGGTCCGCATGGGGTTATCCAAAAAATATATTGCAAAAAACATAGCGTAATACTGATACAATAATAAACATAAAAAAACAAAAAAGGGGTGCAACACTCAACAGACCCAAATCATATATAATCATAAAGTATCCTGTGTCCACCGCACACACAGGAGTGTAAAGTGAGTGACATGCAAACATGCAATAAAGTAGTGCTCTTTGGATATATAGGTGAACCTCCAAAAGAATCTGCTTACCAGATATCAAGGACAAGTGAGCATACAACTGTCACCCAAAAAGAGGGACATGAAAAAATCCCACCAAGTGTAACAGGCCACATAAAGCTGCTTACCAGATGGCAAACTAGTGTGCGCAAACTCCACACAGTTAAGGACTTGACATCATGAGACGTGACAGAAGATCTATCTATATAGTGAACCTTTTAAAATTCCCGCTTACCAGATGGCCAGTAAGGTAAAGCACAAGCCGAAATCCTGACGAAAATAGCGTAAACACGTCCTGGCAATCTCGTCACGGGCTCAGTAGTGCATATAGTGTGAAAAGAACAGCCAATAGTGTGATACCGTATAAAACTAAAATTTATTTAAAGGAATTGCACTTACAATAAAAACGAAGGAATACAGCGATGCCGGCCGGCACTCAAACAAACTCCCGTCCACAACAGGGCGACGTGGTGACGTCAGTACGTCCCTCCCTTTTTTTACATTGATACATGTCCCCTGGGGTAGGACTCGGGTCCCCAAACCCTTTTTAGGACAATAACTTGCATATTAGCCTTTAAAATTAGCACTTTTGATTTCGAACGTTCGAGTCCCATAGACTTTAGTGGGGTTCTAAAGTTCGCGCAAACTTTCGGTCCGTTCGCAGGTTCTGGTGCAAACTGAACCGGGGGGGTGTTCAGCTCATCCTTAATCCTAGGTGTTCTGGGATTAACCAACCTTTTGGTGGCACTGGAGGCCCCTATATCTAATAGGTTTAAAACCAAGTTGTCTATTTTAAATCTAGCTAGGTCGGTGTGGCGGGAGGCTAAGAAGTTTGCTTGGTACACTGATACTCCCATGGAATTACCGCTTTGGGACAACTCAATGTTCCCACACCTTGAAACATTGAAAGATAAGTCTAAGAGAACTATTGTTGTGCTCCGGGCGCACTCGCGCACGCATGCACGCAGGAGAAACTTTGCTGATCACAGACACTCCAATGTGCATGCACGAAGCAGTGTGAACGCCCGTAGGAGCCTGTCCGTGCATCCCTTTGGCGCCAGACAGTCTATTTAAGGGGAGCACTGACCTGTAACAGATGCTGACTGATCTTCAGCTGTTCCTTTACCCGTATCCTGTTGAATCTTGTTATTACCTGCCTGATATCCGTTTCTGAACCTTGGCTTTGCTTGACCCTGCTTCTGGACTCCCCTACACTTCTGATTATTGGTTCCTGATCCCGGCTTCCTGTTTGACCCTGCTCCTGCATGATGACTTGGTACCTTGCTGCCCGTCTGCTCCCCAATCCGGCTATCCTTGTGACCACACTTCTGTCTCCTGTTTGGCACAACGCTGTCTTCCGGGTGCCCGCAACTGAGTTTCTGCGACCTGCTGCGACTTTCTGCCTTCCAAGAGTCGCATCATCTGCTTCAAGCTTCAGGGGCTACATTGGGTCCTTCTGTCTCCACTCTCAGCGGGACCTGGGTTGGAGATACAAGAGAGGCTGACCTCGTCACTTCAGACTCCGACCAGGTATGTGACAGTATCAGTCAGCCAACAATGGAGTCTGAAAGGGAGGCCTCGCCTTTTGTGGACATCTGCCGCTCTATCTCTGCACTAGCCCATACTGTATGGAATCTCCAAGAGGACCTTGGCCGGATGGAAAGTCGACTACCGAATCTGCTTGATGCCTCACCTGTCTCGACCCCCCTTGCTCTTGTGAGCTCTTTTGTGCACACAGACTCTTGCCTGCTCAGTGAAATCATTCTTCCTCCTAAACCCAGAGTGCCTTTGCCTGAGCGTTTTTCAGGAGATCGCAAACAGTTCCGTACTTTCCAAAATGCCTGGTAACTTTATTTTTCCTTGTTACCTCGAACTTTCTCATCTGAAAGCATTAAAGTGGGATTCATCATCACACTCTTACTAAATGAACCACTTTCCAGGGCTCATCGTCTCAGAGAACAAAATGATCCGGCCCTGACAACCTCTGACTCCTTCTTCTTAGCCATGTCCCAGCTTTATGCTGATCCTTTCCTCCAGCAGACTGCAGAGTCCACGCTTGGCAAACTCCAACAAGGCTTAAGATCAGTTGAGGACTATGTAACTGACTTCCGGAGTATGGATACTCAGTGGAATAAAGCTGCTCTCCACCATCAATTTGATCTTGGACTCTCTGACACATTGAAAGACGAACTTGCTCATGTGGGGATACCCACATCTCTGGAATACCTGATCCATCTTGTCATTCAAATCGACCACCGGCTACATGAAAGGCAATCTGAAAGGACTACCTGCACCCCCAAGAACTATTGCTTCTGTATCTGCAGTCACTGCCAGAATACCAAGGATGTCTCTCAAGAGTAAGGAGCACCATGAATCTCCCCATAGAAGCTTTCCAAAGGCCACCCCTGTCCTCTTCTGAACGCCTTCGGCGACAACATGACAGACTTTGCTTTTACTGCAGAGTGGCAGGCTATTTCATTCAGACTTGTCCTGTAAGACCTTTCAAGCCCACTTCTACACTGCCTCACATAATGCATCTTCCGGGGAAGGATCTGCTACATCTCCCTCTTGCGCTCCAGTTACCGGGAAGGACTGTTCTTGTAACCGCAGATATATAATCTGGAGCCTGCAGTTGTTTTCTGGACTCAGCCTTTGTTTCTCTGCACCAACTTCCCTTATGTACCAAGAGGTAGGGATTTACTGTGCATCTAGCGGAGGGTTCTGGTCTCAAGTCAGGGCCAGTTACACAAGGGACTGTACTCATTCTCTGCCAGACTTTCTCAGGGACATCAGGAACTTCTCCGTTTAGATGTCATAACTTCCCCCATGTTACCTATTATCCTGGGATTACCTTGGCTAAAGGCCCAGAACCCTCATATTGACTGGCTTACTGGAGAGATCTCCTTCTCTTCCAATTATTTGCCAGGGACATTGCTACCTGGAAAAGACGGTTAGCTCTGTTTCTCTCCTCAGCATCCACTCTGACCTGAAACTATGAAGTTAGTACCTGTTGCATACCACGGATTCCTGGATGTGTTTAACAAGAAGAACACAGATACTCTTCCTCCCCACAGGACTTACGATTATCCCATTGAACTTTTGCCAGGTGCTGAGATCCCATTCGGCCGAATCTATCCTCTCTCAGAACCTAAACTGGAAACCTTGTGCAAATATATTGATGAAAGCCTGGAAAAGGGTTTTATTCGGCCCTCTTCCTCTCCTGTAGGAGCCAGTATCTTCTTTGAGGAGAAAAAGGATCATGCCTTGAGACCCTATATAGACTATCATGATCTTAACCTCCCTGACGGTATTCCCGAGTGTGGCTCAGGGTGGATTTTCAGCACCAAAAGTGGTAACCCCGAGCCACACTCGGGATTGTATCGCAGGATCCAGGTACAGCAAACTTACCTTGTCCCCAGGATCCTGCGGTGTCTCCCCTCTGTGTGAGTAAGCCGTCCTCCACTCGATCTTTTACAGAGCCGAGCTCCGTTCGCTGTGAGCGTTGCAACAGACGGGGACGGTGACTTGTGTGAAATTCAAAAAGTAAAAAACACAATACACATACAGTACACTGTAATCTTACAGATTACATTACTGTATTAATTTATTTCACATCCCTTTTGTCCCTAGTGGTTTGTCCAGTGCTCTGCATACAGTTTTATATTATAAATACTGTTCTTTCTGCCTGGAAACTGGAGATTGTCCATAGCAACCAAAACAGCCCCTTTCCAAAAGTGGTTTTAGACCAGCTAGAAAACAGCGATAATAAATTAGATTCACTTGCAGAATTGAGCGATAGTGGGTTATTCCTAAGAATTACAGGCCTACAATATAAAACACCACATTTTCATGCAAAATAATTGTACCACTTTCAGCATCAAAAATCTGAAATAATCATACCGCCAGGGAGGTTAATAAAATAACTGTCAAGAACCGGTACCCACTTCCATTGATCCCTGAGTTGTTCAAGAGCACGAGTATTTTCTAAACTAGATCTGAGAAGTGCTTACAATCTGGTTCAGATCAGGGAAGGAGATGAATGGAAAACAGCCTTTAGGACACGCTTTGGGCATTTCGAATACTTAGTCATGCCATTTGGTCTCTGCAATGCCCCAGCCACCTTCCAGCACCTGGTAAATGACATTTTTAGGCACTTCCTTGATCTGTTTATCATTTTCTATCTCGATGATATTCTTATTTTCTCTGACACGATTGATGAAGGTTTTGAGTAGACTTCGGGAACATCACCTCTATGCCAAGGCTGAGAAGTGTGACTTTGAAAAACAGATAATACAGTTTCTGGGACTTGTCATCTTCACTGATGGTATTTCCATGGATCCCCAGAAGGTTGCCGCTGTCTTGGAATGGCCAGCACCTATGGACAGAAAGGCAGTACAAAGGTTTGTGGGATTTGCTAATTACTATAGAAAATGTATTGAGAACTTTTCTGGCATTATCTCTCCCATTACACTTTTAACCAAACAGCATGTTCCCTTCCTGTGGAGTCCAGAAGCACAAGCATCTTTTGATCAGTTAAAAGCCTTCTTCACCTCTGCCCCCTTCCTGAAGCATCCTGACCCATCCTTGGCCTATGTTCTGGAGGTGGACGCCTCTGAAGACACAATAGGGGCCATATTATCGCAACGACAAAGCCCTAAACCATTACTCCATCCCGTGGCTTTCTTCTCCAAGAAATTGAATCCCTTTGAGATTAACTACGATATAGGGGTCCAGGAATTGTTAGCCTCTTTGAGGAGTGCCATTACCTGTTGGAAGGCGCTCTTCACCCTATACTCATCTTTACCAACCACAAGAACCTAGAGTACTTGAGAACAGCCAAAAGACTTAGACCTCGGCAGGCAAGATGGGCATTGTTCTTCTCCTGCTTCACTTTTCATATTACCTTTCGGTTCAAAAAATGGTAAACCAGACGCGCTGTTGCGCATGTTCCATGATCCTGTCCGACCCTCTGAACCAGACACTATCTTAATTAACTATAATTGGAGGTCGGGATAAGGGGACAGGTAACAAAAAGGAGATCAACCATGAAAAGAGCGCATTTATGTTCCTGAGGACCACAATCTACCCCTGAATATCAGGGTGAATCCTGATGGCTATGGCCAGAGTTCCCTTCTTAATACTGTAACAACCTAGGAGCCATACCTGGGTGCTGGAGTTGGAGTAGGGTGAATGCAAGATTCCCATAAAGTTAGGGCCAAAGACCCATCTTTCTAGTACCTTGAAAAGATATAGACAAGTTAAAATGTCAAAGGCTTTTTGGAGATCAACGGAGAGCAAAAAAACCTTCCTGTGGATTACCCCATCCCACTGTAGTTTGAGCAAAGAAATAATATCAATAGCTCTCCTTATCTGATCGGGACCCTGTCTCCCCAGAATGAAGCCCATTTGGTCTTTGTGAGCGTATAGAGCGATAAAGTTAGACAATCTGCTAAAATTTTGGGTAGAATTTTGAGGTCATTATTGATCAGAGAAATCGGACAGTAGTTGCTCACGTCACTCATGTCCTTACCTGGCTTAGGCAGGACTGTTATGTAAGCTAGATTAAGGGATTTGTCTATTGGGGAGCCAGTCTGTAGGGAATTAAAGAACCGCATCAGATAAGGGGCTAGGGTGGAGGCAAACTTTTTGTAATCACAAACCAAAAAGCCAGGGGCCAGGGACAGATCCTAACTTAACCGGTTCCCGACCAGCGCACGCTGATGTACGTCGGCAGAATGGCACAGCTGGGCAAATGGGTGTACCTGTACATCCCTTTAAATTTGCCGCCGTGCCATTGCGTCAGCGCCAGCTGGGACCTCCGTGAGTCGGGTCACGGGTCCCACGGACTCTATGTCAGCGGGGATACCCACAATCGCCTCACGGAGAAGAATGGGGAGATGTTTGTTTACATTAGCATAGAGTGTCACTGATTTCTGCTCCCTGTGATCGGGAGCAGAAATCAGTGATGTGTCACACGTAGCCATGCCCCCCCACAGTTAGAATCACTCCCCAGGACATACTTACCCCTACACTGCCCTCTAGTGGTTAACCCACTGCCAGCGTCATTTATACAGGAATCAGTGCATTTGTATAGCACTGATTGCTGTATAAATGACAATGGTCCCAAAAATGTGTCAAAAATGTCCGATGTGTCTGCCATAATGTCACAGTCATGCTAAAAATCGCTGATCACCGGCATTACTAGTAAAAAAAAATTATTAATAAAAATGCCAGAAAACTACCCCCTATTTTGTAAACACTATAAATTTTGCGCAAACCAATCAATAAACGCTTATTGCAATTTTTTACCAAAAATATGTAGAAGAATACATATTGGCCTAAACTGAGGAAAAAAAATGTTTATATATTTTTGGGGGATATTTATTATAACAAAATGTAAAAAATAATGCGTTGTTTTCAAAATTGTCGCTCTTTTTTTGTTTATAGCGCAAAAAATAAAAACCGCAGGGGTGATCAAATACCACCAAAACAAAGCTCTATTTGTGGGAAAAAAAGGACGTCAATTTTGTTTGGGAGCCACGTCGCACGACCCTGCAATTGTCAGTTTAAGCGACGCAGCGCCGAATCGCAAAACGTCCTCTGGTCTTTGGCCAGCAAAATGGTCCGGGGCTTAAGTGGTTAAGGAATTGAATAACGTCTAGAACTTTGAGATTGGTGACAGGTTTTTCAAGTTGAGTGCTATGTTTGATGACAATGTAGGGAGAGGTACTCCTTGGAGGAAGTCCACCAGCCCTGTATGTGGATATGGGTTGTTAGCCTTGTATAGATTTGCATAGAAGTTATGGAAACTTTCTGGTGTCTATCTTGTCTTTTTAAAAATAAACCCGAATGCCCCGCCACCTGAGGTATTTCTCAGCCTCCATGGTCCAGGCAAGGTTCAGCGCTAACCGGGCTGCCTCCAAGATATCCAAGGATTCCTTGGTAGGGTTTTGTTTGTGGGACTTGCTTAATAAGCAAAATTTCCTATTCAGCCTGTCTATTTCAGCCCAACGCTCTCGTTTCAATTGGGAAGGAATTTGGATCTTCCCCCTTATTACCACTTTAAGGGCAACCCATGATGTTTATGGTGATACTGAATCTGTATCATTAATTTGAAACTATTCTTTCAATTCCTTTTCAAGAATTGAGCATTGTGCAGGGTCACTCAGAAGGGCCTCATTGAGAAACCATCTGAAAGGTCTGTCTGAAATAGATGACCATTGCAGGAACAAAACTACTATGGAGTATCTAAGTGAGCAGTGTCTCTGATTATGGATTTAGTGGCAAGTAGGATAGTGGAAGATTGAAAGTAGATGTGATCTATCCTGACATAGGTTTGATGGGGAGCTGAGTAATGGGTGTAATCCTTAGAGCAAGGCTTATGTTCCCTCCAGATGTCTGTCAGCCCCGGAAAGTAAAGTAGGTTAGCTATTCTCAAACTTTGTTTGGGGGGGGGGCGTTTAGTTTGGGGAATACCTCTTCCAGATTTATCTAGCATTTGGTCAAAACTATAATCGAATTCCCCCCGAAGACCACCACGTCTTCAAAGTGTGGCTTAAGAGACAACATCATTGAAGCAACTAAGGAGGCTTGGCCACTATTTGGTGCATAGTAAGAGATAAATGTATAGGTTGACCCAATCTGTCATTCCTTTTACCAGCATGTATCTACCATTGGGGTATTTTACGTTCCTAGTTAGGGAAAAACTCAGATTTTTGCAGAAACATATAGCCACCCCCTTTGCCTAATTGTCAGCATTGGCCAAGTAAAACTGTGGGTAATGATGGTGTAAAAACAAGGGATTATATGAGTTAGGGAAGTTGGTCCCCTGAAGCAGGAGAATATCAATCTTTTGAGAATGATTTAGCTAAAAGATTTTCCGCCGCTTAACTAGGGAAATTAGATCCTGCACATTGTGTGAAGCAAAACATGGGGGAAAGAGTCGGAATTAACCGTGTGCATGGATCAGAGGGTGAAGTAGTTGCATTAGAAAGTAGAGTTTTACCCTTTGCTGGAGGGCCCCGTTTCACATTGTTCAAGTCCAAAACCCGTCACCAACCGGGATCCAGGGCCTTAAAAAAAAAATTATTTCTAGGTGACTGTGGAGAGAAGAAAAGATAAAAAAATGAAAGATGAAAAGATGAAAAAAAAAGAGGCAAGAAAGAAACCAGTAAAAAGGGGAGAACAAAAGATATACATGACAATACCCAAGTCAAAACAAACTCCCAACCCTTAAGTGACAAGAAGTGACCAGTTCGTTCTTGCCGCAAGTCTTTTTCCAGACAATATCCCCTAAATCAGGGACTATGAACTGTCTCAGCATGGAAAACCTTTCCCATTCAGAAACTGTGGGAGGATCAAAGTGTCCACTCCAGTCCTTTCACTTTAATGTAGCTATATATAGGCTGAGAAGCAATGCCCCACAAAGTGTTGAGAACCAAAATTTCAAAAGGATTTCCCGACCGACTTGCAACCAAGGCAGGATCACTGCAAGGTAGGGAGGCCATCCCGCCCTGGAGCAGAAGAAAGATGGGAAACTTGAAATTTTAGGTGCAGTGTGCCACAGGGGCTAATTTCTAATTATCCACTCCACCCACTGAGCTTTAAACCATTACTGGTGTGCAGTAATCATTCATAAGGGTCTAGCCAGTGCATTAACTAGTATTGAAATAAAAGGTGACCAGACAAACATATCGCAGTTGAATGATAAAGTAGGAGACTTAAGCAAAAAAATAAATAAACCAAAACAAATGCATCCTCTATCTATATATGCCACATTTGGTGACAAGAAATAGTAGCATGGAGCATGGCTCATGGGAAAAAGGGAAACTCACAGGGAATCTGGGGATTAAGCATCAGGACAATGGTGGACCCTGACTGGTGTTCCCTGGTCAAGGGAGTCGAGCATCTCTGGATCTCTTTGGTTGTTGTTTCTGCTACATAGGTGTAAGCAGACTGGAAGGTGAAGGCCTCTTGGTGGAACTGGAACCTCTGGGGGTTTTGGCTGTGATAAGGTCTTGGGCCCAATTGCAGCATCAAGTGTTCACCATCAGAAAATGAAGAAAACTCATAGGACTTATTCTGGAAAGTGAAGTTTAGGTGCAAAGGAAAGGACCACCTGTATGTGATGGATTTTTGGGCCAGGACATGAAGGAGAGGTTTCAGGGATCGCCTCCTCTGTATGGTGTATGTCAGACTTTACTTACCAGACCGGTGAGTCCATTAGGGCAGAGGGTGGTCTCCCGTATGTATCCTACTCGTGGCCCCTGGTAGAATGGACAGGAGGCATGGGAGTATGGAATGGTAAGAGAGCCTGGTGAGGGATCCAGGTGCTGGAGGGAAGAAGATCTTCAAGCAGCAGGTGGTATACTGAAGCACAGGCAAGCAGATGCTGAGCAGGAGCAGAGTGGGTTGGTCAAGGCACAGGCAGGGTTCGGCAATAGGCAGGTAACGCAGTACAATAGGAGCAGGCAGAAGCAGGGTCAAATAAGCTGAGGTCAGGTACAGGCAGCAATCAGCAGTGTATCAGGGGCAAGCCGGGTCATCAGGAGATCTAGGAAGCGCAGAAACACCGGAACAGGCAAAGGGAATTGTGGAACCGGGAGCTGTTGATCAGGCAGCACCAGGCAGAGTGCAGAGCAGATCTAAACAGGCCGATTGGCACCAAACGCCGCACGCGTGCTCACGCTGATGCGCACGCACAAGCGCGCACACACCTGCGCGCCCCCAAACACCAGTGCGCATGCCAAGGCCCGCAGGAAAGCGCACGCCAATGCGCACCGGCGCACACCGGCGCGCATCAGAATGGCCAGCACCGTGGCGAACAAGGTAACCTCTCTGACAGTGCCCCCTCCTTAAAGGCAGCCTCCGGATGCCTAGTTGAGCCAGTCTGGGGGCATAAGCATTCTTGAACACTTGTAAAAGTTCCTGGGCATGCAAATTGCTCTCTGGTTCCCAGGAGTTGTCCTCCGGTCCATACCCCTTCCACTTGATGAGATACTGAATTCTGTTGTTCCTCCTTCTGCAATCCAAGATTGCTTCAACTTCGAATTCCTCTTCGTTATCAATTATGATAGGTTTAGGTTGGTCAGTACTACGGCCAGTAAAGGGATTCGGAATAGTGAGCTTCAATAGGGAGACATGAAAGACCGGATGTACCCTTATGCCATGTACACACGAACGGACTTTACGGCAGACTTTGTCCGGCGGACTTTTGACGGACTTTACGATGGACTTTCCAAATGAACAGACTTGCCTACACACGATCAACCAAATGGATTCATACGTGATGACGTACGACCGGACTAAAACATGGAAATTCATAGCCAGTAGCCAATAGCTGCCCTAGCTTCGGTTTGTGTCTGTCGGACTAGCATACAGACGAGCTGACTTTTCGACCGGACTCAAGTCCGTCGGACAGATTTGAAACATGTTTCAAATCTAAGTCTGTCAAACTTTTGAGAAAACAAAGTCTGCTGGAGCCCACACACGATCGAATTGTCCGACGGACTCCGGTATGCCGGACCAAGTATGCCGGAAAGTCCGATCGTGTGTACGCGGCATTAGAGAATCAGGCAGATCAAGTTTATACGTTACGTCATTTATCTTTCTCTTTACCGAGAAGGGACCCATAAATTTAGGACCCAATTTCCTTGAGGGACAGGCCATTTTCAAGTTTATAGTAGACAACCATACTTGGTTCCCGGGTTCTAGTATCAGCTTTCCATGCATTTTCCTTTCATACATTCTTTTGCTGTATTCCTGAGACTTAGCCATAGTTTCTTGCAGAAGTTTGTTATTGGTGGAGAAAAAATTCATGGTTTCAGAGACTGCAGGAATGGCACACTCAGGTATTGAACTGGGCAGAAAAGAAGGATGGAAACCGTAGTTGGCAAAGAATTTTATTATTATTATTATTATACAGTATTTATATAGCGCCAACAGTTTACGTAGCGCTTTACAACTTGAGGGTAGACAGTACAAATACAATACAATTTCATACAGTAGGAATCAGAGGGCCCTGCTCCTTAGAGCTTACAATCTAAGAGGGAAGGTCAAGAGATAATAACTGTGGGTGATGTGCTGATTGAGAAGATAAATGTACAGTTGTTAGGTGGGGGCCAGATAGGCTTCTCTGAAGAGATGAGTTTTCAGGGATCGTCTGAAAGTGGATAAAGTAGGAGAAAATCGGACGGATTGGGGTAGAGCATTCCAGAGGATGGGGGAGGCTCTGGAGAAGTCCTGAAGGCGAGCATGGGATGAGGTGACAAGGGAGTTTGAGAGCAGGAGGTCTTGGGAGGAGCGAAGAGAACGATTAGGTTGGTATTTTGTGACTAGGTTAGAGATGTAGCTAGGAGCCAGGTTATGGATGGCTTTGTAAGTTATAGTTAGTATCTTGAATTTAATTCGGTGACTGAGTGGCAGCCAATGGAGGGATTGGCAAAGGGGTGTAGCAGACGCTGAGCGGTTTGTGTGGTGGATGAGCCTGGCCGCAGCGTTCATGATGGACTGAAGTGGGGATAGCCTATTTAGAGGTAAACCAATGAGGAGGGAGTTGCAGTAGTCAAGGCGGGAGATGACCAGGGAGTGGATTAGAAGCTTTGTGGTGTCATTGGTTAGGAAGGGGCGTATCTTGGAGATGTTGCGAAGACAGAGGTGGCAAGCTTTGGATAGTGATAGAATATGGGGTCGAAAGGTTAGTTCAGAGTCCAGGATTACACCTAGGACCTTGGCGTGGGGAGATGGGTTGATAGTTGAGCCGTTGATCTTGACAGGGAGATCAGGGGAAGTGGCACCTGAGGGAGGAAATATCATGAGCTCGGTTTTGGATAGGTTGAGTTTGAGAAAGTGATGTGACATCCAGGCTGATATGTCTGCTAGTAAGTTGGTAATGCGTGAGGAGACAGATGGAGAGAGCTGGGGGGTGGAGAGATAGATTTGGGTGTCATCAGCGTAGAGATGATATTTAAAGCCGTGGGAGGCAATCAACTGACCCAAGGATGTGGTGTAGATTGAGAAAAGGAGAGGTCCGAGAACAGAACCTTGGTGGACCCCAACGGAAAAAGGAAGAGGAGAGGAGGAAGTAGAGTTGTAAGTGACACTGAAGGAGCGGTGGGATAGGTAGGATGAGAACCAGCGAAGAGTGCAGTCACGGAGACCAAAGGAGTGGAGTTTTTTGAGGAGGAGGGGGTGGTCCACTGTGTCAAGAATGGTGTTTGGTTGATGGCGGAATGCAGGGAATTGTTGTAGGCAAATTCTGCAACGGGTAGCAAAGAGACCCAGTAGTCTTGAGAGAAACCAGAGAAGCAGCGGAGGTATTGCTCCAAGGTTTGATTGGTCCTCTCAGTTAGTTCGTTTGTCTATGGATGGTAAGCCGATGAGAATGCCAACTCGATTTCTAAGGAGCCACAGAGAGCCTTCCAGAACCTCGACGTAAATTGAACACCACGATCGGACACGATACTTGCCGGGACCCCATGCAGCCTTACCACTTCTTTAATAAAAATCTTTGCTGTGTCCATGGCCGAGGGTGTGCCCTTCAGGGGAAGAAAGTGTGTCATCTTGGATAGCCTATCACAACAAAAATGGTGGAAAATTCCTCCGAGGGAGGGAGTTCCACAATGAAATCCATCAATATCATTTTCCATGGTCTCTCTGGAACAGGTAAAGGTTTTAATAATCCCCAAGCTCTTGTCCGGCTATTTTCACTTCGGGCACAAGTGTTGCATGATTCTACATAATCTTTACAATCCTTAGACAGAAGGTGCGCTGCACCAATTCCGTAGCCTTCAAAACCCCAAAATGTCTGGCTAGCTTATGGTCATGGCAGAGTTCCATTACAGACATCCTTAAGGGTTCAGGGACTACATCTTTGTCTTTATGCCAAAACAGACCTTCATTTAGATTCTTTTCAGGGTACGGGGACATTCCCACAGGGGCCCGCTTTATCCGGGTAATAAGATCCACTTGAAGGAGCAAAAAGTTCCCAGAGGGGAAGATCGTGTCAGGAGGCAGGGTCTCTTCTGAATCATGAAACATGCGAGAGAGCGCATCTGGTTTAATGTTCTTAGAACCTGGCCTATAGGGGATTTGGAATTGGAATCGGGAAAAGAAAAGTGCCCATTTGGCCTGCCGTGGTCTCAATCTTTTGGCCGTCCTCAAATATTCCAGATTCTTGTGATCCGTATGCACCAGGATGTGGTGTGCAGCACCCTCCAGAAGGTAACGCCACTCCTCCAGAGCCGACTTGATGGCCAGAAGTTCCCGATCTCCCACATCATAATTCCTTTCTGACATTAAGAACTTGCGTGAAAAGAATGCCACAGGGTAAAGAAGGGCTTTGGCACCCTGCCATTGGGAGAGCACCGCTCCAACTGCTATTTCTGAGGCACCAACCTCCAGGACAAACGGTAAAGCAGGATTAGGGTGTTTCAGGATGGTGGCTGATGTGAACAACTCCTTTAGTTTTTCAAAAGCTGCCTGAGCCGTAAGAGTCCATGAGAATTGGGTTCCCTGCCTGGTCAGTTGGGTTAATGGGGTGATTATTGCTGAAAACCCCCTAATGAACTTCCGGTAAAAATTAGAGAAGCCAATGAACCACTGTACGCCTTTCTTATCTATAGGTGCAGGTCAGTCAAGGATGGCGGACACCTTCTGGGGGTCCATCTTGATGCCATCCACTGAGATCATTAGGCCTAGAAATTGGATGCATTGAAGTTCAAACTCACATTTTTCGAGTTTTGCATAGAGACCGTGTTGTCTGAGCCAGGTTAGAACATTCCGGACGTGTCTGCGGTGATCGGCTAGCGAGGAGGAGAAGATCAGAATATTATCAAGATACACTATCACGTACAAGTCCAAGTAGTCACGAAAAATGTTGTTGACAAAATGTTGGAATGTTGCGGGGGCGTTGCATAAACCAAAAGACATGACAAGGTACTCGAAGTGCCCAAATCGAGTGCAGAATGCCGTCTTCCACTCGTCCCCTTCCCGGATACGAATTAAATTATAAGCTCCGTGAAGATCTAGCTTCGTGAACACAACTGCGGTTCTCAACCTTTGGAAAAGTTCTGGCACTAAAGGCAGGGGATAACGATTCTTAATAGTTATCCTATTCAATTGCCTATAGTCAATACAAGGACGTAAGGAATGGTCCTTCTTTTCGACAAAAAAGATGCCCGCGCCGGCTGGCGAGGTGGACGGGCGGATAAATCCCTTCTCCAAATTCTCATCGATGTAGACCTTTAGTGTGCCTAGCTCCTGCTCAGTTAGTGGGTAGATTCTTCCGAAGGGAACCTCAGTCCCAGATAGGAGTTCTATTGGGCAATCATAGGGCCTGTGCGGGGGCAAGTTTCTGCTCCTTTTTTACTAAATACGTCCAGAAAGTCCCGGTAGGGCTCAGGGATGGATTGACCTAGTTCCAGATCTGAGTCCAGGAAAAGGAGTTGGGAGGTTTCCACAGAGGTTCTGTACAGGCAGTGTTGTTGGCAATACTCAGAAGGAAATGTAACTTCCCCTGTGGCCCAGTTAATACTGGGGTTGTGGGCTTGTAGCCAGGGTATTCCCAAAATGATGGGAAAGAGAGGAGACGAGATGGCGTCCAGACGAAGAAGTTCCTGGTGATGGGTGCCAAAGATGGCTAGCAAAGGGACAGTCTCTTGGGTGACTGGGCCAAAACGAAGAGTGGAGCCATCCACCAGGTGTATAGTAAGCCCCTGGGCTTTGGGTTGAAGCGGGATGCGGTGATTAGCAGCGAAGGTCAGGTCTACGAAGCAGCTGCAGGCACCGGAGTCAATGATGGCTGTCACTGGGGTATTCCCTCCTGGTAGCTGCAAAGTGATGGAGAGAGCAAGGTGAGAACTGGACTTAGGTAAAACAGATGCACACATTGAGGAAACATGAAGGCACTTACGCATCTTGTTGGGGCAAGCCCTCACGTAGTGCCCGGGTTCACAGCAATACAGGCAGAGATTGCGGGTTCATCTACGCAGCTTTTCTTCAGGGGTCAGCGTGGGGCAGAGCAAGCCAAGCTGGATAGGCTCTGGGGCATCTTGGACTGGTGCGGTAGGAATGGGAGAAAATTGACAGGCCGAACTGGGGACCTTAGGTAGCATCCAAGTAGGGCGGAACTGATTAGTAGATTTCTCTGACCAGCGTTCCCTCAAATGACGGTCAATCTAAATGGACAGGTTGATGACTTCATCCAAAGATGGAGGTATTCCTACACCTGCCAGCTCCTCTTTAAGTGGGTCGGAAAGCCCCATTCTAAACTGGTGACGCAAGGCGGCATCATTCCAGTTCGTGTCAGAACTCCAGCGTCTAAATTCTACCGCATTGTCTTCTGCTGCCCTGCGACTCTGTTGTAGAGAGTGCAAAGCAGCTTCCGCAGTCAGTTGCGGATCCTCGTATAATTGAGACATGGCCAAGAAAAAGGCTTCCAGACTATCCAGGGATACAGATTTTTGCTCCAGCAAGCGGTGGGCCCAGGTTTGGGGTTCGCCGGACAACAAAGAGATGACGAAGCCCACCTTGGTTGCCTCTAGAGAGAAGGTGCGTGGTTGTAAGGCAAAATATAGCTTGCAGGCATTGCGAAACACACGGTATTTGCTGCATTCTCCGGCAAACCTTTCAGGAGTGGGTACTCTGGGCTCTGGAGGAAGCATCACTACGGAGGGTGCAGATGACAATCCAACAGAAGATGCTCCCTGGGGATTGGAGGGAGAGGATAAAGCTTGAACTTGTTCCTCCAGTCTTGAATAGCCTTCCTGAAGGCTCTTTATGGCCTGAGTAAGACCCGCCAAATGTCTACAAAGATCATCCATGGGGGAGGCCCCCTGCCTGGACTCAGTCATGGCTGCCTGATACTGTAAGACTTTATTTACCAGACCGGTGAGTCCGTTAGGGCAGAGGGTGGTCTCCCGTACGTATCCTACTCGCGGCCTCTGTAGAATGAACAGGAGGCACAGGAGTATGGAATGGTAAGAGAGCCTGGTGAGGGATCCAGGTGCTGGAGGGAAGAAGATCTTCAAGCAGCAGGTGGTATACTGGAGCACAGGCAAGCAGATGCTGAGCAGGAGCAGAGCGGGTTGGTCAAGGCACAGGCAGGGTTCGACAACAGGCAGGCAACATGGTACAATAGGAGCAGGCAGAAGCAGGGTCAAACAATCCGAGGTCAGGTACAGGCAAAAATCAGCAGAGTATCAGAGGCAAGCTGGGACATCAGGAGATCTAGGAAGCACAGGAACAGGCAAAGGGAACTGTGGAAACAGGAGCTGTTGATCAGGCAGCACCGGACAGAGTGTAGAGCAGACCTAAATAGGCCTAAATAGGCCGATGCGCAGGTCGATGCACACGCACAAGCGCGCACACACCCACGCGCCCCCGAACGCCAGTGCGCACACCAAGGCCCACAGAAGCGTGCACATCAGCGCCCACAGGAACACACGCAGCGGCAAGCACAGGAACGTGCGCGCCAACGATCACCGGCGTGCACCAGAGCGGCCAGCACCATGGTGAACAAGGTAACCTCTCTGACAGTGTATGAAGAGAGGTAAGCAAAAACTTGTACTGGGTGGCACTGGATTGTGAGGCCACCTGAGGTCCTTGAAAGGCACATGACATCTTAGAAAAGGGGTGGTTGGGTGGTCCTCAATGTGATACGGCACCTCATCCCAATATTTTGAAAAATTGTATAAAGGAGAGAGGATTGCAAGGATTATAACGGTACTATTATTTATATCTTCCCAACACATTTCTGTTGGGTGCATATACATATATATAATTTTACACATATTTTTCCCTCTCCTTCCCTTTTTTCCACTTCCATCACTTCCTGGAATTCCTTATTTGGACCCTATTTTGTGATAAGTGGCAGTTGCTACGTTACAAATTCAGTGTGTTCCCATGTCCTGTATACAACCTCCTTAAATAAAAAATGTACGGTAAGTATTATCTAGAGACTTTTTAGTCCCATTATGTGCCTGTATACTCCTTGTGTCCCAACTGATTTGGGAGCCACTATAACCATTGTACCTGCTTTCTTTCTGTAGAAAATACTTTTTGCCTGGTCCTCCTCTTTGCCCCCTGCAGCCGTCTATTGTACCCTGAGCTTACGGGGTAGCTCTAGGAGTTCTCTGTGCCCATCCCTGGTGACTTACAGGCAGCCCCCCTTTTTTTCACCTTGTGGGTGGTCTAGCCTGGTTGGAGGTGGGGGGTGGGATGCCTGCCTACTTGCAATGCGGTGCTCGCGGTTATATTCCGGGCATGTGCGTGTGGGTTCATATGTGACAGCTCGCAAACATAATAAATTGTTTATTTATACTTTTTCAATTTATTTACTTTTTGATTCAATCTGAGGTTAAATATGACATATTTGGTATTGACTGTTAAATTTCTTTTTCTTAGATTGTATAGTAGCGCTCTAAGACATAAACACCTGTCCCTGAGGAAGCCATATCTGGCGAAACATGTAGGACTTTCAATATACCTGTCTACGGAACTGGCTGCCACATTCTCCTGGCCGATTCCCGTAAAATGTCACTACAAATGTTTTTAATTGTCTGAGTTTGTAAATGCACACCTTGTTTATGTGCTTCCCAGCTTCTCCTTTGTCCTTTTTATAAATTTTGCTAATAAAATGTTTATGCTTTTTATCTAAGCTCAGCTGTGTATTTTTGGCTCTGGTTGCAGGGCTCTATGGGCTCGATCCATTTCCAGTCAGTGTTCTGGGATGTCTGGAATAAGCTCTTTGAAGAATGACCGAACTGCTGAGTCGACCTCCTTGGTTGATTCAGGCAGGTCCCTGATTATGAAATTATAGTGCCTTGATATGTTTTCTAGATCCTATATTTTGGAGAGAACAGTGTCTAATTGGTCTTGGTGATCCTGTATTCTGGCTGTATTTTGATTAGTTCTGGCTACTGTTTGATCAGCTTTCATTTTATTGGCCTAAATCCTGGCACCTAAGCATTGTATATCAGCCTGAATGGTAGGTTATTTAAGCAGCAGTTTGAGCTAGGCCTCTAGAGAGTATTTTGGAAAAGGTGGCCATCATAAAGGACAAGTCACCTGGGGTGGGGGGAGGTCCCTCAGCAGAGCCCCAAACACATCAGGGCTTGAAGTCACATCCTCCAAGGGGGTGAGAAGCAGCTCATCCAGGGTCCTTTCTAATAGGAATTCAATTGATGCAGGGGATTGTAGAGCATGGAATGGGTTACTCTGTGTGGAGCCATCAGCTATTGTTACAGAGATTCTCCATTCCCAGTAGACGGGAGTTTTGTGGAAATGTGTCAGAACGGAGTATGCTTGCAGCACCATCTAACTGGTTGGATGTGTGACACGTCGCCAGATTAAATACAGTCAGGTCCATAAATATTGAGACATCGACACAATTGTAATCTTTTTGGCTCTATACACCACCACAATAGATTTGAAATGAAACAAACAAGATGTGCTTTAACTGCAGACTTTCAGCTTTAATTTGAGGGTATTTACTTCCAAAATCAGGTGAACGGTGTAGGAATTACAACAGTTTGTATATGTGCCTCCTACTTTTTAAGGGACCAAAAGTAATGAGACAATTGGCTGCTCAGCTGTTCCATGGCCAGGTGTGTGTCATCTCTTCATTATCATAATTACAAGGAGCAGATAAAAGGTCCAGAGTTCATTTCAAGTGTGCTATTTGCATTTGGAATCTGTTGCTGTCAACTCTCAATATGAGATCCAAAGAGCTGTCACTATCAGTGAATCAAGCCATCATTAGGCTGAAAATACAAAACAAACCCATCAGAGAGATAGCAAAAACATTGGGTGTGGCCAAATCAACTGTTTGGAACATCCTTAAAAAGAAAGAATGCACCGGTGAGCTCAGCAACACCAAAAGACCCGGAAGACCACGGAAAACAACTGAGGTGGATGACCGAAGAATTCTTTCTCTGGTGAAGAAAACACCCTTCACAACAGTTGGCCAGATCAAGAACACTCTCCATTCCAGGAGGTAGGTGTATGTGTGTCAACATCAACAATCATTAGGAGACTTCACCAGAGTGAATACAGAGGGTTCACCACAAGATGTATACCATTGGTGAACCTCAAAAACAGGAAGGCCAGATTAGAGTTTGCCAAACAACATCTAAAAAAGCCTTCACAGTTCTGGAACAACATCCTATGGACAGATGAGACCAAGATCAACTTATACCCGAGTGATGGGAAGAGAACAGTATAGAGAAGGAAAGGAACTGCTCATGATCCAAAGCATACCACCTCATCAGTGAAGCATGGTGGTGGTAGTGTCATGGTGTGGGTATGTATGACTGCCAAAATAACTGGTTCTCTTGTATTTATTGATGATGTGACTGCTGACAAAAGCAGTAGGATGAATTCTGAAGTGTTTCGGGCAATATCATCTGCTCATATTCAGCAAAATGCTTCAGAACTCATTGGACGGTGATTCACAGTATAGATGGACAATGATTTGAAGCATAATGCGAAAGCAACCAAAGAGTTTTTTTAGGGAAAGAAGTGGAATGTTATGCAATGGCCAAGTCAATCACCTGACCTGAATCCGACTGAGCATGCATTTCACTTGCTGAAGACAAAACTGAAGGCAAAATGCCCCTAGAACAAGCAGGAACTAAAGACAGTTGCAGTAGAGGCCTGGCAGAGCATCACCAGGGATGAAACCCAGCATCTGCTGATGTCTATGCGTTCCAGACTTCAGGCTGCAAAGGATTTGCAACCAAGTATTAAAAAGTGAAAGTTTGATGGATGATTGTTAATCTGTCCCATTACTTTTTGGTCCCTTAAAAAGTGTGAGGCACATATACAAACTGTTGTAATTCCAACCAGTTAGATGGTGCTGCAAGGATACTCCGTTCCGACGCATTTCCACAAAACTGCCGTCTACTGGGAATGGAGGGGCACAAATGCTGTTTTTGTATTTATAGACACACAAACACTAATTTCATTTTAAAAGCTTTTTGAATATCTTTCTCATAAGCACCTTTATACTATTGTTATGTATGCTTTGATCACTTTATTTTAAATCACTGGTTTTCTTTATTGAGACACAACATTTTATACTCAGTATTATTGTTGTATATGCATCAAGTCATGTTATAACATTTACCTTTGTATTATATCAAGTCGCTGTGCACAGGAATAGTGCCCCATCTATATTATCTACATTTATGCAGAGCCGCCTTCTTTGTCCTGGTCCGCTATGGACTCCTCTACCTCCAGCCCTGTGCCTCGTGAAGTAGCGAACGTCATCTTGGATGTGTCCATAATAGCCTGGGATCTAATTGACGGGGATAGACCCCTTCTCGCTGTTTCCCCCACCATCCATCAGGGGACTCCTCTGACCTTCCTAGATGACCAAAGCAGAGCTCTCAGGTCATGTGAGCATCCAGGGTGCCGCCTTGCATGCACCCCTGAGGTATGGGACATTTCAAGTACCTCACGTGATAAAAATTTAGATCAGAAGTTCCAAAATTGACCATTATGGCAAAGGGGTAGCTTTGGGACATTTTTCTGTGGGTGGCTTTCTTACTTATCCTGTGAGGGCTGTGTAAGAACTTCTCAGACTTCGACCACATGGGGATAACCTCCTTTTTGTCATGCTGACGCTACCTCTGTCTTGTTTCCAATTTGTTGCTGTTTTTTGGAAGTAAGTGGCTTTGGCGGGCCATCAGGCTGCTGGACATTCTTCATACTCATTTTGCATTGGTACGCTGACAGAGGCAGAGAGGTAGGAGTTGGGTGAAACAATAGACAGATGGAAATGCAACACATTAGTTAATTTTGTACTGGGAGTATCTGCTTTTAATTCCTTGGGTAGCTGAATTATTTGGTGCAGGATTTAGAACAGAAAATCTGGATGTCGCACACCGGATAAAGCTGAAAAATCTTCTTTATTGTAAAGTTTGGATCATCAAAAGTACAGGACAATCAGGCAGATAGTACAGACACAGCTGACGCGTTTGACACTCTAATTTGAGTGCTTACTCATAGCTCTAGTCCTGTACTTTTGATGATCCAAACTTTACAATAAAGAAGATTTTTCAGCTTTATCCGGTGTGCGGCATCCAGATTTTCTGTTCTAAATCCTGCACCAATTTGCATTTGGCCAGCACCTGGGACCCTCTACCTCTGAAGGCTTTACTAATACACACCTGGGATCAGATCCTCCTGAGCGGCGAATCATTTTCTCTAGTTGAATTATTTATGATGATTTTGTTTATGAATGGTTGCTTTTTGCTTACATTATGGAAGGTTTAAGTGCTATATATTTATATATATATATATATATATATATATATATATATATATATATATATATTTTGCTGTTCTTTATTTCAGGGTCTGCCATGTATTTTACATAATGATGTGCTACCCTCTTCATATTTTTCACTTGTATTCTTTCACAAGCTTGCCTTTAATGTATTCCAATGTAAGCTCATTATCTGAGCAAACATCAAGTGCTGTAAAAAAGTGTCTCATAGCTGTTAGGGAAACCACTGAGAAGTAGTGCTGTCATATGAATTTTTTTTTATTTCTTCTTCTATAGTTTGCAGGCAATCCACCATGATTAGTTGTCTAGTATAGCTTACTAACTAGACATTGTTTATTGCTAAGAGTATCTTTTCTGTGTACTATCTGTAGCTCCTCCTACATTTCTTTAGCAGTTTCACACTTGCAAATGTGCACAATTTGATAATCATCTATGCTCAGGGATATGCAGTAGTACTTTGAGCTTTTTGAGCTTTTTTTATCCACTTATCTGTAGGAAGGTTTAGGTCTGGGCTCTTCAATTTACTCTCTCTTATCATAATCATGTTCTGGTGATTGTTGTGGTTGTGGTTTGTCAGATTAGTGACTGAAAACTTTGATAAAACAATGTTATTACCCACCATATATGCTTTCTGGACTTTTACTTTTACAAACTATTTTCTTGTAACTCTGAGCTGTATCCGTATCTGAAACAGTATTTAGTACTTTAGCTGTAGCTGGGCCCATAACCTGATGGAACTCTCCTCGTTATAATATCATTAAAGTTCTGGCACCGCATGGAGTAGCTGCGTCTCCTCTCAGCTCCTGCAGCACCAAAATACGGCTTAAAAATACCTGCCCAACCCCCTCTTGCCACCTGAAGCCCCCTCAGGTGTCCCCCACTCTACTTTGGAACGATTTGTGGAGATAACCAGCACACAATCTCACACGGTCGCAACAATCCACCCGGCCCAGCCGCAAATCGAGGCCCCGGTCTCAGCCTTCCCAGATATTGTGGCGGACGAACCAGCCATGAAGGTGAGCAGTCATACAGCATCCCCCTCCTCTTTTCAGGCCCCTCTCTCCCCGCATCTTGCCTTCTCTCCATACCTGGGGGACAGCAACACAGAGCGTATAGCTCAGGCTGTAGCAGCTCTCCTGTCCCCCATTATAACCGCCTCATTGGAAAAGGTGGTGGATGCGGGGATGAGGCAAACCAAGGCACAATTAGGGGAACATTCCACCAGACTTAATGAGGTAAATCACCGCCTTTCAAGTATGGAGGAAGAAGTATATCAGGCACAAGCCACCGAACAAGCACAGGATAAAACTAATCAATACATACTCCAAAAACTGAATGATGAAGAGAACAGATCCAGAAGGAGTAACTTGAGATTCGTGGGGGTACCAGAATCATTACAGTCATCAGCCATTGCGGAATTCTGTGCCAGATGCATCCCGGAGGCGTTAGGCCTTCCTGGTCCTTGCACGGTGGAGCGGGCCCACTGCATGGGAGCCTTCACCCCTGATCGCAAAACTCCCCGCCCGATCATCGCTAAGTACCTCAATTACACTGATAAGACCGTCATCCTGCAAAAGTTCAGGGAAACCAGATCTCTCCAAATTGATGGTATCAAAATCCTGATCTTCACGGATTACTCTATAGAGGTTTCTAAAAAGAGGAAAGCATTCCAACACATCTGCACAGAACTACACCAGCGACAGATGAAATTCACCTTGGCCTTCCCTGCAACTCTCCGCCTTAAAGCCCCCAATGGGGATCAGCTATTGTTTCAGGACATCTCTGAGGCGGAAGCCTTCCTTAGTTCACTGCATGCCGACTCCCCACTCAGGGCCTCTCAAATTAACTGCCCTCTGGACCAGTGAAGCCCGAGGAAGGACTCCTCAAAGCGCTTCAGGCCATCTGGACCTGCCCACCGCAACACCCCACGCTGATACGAAGAAATTGTTACCTGCCCTGATCTCCTTATGGGCACAATGCTCAATGCTCCTTATGGGCACAATGGATCTCCAATGCTCGTTCCTTGGGTTTTTAAGCCTACATTGACTGTTGTAATGGAAATTTGTAAGTTCTGTATATAATTGTATTCTATTTTGTATGTATTGCACACTGCCCTCACTGTGCACGCAGCACTAATAATGTTTTCAGTACATGTTTAAATTCTTTCGAGTCCTGATTAGAATTAGCCTGTCTATGTAACGCCCCTTGTTACCATAAACGTACAATTGTAATATTAATGTGATACCTACGTAATCATGTGCATAAAAACCTTCAATTGCGTCATAATAAAGCAGAACAGTTATTTGGAAAGATGCTGAGTGTATCGTTTGTGTCTGTTCCCTACTGCAGTAGTTATTATTAATTTTGAACCACTAATCAATATGAGGATAGGAGTTGCCTATCATCAATTTAACCAAGTCATTGTCTACTCAGGTATTTGGCTTTCTAACAATTGACTGTCCTTTTTGTTCTTGCACATGTTTTTGTTGTATCTCATTGCACCTCCACCCTTTTGTTCAGCATCACCTCCTGTAGCCTCACAGTGTATGGCCTCCTCCTGATCCCACACCCATGCATGGCCTGCCACTGCGGCGAGTGGCACCGAGACATTAAGGGCGCCCATCCACCACAGCGCTTGGATCGTTAAGGAGAGCTGGTCTACACAGTGACTCTATGCGTAAAAAAGTGAAGTTCCTCCATTATTTTGTAATGTTTTTATTCCTTGCTTCTACCTTCCCTATTTCCTCCCCTCTTCTGGTCCCTCTCCCCAGTGACGCCCATCAAACACCAGACACTCAGGCAACACTTCTTCCTCATAGCCAGTCCACCCTGATACGCACTGACAGGTCAGCCCCTTTCCTCAGGTCTACACCTGATGTAAACAGTATACCATTCCATATCACACACACGACCTCACCCCCATGAAAATCACCTCTTGGAACGTGAAAGGGCTTAGGTCCCCCTTTAAGAGACTTAAAGCAGAGGTTCGCTAAAAAAAAAATATTAAAAGCCAGCAGCTACAAATACTGAAGCTGCTGACTTTTAATACATGGACACTTACCTGTCCAGGGAGCCCGCGATGTCGGCAGCCGAAGCCGATCCTCTATAAGGGAATAAGGAAGTGAAGCCGTGCGGCTTCACTTCCTGGTTCCCTACTGTGTATGCGTGAGTCGCGCTGCGCATTCTCTCTGGTCCCTGCTGTGTTCTGTGTCTCACAGAACACAGCGGTGGAGGAGAGCGTAGGAGCCGGAAGTGGCATAGGTCACCGCAAGCTCCGCGGTGATCTATGCCAGGAAGTGGGAGCAAATACCTGTATTAGACAGGAATCTACTCCCCCCTCCCCCCTGAAAGGTGGCAAATGTGACACTGGAGGGGGGGAGGACTCCAAAAAGTGGAAGTTCCATTTTTGGGTGGAACTCCACTTTAAACCTTAGAGACTGAAAACCGATATTGCCTTGCTTCAGGAAACTCACCTAACTTCCCCTGACCTCCACCGCATGAAAAAACTCTGGGTGGGCACTGTTCTGGGCTCAAGTGCACTCAATCGTAAAGCAGGGGTTATCATATTGATCCACAAAAACCTCCCCTGTGAGGTACTGTCCGTAGACACCGATAGCCAGGATCGTTTTATCTCCATACACATAAAATTAGTAAATAGAGAACTAGTGATCTCCAACATATATGCCCCGAACAATCTCGGCAAACAATTTCTTAGTGAGATGTCCACTCGGCTGCTATGCACTCTGCACCTACCACATATAGTTGGAGGAGATTTTAATACTACCCTGCACCCGATAGATGACAGATCTTCCTCCAAACGATTGCGACCACCACCCACGACCTCTGATTTTACACACTTCGCATCCACTATGGACTCTCTTAACTTCCATGATATCTGGCGACTCTACCACCCAGCGGACAGGAAATTCACCTTTTATTCCAACCCTCACAACATTTTCATTAGAATCAACTACCTCTTTTGCACTGACAGCCTTATCCCAATGATCTCAGAGGCAGATATCCATGACATCGCCATATCAGACCATGTCCCCATCTCGATATCACTAGACACCACTGACTTACTTCCCACTCCCAAACTTTAGTGCTTCCCCTCTTATCTCCAAAATAACTCATATTTTCAACATTACATGGAGTAAGCTTGTTCTGAACTCTCTACAGCCATTTCTCCCCATGCGGACAACCCAAACCTCTTCTGGAAGCTGGTAAAGCCTTCATCAGAGGCCGAATCATCTCATATGCTGCTTCTCTCAAGAGAAACACCTTGGCAAACTATAAGAAGGCCAGCACCAACCTATGCTTGGTGCAACGCTCTCTTTATACTAGGGACTCCCCCGAAAACAGAATACATTAGCAGGCAGCAAAAAGGGCATTTGACACCTGGGCAGATACCCTTGAACAGACAAAAAGGGCCCATATGGAAGCCACCCTCCATAAATTTGGCAACAAAGCTGGCAAACTGCTAGCAAGACTTTGCAAAGGCCCTTTCTGGCTGACGCACACCACCTCCCTATGGGACACCGCAGGCAACATAAAGTCCTCGCAACAGGATATTAACAAAGTTAAGCTATAATACTATTCCTCACTATATGCCACCGACCCCATAGACATGAACGCCACCAATTCCTTCCTAGACAGACTGTCTTTACCCACGGTCTCTCCCTCCCAACTTGAAGCCTTTAATGCACCTATCTCCCTACCCAAAATATCCAACGCCATCTCTAAAGCCCCAGGCCCTGATGGGTTTACAGGGGAATTTTATAAGGCCCTGCAAACTATAACCGAGCCCGCTCTCCTCGCAGTCTATAATGGTATATGTACTGGCGGCCCCTACTTACCAACCAGGAACCTGGCCATCAAACTACTTTCAAAAAAAGGCAAAGACCCCCAAGAACCAGGCTCGTACTGACCCATCTCACTCCTAAACTTAGACATTAAGATACTCTCAAAAAGAGTAGCTTCCAGACTAGCCACCATCATTCCCTCTCTGATACACCCAGCCCAATCAGGCTTTGTGAAAGGGAGAACAGCCACTATAAACATCCAAAAGGTAATGATGGCCCTGGACCATGCCAAGAACAACCCGGGAGGGGACCATACCATCATCACTCTGGATGCGGAAAAAGCCTTCGATAATGTCAGCTTCGAATGGCTATCAATGGCCCTATCAAAAATGGGCTTCACAGGCCCTTTCAAACACCTCGTACATGCCATGGCTGGTGGCGGCTGGCCTCCTCTCAGATGAATTCCACCATTACAAAGGCACAAGACAAGGCTGCCCCCTATCCCCACTCATCTTTACCATTGCACTAGAACCCCTCTCCCAATATCTCACCCAAAAGGCCCCACTACACAGAATCAAAATAGGCACACAAGAACTACGCACGTCACTCTTCGGCGACACTGTCCTCATTTTCTCGATCAATCCCTCCTCTAACAAGTCCACCATCAAAACAATCTTTGATGAATTCAGACTCATAGGCATAGGCATTTTATATGTCCCTAATAACTAAAGAATTAGGAAACTGGATGGATCTGCCCCTTTTACTCCTGGGAAGATGTCACCTAGTAAAAATGGTCAGTTTTGCTCGATTGCTATACCCACTCCAAACGATCCCCCTGCTTCTGAAACACAAAGACATCACAACCCTAAACAATGCCATCTCCAAATTTCTATGGCGAAACGAAAGACCACGTATAGCCTTTCCAAAATTGTATCTTCCCAGACGCAAAGGAGGAATTGGTCTCCCAAACGTCAGAGCTTATAACCTTTCTTGCTTACTCAGGATAGGCTTAGACTGGATATCGCAATCCTCTCACTACTCAAACTACTCCATGGAATCTTCAATGGCCCACCCCTACTCCTTGGTGGACCTTCTTCACTGCAGGTGGAAATCTACTCCCCTACCCCTACAACATAATCTTCTTCTCAGAGATACAGACATAGCTTGGAGGGAAGTAAGGAAAGCACTAAAGCTATCACCCTTTATATCCAGGCATCTCCCGATTCAGGGAAATCCTAGCTTCTCACCAGGATTGGAATACAAACCCTTCTATATCTGGCAACAAAAAGGCCTCACAAACTTTTCCACCCTATGCAATATGGAAACAGGACGCCCTTACAACTTCTCTGTCGTTGCAGAAACATTCTCCCTCCCTCAATCCCATGCTTTACATTATGCGCAATGCGTCAGATTTATAAGTATCAGGAACCTTGAATCAGACCGAGACAGAAGTATAGTTAAATCACACTTGTATAATAATAATAAGGTAAATAGAGTAGGCGTAGTCAAAACAAGCCAGAGTTCAGTAACCGGATCGGGTAGTCAGCCAAGCAAATGTCAGAGAGCCAGAGATAAATGTAGTAGTACAGCAAGCAGGATCAGGAGTCAGAAGGAACGTCAGCCGAGCAAGTCTTCAACAGGAATGCAGGAGTAAGTCTCTGTGATGTTGACAAAGGCAAAGGCAGAGATCAAGTGAGCTGGACGACTTTAAGTAGGCAGGAGTGATGAGCAGAATCAACAACAGCTGAGTAAATGTGGAGAGAGATGGGAGCTGGCAATTAGCTGACAGCTGAGTGGCCAGCTCAGAGAAGGAAGGGCTGAGCCCAACCCTGACAGTACCGCCCCCTCAATGACCCCTCCCCCTCAGAGGACCACAGGGCTTGAGGGGAAAATGTCTATGGAAATCACGGAGGAGGACAGGGGCATGTACATCCGAGGATGAGACCCAAGAGCGTTCCTCCGGACAGTACCCTTCCAATGCACCAGGTACTGTATGCGCCCACGGAACCTACGGGAGTCAACAATGGACTGTACTTCATACTCCTCATGGTTCTCAACCTGTATGGCACCGAGGTGGTAAAGCGATTGCAGACCAAAGGTTTCAATAAGGAGACATGAAACAAATTTGAGTTGCGTATACTAGGAGGAAGGTCCAATGCGTAAACCACTGGGTTAATCTTGCGAAGGATATGGAAAGGCCCAATAAAACGAGGTGAAAAATTTAAAGAAGGAACACGAAGTCGGAGGTTGCGAGTCGACAGCCAGACTCTGTCCCCAACCTGGTAGGAAAGTGAAGGCAGGTGTCTGCGGTCAGCATGGAGTCTGTACCTATCGTTAGCATGTTGAAAAGCCCCCTGAACTTGTGCCCAAGTGGAACAAAGACCACAGAGATGCTCCTCTACCACAGGAATACTCTGCGGAACAAACGAGTCAGGCAATATGGAAGGTTGGAAACCATAATTCACCATAAATGGGAACAATCAGGAAGCATCGGGAAGCAAAATTCAAGGCACTGTTGTGAGAAAACTCTGCCCACGGTAATAGGTCTGGCAGTTGTTATGATGGTCAGAAATATAGCAACATAAGAATTGCTTCAAGGACTGGTTGGCTCGTTCTGCGGCCCCATTAGACTGTGGGTGATACACAGAGGAGAAAGCAAGCTGAATTCCCAACTGTGCACAAAAGGCTCGCCAGAACCGGGATACAAACTGACTATCCCTGTCCGAGACAATCACCTTGGGTAGCCCATGTAAGCGAAAGATCTCCAAAGCAAAAATGGAAGACAGTTCCTTAGAAGTGGGCAGCTTCTTAAGTGGAATACAATGACACATCTTTGAGAACCGGTCAACCACCATAAGGATAAAAGTGTTATCTGGGGATTGGGTAACTTCACAATGAAATCCATAGACAGGTGGGTCCAGGGCCTCTCTCCATTGGGTATGGGTTGTAGGAGGCCCACTGGAAGGTGTCGTGGAGTCTTAGTCTGAGCACACGTAGAATAGGCAGCTACGAAGGCAGCTACATCAGTCAATAGACTAGGCCACCAGAATTGTTGGGAAATGGCCCAAATGAGTTGATTCTTCCCAGGGTGGCCAGCTGCCTTGGGAGAATGGTAGGTCTGGAGCACGGCAGTACGGAGACTCTCTGGGACAAAGCAGAAGTCACAAGGTTTCTCAGGAGGAGCATGGACCTGAGCAGCAAGAATTTGTCACCCAAAAAAGAAATAAGACTGGTGTGAACCGTAGCCAGAATACGATCAGGAGGAATCACAGGAATCGGAACCGACTCCAACTTGGAAGTGGAGGGAAATTGTTGTGACAAGGCGTCAGCCCTTACATTCTTAGTACCGGGTAAGAATGAGACAATGTAATTAAAACTCGACAAGAAAAGAGCCCATCGCGCCCTTCTGGGAGAGAGGCACTTAGCCTCAGACAAGAATGTGAGATTCTTATGGTCAGTAAGAGAGAGAACCAGCACAGTGGTACCTTCAAGGAGATGTCTCCATTCTTTCAGGGCTAAAATGATCGCCAACAGCTCTCTCTCAATCTCGTAATTGCACTCTGCAGGTGACAATTTCTTGAAAAAGTAGCCACATGGGTGCATAGTGCTCCCAGGGTTAAGACGTTGAGACAGAAGGGCACCAACTCCAGTCTCAGAAGCATCAACTTCTAGGATAAAAGGCAACATAGGATCAGGATGTGCCAACACAGGAGCAGAAGCAAAGGCACCTTGAGACTCTCAAAGGCCTTAATGGACTCTGAAGACCAACTCTTTTGGTTACCATCCTTTCTGATCATACCAGTCAGGGGCTTGACCAGAGACGAGAAGTTACGAATAAACCTCAGATAATAGTTGGCAAAGCCCAGGAAACGCTGCAGATAAACCGGGTCGGGGCCACTGTAGGACTGCCGAAAGTTTCTCTGGGTCCATTGAAAAATCAGCAGTGGAAATGACATAGCCCAGGAATTTAATCTGTTCACGATGGAACTCGCACTTCTCCAGTTTACAATAGAGATTGTTTTCTCTTAGTTTCTGAAGCACATGACAGACATCTGTGTGGTGGTTCTCCAGAGACTTGGAAAATATGAGGATATCGTCGAGATAAAACACCACACATAACTGCAACAAATCTGGGAGGACATCGTTAATAAATTCCTGGAACACTGCTGGGGAGTTACAAAGGCCAAAAGGCATTATGAGGTACTCATTATGGCCTGTTCTGGGATTAAAAGTAGTTTTCCACTCCTCGCCCTCCTTAATCCTCACGAGATTGTATGCCCCTCTCAAATCAAGCTTTGTGAAAACTGTTCCTCCCTTGAGGCGGTCAAATAACTCTGTATTCAATGGAATCAGGTAGGCATTCTTAATCGTGAAATGATTGAGACCCCTATAATCAATACAATGTCTCAGTTCACCACTCTTCTTCTTCACAAAGAAGAAACTAGAACCAGCAGGAGACATGGATTTGCGGATGCAACCTCGAGAAAGTGCGTCTACAACATATTCCTCCATGGCCTTATCCTCCAAGACCGACAAAGGGTAAACCCGGCCACGAGGGGGTATAGCACCAGGTTAAAGGTCAATTGCACAATTATAAGGCCGGTGTGGAGGCAAACTACTGGCTTGACCTTTGTCAAAGACATAGCTAAAATCGCGGTAGTCCTCCGGCAGGGAGGAGAGTGAAGAGGTGCAAAGGACCATGGCTACCTTCTGGAGGCATGTCTCACTGTATTGTGGTGACCAGGAGAGAACCTCAACACAGAGCCAATCAAAAGAGGGGTTGTGCCTCTGTAACCAAGGATAACAAATAACCAGCGGAAACCTAGGTGAGGAAATAACTTGGAATTGGATTATCTCATTGTAAAGAGCCCCTACGGCCATGGACAATGGAACCGTCTCATGAGTCACATGGGCAGGCTGTAGAAGTCTCCCGTCAAGAGCCTCAATGGCAAGTGGAGTGTCACGCAGCTGCAGCGGAATCAAATGCTGCGATACAAAGGCAGCATTAATGAACAGGCCTGCAGCCCCAGAGTCGATTAGAGCCTGTATCGCGATGGACAACTCAGCCCAAAAAAGGGTGACCAAAACCAGGGGCTTATCCTTCTGGATAACTGGGAACAAAACAACGCCACCTAAGGTCTGTCCATGACAGAACCTCAAGAGTCGGGCGTTCCCTGGACGGGTAGGACAAGACTTCAAAAAGGGACCTGCCTGGCCACAATAAAGGCACAATCTCTTCTTCCTCCTAAAGGCTCTCTCATCCGCAGAGAGACGCGTGAAGCCCAAGTGCATGGGTTCATCTTTACTGATCTACTCAGTACCAGGTTTGAGAGGCATGGGAGGCGAGGGAGGCAGAGGTGGGACTGCAAAGCTCGGAGGCAAACGTACAGGAGGCTTCCGCAAGCGCTCCTTAAAAGAGAGTCTTTCTCTTAGTCTGGAGTCAATGAGGATGGCACACATGATCAACCTCTCCAGCTCAGTGAGTATATCTCGGGCTGCTATCTCATTCTTGATGGAATCCAAGAGAACATGAAAAAAAGCAGCCATGAGGGCCTCATTGTTCCAAACAACCTCTGCTGCCAGAGTACGGAATTTAATGGCGTAGTCTGCAACAGTTCTCGTACTCTCTTTGATGGACATGAGGCACTTGGCAGCAGAAGCAGAGTGGGAACGTCAAATACCATTTTAAAGGAGACCACAAAGTCAGGGCAACTCAAGACAACAGGTTTTTACGTCCCCATAGAGGGTTTTCCCAGGCCAAGGCTCTCTCAGAAAGCAAAGATATCACGAAACCTAATTTGCTTCTGTCCATGGGAAACGCCTGGGGCAGTATCTCAAAGTAAATCTCAACCTGGTTGAGAAACCCTCTGCATTGAACTGGATCGCCCCCAAAGCAGAGCCGAACCAGACATACCATTATTGAGGTAATACTCGAGGCGAGTACCTGCACAAAGACTGGCACAGCAGCAGGGACGACCTGCAATTCAGGTTGTACTGGAGCAGCCACAGTGGGAGTTTCCAGGTGAGCCATGCGACTCAGGAGCGTTTGTAACGCTATGGCAAACTGATCCATGCGGTGATCTTGCTCATCTAATCTGAAAAAAATATTACCAACAAGTGGATTGACTGTATCTTCTGAATACATGGCCTTTGCCTACTATCAGGAACCATGAATCAGACCGAGACAGAAGTAGAGTTAAATCACACTTGTTTAATAATAATAATAAGGTAAACAGAGTAAGCATAGTCAAAACATGCCAGAGTTCAGTAACCGGATCGGGTAGTCAGCCAAGCAAATGTCAGAGAGCCAGAGATAAATGTAAGAGTACAGCAAGCACGATCAGGAGCCAGAAGGAACGTCAGCCGAGCAAGTCTTCAACAGGAAGGCAGGAGAAAGTCTCTGTGATGTTGACATGGGCGAAGGCAGAGATCAAGTGAGCTTGATGACTTTAAGTAGGCAGGACTGACGAGCAGAATCAACAGCTGGGTAACTATAGAGAGAGATGGGAGCTGGCAATTAGCCGACAGCAGAGCGGCCAGCTCAGAGAAGGAAGGGCTGAGCCCAGCCTTGACAATAAGGCACTCATGCAGAGAGGAACGCAAGAGATTCCAGACTTCCATCACGGACCTGCTGCTCCACGGCGACTCTTATAAAATTTCAGATATTTACAAACCGTTCTTGCTAAAGACCACTCCCTCAATTGCTTCCTCATCAACAGCAAACTGGGGTAAAGACTTTCCTGATTCAGATATAGTGGAAACGATTCTTCAAGGGTATAACAAAACCCATCAGCTGATCCCCAATGAGGTTTGGAGAGAAACTCAACTAAAGATCCTACACCGTGCTTATATACCCTTCCTCTCAGACAAGAATATTCAAAGCGTGGCCAGCTGCCCCATGTGTCGCCAGCCAAAACCATCCCTTTCCCATCGATTTTAGGCATGCCCCTCCATCTCCACCTTCTGGAATCAAGTCATCTCCTTCATATTCGATATAACTCTGCTAAAACTACATAAACTACCTACTCCTCAACTTCGGATACTGGGATGACCAACTGCTCCCGTAGTCCTCAACCACCCTTTCTATAAGGACTGGGCCTTGATTGGTCTCTTACTAGCTAGAAGATTAATTTTAAAAACTGGACCTCTTCTTATTGTCCACAGATCTCGCAACTCAAACGGGAGCTTCTAAACTTGCTTCACAAGGACAAACTCAACGATTTCAAACAAGAAATATCCACCGCATGTTTCTACTCCAGATGATGGGCTTTCATGCAATCGACCCTATCACAAGAGGAACTACAGAATTTTGAAAATTATTCATTCTCTTACTATGAGACTCTCACTACCACTCCTGAGGAAGAGGACACTTCTGACTTTCACCCCACACCTGTGGAACCAGATGCTCTAAATGTCATCCTTCATGACCACCCTTTTCCACCTCCGTCTACTTCAACCATCACCACTTCGCATGAGGGCACACAGCCCATGACTGTACCCTAGCCCTAGAGGCTTCTCTTTTTCATCTTTCTCTCTTCTTTATACAACATATTGGTGTTTGCTCCCTCTCATACCACCCACCCCCCCTCCTCTCCCCCTTCCTGTCCTCCCCTTTTTTGTTACAACTGGTAGCTCCCTAGGGACCCTCCAAGTTTGATCCATCTAGTTATCTCGACATGGTAGTTATATCTGAGTTTCCTGTTACTGCATATCCTACCCTTGTTATATGTCTTCACCCATGTATGTAAGTGCCTAGACTACTGGCTTATACAAACTGTTTTGAGAAAATTGTATACCCACCATTGTGATACCTTGTATTGCATTTTCCTTCAATAAAATCTACTGAAAAAAAAAAAAAAAAAATATATATATATATATATATATATATATATATATATATATCATCAAAGGTGCTGCTTTTTCCTACTAGACTAGCTGCAGAACAATGCCATAATGATGACTGAGATGAAGATGAACTTTTACTGAAATGAAGAATGCAAAAAGGAGGAGCCATAATCTGGCTTGTAGTCAGAGTCTGAGATTCTAAGATTTATCCTGCTGTGACTGTAAAGAAGAATGACCCATCCAATCAGCAATATCAGGAATCCGGCATGAATTAATGAACCTGCTGGTGTAGAGGCAAGCTGAAAAACTGTAATGTTTTAATTTGTCTGGAACATAGCAGAAAAAAACACTTGATACTATTTGGCCTAGAAATTAATTTTAATATTCAGGGCTTCAATTTTCCCAAAAAATAATGTAAGTACAGGATATTATAATTGATTGTTCTTTGTTGGTACTTGGGAAATAAGCTTTGCATTTACTTTTTCAGTACACAATGGAAAAATTACTGTATTTTGCATAGCATGCAGTTTGACTTTTGAATACAAGGCTTCAATTTGCACAGACAATACTTTTTATAGAACATCGTAAAACACAAAAAAACACATGCAGTTTTTTCTTACCAAACCTAAACCTACCCCTAACCAATATTTAAAGTGTATGAAAATGTTAACAATGAGCTTCTCTTATGTTCTCCCTTTTGTCCATGCTTAAAGTAGTACACTCCTTTTGCAGGACCACTATCCCGATATGGTCTATGAAGTATAGCTGTTGTATAGCAGTGTTACACAGAAGTCAGATTAAGGTAACCTGAATAGTCCTCAGCAAATCATTTATGATAATAATATATGGAACTCAACACTCCCCCCCCCCACCTCAAACACATAACACCTAAAGTAACGATCATGAAGATTTTTTTTTCTCCCTGTAGCAGAAAATAGAATTATACCGTGTGAGGGTTTTGTCATTCCTCTGGATCAATTGTGGGTTTAGGTATTAGAGGGGGAAAGGGATTTTAATGTATTTATTGTTGTTTTGTGGTTGAACTTGAAGGATACTATGCAACTATGTACTCTAACCCTAAAATTAGGTTATAACATTTTAAACACCAATTGTGCATGTTCATCACTGCCCTAATTCTTCCTCTGCCTAAAGTATGCAATTCCTGCATTAAAACTACACTGCCACAACCTTATTGCTAGAATAAAACAAAAAATGTCTGCTTTTCTAAATAACTTATAAACCTAGGAAACCTGTTATGAACTTCCCTTGCCACATTCTTCATTGTAATGCTGATCCTCTTCCTTCAATACTTGGCATCATTAATGAAGTGTAAGCATGCAAATGAGGACCTCTGCATGCTAATTCTAGGGTTGATGACTCACACTTTTTGTGTACACTGTATTAGGAAGCACATTCAGAATGAAGGCATGAAAACTTAGTGTAGGCTGTATTTTTTGCAAATGATGTGGTGCACTGTGATGTGTGCTGCACCTATGATGTGCTACCACACATTGCAATAATGTGCACAATACCACAATGAACTGGTGTGGATGAGTCCCTAAAGCCAGAGGGAAAGCATTACTAAAAGGGAATTCACTTTTTTAGGTGGTAAACAGGGGCAGCAAAAATATATATTTCATGACTGTGACTTAAATGGCAGTGTCACTTACACATATCTGTCATACCAAAACCATATTAAAGGTATTTATTAAAAAAAAGGTAATCTTCCTTTTTAAATGGCAATATTTTAGTGTACCCTGATTGTTCTATAGCTGTACAAAAAAAGAAAAACGAAATTCTTGCAGTTCACAAGTGCATCTGAGAAATAAAGTATACTTAAAGAAGAAGTAAACTCTGATGGGTTTTACTTCCTCTTTTTTCCCCTGCAAAGTAAAAGCATAATAGGCTAGTATGCATTGCATACTAGCCCAATATGTTGCACTTATCTGAAAACTAAGCCTGCGATGTCCCCGCTATCCCCGCTGGTGGCCGCATCCATCTTCACCCCTCTTCCTTCCGAGGCCATGGACTCCGGCTCTGTAACTGGCCTGAGTCACGTCACGTCACTCCTGCGCATGTGCGTGGCAGCCGCCGGTCATGGTACAGGCCCTTTAGAAATCCTGCCCTTTCTTTGGTGCTCATGCGCCGATGATGTCGGCGCAAGCGTATATGGTAAATATCTCCTAAACCGTGTAGGAGATATTTCCAGTACCTACAAATAAGCCTTATTATAGGCTTACCTAAGGGTAAAAGTGATGTAACTAGGTTTACGACTACTTGGAAGTATACCAATTTTTTTTCATTTTGAGTAAAGCAGGTATTTTTTAAAACCCCATGGTTGTTTGCCGCCCATGCCCTATTTAGAATATTTCCCCTCACTTCCTGTCATGTGGATACATTAAGAAGTGACAGGAAATCTCTCAAGCAGGTATATCCCCTCTTAGATCTCACCTTAATTTTTGTTCTGGGGACAACTCAAATTTTGACCTTAGTGGCAAATAAAGTGTGCAAATCTCCCTAGTAGGGATGCAAATACCTCCTTAAAGAAGTTATAATTGTTTGTTACTCTATCCAAAACTAAACAAGTTTTGCCTTTATATATTTTTCAGATACAGTATGTACACCTAAGAAAATGTCCTCCCTCACATTTTACAAATGTCAAAGGATGTCTGAGATGGTTGAAAAACCGACCAACCTCATGACTAAGCTATACTTACATACTGACTGACTTTGTACAAGGTTAGCCTGGTCACATAAAATGTTTAAGGTCTGTACTCTTATTCTCCCTATATGTAACTATATGTTCAATATAAGATCTGCCATTGGCACGGGTATAGCTGGACACTGGAGTGCTTTATAGTTAAAATATACTTTGCAAAAAAGGGCATTCATGTACATGTAATTAACTATGGAATATGTTACTTGTGAAGATATTTCCTCTTCAACACATTGTCTATGCTGACCCTGAGCCTGGAGCGCATTGCTTATGCTTACATTGCATACAGACACTAGAGCTAAATTTCCATCACCTGATATTCTAAAATCTGACAACAATAAAAAATATACTATATATGCAGGATACAATCATTATCCTGCAATAAATGCATGTGAAATGTACCTCATATCTGCATGCTTTTTCTTATTTGAACCATGAATAAAGGATATTAGTATATACTTGTCAGGGCTGGCTCAGCTCTTCCTTCTCTGAGCTGGCTGCTCAGCTGTCAACTAATTGCCAGCTCTCATCTCTCTCCCCGGTAACCAGCTGTTGTGGATCTGCTCATCAGTCCCGCCTACTTAAAGATCTCCAGCTCACTTCATTCCTGCCTTCACCCTGGTCACATCACAAGAAACCATCTCCTGTATTCCTGTTTAAAGACTGGCTTTGCTGACATCCCTTCTGGCTCCTTATCCTGCTTGCTGTTCCTCTACTTGGATCCCTGACTTCTGGCCTGGCTGATTACCAGATTTGGTTACTGACTTCTGGCCTGGCTGATTACCCGATCTGGTTACTGAACTCTGGCTTGGCTGACTACCCGATCCAGTTACTGGACTCTGGCTATGCTTTGACTACGCTTACTCTATTTACCTTTTTATTTTTATTAATAAACAAGATTTTACTGTACTTCTGTCTCGGTCTGGTTCATGGTTTCTAACAATACTGTATGTTCATGAGAGGAAGGTTTTTTCCATTCCCAGTCTCTACAAACCCCTTTATACAGGGGGGCAGATTTCTTGGTTCGACTGTTTGGGGAGATGCTTTTTTTTTATCATTAAAAGATTTATTAAAGAGAAAGTGAAGGTAATAACATGCAAAATTCGCAAATCGCAGATGCAACTGCGGGTGTTTTTTCGATACAGCATAAAGAAGAGAAAATCATACTCTAAACCATAGATAAGCTATAAACAGTAACAATCATGTATCTTATATTATGGTTACATTACTTGTATTCGGTCACTAAAATTTAAGTTCAAACTTATGAAGAATCCGACTGACCACTTTCCATGAAATTGACATTATTAATCGTTAATAAATACAGAATATGTGTAGTATTATCTTATGGTATATATTTACAGCATCTGCAGAAATATTAATGCCAGATGTATAGGTGAAGAAAGAGAAAGGGAAAGGAAATAAGTAGTAAAAAAGAATGTAAAGGTGCTGTGCAAGTCTTAGGTTTGCTTCTGGTTGCCATTACAGATACCAGAAAGCGAACTCTGACCTCAGATGTTCTTACTGATCTTATGAGGATTTGTTGTTTACAATCTCTCCGTAAGTTTGAGAGTATTTGAAGCTAAACCAAGGTTGCCATGTCTTATGAAATCTTTCCACATTACCCCGTTCCTGAGCCAGGGTGTCCTCCATCTCGCAAACATCACTTATTCTAAGCAGCCATTCCGAGATAGAGGGGACCCTGGATGAGTTCCAGTTCAAGGGAATTAGTGATTTAGCTGCATTAAGCAGGTGTTTGGTCAGGGAATGTTTATATCTCTTAAAAGAGAAATTAGTCACATGTATTAGGCAACATGCTGCATTTAAATTCAGTTTAGTATCTGTAATCAATTTGATTAAGTTTCAGACTTCCTTCCAATAGCCTTTAATCAGGTTGCATTGCCACCAGATATGTGTCAATGTACCTGTTTCTTGTTGACACCTCCAGCACATCTCTGATCTCTGGTTATCCCATTTGTGAAGTCTGTCAGGAGTATTGTACCAGTGCATCAACAATTTGTAACTCGTTTCTTGTTGTTTTGTGTTCATAGAGCATTTATGTGCCATTATGCAAGCATACCTCCATTGTTTTTCTGAAATCTCCACCTTCAGGTCCTCAGACCACCTCCTCCTATGTTCATCCTCCGCCATGCCTTTCGGATTTTGTAGCCATGTATAAGCAACCGAAGTGGCCCTGTCCAATGGAGATTTGCCATGGCAAACCGATTCTAATTCAGTCAGGGGTCTGATCAGGTCTCGAGAGTGTGCAAATTTGTTTAAGTAGCTCAGAATCTGGAAGTACGTCCACTGACGAAGGAAAGGTAGATTACTTTCTGATTTAATGGATAACCAATCTTTGAGTTTGTCTCCCTGGAAGCAGTCACCTGCAATCAGGGGGGATGTGTCATTTATGTTTTGTAGAGTGGTGTTTTGTTCACCTGGAGGGAAGTCTGGGTTGTCCTTCAGTGGTGTTAATGGGCTGGGAAGTGTAATTCCTTTTTGTTTAGCTAAGATATTTGTTATCTCTAGGGTGGTTCCTGTCAAGGGGTGACTTTTTAATATATTTGGGTATTTTTTGTGTGGAATCCAAGGTGTATAGATTAGAGGGATGGGGCTTAAGTCTGCTTCTAATGAAACCCAATCTGTCGCTTGTTCATGACAATGCCAGTCAATGACCCTAGCTAAGTGTGAGGCGTAGTAATAGTGTTTGAAGTTTGGTAATCCGATCCCTCCAAATTCTTTGGGTTGTGTTAGTTTGGTTAACTTTATCCTGGGTTTCCTATGTTGCCAGAGGAATTTCAGGATGACGGAATTCAAGCTTGCAAAAAATTTCTGTGGTATTTTCACTGGTAGAGTGCGCATAAGGTAAAGGAATCTAGGCAATATCACCATCTTGATAATTGCTGCTCTCCCAAACTATGAAATATAGCCTAAATTCCAATCTCTAAGGTCCCTCTCGCAATTTCTAAGGAGCGGGATGTAATTCCTCTCGAAGATAGATTGCAAATGAGGTGTTAACCAGGTTCCCAGGTACTTCAGTGCTGAGGGTTCCCATCTAAATGTTGAATTTGCTGTAGTTTGTTTGAGAATCTTGTCTGGTAGCGATATATTTAGGGCCTCAGATTTTGTGTAGTTGAGTTTTAAGTTCGATAGATATCTGTAGTGTGAGAATTCCTTTAGTAGATTAGGGAGGGATATTAATGGATCCGTCAGAAAAAATAACAGATCATCGGCATATGCTGCCACTTTGAACTCCCTGTCCTTCACCCTAAATCCCTGGACCGCCCTATTAGATTATACTCTTCTGATAAAGGGTTCTAACGTAAGACTAAACAATAAAGGTGACAATGGGCACCCCTGTCTAGTCCCGTTTGTGATGTGCACTCTCCTTGACAGCGTTCCAGTGATTTTTAAGTGTGCCGACGGATTGTGGTACAGCGCAGAAATCCACGACATCATGCGTGTCCCCAACCCTACGTGTCTACATACTGCCAGCATGTAATCCCATGCTACTCTATCGAAGGCCTTCTCTGCATCCGTAGAAAGGAGAAGGCCCTTGATATTTTCACTGTGTGGATCAAAAGTAAAGCTTTGGTGACATTGTCTTTGGCTTCTCTGCCCGGGACGAAGCCGACTTGTTCCAAACCTATCAGCCCCGGGAGGAGGGGACCCAACCTTAGTGCAAGAATTTTTGCGAATAATTTAACGTCGAGGTTCAACAAGGATATGGGTCTGTAACTAGCACATTCCCAAGGGTCCTTACCCTCCTTTGGTATTATTGCAGTGTGTGCCGAGAGGAAGTCGGGGGTTATTCCCCTTGGTGAGGACATGGAGTTCAAAGGGTTTCTGAGAGGATCTGCTATGATGTCGGTGAAGGTTTTGTAGTATATTGCGGAAAAGCCGTCCGGCCCTGGGCTCTTACCTGACTTGAGTTGAGCTATAGCTAGTTTCAGTTCTAGGGACAAAATGGGTTCTTCTAGTAGATCAGAGTCAGAGGTGCTAAGAGTTGGTAAGTCACTTTGTGTCAGGTATTCCTGGATAATTTGTGCCCTATCCCCTGTCATGTGAGGTTGTTTGTGTTGTTTCGGTAGATTATATAGGCCGGTATAAAAGTCATGAAAGTGTTCTGCAATCGTCTCCGATGTTACGTTGAGTTTTCTGTTCTTGTTTTTAATACCTGAGATGTGATTGTTCCGCGTATGATCCCTCAATGCTCTTGCTAGTTATTTGCCTGTCTTATTTCCCGATTCGTAGTAAATTTTATGTTTGATGAACAGCATTCGTTTGAATTTTGTGTCTAAAATCTGTTGCAGTTCTTTCCTATTATCTAAAAGTTTTGTGGCTGAATCAGTAGAGAGGAACTGTTTGTGTAGTCTTTCCAGAGTGTTGATCTGTGTTATCAGTGCTTTTACTTGAGCTTCTCTCTCCCTCTTACACTTGGAGCCCATTTTAATCAGTATCCCTCTTATGCCCCGTACACACGGTCGGATTTTCCGATGGAAAATGTCCGATCGGAGCGTGTTGTCGGAAATTCCGACCGTGTGTGGGCGCCATCGGACATTTTCCATCGGATTTTCCGACACACAAAGTTGGACAGCAGGAGATAAAATTTTCCGACAACAAAATCCGATTGCGTCAATTCCGACCGTGTGTGGCCTGTTCCGACGCACAAAGTGCCACGCATGCTCAGAAGAAATTCCGACACGGGACAGCTCGTTCTGGTAAACTTAGCGTTCGTAATGGATAAAGCACTTTCGTCACGCTGCAATGTAAAAAATGGTTTAATACAGCGCACTCTCTTCTTCTTTATAATGTGACAAGAATTAAGTCGTTTTGATGCTCATATTCACACACACTTCTCACAAACTTTTTTCGTTACTATTTATCGGGATTCCCTCAATATATTTTGATTTCTCACATCTCACAACATATTTTTTAATTTTTTTTTTTTACTTTAATGTAGAATCTTTTTTTGTGTTTCTCTTTTTATTTTTATTTTTTTTGGTGATTTTGATTTGTACTCCCGAAAATGTTTGTGTGTTTTTTGTGACAAGTTCCCACAACACCATTGATATGTTGTTCTATTTAATCTGTAGGAGGAGATTGTTTGGTGTTGTTGTCCCTTGTTAATTTCACATTGTACTTTAGAAATGTACCTGAATACTCACCAACAAACTGTCCTTTTTGGATGAAAACACACACAGGAGAGTAGAATTTACCTAAAAATATTTTATTAAGGGGTCACAACTATAAAAAAACAAAGAGGGAGCAACGCTGGAGAAACTGCAGAAGTGGGCGAAGCCTTGGACCCCCAGGGCAGACATCAATTATTTAAAAGCAAAATTGGTGGCCTGAGGAGTCCATATCTAAGGGAGGGCAGTCTGGTCCAGAAGTCCCAGAGATCCGGAAAGCAGCAGATGACATCTGTGTCCCCAGGCTGTGGTCATACGAGAGACTGCAGCTTCTGTCAGACCAGACTGAACCCAGGGCCATTACTCTCAGGTCTTCTTTCCACGCTTCCTTACAGGCTTTGGCTGTGGTGGTGGAGTTGTGGCAGCAGGAGGAGGAGGATCGTCCCTCTCCATGACATCCGTCTTGGGTGTCAGTTCCCCACTCTCCCCCTTACGAAGGACTTTATAAATCAAGTCCTCAGAGATCTTGCGGTGGCCCTCCTGCATGCCCAGCAATTTGGTGGCAGCCATGCAGGCAAAGGCCTCTGCAGGACTGGGGAAGGCTCTGAGGGATGCCGAAGCCTCCTGGATCAGCCTGTACACTGAATCCTGCACAGGACTGGGAGTGGCCTTCCTGGCCCTTTTATATGGCAGGCGGAGGGGAGGGACCTGAGACTCAGTCAGGCTGCGACTTGTCCCTGGCTTCTCTTGGCTGCCACTTAGCCCCGCCTCCTCCTGGCTGCCACTAATCCCCGCCTCCTCCTGACTGCCACATTCCACAGCCTCCTCCTGGCTGAGGTCTTCCTGTGTATGAAAAAGGGACATAGTTTTAGTATTGTTTTCATCAATCACACACAATTTTCACCTCCTGACTGCTGCAAATTGAATGTTAACAAATATAACAGACTATCCTTCTGAGCCCAGCATTTTGCATTCTTGTCCCAATTATTTTTGCCCACTACTGTCTATTGATATGTAAAACACTTTTTTTAATCAGCAATTAGTGATCAATAATAACATCTAGTAAACTTCATTTCTTTATTGACCAGAAATCAGTAGAAGAATGCTATACCTGACTCCAGCTGGGCTCCTCCACTTCTTCCTGGCTGGAAGGCACAGGTTGGACATCGGAAGCCTCAGCTGGGATGGAAGGAAGAATGGAAGGAAGAGTGGAGAGGGATTCCCTGACTTCAGTGTGGTCTGACAGAAATCGCAGTCTCTCATAGTACCACAGCCTGGGGACATAAATGTCATCTGCTGCAGCTCCGGACCTCTGGGAATCTGTGACCTTCTTGCGCTCCCTAAGATATGTGCTCCTCAGGCCACCAATTTTAGCTTTTAAATAAGGGATGGTTGCTGTGGGGACCACCGGCTTCACTAACTCCAGCAGTTTTTTAGCCAGCGCTGCCTGCCTCTTCTGTTTGTGGTTATAATGGGGGTGTCTCACCTGCCACAGACAGGGCAGCTCCCTGTACTTGTCAATAAACAGGGGCAGGAAATTGTGGTCATTGAACCCATCCATTTTCTCTGCAAGACACAACACAAGACAAACCCTAATGTCAGGCCAAACTCCCCTAATATTGTTACAATATAGGCTTCAATTTCGAAGCAGTATAGGCCCAAGTTTAGATCCTACCTTCGTTAGCACGATCGGCGTCTCCGATGCTCCTTCCTCCGCTCACAGATCGTACGTAAGACGCGCGCGTTACGATTTATACACACTGCGCATGCGTATAACTCCGCCCGCCCCTGACGTTCTTTCTATTCTATTCCCCGCCCCTTTTTGTTTGGCGCAGTGGAGGAAGAGCACATGGCGGAGAGACAGCAGGATAGTGCTAATTACAGCAACGAGGAGGAGGAGGAAAGGCTGGAGCCTGAAACGTCCCGATCCAGAAGGAGATTAAAGGACTCAAATATGTCCTTTGGGGAGATGTTGGAAATGGTGGACATCCTGAAGAAGGCCGACTATGATGGAAAGTATGGGCCTTACCCCAACCACAATGTCCGAAAGGCCAAGATCATGGCGAAAGTGGTCAGGAGTCTGCACCGGAAATTCGGGGTACGACGATCGAAAGATCGGCTCAGGAAGCGGTGGTCGGACCTGAAATTACGAGAACATGAGCAGTACAGAAAGATCCGGAGAGTGCTGCAAAAAAGTAAGTAGTTGTGCTGTGTTCCTATTGTTCTTGTGTTTATTACGTTCGTGCTGCTCCATGTGCTTTTAGGAACTGTTGTACAGTTTAAAATGGCAACTTTCATGTTCATGGGCACATTATTCGTTCGGATCACACATTTTTTTTTTTCGGACTATAAAATACCATTGTTTAGCCCATATGCATTTGGCCACCATTTTGAGGCCCTATACTTGTCTTCAAAGAATTGGGTTGTGTAGATGGCTTTGTTACTAGAATGAAATGCAAACTAGATTGTGTGTAAGGAGAGGACAATGAGCAGCTGTTTTCACATCTGGACACTGGAGCACTAGTGTGGGACACAAGAACACCATTTTTATTAGGGGGGCCACACAGGTGCTCCAGTGTATACTATAGGGGGGTCTCCATCTGTGAAGCTTGTACCAAACAGGTAAAGTATTGCAGCTTGACAAAGGACACTAAAAAAGCTACATCTTGGAACTCTGCTAAAATAGACAATTGTACCTCACTTCCAAGCAATGTTTCCTATTTATAGTTCTGCCATCAAATATCTGTGTGCTAATTATACCTTTTGGTTTTACATAGGGGAGAAAAGACTCGGAGGACACCCCTCATCCGAGGAGACCAGAGCCCCCCCCTGGAAGAAGGGAAAATCCCCCCAACACAAGATGAGCAGGAGGAAGAAGACGTGGTGGAACTAGTCACCACAACAGGTGAGTGTCTGCGACCACAGGCTCAGATAAGAGATGGATGGCGGCATTTTTTTTAGACCTAATTTATTTTGGGTTTCCTTTCTTTTTAGGTGATCGTGAGGTTGTGGATGAAGATCCTTTCACATCCGAAAGTGCCCAGATCCTGATCGGGGAGAACATGGGGTGTAATTTACAATTGGAAAACATCAAGCAAAACATCAATGATGTTATTCTAAAATATAAAAACATCATTGATGTTTTGGGGCGAGTTTAAAGCCCCTCCAAATCACTTTCTTCTTTTGTCTGCTACAACGTGCGAAATGTTTTTGTGATTTTTCCCAAAGCCAAATTTGGAGGATGCACACAGTGTGTCAACATGTGCTATCTGCCATCACGGGAGATCAATGGACGCGTTTTGGGGGTGCAACTGCTTCCTCAATAATAAAGTAGCGGTGAGGAAGGGCTTTCTCCCCCAAAACACATCCCTTGATCCCCCCTGATGGCAGATAGCACATGTTGACATTGTGAAATTTGTGTGCATCTTCCAAATTTGGCTTTTCCAGGGGTGATTTCCCCCATCTGAACGCAATATCAAACACAGTTCCTAAATACTCATGTCTGATATTGCCTTCAAGTTCTACCAAATGTGAACTTTGTAAGATCAAGATTTGTGTCTTTCTTGTGGGTTTTACACAGGCCTGTTTTCTATAAAATGCACATTTTGATTTTGGATAATGACACCACAAAATATGTTATACAACAAACATGTCGGTTTGTCAGAAAAACCTTTGGTAAATGCACATGTGATTGTGCTGGTATTAAAAAGATTGTTCATCAAGAATGTGTGGATTATTGTCTAAACGCTACACTTTTGGGGTGATGTAATTGTTGTTTTATGAGAAAATGGGGGTAATTTCCTAAGGGCAAATCCACTTTGCACTACAAGTGCAGTTTCAGTGCAGTTGCAAGTGCACTTGTAGTGAAAAGTGTCTTTGCATTTAGTAAATAACAGCCAACAGTGCTTTGTATAAGGTTACACAATCACGCCATTTTCTGCACTCCACACATTTCTGTCAGGGTCAGCTCAAACAAACACAAGCAGTAAATGTCCACAAAGAAGAGCCTGGGGGAGATGCCTGTCGAGAACTTGAGGTCCTGCAGGCTTCTCCCTGTGGCCAAATACCGCAAGGTAGCGACCAACCTCTGCTCCGCAGTGATGGCTTGCCTCATGCAGGTATCCTGCCTGCTGATATAGGGGGTCAGCGAAGCCAACAAACGGTGAAATACGGGGTCCGTCATCCGGAGAAAGTTCCTGAAATCACCAGGATTATTCTCACGGATCTCACGGAGCAAAGGCATATGACAGAGCTGGTCACGCTGAAGCAACCAATTCTTGGTCCATGAACTCCTCCTCGCCCTGTTCATGGACTGGACTTGTGTCAAGGTCAGGACCCCAACACCAAGCCCCCGCACAGCACGAACTGTACGAGTAGTACGCATACGAAACATGGCTAGAAAATGGTCGGCTGCTCAGAACGAAGTAACAGAACGCACTGAAGAACAGCAAGGCCTGTGAAGAGCGACCTGAAAAACAGCACGAGTAGACAAGATCGCACAGAAAACTCCGATACGAACTGACTGCACGCACTGAAGAGCAAATACAAACCCACAAGCACAAACTGAACGGCAGAAAACGATCTGAAAGCCACGAGTCTGAAAAAGCGCGAATCGTCTCTCACCAAACTTTTACTAACACGAGATTAGCAAAAGGAGCCCAAAGGGTGCCTCGCTTGGTTCTGAACTGGCCTTTTCTAGTCTCATCGTACGTGCTTGACGTCACCGCGTTCTTGGCGATCGGAAATTCCGACAACTTTGTGCGACCGTGTGTAGGCAAAACAAGTTTGAGCCAACATCCGTCGGAAAAAATCCGAGGATTTTGTTGTCGGAATGTCCGAACAAAGTCCGACCGTGTGTACGGGGCATTATAGTGCACTTGTGTGCTTCCCTTATCATCAGAGGATCTACGTCTGAGGCAGTATTTTCCTGAAAAAACTGTGTCAGATTGGTGGTCAACTCTTTGACTAGTGAAGGGTCGGTTAGAAGCGACGCGTTCAACCTCCATGTCGGTTGTCGTTGTGTGGGCCCAGTAGATTCATGGTTAGGGAGATAGGTGTATGGTCTGATATCGTCTGAACACCTATGTTGGCCCCCGTCACTTGGGCAAGGTCTCTTTGTGACACAAAAAGGTAGTCCAAGCGTGCATACCTTGAGTGTGGTATAGAAAAGTGTGTATAATCTCTTCCGTCAGGGTTTGAAAAACGCCAAGTGTCTATCAGCTGCAGGGATTGCAAAAGGGATTTGATCTTTTTAGAACTTTGTAGGAGATACACGTCTTTCCGTTTGAGGTATCTGCGAGTGGATTTAACGGTATGTTGAAGTCTCCTCCTAAGATCAAGCATCCCGATGCAAACCCCGCAAACTTCCTGACAATGTTTTGGCAAAATGGTACATGTCTTCTATTAGGGAAATAGACGTTGGCTAGTGTTATCGGAGAAGGGTGGGGAATACCGCGCCAATCAGAAACATAAAGTAGCAGCCAACACTCCAATACGACCAAATTGTGCAAATACATAAACATAAATAGTGTAGCGCTAAATATAAACGACTGTGCAAAAATTAGTGTACGAAGAAAAAGAGAAAGTCATTCCACAGTGAAGTGAAAGATAATCTTATCTTATCTCCGGATTACATATTTATGAAAAATATCAAATGTGTAGTGTACCAACATATAAGAAAACACTCATATATTAATGGAGATAAAAGGAATATAAATGAAAAAACACAAAAATAACGTGATAGGCTTAAAGTGTCCACATTCCAAAGGAATATAAATGCAATCTTAGGGGATGAGAAAATGTCCCAAATTTCAGAGATGTGGCCGCAAAATGGATCTGAAAATATTCTATTCCCAATGATCTATCATGCAAACAAGGCGGATTCCATGCAATGCAAATAATCCATAAATGTGTCCTCCATAATGATCTGATCAACACAAAAGATAAGGTACTCTTACCAACTTTGGTGGACTCACAGGCCGTTGGCGGTGAGTCAGAAAGGCTTGCACTGTCTCAGAATGGAGGACAGTATGGAAGCAGGTTATGTGCTGGTAAACTTCCTCCTCCAAATGGAATGCCCGGATCCTGCCCGAATGGTCTGCACGATCTCCGTTTAGGTCAGAAGTGGTAACCATGTTTAAAGAAAGAAAAAAGGAGCCTCCACATGGTGTAAATCCAACAATTCAATTGGCATTTATTCGATCAATCACGACCATTAACAGTCCATAAAAAATATAAAATAAAAAATATTGAATCGATTCCAGTATTTAAAAGACAAGCGTGGTATGGGTGGCTGGGTACAGCAAGGAGACCCGACGCGTTTCGTCTGAAGAGACTTCTGCTGGGGTGTGTGCCATCCTGCCACCACCACGCTTTTATACACATATTGAATTAATAAGACATAAACAGCTGATTACAGCATCGCGCGCTCTAACTTCCTGGATACCTGGCGTGCGTTCCAATTCCAGTCATGTGTTTCACATATTAGCCAATAGAAAGGCGCCTCCGTCTCTACCACCCAAGCCTCGGTCTGGATATCCTATCCGGATACGCTCTCAGTAAACGGAAGTGTGAACTATGTATCAGCCCATAGTAAATCGTCATCGCGTATGACGCACACGTGACCGACGTCACGTGATAACGTCTGACGTATCATTGGATAAACCCAATTACGTCAATCCGGAAGTAGGGACACATTGCTAAGGCCGTTGGAGCGCGCTTGCGTTCCAAGTGGATCATCGAGAACGGAAGTAATTTAAAAAGATAATGAATACTGCATACTGAACCGTAAGCAATATTAATGAAACTTTTAGGCCAAAAGTCAATTACTGTGTTAAAACAGTTAGAATTTCTAATCGGATCAGGAAGTTAGTATGCATAGCGAAAAAACATTTTTTTAAAAAAATAAAACCTGAATCTAGTACATCTATGTTCCTAGACATAAATAAAAGATAGGAATGGATATCTAAACTCATATCCTATCATAAGGCATATCAAGTCACAATAGTATTAACTAGATAATGAAGCGTGTCAGAGCACACACAATGAAAGTATTAAAACTCGGCAAAAAAAAATTATCAAAAATAAAATAAAGCAAGAAAAAATAAAATAATAAATAAAATATGCCAGGACCTAATAATTCTGACCAAAGTGAATAAAAATTGCACATAGCCTGATGAAAACCACGCACTCTGTATTTACTCACAATAAAACTTGAAGTGGTTATCTATCCAAAGAGGGGGGAGGGGGGGGAGAGGAGACTTGGGACATTTTTAATCCAAGGCTGAAAAGGACCAATATAAGATGAGGGAGGGGGAGGGACATTTATCACGATTGATTAATAAATGAGTTAATGTCCCACTCCACATTAAGCCCATGTGGGGTAAAACATCTTAATTGGTGTATCCAGAAAGTTTCAAGCCTTGATACTCCTCTTACACATGACTCACCCCTCCAATGAGGGGTGAACTTGTCAATTATTTGGAACCTAGTACCAGTAGGGTCTCGATTGTGGCATGATAGATAGTGATTGGGCACACTATGATTAGTGCGTCCTTTTTTAATGGATTTAATATGTTCATTGACCCTTATGGCAAACGTACGAATAGTCCGCCCTATGTACTGCTTCCCGCAAGGACATGTGATAAGGTATACTATGTACCTAGTCGAACATGTAACAAAATGTTTAACGGAATATTCCCTCCCGGTGACGGTTGATCTAAACGTCTCAATCTTACGGGATGTATATGTGTTATGTTTACACACCCTACATCGTCGGCAAGGAAAAAAGCCCTTCATATTCTGAAAAAATGAGGGGACGGAAGGGGGGTCAGTTATATTGGGAGCAATCTGCCCTCTCAAGGACATAGCCCCTCTATAAATCACCCCAGCCTGTTCTGGCAGGACTGGTCCCAAAACAGTGTCATTTTTTAGGACTTTCCAATGCCTGTGAAAAATGTCCTTGACCTGTTTGTGCTGGATCGAAAAGTTAGTAAGGAAAGACCACTTATGTTTGTTTTCTGAATTACGTTTAGGTTGTTCTGAAATAAGTATATTCCTGTCCACTAGGGAAACATTATGAATCACTTCATCAATCTCAGATGCGTTATAACCCTTGTCAGTGAATCTAGATTTTAAGATATTCGCTTGATCGAAATAGTCAGTGAGTTGCGAACAGTTGCGTCTTATTCGCAACAGCTGACTACGGGGAATGGATCTCAGCCAAGCTGCATGGTGGCAGCTGTCGATCGAAATGTATCCATTCCGATCGGTGGCCTTGAAGAAGGTCTTCGTAGTAAGGTGACCATCAACAACTGCGATCTCAAGGTCCAGAAAGTGAATAGTCGACCGACTTGCTTCGTAGGTCAATTCTATCCCAATCTGGTTATTGTTCAAAGTACCCATAAATTCATCCAGAGATTCCATATTTCCTCTCCATAGGAGGAGGATGTCGTCAATATACCTGGCCCACAATACCAATTGTGGTGGGTCCAAGGTGTAGACGACATCCTCCTCCCATTTGGCCATAAATATATTGGCCAGGCTAGGGGCGAACTTCGCCCCCATAGCCACCCCTTTTTTCTGAAGATAAAACTCTCCATTGTACCAGAAGTAGTTGTGTTTAGTGGCAAAACACAATAAATCCATTATGAACCTCTTCTGAGTACCCGGGATCGTACCATTTCTGGAAAGGAAAGAGTTAACTGCTTTAAATCCCAAATCGTGGGGTATACAAGTATACAGCGCCTTAACATCAGCTGTAGCGAGAATGAGGTCATCACTATAGGTGACACATTCAAGTTTAGCAATGGTGTCTTTAGTGTCCTTTAGGTAAGATGGCATGGATTTCACCAGCGGTTGGAGAAAAAAATCAATATACTTTCTGATACGGGACGTTATGGAGTTGATGCCGCTGATAATTGGGCGGCCTGGAGGGTGTGTGACATTCTTATGAATCTTCGGTAAATAATAAATTATGGGAATACGCGGAGCAACTGGAACTAAAAAATGTCTCTCCTTCTTATCAAGAATTCCAAGATGGGAACCAGTATCTACCAGATCAACCAAACGTTTCTTAAACTCAGATGTAGGATTTTTAGTTAATTTTGAATATGTCTCAGTATCACCGAGAATTTTAGTCATCTCCGTGTGGTAATCTGCTTTGTCAAGAATGACAATTCCGCCCCCCTTATCAGCGGGACGGATGACAAGGTTTTTCCGCTCACAAAGGGATTTGAGTCCGGTTTTTAAATTAGGGTCATTGTATATTCTCCTATCTGGTAGCTTATCTAGGTCTTTAAGAACTAGATCTCTGAAGACTTTAATCGATGGTGCCACCGGACCGGGAGGGTTAAACAGTGATGGGTTAGCAAGCCCTGAATGTACAGAGTGCGATGTTATTTCGGTGGTTTGAGGTCTAATGGGATTAGACATAATATATCTCTGGATGTTCAACTTCCTGATGTATTTGTGCACATCTATGAAAGTTGAAAATTTATTTAATTTTTTTGGGGGTACAAATTTTAGGCCTTTATCCAAAACCGATTTCTCAGCTTTGGATAGTTCAACATTACTTAAGTTAAAAATACCACTATCCCTTATACACGTTTTCTTTTTACTGGCACGCCACCCCCCTCTGGTGCCGCGCCGGGATTTGGATTTCTGGGGTAACTTTCTCCTTCTTTGTAAAAATCCCCCCGTGTAGAAGGGCCTGGTAAATTCTGGTTGTAATTGAATGGTGATCTGGTATGATACCCCTCATCCCTATCCGAATAGGGGTATCTGGAACCATGATCATCATTAAATCTTCTTTCTCTAAGTGGAGAGAACCTATTCTGCGTATGAACCGGAGTTCTCTGGGGATATTGGTAATCTGAATAATGTTCATAGTGGTCATTATTTCTTCTCCAAGGGGATGAATCCTGTCTCTGATGGTCATAGTACGGTCTCTGGTTTTTATTTACTCTAGCCCTACCTCTGTTGTTTCTACCCCTTCCTCCATTAAGGGAGGATGAGTTCCTCCGTTGAGGTAAGGGTGTATAAGGTCTGTTAGGCGGGTAATGTACTTCCTGTATATTGGATTCAATCCTATTAAATGGTTGTTGTGAGCCCAAAGGAACAGGGTTAGAATTTGAACTGGGTGCCTGTCCCGTCTCCGGAACTGTGATCGGTGGATTTTTTTCCTGCCAATTAAACACACACCCATTCTTATAGTCACAGATGTCTCTAGTATATTTCTTTTGTTTTTTGACCCTCTGTTCACGCTCTTCCTTCTCCAAGTGGTCTTTGAGATTAGTAGAGAGCGAGTTATACTCAGCTAGTTTTTTATGTGGAAGGAGTTTGTCTCTAATTTCCTTAATTTCTGTGTCCAAGGTTATCTTCCTTAGACGTTTCCTTTCAATCAGGAACCCCAATAAGGAGATACCTGCCTCATTAAAGTAGCGAAACCAGGATTCCAGGTCAGGCTCTCCCTGTTGGGGGTGGATATTCCACCTTAAACCTCTTGGGACCAAGCGCTCCTTTGAGTATTGCTCTAGGAAAGCTATATCCCATTCTAGGTGGAGTTCTGATACCATCAGGTTTTTCAACCTGAGGAAAAGTCCTCCTATCTCGGAGTCACTATTCAAGGGTGTAAATACACCTTCTATATTAAATGTACGATTATTGCGATAATCAAAGATATCCATTACTTTTTTATTTTAATGAGTATTTATAAGTCTTCACTTATGTAGCCAAAGAGTGGAGAAAGGCAGCGGTAATAAAGTCAAAGAAATAAACACAGAGAAGGGTGGGGAATACCGCGCCAATCAGAAACATAAAGTAGCAGCCAACACTCCAATACGACCAAATTGTGCAAATACATAAACATAAATAGTGTAGCGCTAAATATAAACGACTGTGCAAAAATTAGTGTACGAAGAAAAATGTGGAGGCTCCTTTTTTCTTTCTTTATACATGGTTACCACTTCTGACCTAAACGGAGATCGTGCAGACCATTCGGGCAGGATCCGGGCATTCCATTTGGAGGAGGAAGTTTACCAGCACATAACCTGCTTCCATACTGTCCTCCATTCTGAGACAGTGCAAGCCTTTCTGACTCACCGCCAACGGCCTGTGAGTCCACCAAAGTTGGTAAGAGTACCTTATCTTTTGTGTTGATCAGATCATTATGGAGGACACATTTATGGATTATTTGCATTGCATGGAATCCGCCTTGTTTGCATGATAGATCATTGGGAATAGAATATTTTCAGATCCATTTTGCGGCCACATCTCTGAAATTTGGGACATTTTCTCATCCCCTAAGATTGCATTTATATTCCTTTGGAATGTGGACACTTTAAGCCTATCACGTTATTTTTGTGTTTTTTCATTTATATTCCTTTTATCTCCATTAATATATGAGTGTTTTCTTATATGTTGGTACACTACACATTTGATATTTTTCATAAATATGTAATCCGGAGATAAGATAAGATTATCTTTCACTTCACTGTGGAATGACTTTCTCTTTTTCTTCGTACACTAATTTTTGCACAGTCGTTTATATTTAGCGCTACACTATTTAGTGTTATCGGAGTACCTCCATAAGTTCCTTTCAAAAAGACAAATCTGCCTTCAGAATCACATAGTTGTTCCGTTAATTTAAAGGGAGCCTCCTTGCTGATCAAAATTGAGACTCCCCTTGACTTAGAGTCAGGCTTAGTGGCATGAAACGCCCTTGTAAAGTATGAGTTTGTGAGTTTTGGTGTCTGTTGGGTTTTGAAATGGGTCTCTTGAAGATAAACAAAGTGAGGTTTACCTTTTTTAAGCTCTCTTGGTGGAGCGACGTTCTGGTATGTTGAGCCTCCCTATATTGTGCAAGATTATCGATGGACAGTGTCCCAAGGAGGAATGGGCCATGGCTGAAGGTTAGGAGGAGGTGCTCGGTCCTCTGGCCTGCAGAGATAACACAACTCTGTTACAAGAATTAATATTTAAATCGGACACCTGAGACAACAATTCTACAATAATACTACTGTGCACCTAGTAAGGAGACATACAGTAAAAGTTAAAGAGAAAGGAAGGGTAGGAGAAGGAGAGAGGATAGGAAAAGATATTTAGAATACGAATGAAGTATTGGGAGACCGTCTCATGGCAAAGCTGACCACCTTATCCGCGGACGGAGCCTACCAACTCTATGTGTTGTAGCCGCGTCTTTTTAGAAGCCGCGAAATACGCTGTGGGGTTAGAGGGAGGCGCTAACAATCAAGTGTCAGCACACTTATTGAATTACAAAAAAGTGTAATTAAGGGAATGGACTTGAAAAAACTCGTCCTAATTGCTGCACACGCAGCCGAACTGTAGTAATGGAATATAACAAAGCTAAAAGAAGAATCACACCCGACCTTGGTGTGTATATTAAACTTAGGCTAACTTGTTAGATTTAATGGCAGTCCAACAAGTTCTGCATGCACTTTATATGAACCAGGGATACCTTCCTATATACTAACATACTGTCTCTAGAATGAGTGATAGAAACATATACAGTAACTTGTTCTCAAGCTCTTAAAAAGCACCTAGACTCAAACAATACAAAATATGGTAAGGTATAGTCATCAGATCAGGTGGTGGTGCCGTTCAGAGCTTGTCAGCTACCCAGCATAATCGTAAAAAGCAACCATATACCCAACAGTTCAGACATTAAGTGTTCAAGGCTATGAATAGTGTCCCAAAGATGAGCAAACCAGTTATATATTGCAATGGGGAACCTTACAAAACAGTTGGTAGTAGTTACGTCAAAGCAGTAAGTTTGTATGACTCAGCTGTAATCATTGGGATATGGCCTATGTCCCATTGAAATGTTCGGCAGTCAGTGCTGAGGCCATGGATATCCAAAAGTCAGATTTGACTATGTTTGGTAGGTGTAGGTAAGTTAGGATCAAGGGGGACTGCGCCAACCTGTAGAAATCCTGCACCACCAAACGTGTGTTCGCTAAGTGTGTCTTAAATTCTACATTACCCAACCAAGACACAAGCTTCTGTGTTGATGCTGGGGGTCGAGAGCAAGCCAGAAGGAAATCCAACAGTCAACAGTAAAACATAACTTTGCAGAACAATGACCGTAGAAGCTAGAGATTTAATATTATGTGAGTTAGGGAAGTTGCGATACGGTGAAGTCACTCATCCTCTTGTTCCCTGAGGGCCTCAATCAGTCTCTGTGGAGATCCTAACTTAGAACTGCCTCCGCGGTTGCTTTTGTATTTTTTAGACTGTCTCTTGTCTGGCGAGGTGAAGGGCGATGGGCGGAGGGGTCCTTTCCAGTGGAGGCTGTAGGTAATCGGCATACCATTCTGGGAGACTAATCTGGCCCAGGTCCAATGCTTCACAAAAGTCTGGGAGGTCTGCTGTAGTATGTAAAGTGCACTGATGACCATTGTACGTGACCGTAAGGGCGAATGGAAAGCACCAGGAATATCTCAGGTCTCTTTTCCTCAGTTTCACCAACAGTGGACGTAATGCACGTCTGTTTCTCAGCGTGATCTGAGAGAGAACCTGGAAAAGCATTATCGTCTCTCCATTAAAAATGATTTGGTCATTTCTCCTTGCCTTGTGCATTATTTCTTCTTTCAGCCCAAAGCTTTGCAGGCAGCAGATCACATCTCTAGGTGGAGCTGTGTCAGGTCCCTTAGGCCGAAGCGCTCTGTGTGCCCTCACAAATTCAATTTCTATGTCCTCCTGCCCTTCAAGGAGGCTGTTGAACACTCTCTTTAGTGCTGGTACAATCTGGTCAGTTTCCACTGATTCAGGGATCCCCCTTACTCTTATATTGCACCTTCTGCCTCTATTGTCGAGGTCCTCAATGTGTCTGCTCATCTCTATAAAGTGCTGTGATTGTGTGATTGTGGTTCTCTCAAGTTTGTGAATAGCCCGGTCTCTGTGCTTTCCTTCTGCCTCAGTCACCTCCATTTTCTCATTAAGAACAAGCATGCTCGTTTTTAAGTCCATTATAGCGGCCGAAAAAGTAGCTTTAATGTCAGCTGCAAACACTGACATATCTGAGAATGTTAGGGGGTGATCTGTTCTGGACTTACCCCTGTCTGAGCTTTCTGGAGCTGACTGCGAATCCTCGCTGCCGTCATCTTCCCGATAGGTCGGTGCCATTTTGGGCTTAGTCCCGCTGCTACGAGCCACCGGCTGAGTTTTAAAGATATCCGCAATGTTCTGTGTCACCAAAGACACCGAGTAGCGGCGCGGGCGAGACTGCGGAGTCAGGTGAGGCTTCCTGAGCGCTGTGGGTCGGGTGGATGGCTATGAACAACCGCGTGTGCTGCAGAGCTCCTTCACCGTGCTGCCATCTTCATTGCGTGCCAAGCCACGCCCCCTGTATACATCACTTTTATTACTCAATGGATTATTGCTAAAGTCAAGGGGCTTGTAATTTACTCCTACTACACTGACAGCACTTTGGAAAGTGGTGTGCTCCAAGAGGTGCAGGTTTGGTTGGTTTGGTATATCCCTCCTTTGTATGTAGGAGTCTCTGTAGTTATAGCCAGATCTGTCCAATCTGACTTTTATGATTTCCAAATTTATATCTGTTAATGTATTTTAATTTACAAAACACTTCCCATGCTCAGAACTCAAGTGGAATTCAAATATTCTCCACTAGTACAATATCAAACGTTCTTACCTGAACATATAATCTACTCACCATATGCTATATTGATTTAATCTCAAAAGGTGTATCCACTAAGAAGACGTCTTGAGAAATGGATTCTGGCTGTATTGAGTATTTGAGGTCCCAAAAAAGTAATCTTTTACATTCCTAAAAGAATCACATAAGATTATATTCCACATCATAGCCACAGTATTTGATCCCCATACACTCTCAGCTGGGTACAACAAAATAGGAGTTACAATGATTCCAAGTGCAGTTTGCCTTCTGCCTTTTTCCATTCAAACAGTATATGGAGTATATGTCCCTAAATTGTAGGATATGGAAACAGGCTATTACTTTCTATGCAACTTGATAGGTTCCCCTAACACACAATTTTATGGCCAGGAACAACTCACCAAGTATTGGATGGCATATGTACTTTCTTCACTTACAGAATGGAAACAATCTATTAATAATTTACCTTGACATAAACTATTATTTTTCTCAAAAGATGTGAACTTTCCTTGCTAGTTGATAGTAATAGTAATCAGTAATAGTAACTAGTGGTAGTCATTTTTCATGGAATATGAAAAGATGTAACTACAGTAAACTTCTATTATTTAATATTATCAATCTCGAATACGTGTGAGCCTGCTAGCCAACTCCAAGTCTCAATTCCCTTTGTATTGGTGAATTTCTAAAGATCCAATAACAAATTAGGCTCCAAAATCAGAGGGGTAACTGGATAAGGACATTTTGTGAAACCATAGAGGAAGGCAGGCATAATGATGCCTATATAAAGCCCACCTAGGATGGAGGCATAGATGCCAAAAATAGGCTAGCATGCACGCGTGAGCCGCAGCGCGACGTATATAGGTAACGCGTCACATGCTAACAGCTGCAGGGCGATGTTGGAAAATATGCCCAAAGGTGAGAGCTGTCATGATGGAGATTACAACCCCACCTGATGTAGCCAGAAAGACCATAGTGATCTAATATGCAGTTCTTTATTAAATGTCTCCTGAGAAAGCCATTGTATGGTGAAAAAATGTAGAGAATCAGAATCTACTGCATCCTTTCCATCTACAGTATGGATATATAGGATATATATGATGACAATGATTAAATATTTTAATGTTTAAATAAAATTTTGATAATATATATATATATATATATATATATATATATATATATATATATATATATATTTATTTGTATTGTGTTTTTGCACCCTAAAAATCCCACTTGTCTTCTTTTCTTGTTGTACTTTACAAATACCTGTTTTTAGCAAATCAAATCAATTTAGAACAAATCTGTAACTGGGCTGGAACTTGATCCTTTCTACAATGCATTTTTTCCCCAAAAGATGGAAAAACATTTTATTCCAACTCTACTCATCAGAAATTATCTCATACATACACAGTTCTAACATTTCTAATCCTAGGAACCAATATTCTAGAAATAATCAAAAATCTTCCAGTCCCACCTATTACAAGATGTTGTTAGCATGGTGTTTTAAGGATTCTTATAATTGTCACATTATTATTCATATTTTATAGCACGCTCTAACTGGATAAAATTAGTTTTCACTTTACACACCCATACCATCTGATAGCAATGACAAATGTCTTGATGATTCAGGCAAATCCTGTCCTGTTATTGTTGATGTAGTTGCTGGCTAAAATTGAACCGATAAAAGTGACCTTACAAGTCCAGTTCTGTTTTCCAAATACCTACTGTAAGACAAGTTCTCCACCAGAACTATGCTTTTATTTGATCTTTCAAAGAGCAAATATGATATAACACAATGCACCCAAAGCCATGTACCCCACCATCATTAGGTAGTAGGCAATCACCTATTGGTACATTCACCCATAGACGGCGGCTTTTTAAAAGGAACACGGTTACTAATTCACACTGCAATGTGCAAGTCTACCCATCAGACATCTGATTTTCTTGGATTTGCCAAGTTTACTTTGAATCCCAATTCAGTTGAACCAATTTGCTCATCACTATCCATTACATTTAAAGCTCGTACACACGATAGGATTTTCAGCAGGGAATTGTGTGATGACAGACTGTTTGCCTAAAATCTGACCATTAGTGCGCTCCATCAGACAATTGTTGTCCAACTTTACGCCATCAAATGTTGGATGGCAGGCTAGTAAATTTTCGGCGGACAACGGTCTGTTGTCAGATTTTCCTACATGTCCATCACACAAAAGTCCAAAGTACAAACACGCATGCTCGGAATCAATGCTCACCAAACATGACATTAGCAGAAGGTGCCCAAAGGGTGGTGCTCAAGAGCTGAAATTCCACGTAGTACGTCACTACGTTCGTGTTTGTTGGCCAACAGTTGTGTACCGTTTGTATGCAAGACAAGTTCACAGCACACGTCCTTCATTCACAGTCTGATGCTTTGTCTGCAGAAAATCTGACCGCCTGTACGAGGCTTTATACATGGTAAGACATGTCTTCCTTTTACCTATTGGTAATGGTGTCTGGATTGACATGCTGCTATTTGTAAAGTTTTCTAACTTAGCATGAAAAATCAACACACTAGATCAAATCTTTAATCCTTCAAAAACTCTATCCCTGCATGTGTATTGTCCAGAAAACATGACTGCTGTACCAAAATAGGGAAAATAACGTTTGTCAGCTTGCTGTCATCTGAATTGTTGTGCTAATTGGATTTCAAATGTAAAAATAAAAGCAAAAGATTAATTAACTCTCATTTGAAGCTAATTACGTTCTGTTTATTTGTTAGGTCTAGGCAGTATACTTATTATTGCAATGTGGTTCAGATCTGAAGTATGCTTTTCAGTGAGTTCATTAGTAGGCAGCCACAGCACTTAAGCTCTGTCAACACAACTTTATAGAAATTATTGCAATGGTCACTGTATTAGTCATCCTTAAATTGATAGGCTTGTTTACCTTCAGAAAAGTACATTTATAGGGAAATTCTTTATCCTAACAAATTTTCTTAATAATGATTGTCGGCTCCTTTTTGCAATTTCGTTTTTGACAAATTCAGTATTACTAATCAGAAGTTCTCCTTGCCAGCATTCATTAATTTCATACTTCAGCTCAACATCAAATCCAGTTCCTCTGCTTAACACCAACAGTTATATTCATCAAAGTGACTTATTTATCTCACATGAGATAAATAAGACAACTTGCTAACTTATTCAATGAAGCTTATTCATTAGTGTCTAGATCACTGCTTGATGAATAAGTCCCACAGAATACCATTTCAAGACATCTTATTTACTTTACAAGAGATAATTAACTACCTTTGATAAAACGTATTATTCAGGTGGTAAAATAAGCCATTAGATGACATTATAGCTGAACTGTAAACAGATATAAAAAACACAAATTAACACAGCTCTGTAATCATTAAAACATCATTAAATATATTTTGTTAATTTGTACATGTATCTTTGTAAATTCAAGCAGCAAAAGTTTCTGAATTTGACCTGGTATCAGCTTCATGCAGTTTCTGGACAACATGGCTGCAGTGTGAAAGGAAGTTCTAGCACAAGAATCCAATCATTTTATGTGCTAACAAGAAGCCAGCTGATAGGAGGAAAGAGCAGAATGATAGAGAGATAAACTCATCCACTGTGCAGTTTCTTCTTTCACAGTCTGGTAACAGGCTGTGGAAAGTCTAAGATGACCCAGACTTAGAGAAAGTGTCCATCAGTGTCCATCAAATTGAACACATCTAGTGGCATAAAAAGGTACATGAGGGGAAGTATCTGAACGGGTTTAAATATTGCAGCAAATGCTGGTTTTGTTATTGTATATGTTAACGCACTCTACTCACATCTATGAGATTCCTATTGCAGACACACACTGACATGAAGGAAATATGTCAGCAGGCTGGACTTTGCACTAATTCTAAAATATTAAAAACAATGAAAGTTGAACTCCAGGCACAAAAAATTCAATTGAAATAGTTCCTTTGCAAGTCTAATTATTTACCTTTAAAAGTAGTGCAGACATCATTGCATAGCCAGTGGAGTCTGCAGAGCTGTGGGAGGATCCCAGCAGGTCCATCCACTATAAGCCGCCAGCATAAACTGAAAGGGAGGACACACACAAGATCAGTCACCTGCACAAGAAGAGAGAGCAGCAGTGACCAGTCTTTCTTAGAGGAAGCCCCTGCACAACAGCAAATGTACTCACTGGAATACCAAATACATCCAAAATAAATGCAATAAAGCCTGTCATGATACACATGGCCCTTGTTTTTAGACAATATTTGCTTATCTCTGAGTTCAGCTTTTTTCAATGATCTAAGTAGAACTATCAAACTGTAAAAAAGAATATGTTTGCCATAAGTAAAAGTCAAGTCTAACTGTATTTATTGTTTCCCTATAGCCCCTCACAATTTTAAAATTGTAACATTATTCCTGCTAGCCAAGTGTAGACTCTTAAACTTTCTGGGTGCTCGACAACTCTCTCCCATCACTTTGGAAAACTGAACACTGTGTTCACTCCCATGTCAGCAGTCATGTGTTTACTCAATGTGAGGCGCTTGCGTCAGCATTTTCCCCATTGATAGACAAGCTTGCACTTTGTCTATTTGCATCTGGTCTTGTTTTAACTCCCATTATTTGAATCTTCCAAACCTCCCACCTTCAGGGCTGTTCTGTATCAGGATTATACAGGACATCATGAAAGCTTTTTTTCTGAAGATTATAACAGGAAAATGAATGTGATTTTTGGATGTTTGCCTTTGAAAATGAGAAAAGCCCACTATTTAGTACAGTATTAATTTTATGGTTCAAGGCAATAGATGTATTTAAGCTACACATCATTATGCTAACAAAAAAACAACATTTTGTTATAAAAGGGCAGTAAAAAGAGCAAAAATGATGTGCAGTAAACAAAAAGCAGTTAAGAAATTATATTTTACAAATAAATCTACAGTAAAATAAAGACTGTTATGCATTACATTACATGAATATCATAATCACTGTTCGCAGAACATTACTGGATAACCCAGGTTGTAAACTCATTGTGAGGTCAGTGATTTCCTTTGGAAAATTAAAATAAATTGCTATGTATATAGGCATACAGTATCTATACTTTTTTTTATTATTAACCAATATACAAACAAATTTAGACCTAATGTATCTGAGACACACTGAATAAATAAGATAAATATTCTACATACATAAAGGGGTGTAAACCAGCTTCATTAGGAAAACTATGTAATATAAGCTAATGTTATAATATATATATATAATAATCTAATGTTATTAAGTAATCTATGAATTTGAATCAATATGTAGCAGGTTAATTCTTAATTCCAAAGTTTTTAAACGCACTGGGAAACCAGTTCTGTGAAGTTTAGGCTTGTTTCATCATTGTATAAAATGTACACCAGTAACAAAGAAATGGCCCCTGCCCCCACCTATAACTGTCCTTCACAGCAAGGAGCACATGGAAGGGCAAACTAAATACAAAACCGGAAAAAATTCCAAGCTCAACTTACCAACCAGTCTGCTGACCAACCAAATTAACCTGTCTAACAGTCTGCCTTAAAAACAGAGGTTTAGTTAGCATGCATTTGCAAATGCACGTGTAAGCTACATGGCCTCTCCACGGCACCCTGTGTAGCTTGCAGTCCTAACACTACTGAATTTATGAGTGTCTCCACAGTGGAAGAACACGCATTCTAATGGATAGATAAGAGGCAGGTGGGCCCGGAAGTAGCCCAGTCCTCCTTAAAGGCACAGGAGGCACATTGGACACCCAGCGCATAGCATGATGGCAGCAAAAGTGCCCAGCGTTTCCCCTGACCAAATTTACACCAGTAACGAAGAAATGGTCCTTGCCCCACCTATAACTGGCCTTCACAGCAAACAGCACATGGAAAGGAAAACGGATGAAAAACAAAACCAGAGAAAATTCCAAGCACAACTCACCAACCAGTCTACTGACCAACCAAAATTACCTGTCTAACAGTCTGCATTAAAAACACTGGTTTAGTTAGCACATATTTGCAAACGCACGCCTAATCTACAAGGCCTCTCCTTAGCATCCTGTGTAGCTTGCAGTACTAACAGTACTGAATTTATGAGTGTCTCCACAGTGGAAGCACATGCATTCTAATGGATAGATAAGGGGCAGGTGGGCCAGGAGGTAGCCCAATCCTCCTTAAAGGCACAGGAGGCACATTAGACAGCCAGCACATAGCACAATGGCAGAAAAGGTGCCCAGCGTGTCCCCTGACCAAATTTACACCAGTACCATCCCCTGTCTTTACCACAGACTGTTAGGCGGGTTAATTTGGTTGGTCAGCAGACTGGTTGGTGAGTTGAGTTTGGAATTGTCTTTGGTTTTGTCTTTAATGTATAAAACGTAACCTATTGCATGAAAACCTCATTCTTTTGTCACATATTTGCAAAACATTCAAAAATAGAAATGAAAATGCTCTTATTGTACTCCAGAAACCACCTTTACGAAATTTCCCCAAATCCATGGCAAGTAGTACATACAGTATCTGCCAATATGGCAGCTATTATTTGATTCTGCTTTCACATACTGCCTGGACAATACCCAGATACAAATTCTAGATAGATCATGTTAAAATGGTTGTTCTAATTAGCCAATAGTACATGGAATAAAATTACGAATTATTTCCTTTACATACTCATCTAAAGCTGCCTGACAATTTAAACTTGGAAATAGTTATTCTCTATCATGATTTTGTGTGCTTTTCATGCTGTACCTAAAACTGTTAACAGATTCGTTAATGGCTGTATTAGTGCAGGCTTAATATTGACTGCTCCATTTACTAGAAACAATTCTGCCATTAACGTTTAAAACAAGAGCAATGATCCAAGAAATGTTTAAAACGGTAATATTATAATGAAAATGAGAGTGTGTTTATCAAACACCTGTTTTACTATACAATATATGATCATTGAAATACAGCATATTGTTCCGTGAAATTGGTATATCATTTTTTTTTTATATGGAGACAGATGATCTAATGTAATATATTATAGGAGCATTCTGTCAATAAAAATGCATGAGAGCCCCAAGCTTATGCTGTTGTCAGAGGAAAAAGTTTGTCTATTCATGTAAAAAGCCTCTTGCAAATCACTTCTCTGAGATAATATATTTTATCTTCTAAAAAAGAATAAAAAAAGAATCATTAAGAACAGAAACTGAAAACTTTAGAGGTTGATTTACTAAAACTGGAGAGTGCAAAATCGGGTGCAGTTCTGCATAGGAACTAGGGTTGTACCAATACCAGTTTTTTACTGGCGAGTACGAGTACTGATACTTTCGGTCAGGTTCTTGCAGTGCGATTTGAGCCCATACAAAATGAATGGGCCCAAATCTCACTTCACAAATTTACATATGATTTGAACAGGAATGCGGTGTGATTGCTGTCTGAATCACATTCAGATTCCAGCACCGCTCATGTGTGAACCCAGGCTGAAGTCACTATGACCAGCCTGATGACCTCATGAATATGTTATGAATATGTTAAGACACCAGAAATGTCAAATCATTTTGGTAAAGCAAAGGATAGCAGCCACTCAGATCAATGCTTTACTGAGCCGCCGCCATTCTTTTCTTTGTTGTATTAGTACAGACACATGTTGTATTTGGTACTGACACACTCTTGGGAAGATTTACTACAATTGGAGTACATCAAATCTGATGAAGCTGTTTATAGAAACTTGGAAACATATTCTCACAGCATTTAAAAAGAGTCATGTGCAACATAGAAACATACCAGGATTGGTTAAATTTGATATTTTAAAACTACCTTTAACATAAACAGTTTGCCTTACAATTATAACTATCTCATGTAATTTAAAGAAAGAGCAAATATATTTATAATCAAAACTGATTTCTTTATGCCTCTTACAGTTTTGTTTTCCATCTGTACGTTTTTTCGTGGTCTAAGATACCCTTTTTGTAATTTAGCTTCATCAGGATTGGTGGCTAGCTAGTTCTTAAGTGGTTAAGCAAAACAATATTTTTAATAAGTTCAGTTATTTACAAAGTAAAAAGCAACCATTGCCTTTCCAAGTGTACGTTTTCTTTTAATAAAATGTCAACTTAAAAATGAAATATAGACAAACTACAACCTATGGTGCTCTACACCTGCAAAGAGGTCCCAGTGATGTGCTCCCTGGGGGTGGCATTCTATGGTGCCGAAAAAAACACTTTTGGGCTTCACAACCACTGGTGTTTCACCTGTACTAGGTCCCTAAGGAGTGGGGTTCACCTGGTTTTGGCTTGGGTGGACCGCCTCTGTCAGGAGCCTTGTTTTTGGCCATTCTGTACCCTCTGTGCAGTTTTTTGTGTGCTTTGATTGAAAATTAAATATAAACAAACTACATCCTATGGTGCTCTACACCTGCAAGGAGGTCCCAGTGATGTGCTCCCTGGGGGTGGCATTCTATGGTGTGCCGGAAAAACACTTTGGGGCTTCACAACCACTGGTGTTTCACCTGTACTAGGTCCCTAAGGAGTGGGGTTCACCTGGTTTCGGCTTGGGTGGACCGCCTCTGTCAGGAGCCTTGTGTTTGGCCATTCTGTACCCTCTGTGCAGTTTTTTGTGTGCTTTGATTTCACAGTTTACTGTTTTGTTCACAGGGGTCCGACATAGCACCACACCAAGGAGCTTAACAAAAAAATCCGTAAAAGCAGTTTGTGCAGAAGACTTAAAGTAAAATGTTGAATGCAAAAAGTCATAAGTAATTTCATTCATTTTTTAAGCTGACAATGGGTTGAATTAACTTCTATTTTCTGTAGGTATTAGGAAAAAACAAACATTTTGCTGGTGCATTGCAAAGTTTAGGGTGTTGGACATAAAGAAAGAGATAAGTTGTTGTAAATACTAACAGGACTTATTGATGGCCCTAGTCATTTGGGCAATGAAGCCATCCATGTTTCTGTTGATTGATCCATTTTCTAAACAAGTACCAGAGTGTTGTGTACAAAATGAAGCACACATTTTGCTGCACTTTCATACATTCCCAATACTGTCATTTCATCCCTTAAGTCCTGGTACTTAGCATTTAGAGTAGAAATTTATTTGACTTGGTTCACACTTTAAGTTGCAATTCACATTCTGTTTACTCACATTATAAAGAATCCATTGACAGATAGTTCTTTTCTAATCCTTAACATCTTTTTAATAGCTGGGAAGTCAGTGTCCTCAAGTGAGCCCATTCAGTCCCTAAGAGAAAAAAAAATCAAAAAGGCTTTAAAATCTGTTATGTTCTGTACTTATATAATACATCTCACGCTTTAATTTGAGGATGTAGAAGCTGTTTAGTTTTCAGTTACTGTGTAATAAAACACATGCAAATACAAAATCATGTTAAAATTAGTTTGCCTTTTTTCCTTTTTGCATACTTTTTTCCAGTCCAAGTTATCTGTTGTATGAGGAGTTTTCTAAATCCAATTTAGTAAGACTGAATTGTACCCAAGGGAAAAGTGTGTATTTTTGCTGTGAGAGTGCCATTGAACAAAGCAACAAGTGAAGCAATATAATATCAACTTTTTTAATAAATGTTGAACAATGAAACATACAATAAGTAATTTCTTGTTGATTATCATTAAAGAACTAAAGGCTAATTTTGTGTGGTAATATGATTGTTTGGCAACAGTTAGACAAAGGTGTCTCACACACTTTGAGATGTATTAACAATATTTCAATTTGATAGACATTTGCCCAAAATTCTTTGAGCGACTTTAACGATTACCGAATTAAGCAAAATTGGTAGAAATTCATCAAGTAAAAATTACATTAATCAAACTGGAAAAATTCTGTGAGCCACAATGATCTTATGCCTTACTTGTGCTACCTCCAGCTGCATGCGCTAATCACGCTTCATATAATGTGCATAGGATAAATTTACAAGTTATGCGCTGTGCTTGGGTGACCCCAAAAACAAAATTAATAATAACCAACTCTGTGCTTACTAGTGCGATAATATTAAATACAAATAATATGAATGTTGAATAAATAAACAAGGTGTGAAAAAACAAGTGCTTGTTACACCATAAATTAGTGCTTAATAGTGCATGTTACACCATACACAGTGCCTTAATAAACATAAAAAGTGCTTAGTGCTCAATATAAAGTTTCCTGCTATTTTAAATGAAAAAATTAATAAATAATAAATAATGAAAAAAAGTTCTCTTTGGCACTCTAAATAGTGCATGCAAATAATGTCCAACAGTGATAATAAAACAATGTGTGCAGGTGGTGTTCAGCTGTGACAACAATCCAAAATCATGCCGAAGATATCCTGAGTGCTGCAAACCATGCTCCTGTGCTCCTTCGTGACCCCCTTAAGCTAATGTGCTCACCTCAGAGCGTGTGACTCAGCTTCTACCCTGAGTCCAAATACGCTTTGGAGCCACCCCTGGGCTCAGTCTCAATGTCTGCTGCACTCCTCCAGCTGGAAACAATGTGGCTCCATACATATAAATGAAAAGGAAGCTATATAGTGTAATATAGTCAAAATACTTTTATTAAAAGAAAATGCTCCCCACACCGGGTTACTCACATGGCACTGGTGCGTCAGTGCACCATACTATAACGGCTTTCTATGCAAAATCACTGGATGTTTGGTGCGGTATGCTGTGCTGGGACAGCGCTGGTGTAAAGCTTGTGTCAGTCTCTCCATCCTGGCCCCTCCCCTATACACTATATAGTTTCCTTTTCATTTATATGTATGGAGCCACATTGTTTCCAGCTGGAGGAGTGCAGCAGACACTGAGATTGAGCCCAGGGGTGGATCCAAAGCATATTTGGACTCAGGGTAGAAGCTGAGTCACACACTCTGAGGTGAGCACATTAGCTTAAGGGGGTCACGAAGGAGCACAGGAGCATGGTTTGCAGCACTCAGGATATCTTCGGCATGATGTTGGATTGTTGTCACAGCTGAACACCACCTGCACACAATGTTTTATTATCACTGTTGGACATTATTTGCACGCACTATTTAGAGTGCCAAAGGGAACTTTTTTCATTAATTATTATTTATAAATTTTTTCATTTAAAATAGCGGGAAACTTTATATTGAGCACTAAGCACTTTTTATGTTGATTAAGACACTATGGGGGTCATTTACTATAACTCCAGGAAGTACTGGGCACTATGGCAAATAATAGAGCCAATTTTAGCCAAATGGAAACAAAACGGCGAATTTGCGCATGAAAATCAGCGATATAAAGTGGAGAACAAACGTTTGAAAGTTCTAAATTGCCGCTAATTAGCGCTTCCGCGTATATACAAATGCCAATTCTTATCAAGTTGTTATATCGCAGTGTACTGTAGCCATGATCCATGTATGTGAAAGAAACATTTTTATGTGAGATGTGCTCTACCTCGTGTGCATCTATTGATGTATGTTGCAATTAGTATTCCTATTTCTTTCCTTCTTTTGCTAACTAATGCAGTTATGAATGATTATTACATAGTAATGTCTGCTATTCTGTAAAGTTACATGTATTAAACATTTAGGTTACCTATTTGTTGTATGTTGTTTTTTATTTTTTAATTTAGGTGACTATAAAGCGGTAATTATTTATATTCATTCTTTAATCATACTACACTATTATGTAGGTCTCATACTTAGCACAATGGCTTAGTAGTCTGCTCAGATGTCTCCACAGCACTCACGGTACAAGTTCAAATACCAGCCAACCTACCATCCCCCAGCTGTGTTTATTTTTTCAGTGCACAAGCGAATTAAAATGAACAAACAAAAAAATGTAATCTGCCCATTAGTTAGTGTGTGGTGTTTGGAATTTCACACCATAATAGTATTGAATACTTACATATCATTGCATGCATTTGAAGAATTAATATAATCAGCCAAATTTAAAGTGCATTGGCTAATTGGCATTCACCTATTTTCAGCATATGCTACTTTGGCTAATTGGCTAATAGTCATTTGCTTTTTTTTTCACCAATTCAATCTTTTAGTATTTCTCTGTGGGATTTGAACCCATGAGTTCTTCAAGGTAGAAGTGCTGACTGCTAGCCTATTGGGTGTAGCACAGTCATAAATAGAAAATACATAGAAAATACATTCACTAGTGTTTGATGTTTCTTCTCCCCGAGCTGTCTCTCCTGCTGCCACCATCTTCCCCCGCTGATGTGTTCTTCAGCGCAGCCGGTTACCCACTAATAAAAAAAAAAGCCGCTCTTCTTGTGGCGGTCTTCTGTGACCATACGATAATGTCACCCGGAGAGTCCGCTCCATGGCTATGTAAGAGACGCCACACAGCGGGTGACAACACAGCAGAGGAAGACCACCATGGAAAAAGAGCAGCTTTTTTTTTATTAGCGGGTAACCAGCGGTGCGGAAGAAGACAGCAGATGGAGAACATGGCAGCGGCAGGAGAGACGGCTCTGGGAGAATACAGCTCGGGGAGAAGATGGAGGAGGGAGAGACAGCGTCTGGAGAAGATGGCCAAGGGAAGAAGACAGCTCGGAGCTATTTTACAATAAAGGACTTGTCAAAAACCGGCTATTGTTTTTTTTTACATTTCACTACTTTTACTTTTTTTGGTGAATGGGTAGGGGTAAAATGTACCCTATACCTATTTACATAGGGGGCAGGATCTGGGAGCCGACTTTTTAAAGGGGGCTTCCAGATTCTGATAACCCCCCTGCCTACAGACCGACAACCACCGACCAGGGTTGTCGGGAAGAGGCCCTTGTCCCCATCAACATGGGGAAAAGGTGCTTTGGGGCATGTGGCCTGGTAAGGTTCAGAAGGGGAGGGTGCTCACTCGTCCCCCCCTATCCTGACCTAAAGGGTGCATGCTCGGATAAGGGTCTGGTATGGATTTTGGGGGGCCCCACATCAAATTTATTTTACAATTTGGTGTGGGGTTCCCCTTAAAGTCCATACCGAAGGGCCTGGTATGTACTGGGGGGACCCTACGACATTTTTTTCCTTGAATTTTGGAATTCCATACCATAATATTATTGAATAAGTACATACCATTGCATGCATTTGAAGAGTTAAAATATGGAATAAAGCAAGCTGATGTGCTTTGGCTAATTATGCTTCTGAGTACAATGCACACTTCTAGGAGGTAATGCTGTCAGAGGGATTTGAATTCATGGCTTGAACTTTTGGGGACAGCAGGGTATACCGCTATGCTACAGAGCTGAGCACTTACCTACAGAGAAAATACATTTACTAATGTTTGATTCAACACAATAATGTTTTGCCTTTCAGGCATTAATATTATAGTAACAACCATGCTCATGCCGATGTGGCATTGGCTAATAGGCGTTCGCCTCTTTTCAGCATATGCTGCTGAGTACAATGCAAGCTTTCAGTAGGTGATACCATCTGTGTGATTTTCAGCCATTTGAGCACAATTATATTGAGAACATATGTTTACTAGTGTTTGATGGTGGGACTACTTTATATTCTAGGTATAAAATAGTACTCAGCACAGTGACTTAGGCACCTTTCACACTTGTGCGACCTGAAAGTTGCGAGATTTTAATGCGACTTTAGGCAATGCCTGTGTAATCTTGAGGTCTATGGACGCAGGAGTCGCAGGGAAAGACACGCAACTTTCCCACGATTTTGCATCAGCAATTTTGCCGCAATTCCAGGGAATGCCTGTGTAAACTTGAGGTCTATGGACCTCAACTCGCATCAAAGTCAGACCAAAGAAGTACAGGGACTACGTTGAAGTCAGTGTTACTTGAAGTCGCACAGATATGAATGGTACACATTGAAAATCATGGGGTATGACTTGTCATACGACTCTGATGTCCAAAGTTGCACAAGTGTGACTCAGCCTGACTTTGTCAGCGATTTCAGAGACATCAGTGCACTTTCCTGCACAAATGTCTAGTGAAATCACATAGGTCCCAACTGTTCTCCTTTAAGAAGGTGTCCTATGCCTACCTACTTTTGCTAATAGGTGTCCTTTATACCCATCTCAAAAAGTTGGGAGGTAAGAAATCGCCCCCTGAAGTCGCCCAAAGAAGTGCAGGAACTACTTTTGGGGATTGTTGTGGCGTCGCACCAATTTGGACAGTTCCATTGCCATCAATAGGCGCCGATTTGGCCTACAATTTGACATGTCAATTCAGACCTATGTGAACATGGGTGAAGTTGCATAGATATTAGAGCTGCACGGTTCTGGCCAAAATGAGAATCACAATTTTTTTGCTTAGAATAAAAAGATCACGATTCTCGTGACATAAAATCTTTCACATTATCCCACAAGAAATTGGGCTAACTTTTCTTTTTTTTTTTAAATCATTAAAGTAATTTTTTCCCAAAAAAATTGCATTTGAAAGGCGCAAATACAGTGTGACATAAAATATTGTAACAACCACCATTTTTTTCTCTAGGGTTTCTACTAAAAATATATATATAATGTTGGGGGGTTTTAAGTAATTTTCTAGCAAAAAAAAAATGATTTTAACCTGAAACCAACAAATGTCAGAAAAAGGTTTAGTGTTTAAGTGGTTAAACTTTCCTCACTTACACAGAATTCTATTTAATTGACAAATTGTTACAAGGTTTCTAGTCAAGTTCACTGATAAAGAATGTTCTAATTCTTGGCAGACTTCCTGTTTTTTCGGCTGTGGCTTCAGAAGAGCAGAGAGAGTTCTTTGCAATAGCAAGAATCGTGAAACGCTTTTTTCAAGATCGTAAAGGGGAAAAAAATTACGATGACGATTAATCGTGCAGCTCCAATAAATATTAATGGAAATCAAGGGGGACAACTTTTCATGTGACTCTGAGGTCCAAAGCTCCATGAAAAGTCACCCAAGTGTGAAAGTAACCTAATGCGATTAATTGATAACACCTTTGAATAAGGCCCCATTTGCACAGCTTTGTCATGACTTGAAGCAATGTCTGTGTAATCTTGTGGTGTATGGACCTCAAATTGCATCAGTCAAACCAAGGTAGTGCAGGGACGAATTTGCTACACTTTCAGGATGCACAAGTGACAATACGGCCAAATTCAAAGGTGTTATCCTTGAATCTCATTCACACTGCTGCGACCTGAAAGTCACACTATTTTGCTGCCACTTTGCCGCTGCAACTTGGCCCCAACTTCTGGGAATGCCTGTGTAATATTGTACCCGATATACCTCAAGTCACACCAAAGCAGTACAGGGACTACTTTGAAGTTGGTGCGACTTAAAGTAGCACAGATATGAATGGTTGTCATTGAGAATCATGGGGTACAACTTGCCATGCAACTCAGAGGTCCAAATTTGCTGGAAAATTCGCCCAGCTGTGAAACAAGTCATATATATTTTAATAAAAGGATCTCTCATTTATACTTGCATAGTCCTTACTGATTTACATCAGCAGAACAAATGCAGGAAGTGATGTGTGCACATGGGACGGAAGCAAATGTGTGGTGATGCCAAACAAATCAATGAACCCCACCCACACCAAATCTAACTATGGCATCCACCCCTGCATTGATTAAGTACAAGTACATATCCTACACTTACCCGGCCAATGAGCAGCACCTCCTCTCTGCTAAAGAGACCTCACCATGTCCACCTAGATAGAGATCCTGACCAGCACAAGAACTTCCGGGTGCATACAATGACTAATTTCCAGGTCAGAAGGTGAAACCACGCTTTTGATTGCAGCTGCGAATATTTGATCTCAACCATGATTAGTATTTTTTTATTTTCAGATATGCAAATCTGTATTTCTACATATATTTGAAGGTAAACTTAAGGGAGTTTGCTAAGAAATGGTGTCCCTGGGTTAGCAGCAGGTGAATTACAAAGGCAAAAGGCCCAGTTTGAGCCCTGGTTCACACTGACAGCAGGAGGAAAGCGTTCAGCTGAACTCCCACAATTTCATTCCTGCATGTCAGTCCCGACTGTGGGGGCAACATCAGAGACATCGTTGCAGGTTTCTGCACCAATATCAATACAAATCACACTAATTAGGACAGTGCAATTGCCACAGATTTGACATGTCAAATCACACCAATGTGAACCAGAGCTGACACATTCAAACACTGCCTATCCACCAGCTAAATTCATTACCTGCAATTCTCCACAGCTGTTAATGATAAAGGTGGAATCTTTATATATAACTTGCAGTTGTGCAGAAGCCTAGGTTTACATTGGAGCGATTGGTCATGCGATTTGAGAGATCAAATCGCATGACTAATGGCACTGGCACTGTTCCAATTGATGCAACATTTTTTTTGTGGCACCGCATCAATTTGCTAAAGTAGTTCCTGCACTACTTTTGCCGATTTCAGGTGCAACTTCAATAGACATTTGTGTATGAAGCCACCTGAAATCACGCTGACCTTGCTACTTTGAAATCATGCTACTTCAAGTGAAGTAGCACAATTTCAAAGTAGCATGTGAACCAGGGCAAAGAGATTAGTTTTTTGGTGCACAAATACATATTGAAATAAAATATAAAAGTGATATTGCACTTTCCCAAAACCACCACCCACAAAAACTAAAGAAAGAAAAGTAGAAGGAAAAAAAAACCCCCACACACCACAACAAGAGCTCAATGTACTTTTATTTTACCAGCAGAAAAAAAATAAATTTACATTTACTAGCTTCAAAAAAATTTGGACAGGATATATGGTACTACATTTAGCAACGGAATTTTAAGGGCCCTGCTCATAGGAGCTTACAATCTAAAACTAGACAAAACCTTAGAGTGGACACAGCTTTAATTTCAGTGTATAACGGGCAACACATCACATTATTATCTGAAAGATTATAGAAACATACTTAACAGTCATTCTTACAAAGCATTCCAACATAATATTGCAAAAGACTTATTCAAAACACCCACCACCAGCCCACAATCCACACATACATACATTGGTGACCATGTTCTGCTGGAAGCTGCATTTCGGTGTACACAATTAAACGAGATCAAAAATAGTAGGTCAGCAGATGCTTCCAAACGATGTTTGCATGATCAGACAGGAACAATACACACACAACACTGACAGCATGGCCACATAAACCCACTTTTGATTGAAAAATGCACAAGAATTTCATCAAATCTCCCAATATCATTCCTTCTCCCTCACAACAAAAAACCTGACCTTCTCAGGCCAAACGAACCCCCCTACTGCAGGCCTTTATATAAGAGAGGTTGTATTGTTAGCACACTGACACACCCAATAGAAGTACACGCCCACCAGTATCTTTCAATCTGTCTCTTCATGTATGTCTAAAGTGATTGCACCTGATGAGCAGGAACACATAATAGTATTCGCAACTGTGTTAGCCTTGGCTATGTGCATCAAATCTCCAACTACAGGCCAAAGATCAAAGTCCATTTGCATCCACATAAACAAAGCAAACGTTTTCTAAGCATATGTACCTGTGCAGTGTAAACCCTAAAATTTGAAATGTCCAAGTCCCTGGGCATGATTAGTGCTAATAAACATTAACATCAGTCCCTGGCTGCAATGAGCTTCCAATATAAAGTCCAAAATTAACTTTCTTACATTAGAACCTATTTCGACAGGAGACAAATAAGATGCCAGCATCTCTTTAGATTGTGGTGAGAAACCCACACAGGGAGAACATATAAACTTCAACACAAGCATTAGCATGTTGGTGGAAGTGAACCAACATCCCAGGTGCTGCTAGACAGAACTGCTATCCACTTAGCCACCAGGGCAGACCCACACATGTTCTCTGCATCTCTGTGGTGTGAACTAGCCCTAAGTCCATAGCCATGCTCAGTGTCACAAGCAATATACAGTATATTGGCGTAAGTATTGGGATGCCTGCCTTTAAACACACATGAACTGTAATGGCATCCCAGTATTAGTATTGGGTTCAAAACTCATTTGGCCCACCCTTTGCAGCTATAACAGCTTCAACTCTTCTTGTCCACAAGGTTTAGGAGTGTGTCTATGGGAATGTTTGACCATTCTTCCAAGTGCATTTGTGAGGTCAGGCACTGAAGTTGGACAAGAAGGCCTGACCTACAGTCTCCTCTCTAATTTATCCCCAAGGTGTTCTGTTGTGTTGATGTCAGGACTCTGTGCAGACCAGTCAAGTTCCTCCACCCCAAAATCACTCATCCATGTCTTTATGGACCTTGCTTTGTGCACTGGTCCAAATGATTTGGTGGAGGGGGATTATGGTGCGGGGTTGTTTTTCAGGGGTTGGGCTTGGCCTCTTAGTTTCGGATAAGGGAACTCTTAAGGCGTCAGCATACCAAGACAATTTGGACAATTTCATGCTCCCAACTTTGTGGGGACAGTTTGGGGAAAGCCCCTTCCTGTTCCAACATGGCTGCACACCAGTACACAAAGCAAGGTCCATAAAGACATGGATGAGCAAGTTTGGGGTGGAGAAACTTGACTGGCCGGCACAGAGTCCTGGCCTCAACCCGATAGAACACCCTTTGGCTGAATTAGAGTAGAGACTGCAAGCCAGGCCTTCTCATCCAACATCAGTGCCTGGCCTCACAAATGCACTTCTGGAAGAATGATCAAACATTCCCATAGGCAGACTAAACCTTGTGGACAGTCTTCCCAGAAGCTGTTCTAGCTGCAAAGGGTGGGCTAAATCAAATTTTAACCCTACGGACTAAGACTGGGCTGCCATTAAAGTTCATGTGTGTGTAAAGGCAGGCGTCCCAATACTTTAGGCTATATAGTGTATCTGGAAAAGACTTACAATGGTGGTGGAACCCTCCTACACATAACTACTACAATTAGACATAGTTATAGGACCTGGGAAATGAGACAACTTCTCTACATGAAGTAACATGGTTGGGATTTGAACCCAGACCCTCAGAGATACTAAGCAGAAGTTCTAACCTCTAAGCCACAGAGCTGCCACGTGTGCGACCACCCTACACATAACTACACATAAATACACATAAAAACACATAAATACTGCATTTCTATGGACATACAGGTGATGGAATTACATTACTCAAGAGTTATTCTTCTTGATTTATTCTGTGATATTTGGTGTTTTTTTGTGGGTGAGAGTAGAATATTACCCTCAAATTTTTGGGAATTACATTTTGATTTCTGATGTTGGTACACATATCACATTTTTGGGCTCAAATTATGAATATTTGCAAATAATACAAAGCACAAAAAATTGTGATTCATTTTAACCACTTGACCACTGGGCACTTAAACCCCCTTAATAACCAGACCAATTTTCAGCTTTTGGTGCTCTCACATTTTGAATGACAATTACTCAGTCATGCAACACTGTATCTATATGAATTTTTTGTCCTTTTTTTCACACAAATAGAGCTTTCTTTTGGTGGTATTTAATCACCGCTGGGTTCTTTATTTTTTGCGCTATAAAAGAAAAAAGACCGAAAAATCTGTAAAAAAATACATTTTTCTTCGTTTCTGTTATAAAATTTTGAAAATTAGTAATTTTTCTTCATATATTTTGGCCAAAATTTATACCGCTACATATCTTTGGTAAAAATAACCCAAATTAGTGTATATTATTTGGTCTTTGTGAAAGTTATAGCGTCCACAAGCTATGGTACCAATATCTGAAAATTGATCACACCTGAAGTACTGACGGCCTACCTCATTTCTTGAGACCCTAACATGCCAGAAAAGTACAAATACCCCCCAAATGACCCCTTTTGGGAAAGAAGACATTCCAAGGTATTTAGAAAGATGCATGATGAGTTTTTTGAAGTTGTCATTTTTTCCCACAATTCTTTGCAAAATCAAGTTTTTTTTTTTTTCTTTTTTTTTTTTCACAAAATTGTCATATTAGCAGGTTATTTCTCACACACAGCATATGCATACCACAAATTACACCCCAAAACACATTCTACTATTAGTCCCGAGTATGGCGATACCACATGTGTGAGACTTTTACACAACGTGGCCACATACAGAGGCCCAACATGCAGGGGAGCACCTTCAGGTGTTCTGGAACACCCAGGCCAATTCTGACATTTCTCTCCTACATGTAAAAATCATCATCTATTTGCTAGAAAATTACATAGAACCCCAAAACATTATATATGTTTTTTTAGCAAAGACCCTAGAGAATACAATAGCGGTCATTGCAGCTTTTTATCTCGCACGATATTTGCGCAGCAATTTTTCGAACGCGTTTTTTTTGGAAAAAAAACTGTTTTTTGCTTAAAAAAAAAACAAAACAGTAAGGTTAGCCCAATGTTTTTGCATAATATGAAAGATGAAGTTACGCCGAGTTAATAGATACCTAACATGTCACCTTTCAAAATTGCACACGCTTGTGGAATGGCGCCAAACTTCGCCACTTAAAAATCCCCATAGGCGACGCTTTAAAATTTTTTACAGGTTACAAATTTTGAGTTACAGAGGAGGTCTAGGGCCAAAATTATTGCTCTCGCTCTACCGATCGCAGCGATACCTCACATGTGTGGTTTGAACACCTTTTTCATATGTGGGCGGGACTTACGTATGCGTTCGCTTCTGCATGCGAGCACATAGACAGGGGCGCTTTAAAAATTTTTTATTTTTTTTTATTGTTCATTTTACTTTATTTATTTTAGTTTGACACTTTTTTCCAAAAAAAAAAATTTTTTGATCACTTTTATTCCTATTACAAGGAATGTAAACATCCCTTGTAATAGGAATATGGCATGACAGGTCCTCTTTACAGTGAGATATGGGGTCAATAAGACCCCACATCTCACCTCTAGGCTGTTCCTGAAATAAAAAAAAAAAAAAAAAAAGATCCTGGCTTTGATCGTAGCGGTGAGTCGGTAGAAGCACCGGAGGGCGGCGTGAGGGGGGGGGGGTCCCCTCTCGCCTCCTGTAAGAATGATCAAGCAGTGTAACAGCCGCTATGATCATTCTTATGGTGTAGGGAATCGCCGGCTGAAAAAGATGATATCTGAATGATGCCTGTAGCTGTACCCATCATTCAGATATCCCCACACAAAGTCAAGGACGTTGTATGACGGAAGGCGGGAAGTGGTTAAAATGCTTTTTTTTTAACACAAAGTTGTCCATTTATACAATATTTCTAACACATAGCATGTACATACCAAAAATGACCCCCCAAAATAGATTCTCCTGCTCCTCCTGAGTACGGGGATACCACATGTGTGAGACTTCCACAGCCTGGTCACATACAGAGACTGGGTATGGCTGAGCATGGCTGGGTATGGCTGAGCATGGCTGGGTATGGCTGAGCATGGCTGGGTATTGCAGAGTATCGCCAAGTATGACTGGGTATGGCAGAGTATGGCTGGGTATCACCAAGTATTGCAGAGTATCGCCGAGTATGGCTGGGTATGGCAGAGTATGGCTGGGTATCACCGAGTATTGCAGAGTATGGCTGGGTATTGCGGGGTATTGCAGAGTATGGCTGGGTATGGCAGAGTATTGCGGGTTATGGCAGAGTATTGCAGATTTTTGTGGGGTATTGCAGAGCATGGCTGGGTATGGCAGAGTATGGCAGAGTATGGCTGGGTATCACTGAGTATTGCAGAGTATGGCTGGGTATTGCGGGATATTTCAGGGTATTTCGGGGTATTGCAGGGTATGGCAGAGTATTGCGGGGTATTGCAGGGTATGGCAGAGTATTGCGGGGTATTGCAGGGTATGGCAGAGTATTGCGGGGTATTTCAGGGTATGGCAGAGTATTGCGGGGTATTGCAGGGTATGGCAGAGTATTGCGGGGTATTGCAGGGTATGGCAGAGTATTGCAGGGTATGGCAGAGTATTGCAGGGTATGGCAGAGTATTGCAGGGTATGGCAGAGTATTGCAGGGTATGGCAGAGTATTGCAGGGTATGGCAGAGTATTGCAGGGTATGGCAGAGTATTGCGGGGTATGGCAGAGTATTGCGGGGTATTTCAGGGTATGGCAGAGTATTGCGGGGTATGGCAGAGTATTGCGGGGTATTTTGGGGTATGGCAGAGTATTGCGGGGTATGGCAGAGTATTGCGGGGTATTTTGGGGTATGGCAGAGTATTGCGGGGTATGGCAGAGTATTGCGGGGTATTGCAGGGTATGGCAGAGTACTGCGGGGTATTTTGGGGTATGGCAGAGTATAACGGGGTATTTTGGGGTATGGCAGAGTATTGCGGGGTATTCCAGGGTATTGCGGGGTATTCCAGGGTATTGCGGGGTATTGCAGGGTATGGCAGAGTATTGCAGGGTATGGCAGAGTATTGCGGGGTATTGCAGGGTATGGCAGAGTATTGCAGAGTATTGTGGGGTATTCCAGAGTATTGCAGGGGTATTGCAGAGTATTGTGGGGTATGGCAGAGTATTGCAGGGGTATTGCAGAGTACTGTGGGGTATTCCAGGGTATTGCAGAGTATTGTGGGGCATTGCAGAGGGAATTGCAGAGTATTGCACAGCATGCAGAGTAGTAGGGATGGCTGAGCATGGATGGATGGATGGTTGGATGTCTCTGTGCAGCGCTGTGGGCACTACAGATGCAGCCCACAACGCTGCAGCCATCCATCCATCCGCCTCTCCGGTCACTGTGTACGGATCGGTACACAGGAGGGGAGGAGAGGGGGAGGAGAGGAACCGGCGTCATCAGATGACGCCGGTTTGTTGACATGTGATCGCTCCGTCATTTGACAGAGCGATCACATGGTAAACGGCCGCGATCAGCGGCCATTTACCGGGATCTGTGATGCGCCACCCGGCGGTCACGGATGCTCTCGAGTGCGCGCCCTAGGGGGCGCGCGAGAGCAGAATTCTGGGAGGACGTCCCTGGACGCCCTCCCAGAGTAAAACAACCGCCCTGTAGCCGTCATTTGGCTATGGGCCGGTTGTTAAGTGGTTAAATTTTCATCAGCAATGGTATTGTTTGTGGATTATAAAGACTCCTGTGTGAGTTTGGGGTAAAGATGGTTGTGAGATGAAGAAAAACAAGTGAAAGTGACAGAGAAAAATATATTTTACCAAAACATCAAAACATTCCACATTGTAGCATTCTTAAAATCAAAATATTTTAAGTAGAAGCAACAATGTTGCAAAGGAAAATGTATTTCACAGAAAGATACATTTCATCTCAACATTAAAAGGTTTTTTTTGTGAAAGTTAGAATTGTTCCATTAGAATCAGTGACTGAAACTTCATTTGGACTAAATTAGAGCAGATTTTAACTCCCAAAAAATGCTCTCTAATTAGCTCTCATTTTGGTATTTACTATACTTCCAGGTAAAAAAGACACTTGAGTTAAAATGAGAGTTATTTTCAGGTCTGAGCATGCTCAGTTGTGTTGGCACCTAGTTGTCCAAAACGGGGAATTTTTCACTTTTCAGACTTTTAAAGATATTTCAGTGTAGAAATCACTTTTTCAGACAGTTTAAAAGCAGATAATCTTTAAATAATATACCGCATATTTCAGTACCATTTAGGCAATTATATCATGCTCTAAAAATTATTTCCATGTGCAATTCTCTAGGTTTTAGCAGAGTAAGGGTTTGGGCTCTATTTAGTTTCAGGGAGCTATAGTAAATTCGATTTTGGGAGAATTTTCTCACCAGCGCTATAGTGAATACCGTTTTAGCGCGAATTACCGCTATAAGCGCTAATTCGCGCTAAATTGCCGCGAATTAGCGCTAAATTGCCGCGAATTAGCGCTATTTCGCGGCAATTTGCGCGAATTAGCGCCATAGCGCTATAGTAAATGACCCCCTATGTATGGTGTAACAAGCACTATTAAGCACTAATTTATGGTGTAACAAGCACTTGTTTTTTCACACCTTGTTTATTTATTCAACATTCATATTATTTGTATTTAATATTATTGCACTAGTAAGCACAGAGTTGGTTATTATTAATTTTGTTTTTGGGGTCACCCAAGCGCAGTGCATAACTTGTAAATTTAAAAATTACATTAACTGGTTATTTTCTAACCCTTTCTCTCCACTCATAAACTCATGTGGCCAGACCATTTTTGTAAATGTTCCATTGCTTTTTTATTTTCCCCTTACAGCTTTCAGAGTTTGTAAAAGACCCCCAAACCATACATTTTCTGAAGGCACGAGACCAATGGAGTAAGAAGAAGGTGCTGCTGATTTTTAAGGCCCCGTGATATTTGTACAAATGTCTATCAAATCACTAAAATCATTATCAGCAGATACAAACACAACACATTTTACATAATTCCTTCTAACCCACTACCTCCTATTGAGTTAATAAATAACAAATATTTATACATTTTAAATTGCCCCTTTTTGCAAAATGATAAAAGTGGAAGGTACACAAAATAAATAACCAACTTTCTCTAAAAATCTGGAAATTTTATTTTTACAGCTATCAGAGTTTTTAAAATACCCCCCAAACCATAAATTTTCTGAAAGCATAGAACCAGGGGGGCAAAAAAGGTGCTACTGATTTTTAGGCTGCACAATGTTTGCACACATGTTTATCAAATTGCTATTTTCACAAAAAAAAACACTAAAATCCTTTTTTGCACACATTAACACAACATAGCTTAAAAAGTCCTACTAAGTTATTACGACGGCCTCATTTACATGGGGCATACTAAAGCGTATGCCCATGGAGGTCAGTAAAATGCATAAATGTAATACATTTTATATTTTAAGAACTGTACTTATTACAGTCACCCGGTTTCTCTGAGGAAAGTATAAAGATTTCTGTAGTTAGGCATCTTGAACATAATGGATTTACAGGAGGGCCTTGCCAGGATTTCACAAATAATGGAATAGGAAATCTGTATGGATGTGATAGCTGTATTCGTTTTCTATCTTTTATTTTTAACAAAACCATTGAGACAAACCTTTTAACACTGACAATGGTGCTTACTACGTTTTTATTTATTTATGTAAAACCTTTACCCCAAAAGGAACAAATCTGTTCCTGTAATTGCTTAAAGCAGTAGTAAACTTGATCAACCACAAAAAGAAAAAAACTTTCCCTGAAAGGTAAAGGCATAATCTGCTAGAATACATCACGTATACTAGCACATTTTGAAAAATGTAAATTGAAAAAAGCCTCTGTCACTGCTGCAGAGGCTTCCATCTTTACCAGGTCTTCCTTCCAGGTTTGTGGGCTGTGGCCACTTGAATGGCCAAGCCACGATGACGTCACTCCCAGTCATGCATGCGATAGAATTGGTCGCAGCACAGAACTATTTTTGCATTAGGGTCCCCCTTGACCTCCATACTAGACCCTCATCAAAGATAAGGGTCTAGTATGTATTCTCAATTCTTTTTTTCTTTTACATAGGGTTCCCTTTTAACATCTATACAAAATAATAATCTAGGATAATGGTTTGGCATAAATGAAGGGAATCCCTGACCTTTTGTTTACAAACAGAATGAAGCGGCAGAAGCTGTCAATTTAAACAGCATTTTTTTTCACTTTTTAAATGTAAGTTTTACCAAAAATATAAAAATAGTAGGTCACGGCAGCTAGCATGCAGAGTGACTCCACAAAAGCATGTGTATATTTCCAACAATAAGTTAAAGTGCAGCGCTTTAAGTGAAACTAGTATAAAACAAATACAGCGTGTATATATATATATATATATATATATATATATATATATATATATATATATATATAAATAAATAAATATATATATATAAATATATATATATATATATATATATATATATATATATATATATATATATATATATAAATAAATATATATATATATATATATATATATATATATATATATATATATATATATATATATATATATATACCGTATTTATTGGCGTATAACACGCACCGGCGTATAACACGCACCCCAATTTAGGAGGGAATTTTAAGGAAAAAAAACTTTTAGGAGGGAAGTTGAAGGGAAAAAAACTTACATTTAAATGCCCATCATTGCAGCCTTCTCAGTGCAGCCTTGCCCCAGTGCAGCCATGTCAGTGCAGCCTTGTCAGTGCAGCCTTGTCAGTGCAGCCTTCCCCAGTGCAGCCTTGTCAGTGCAGCCATGTCATTGCAGCCATGTCAGTGCAGCCTTCCCCAGTGCAGCCTTGTCAGTGCAGCCTTTCCCAGTGCAGCCTTGTCAGTGCAGCCTTCCCCAGTGCAGCCTTGTCAGTGCAGCCTTCCCCAGTGCAGCCTTCCCCAGTGCAGCCTTGCCCCATTGCAGCCGTCGATCCCCTGTCCCTGCCATATTGGGCTTCAAAATCGCCGACCACGATTTGAAAATGGCGCCGCCAGCGCCGAAATACACAGAGCCGGTCCTCGGCTCTTTCCGGCGGCTCTCGTTCATTTTCGGCTCCACTCGTAGTCCCGAGCGGAGCTATCCGAACCTAGCCGAGATAAATACGGTATATATATATATATATATATATATATATATATATATATATATATAAAATAAAAAATTACAAAATAATAATATTATATAATGTATAATGTCTATGAAAAGTTCAGTCCAATCCACCAGCAAGAAGTCTCCTCAAGAGAAATAATTAGATAACTGTTCAAATACACTTTTCTGTGATGTATGTGAAATAAAGCATATAGATAAATGTAGATATCCACGACGCAAAGTAAATCGCTATTCCTCTGACTCCGCGATCTATGCACTCACCAGAGGTACATGGTGATCATGCCCACCATAATTCTCCCAGAATTATTTGGTTTCTCAGGTCTTCACACAATCCTTTCCAATGTTTTACAGTACCACTTAAAACACTGCAATAAACAAGTTCACCACATGGAGCTAAAGGAGCCTTATATAGTGTACTATTTATTACATCCACAAATAATTTTTATTAAAAGCTGCAGCATTCAAGAAGATAAAGCAAACAGTTGGCCAATCGTATTGCCGAGCTATGTGCAGTTGAGTGGAGATGATAGATGAGTTCCTCCCGTAGGTATAGTGGCAGTGGTTGTGACAGTGCAGTGAGTATGGAGACTGGGAGTCCCTAATGAATGCAATAAGCAGCTGGGCAAGCAGTTGAACGATAACAAGGGGACTTACAGTTTGTTGAGCCTCGATGAACTTGTAGTAGATTTTGACCGCACTGATAGGAGTACTGTCAGCTGTATGAATTAGTAGTGTCTCACCAGTCAGCACCGCTGCCAAAGTTACTCTCCTGTTTCACAAAGATTCTTCACTGACTCTGTGTGCGTACCAGCAAAGTTCTACTCAGATTCCCATCTATTCAGGTTCCTAGGGCTCCTGGTTCCCTTAGCCCTATCCAGGTAGTGAGGTGTGCTTCATGGGCTATGGGTGGTTCATCCCTTGGTTGACATGTTTCACAATATCGACAAGCTTCTTCAGAACCACAGCGGGGTGCATAGAGGGGTTCTATTTAAAGGGATCATGCTATGTAGCACTCTGACTCACCACCTGCAGCGTAGCATTCACAGCGCAGCCCTTAAAGGGGACACATTACATATTAAAATCCAACTTATAAATAAAAGTTTACTGATGACTGTGCTGATGGAGTATAATAGTTACATTATTCATGCAAGAACTCTAGCTACTTAGACACAGAAAGGAAGGGAAATATAGCCTAAAGAGAAACAAGGCTCAGAATAATTTCCATTTAAACAGAGAGGATGTCCTTATAGTGTAATATCCTACTATTTGAAGTAGTAGGAAAGTAAATTATTGATCCAAGAAGACCCCAAAGTTGAGCTCGCTTTTCATTTTATTCAGGAAGAGGGTACCTAATTCAAAAATCCACCTCTTTTCTACTTGCTGCAAGACTATCAAAGTCTCCCCTTCTTTGTGGTAATTTTAGAAAAATATGTTTAACCACTTCCAGGCCAATTCTGACATTTCTCTCCTATGTGAAATATTCCACATTTTTTGCTAGAAAATTACATAGAACCCCCAAACATTGTATATTTTTTTTAGCAAAGACCCTAGAGAATACAATGGCGGTCGCTGCAACTTTTTATCTCGCATGTTATTTGCACAGCAATTTTTCAAACACTTTTTTTGGAAAAAAACCTTCTTCATGCTTTAAAAAAATAAAAAAATAAAGTTAGCCCAATTTTGTTGCATAATGTGAAAGATGAAGTTACGCCAAGTGAATAAATACCTAACATGTCACGCTTCAAAATTGCACACACTCATGGAATGGTGCTAAACTTCGTTACTTAAAAATCCCCATAGGCGACGCTTTAAAATCTTTTACTGGTTACATGTTTTGAGTTACAGAGGAGGTTTATAGCTAGAATAATTGCTCCCGCTCAAACGTTCACGGTGATACCTCACATGTGTGGTTTGAACACTGTTTTCATATGTGGGCGGGACATACCTGTGCGTTTGCTTCTACGTGTTAGCACACGGGGGCAGGGGTGCTTTAATTTTTTTTTTTTCTATTTCTATATCTAATTTTACTTTTCTTTTTTTAGTTTAACACTTTAAAAAAATATATATTTTGATCACTTTTATTCCTATTACAAGGAACGTAAACATCCCTTGTAATAGGAATATGGCATGATCGTTCCTCTTTACAGTGAGATGTGGGGTCAATAAGACCCCACATCTCACCTCTAGGCTGGGAAGCCCGGAATAAAAAAAAGATCACAGCTTCCCAGCCGAGGTGGCGCCATTTGTTTGAATGCAGAGTGACATCGTGCCCGGCCTCCGAACGATCATAGAGACTCCGGCGACCATCTGGTCCACTAGAAATCTCTATGATCACCATCCGGGGCTGGCAGATCCTGTCTCCAACTCACCGATGGAAGTGGTGAGTCGGTAGAAGCACCGGAGGGCGGCGGGAGGGGGGCATCCCCTCTCGCCGCCCGTAAGAATGTTCAAGAGGTGGAACAGCCACTATGATCATTCTTATGGTGTAGGGAATCGCCGGCTGAAAAAGCCGATATCTGAATGATGCCTGTAGCTGCAGGCATCATTCAGATTTGCCTGCCCAAATTCAAGGACATCATATGACATACCTTGGGCGGGAAGAGGTTTACGGCGCTCTTAGTAACAGGACTGAGCAGATTGTTTTATTGTAAGTGGAGGAATTCAAAATGATGGAATATATTCAAGCACTCAAGGAATAGAGCAGACTCTAGTAACAACAAAAACAGAAAAAGGCACCTCTAAGGGCAGTATATAAAACTATTAAAATATCCCTAAAGGGATTAAAAACACTTACAAAATTGTTGGTGAAAAGAAATTCATTATGAGTGTGGAAGGTGATCCGGCATAAAAGTGGTCCCAGTGTGTATCAGGGGTCACTGTTCAGCAGCAGAAAAATGCATCCCAAGTGAGTCAGCAGGGTGAGGATACAGCTCTGGAGGCACAATTGGAGCAGCCACACATACACGCGCGCACATCCCTGAATAAGCAGTGACGTGAATATTATCCAGTAGGGAATGTGCACTAGAGGATGGTGATGAGCACAACTAAACATGAGTAACGATGACCCTATATAAGTGTATTGTTATTGTGGCCATGCCATGATGAGAGGGGACTATACCATAAAGGCAGAAAAAAGAATTTATAAACTGACACTAATTTTAAAATCCTCGTTTAACCCTCCAGGTGCCAGCACATCCAAAGAGAAAATCCAATACATCTCTCTTTGGCAGAGCTTTCGGAACCGCTCAGCTGGAGGGAAGTCTCTAGGCATCGCCTCAATAAACCAAACCTTAAGGCCATCAGTAAATTTATTATGGTATTCATGGAAGTGCCAATGTCTACGCACAATGTTTTCCATCTGTCTATGGTGAGAGTGGAATTGGATGATGAAGCGCAATTCGTTTTGATTGGTGTCAATCTTAGTTGGAGGATGTGGTGCAGATGGTATCTATTTATAATGGGAGTAGGCTTTTTCCACAATGTCAACTGGAAATCCGTTGACGTCAAGAAATTTGTCTTTTAGGATGTTACTCTGAATGTCATAATTGCTACTTCTGGTACAATTGTTTTTGAGCCTACAGAACTGACTTTTGGGTATGTTATTGAGCCAGCAGGGGTGGTGGCAGCTTTTATAGTAAAGGAAAGAGTTACCTGCCACCGGCTTTGTGTAATTCCTAGCATGGATATCCTTATCACCAAAGTACAAGATCAAGGAAGGTCAATTTTTCTTAATCAATGAAAGAAGTTAAAGACAAACCCATATTGTTCTTGTTGCAATGTGCAACAGAATCAGATACTGTAGATGCATTGCCATCCCAGATTATGATTACATCAACTATGTACCTTCCATAAAAGACAATAAGGGACAAAAAAGGATTATTGTGCCAAATGTGAGAAGAGTCCCACTGCCCCATGGTGAGGTGAGCATATGACAGTGGAAGTTTTCTCCCATAGCTGTCCCATTTACCTGTAAAAAGAACTCATTATCAAATTAAAAATAGTTGTGAGTAAGACAAAAAGAAGTTGCCTCTAATATGAAGGAGGCTTGTCTGGCATTCAACATGGGGTCTTCACATAAGAAAAGATTGTATGGCACAAAGTCCTACATCATGAGGTATGGAGGTATATAGCAATTGGACGTCAAAGTAGACCAAAAGGTATATAGGCTCCCAAGAGTAGGGGGGAGAGGAGTTCCAGCAGATGTGTGCCATCTCTAACATAAGACTGGAGTGATTGGGCAAGTGGCTGTAGGTACTGGTCGACATATCTAAGCCACTAGTGATGCTCCCCATGGCTGCCACAATCGGTTGGCCAAGGGGGTTTTGGTTATTTTTGTGCATCTTGGGCAGATGGTAGAAATAGGGGGTATAATGAAACGCCTTGACCAAGAATGAGGCTTCTTGTTTTGAGATAATATTGTCACTAAGAGCCTCAGTGACAAGGGTGGCCTCTAATGTGAATTAGGGTAGGGGATCACCCCTCAATTTGATATAGGTGTTGGTATCAGACAAGTCTTGCTGCCTCTGCAACATGGTCAACTCTGTTTTGTACCACTATGCCCCTTCCTTTATCCGCAGATTTGATTACCAAATCAAAATTATTGGTCAAGGCATTGTATGCTGTCTTTTCGGTACGTATGTAAGGTTGTTGGCCATCTTAGTTTTACTTTTTACTGAATTGCACATGCCCAAAATTTCAGCGTAAACAATCAGATAAAAGGCATCGATACATGAGCCCTCGGAGTGGGTGGGGTAAAACACAGATTTGGGTCTGAATTTTGCATTTTGTATTGATGGTGAGCTCATGAGGTGCTGAGTATACAATACTAATTCACTGTTATGCCCTGTACACACGGTTGGACTTTCCGACAGAAAATGTGTGATCGGAGCTTGTTGTCGGAAATTCCGACCGTGTGAGGGCTCCATCGGACTTTTTCCATCGGAATTTCCGACACACACAAAGTTTGAGAGCTGGCTCTAAAATTTTCTGACAACAAAATCCATTAGCGTAAATTCCGTTCATGTGTAGATAATTCCAACGCACAAAGTGCCACGCATGCTCAGAATCAAGCAGAAGAGCAGCACTGGCTATAGAACTTAATTTTTCTCGGCTTGTTGTACGTGTTATACGTCACCGCATTCTTGACGTTCGGAATTTCCAACCAACTTTGTGTGACCATGTGTATGCAAGACAAGTTTGAGCCAACATCCGTCGGAAAAAATACGATGGATTTTGTTGTCGGAGTGTGCGATCGTGTGTACTGGGCATTGGGGTTCTAAGGGGGAAAGGGGTGGTGTAGGTGATTGCTACTAGACTCTGTGTTGTGAGAATATAATTCTGGTGATATCATCAGATGGAGGATCAGCAGAAGTTGGGTTGGCCTTATGTTAATTAGGTTTATTAAACTGTATATTATAAAACCTTTTAAGGATGAGAAGGCATATTAATTTATTTAAATCTTTGAATAAAAGAAAGGGGTTAGGCAGGGCAGAAGGTGCAAAATTGAGTCCCCAACTTAGAAGCGAAGTCTCATCATTGGTGAGGGGATAGGTGCAGAGATTATAGATTTTTATGGTATTCTCTTTATCCTGGGGTCTGGGCTTGGGTCTACCTCATCTACCCCAGCATCCTCTGCATTGTGTTATCTTTTTAGGGGTTTGGTCCGGGGGAGGTCTTGCACTAAAAAAGGGACCGCAGTGGGGTCAGTGGAGTGGGCCGTGATGGTGGGTGTGACAAGAAGAGAACTTGGGCCAAAAGAAAAGGGTAAACTGGGTGGTATATTGTCTGTAAAATTGGTGGGCCTGGGTATGGCAAGGATGGTAGCTGCATCAATGCAGATGGCAGGGTATGAGCAAGGTAACTGATTGGTGGGTGCAGAGTGAGATGAAGAACTGGGCTGTACCTGAAGGGCTGAGCATGATGGAGGAGAGTGATCATACCTGTTGTAAATCTATATTAGGTGTGGATGGAGGAGCCGATGTTGGAGGTAGGTTTACAATAGGTATCTCCTTATGACATATGGTCTGTCTCTGAAGAGTAGGAGGCAATCACTTATGTATCATGGATATTGGGCAATGGTTTGCCAAAATGGGGCATGGATTGATGTCTCTGAGGGATGGAATATGGTTGTCAGATGTGCGTTTCCATGAGAAAATTCTATTGTGACTATAATCCCCCAGATCCCTACTGAAACAAGTGGCATAAGTCACCATAATGGGGGTCATTTACTATAGCGCCAAAAAAATATCCTGCAGTGCCAAAAAACAGCTCTCAAAAAAGGCCAGAAAGACTTCAACTCTCAGAAACTCAGCGCTAATGCAAATGGAAAGTATCGCTATTGCTGGCAATAATGCCTGTCAGATCACATATTCTGGAATAGTGGAAGTCAATGGGGCGCAGACCTGTAAAATCCAAAGTTCTCACTAAAGGCTTATATGCAAGTTCTTTTCCATAAAAAGTGTTTGGAGATCCGGGTCCTGCCCCAGGGGACATGTATCAATGCAAAAAAAGTTTTAAAAACTGCTGTTTTTTCGGGAGGAGTGATTTTAATAATGCTTAGAGTGAAACAATAAAAGTGTAATATTCCTTTAAATTTGGTACCTGGGGGGTGTCTATAGTATGCCTGTAAAGTGTCGTGTAAAGTCATTCAAAAGTGCTAGCACTGGTGCCGGCTATAAATGAATTGTCAGTCCCAACAATACACATAAAAGTTCATTGATAAAAACGGCCTGGGATCCCCCACAGTGCATTACCAGGCCCTTTGCGTCTGGTGTGAATATAGCTCTACACGGCACCTGCGTACTACATTCTGCCTGGAGTCCAGGTTCAAGCCCCACCATCCAAGTGGACATAGAGTTAGAATAAAAATACACCAAGTGAAGAGAGGCTGTGCCCGAAGCGCGGCAAGCGAAGCGAGTCCACGAGGGGCCCTGTTACGACCGGAAATGTACGATCACAGCGTCATACAGTTTAGCTGCTTCATCGACTCTTCTTAGAACATCCAACAGACACCATAAGCCTTTAATTGACAGATTCAACCTTAATTAGATTGGATTTTCAGGCAAATGCATTTTTTTAACGAAACAAAATAAATAAAAACGAATTTCGGGAGTAACTACATAAATTTATTTTTCGGACGAAACCGAAATTCAGAAACAAAATATTTCAGTGTGCACATGTCTATTTACAACCACTTTATTGTTTTTAATATTTTTTTAAACATTCAAAGTTTTTTGAGCTTTAACATTAATATAGAGATGTTTACAGACATTAAATGAAAAATTTACCTTTCTGTCAGTTGTACCTCGTTTGACGAATATAATGAAGAGTGATGTTGTAATTAACAAGAAAGTTTTGTTACAGATCAGGGTAGTACACGAAACATTATTTTCTCAGTATTCTGACATCTGTGATTGATTCATTTTTTCAAAGATTTCTGAATGAGATAATAACTTTACTGTGATAAGAACCTGTACAGGCACATACGTTATATACTCTGAATAGTTCAAAATAAAGAGTATAAAGAGATGAAAGGGGGATAGAAAAGGGTTGGGATGGAGCGCATGCGCGGCGGCTCCTGACATGAACGCTTAGTCAGGGAGCTCCGTCCCGCTTCAGCAGATCGGGCCTCCACAGCGGCACTCTGACCAGCGATCGACGCCTGGATTTACCCCCCACGGCCGCCGGAAGACTCGGGGACTCCCCCGATGTACTCGGGAGCGGTAAAACGAAACCTAAAGCCTGCATTTGAAGCCGCCCTGTCCCGCGCTGAGACAGCTAAGATGGCGGCCATTCCTCATCACTCTGCAGACACACACTCTCCCTGTGTCCAGCACGCAGCCTCCCCATCCCTGCTGCAGCAAGACTCCCTTACAGGTAACTTTCCCCTGGATCCAGCTTCTCCAGCATCCACCGCATCTCTCCTAGAACATCCCCTGGCTGGGCTGGAGTACTCCCCCATTTATGCCAGTCCCCCCCAGGCTCACCAGCTAATACAGCCCGGGGATTTAGGCCCACTACAGCCGGCCTCTGTAGCTGAAATGTTTGCCAAGTTTGCTGATTTACTGGACAGAGGACTACACAATACAGCCCTAAAAATCACAAGTGACATTAAAGCGGACCTACAGCACATAGGCACCCGCATGGACCTCATTGAGTCCAACCTTGATTCCACCATTTCAAGAACAAACCAGAACACTGCTTGTATTCAGTCCCTTCAGGAGCAATTAGAGACTGCCAATGCCAAAATTGATGACCTCGAAAACCGAAATCGGAGGTACAACTTTAGAGTCAGGGGGCTCCCTGAATCCTATAAGGACATTCCTGAAACTATACAATCTTTTATTAAGGACTTACTCCCAGATACACCTCAGCACAGACTGTAGCTGGATAGGGCTCATAGAGCTCTCAGACCTCCTAGAGCGGACGGACTCCCCCGTGATGTTGTGGTGAAACCGCACTTCTTCTCAGTCAAAGAGGAGGTTATGAGGAAATCAAGATCCATGACTAAAATAGTGTTCCAGGGTCATCAACTGCAAATATTTGCTGATTTATCCCCCTCCACCATCCAAAAAAGGAGGGCCCTAAAGCCACTTCTTCAAATCCTGATGGACAGAGAAATTAAATACTGGTGGCTCTTTCCATTCCAACTTAAACTAATCTTCAAAGGCAAAGCGCACACCTTTGGATCCCTACAGGAAGGAGAACGGCTGTTTCTACAACTGGGCCTCATCAATCAGGATCCTAATGCCCGTCAGTTGGGGCCTCAACCACACTCTGCAAAAAGACATATGCCCACCAGTCCCCTGAATCCGGTTTGGGAGAAGGCCAGATCCAAGAAGTCCAAAGAAACCATCCCTCCATGACTTCCATCACCAGCTTCTACCCAAGGACTTCCTTCTTTTGCTTCCTCTTCCTCTCAGCTACCAGCTGAGATGACGGTGCCCCCCCACTTGTGATCCCTGAGACGGGTTTTCTGTTTCCCGTTTAGATACCCACACGCCTCGGCTGAGGCGGTTTTGGGTAGCGCTCAACTTGGGGGGGACACTGAATAAGATTTTTCATTTTATTGACCCCATTGGGATGCTCCATTACTTCCCCCTCCTGTACACTCCATGCCCTTAGTCACAGCTCACCCTCACATATCCAGGTCCACATTTATTTATTTGTTAGCTGTTTAATTACTACAAACATTATCAGTTAACTGATGCACCTCCACGTTTTTCTTAAGATACAGCAATGTTAGCAAGGAGGGTACTTAGTTAATGCCGGCCCCAGTGCCTTTATCATATCAATCACAAGCCATATTAAGCGGCCACTCTGCTGAAGTGGTGTTCATGCGCCCCCTTCTGTCTAGTGGTTCAGGTAATTTACCCTACCATGGACAGGACCATTCCCTGCATTCGGGAGGGACTTCAGTGTGACCCACACTCTCCGATGGAGGATTCTGTCCCCTCCATTCTACGGGAGACTCTCTTGTCCCCCGTCTTTCTTTCATGCTTTTCCTTTTTCCTTCTCCAACAATGTTCTGTTTTACTTGTACCCACAGAAGTCAGCTGGGGGGTTTTATCCGGACTACAACAGGACGTCTCACCAGTCTTCGCCCACTATGCGGGATGTCTTGGTATCCGTGGACGTCAGATGGTAAGTTCTGCGGATTTCCTAGCCATGCCCCCTCCACTGCTCGATGGCTGATGACCCACCAGTAAATGCACCACTTAAAATAATATCACATAATGCTCAAGGCCTGAACTCACCGGCAAAAAGGCGCAAGGTCTTCCAATACCTACATGCTCAAAAGGCAGACGTAGTTCTCCTCCAGGAAACGCATTTCCCCAAACGCTTCTGCCCATCTTTTATACACTCCAAATTCCCCTTCTTCACCCTAGCCAATGCGGAGGACAAAACTAAGGGGGTGGGCATTTTTATATCTAAAAGATGCCAATTTACTCTCAAATCTGAACACAGGGACCCTGATGGGTGCTATATCCTCATTGTGGGGGAATTAGACAACCAACTATATTCTTTGATTTCGTACTATGCCCCCAGTAGGGGCCAAATAGCCTTTTTTCAGCGCCTGTTTACAACATTAACTCCTCTGCTGGAGGGCACAGTGATCTTTGGAGGCGACTCTAATTCGGCCTTTGACCAGGGCCTGGACAGGTCTCGTCCCCCTGGTAAAAGCCTCACCAGACCCACCAAACAGAGCCTACGTATCGCCAAACTAATCTTTCAACAAGGTTTAGTTGATATATGGAGGGAAGTAAATCCCACCCTACGAGACTACACACACTTCTCTAACCCCCATAGATCCTTCACAAGAATTGATCATATCTTCATTGCCTCAGCCTCTATTCCACTAACGAACAGGGCATATATCAAAGATGTAGTCTGGTCGGACCACTCAATGGTGATCCTTTCCATTCAGCGCCCGTTGGGCCCTAAACCCTACGGGCGTTAGAGACTTAATGAGTCCATCCTGAGTGATTCGATTAGAACCAAAGAGATCGAAACTAATATCTGTAATTACTTCACCACTAACGATCTGCCGGAAACTAGCCCCTCATGCCTTTGGGCAGCACATAAGGCCGTAATTAGAGGTCATCTGATTCAAATTGCCTCTCAGATTAATAAAGCCAACAAAGCTGACATAGATAAGTTAGATAAGGATTATACAGCCTTAATTAAAAAACACAAGGCCGACCCAAGAGCTGTTCCCATCATCAAGCTGGACGCAGCTCGCACAGCATTAAACCTCGCCCTGACCACAAGGGCCGAAAAATGGCTGCGGTGGAATAGATCCCGATTCTATTGCCAAGGCGATAGAATTGGTTCTATGCTTGCAGGCAGGCTATCCCCAAAATTTAAATCCCCAGCCCTTCCCAAAATCAAAATCCAGGGCGGCACTCTGTCCCAGAACCCTAAACGAATCATGGGGGAATTCCTGACCTTCTACAAATCCCTATACAGTGGTGAGAACAGTCCCACTACAGAAACGGTGGGCCACTTCCTAGACAACATTCAACTCCCCAAATTAGAGGACAGACACCGCCAGAGACTAGACTCCCCTATCTCTGCTGAGGAAGTATGTGCAGTTATTAAACACTTGAAATCCCACTCAGCACCTGGCCCAGATGGTTTCTCCATACCATATTACAAAGCATTCTCTTCCACTCTTGCCCCATATATGGCCTGATTCTTTAACACACTCAGGCAGTGTACTCCACTAGATGCCTCACTTAACACGGCCTACATTACGGTCATCCCTAAACCTGATAAAGATGCCAGCTCGGTTAGTAACTATAGACCAATATCGCTCATTAATAATGACTTTAAGATTCTGACCAAGATCCTTGCAGACCGCCTGGCCTCCTTCATTAGCTTATACATTAACAAAGACCAAGTGGGCTTCATCCCAGGGAGACAGGGACCTGACCAAACTAGACGAGCGATTGATATAATATCTCTTCTCAATTCTAACTGGGATGGGGGCCCTTCCAGACAGGGATGTTTACTCTCTCTGGACCTTCAAAAAGCTTTCGATACTGTCCAATGGCCATATATCTTCAACACTCTTCAAAGGTGGGGATTTGGGAATTCATTTCTTAATGTCATGCATGCCCTTTATTCAACCCCCTCGGCTCAGGTGCGTCTGCAGGGATTTTACTCTGAATCCTTCCCCATAGCTAGAGGCACAAGACAGGGATGCCCCCTATCCCCATTAATCTTTGCCATAGCAATTGAATCCTTGGCGATAGCCATCAGAAACAACCCGAATATCCAAGGCATTCAATGTGGCCCCAAGTGTCATAAATGCGCATTATTTGCGGATGACATCTTACTATTTGTTGCTTCTCCACTAACATCACTCCCCAACATATGTCATCTCCTTGATGAATTTGGGGCAGCATCGGGCCTTAGGGTTAATTATGATAAATCGCAGGCTCTCAATATTAACATCCCAGACCCTCTTCTGGCCAGACTCAGGGAAAGCTTCCGATTCTCCTGGAGCGACTCCTCCATTTCATACCTGGGGATCAAACTGACCCCCAGGATAGAACTCCTACACCAAGCCAATTACCCTCCTCTTTACAAAAAACTGGAGGAAGACCTCTCCCGATGGTCCCGGCTGTCCCTGTCCTGGCTGGGTAGAATCAACACGATTAAGATAACCCTACTCCCCCGCATTCTCTACTATTTTAGGGCCCTCCCGATTCCTGTAGACAAAACTCGCCTAAAACAACTCCAAGCTAAAATAGTCAAATACATTTGGGGCAGAGGGGGACACAGATTCCCCAAGGCAGTCCTGTTGAGATCTAGAACTGAAGGGGGCTTGGGACTTTCAAATCTGCTTTGGTACTTGCAAGCTGCTCATCTAGCTCAGATCTCAGCGGTATACTCACGCTGGGAACAACCTGACTGGATTCACATAGAAAGGCAGGCAGTCCCTCTCCACACTCTAGACTACCTCCTTTGGAGCCATAGAAAACTCAGACCCTCCATACTCTCCCCAACCCTCTCGCACTCCTTCGCACTTTGGGATAGCCTGCGATGTAACCAACTTCTAACCTCCCCCACAAAACCATTGCAACACTTATTTCGAAATCCTGATTTCCCCCCAAGGCCTTGACATATCAGCATTTAAATGGTGGCTCGACAAAGGGCTTTACAGAATAGGGCACTTCCTTAGACCTCTCGGCCCACTCTCCAAAGCATTCTGTGTTAACAACCTAGACATGCCTATCTCTGAATATTTCAGATTCTCTCAAATCTCAAACTTCTTACACAAAAGGTGCAAAACACTCCCGAATGGGCCCCAAATAACCCCCTATGAAGTATGGTGTGGTCAGGCCGGTGAGCAGAGGGGGGGCATCTCGGTAATCTATACAGCTCTCTCCCCCGTGCAGTCCAAGACATCCTTGGCTTGGGAAGATGACCTTTCCCAACACTGGACATTGGAAACGTGGCACAGGAACTTTTCCCAATCCTACAAAGGTATCCTTAACTCCAGCCTCGTGGAAGTTAGTCTAAAAGTGCTGACTAGATGGTACCTGGTCCCTTCGAAGCTAGCTCACATGTACCCGTCTGCATCTCCCCTCTGTTTCCGGGGATGTGGTCTTAAAGGTGATATGCTCCATATATGGTGGACCTGCCCCAGAGTTCGATCATTTTGGCACAAGATATTTTCTTGGATTGGCAAGCTAACCACAATGCCTATCCAAATGTCCCCCCTCATAGCGCTCCTTAACTTTCCAGTGAAAGAAGTCTCCAGGATTACTCAACGCCTTATATTCTTTATCATCTTAGGTGCCAAACTCACCCTGGCTAAAGCATGGAAAAAACCTTTGGTTTCATCACTTCTTTTTTTTTACAAAATAGTTTTTTTTTATTTCTTTTGATAGAAAGTAGTTTACAGGTTCAGATAGTACAAATGCATCCATAAACAAATCTCTTTTACAAAATATAAAAGAAAGTACAATAGCCCAACGGGGGCCAACTGTTATAGTTATACATCATATTTACCAAATTCCTCAACGGAGGAATGAAGTATACCACTGGTCACATAAGGGTAATGAGTGTGGACCTCGTAGGGCACCACAACCTAAAATCACAATGCTATATACAGCAGGGATATTTCCATGAACACAACATCCACACCATACATGCACCCATCTTTACTCATTCACACAAAAAGGCAAACCTTGTCCCTCCCCGCCTCCACCACACCGTCCCTCCAGGTACACAAACGACCCACCATCCAAGGGTTACAGCCTCCCCTAGACATCAAAACAAAAAAAAAAACAAAAAAACAAAAAAAAAGGGAAAACCCATCAAGGGAAGGCCGGATATAGTTATTGTTGTGAGAGCGGAGTGTCCTTCCAAAAGGAGTCTGCTATATCAAGCCAGGGCTGCCAGATCTTAGCAAATTTTTGTGGGCAGGCCCTACCCTTATAAACCAGTTTAAAAATTGGTATAACTTTATTCATCATACGATACAAAACTTGAATATCTGGGGCAGTTGCATTCTTCCTTTGCATCAAAATTAATTTTCTGGCATAAAACAGTATTATACGGACAAGAGTTCGAGTATGAGTCCTGTGTATGAAATCATTCAGCACACCCAATAGTCCAACCTCCGGGGTGCAGGGCACCTTTATTTGTAGTGTGTTTTCAAAAAAGGAAAATAAGTCCCTCCAAAAGGTGGACATAACAGGGCAGGACCAAAACATATGCATGTATCCAGCTTCTGAGAAGCCACACCTAACACAGGAGGCTGCAGAGTCATATCCCATATGGGCCAGCCTAGCAGGAGTGTAATGCATGTGATGTATAAATTTATATTGTACATATTGGTCATTTGATCCAATAAGGTCCAGAAAGCACACCTCTGAGGCCTCCTCCCACCCCTCCTCTGACAACCCGGGAATTTCCTTTTCCCATTTCCGCTGAGCAATCTGAAAGGGTTTAACGCCCGCCACCTGAAGGCGAGAATATATAGTAGTAACGATTTTCCCAATATCGGGATATGACAATAGCACCTCTAGAGGTGATTCAGTGAGCTTCAGGGACAAACCAGAAAATTGTGCCCTGATGGCATGGCGCAGTGAAAGATACCTAAAATAAAACCTGTTTGTTACATCACACTTAGCCCTCAGATCCGCAAATGAGAAAAAAGAGTCGTTTGAGTAGATCTGAGAGACGTGGGCAATACCAAGTCTTATCCACCACTCAGAATCTGGATGGCCCAGGAGCTCTGGAAAGTTAGGATTATGCCATAGAGGAGCATTGGGGGACACCCCTATCTGGTTAATGATTACTTTTTTACCCTCATGCCAGGCCAGCCAGCCCACCTCAATCGGCGAGCCCCTAGAACAATGTCGAGGCATGGACCTGTGTAATGTGTCCACTAGTGAGGCCCTGGGGCCGTTAAGAGCGTTCAATAGAGCGGTGGAGCAGGAAGAGGAGGCCTCCAGAAACCAGTCATAGACATAAGCCAGCTGTGATGCTATAAAATAGTGCTTTAAATTAGGGCAGGCCAAACCTCCATCCAGTTTAGCGGCCTGGAGTGAGGCCCTAGCGATTCTCGGGTTCAAGCCCTGCCAAAGGAAGGAGGATACGAGTGAGTTAATTTTGATAAAAAGTTTCTTAAATAAAAATATTGGGGAAGCCCGAAATACATAGAGAAATTTAGGTAAAAATATTATTTTGAAAATATTCACGCGTCCAATCAAATTTAGTGGCAATGAGGTCCAGGAGCGTAACCTGGTCTCCATTTGAGTTATGATCGGGGTGATATTAAGGGTCTGGAAACTAGATAGATTATTGTGAATATGTATTCCTAGATATTTAAATGTATGATGTATAGTCAGCTTGGACTGGGCTAGGTAAGCATAATCCCTGTCAGGGCCTATGGGGAATGCCACAGACTTTTCCCAGCCAACTCTCAGTCCGGAAGCCCTCCCAAACTCGTCCACAACCCCCATCAAAGAGACAAAGGCCTGTTCTGAGCCGTCTAAGTAAATCAAGGCGTCATCCGCATATAGAGAGATCCTCTCAGACAGTTCGCCATAGCAGATGCCCCCCACTGTCTCCGTTTGACGCACTGCCAGAGCAAGTGGCTCAATGGCTAGTGCGAACAAAAGCGGAAAAAGCGGACAGCCCTGCCTGGTTCCCCTCTGCAAACTAAACATATCCGATATATCTTTGTTGGTACATATTCTTGCCCTGGGGTTAGTATAAAGCAACCTGATCCATTTAATAAATTGGACGCTGAAACCCATACGATGCATAGTTTCCCAAAGGAAGGACCAGCTAACCGTATCAAATGCTTTCATCACGTCAAGTGATAGTACCAGTCCGCTTCTTCTGTCTGTGGAAGCCCTGTGAATATGTATATAAAGGCGACGAATGTTGTCATATGTACTCTTACCAGGCATGAACCCTGTCTGGTCCCTGTGAATAAGGTGAAGAATGACCTTTTGTAATCTCAAGGCTAGGACCTTCGCTAGTACTTTAACATCGCTGTTTAGTAGCGAGATTGGATGGTATGACCCACACAGCAGTTTGTTTTTGTCAGGCTTGGGTAGCACAACAATGAGGGCTTCATTCATGGAGGGGGGAAGTTCTCCCTCCTCCATTGCCCGATTAAAGAGAGATAAAAGTTTCTGTGCCAATTCCACAGCATAGGTTTTGTACCATTCTGCAGGCAAACCGTCCAACCCAGGGGTTTTATTGAGGGGTAAAGAGCAAATAGCCTCAGTGATCTCTTCGATTGTCAAGGGAGTGTCTAAGATGGAGCTGTGGGAGTCGTCCAATACAGGAAATTGAAGGGAGTCAAAAAACCCCAATGTCTCTAATTCATCTGGGCAGTGGGGGGCTTCATACAGGGTCTCATAGAAGGACTTGAACATCCGATTTATGGTCAATGGGTCTGAGGTGATTGAGCCGTCAGGCAATTGAATCTGTGATATGGTCCTGTCAATGTATTCTGTGCGAGAAAGAAATGCTAACATTTTACTATTCTTCCCACTATATTCATGTAGTCTGGCAGCCAGATATAACTGCTGAGTCCGCGTTGCGTCCACCCTATGGAGATCCAGGGCCCTGTGCCCCCCCACCAAGACTCCATGAGAATCCGGGGTGGGGAGCGCAGAGTACCAGGCCCTAGCAGCCTCCAGAGAGGACTCCAAGGCCAGAAGAGCAGCACGGGAGGACCTCCTATGTTTAGCAATGTTTGAGATATATGAGCCCCGTACAGACGCCTTAAAGGCGTCCCATGTGGGGCCAAAAGAAGCTGATCCAGCATTGTCCCCCCAATATAGGGACATGTCCTGCCGGACCGGCTCTTCAAATTCAGGGATGGAGACCCAGAGGGGACTGAGCCTCCACAACCGAAAAGAGGGTCTGTGACCGAGTATTAATTCAACACACAGGGCGGAGTGGTCAGAAATTGTCTTAGATATATAGTATATTGTCCGGGTATATGAGGTCAGGTCAGAAGTCCCAAGGGCGTAGTCCAGCCTGGAAAGAGTACGATAAGACCGGGACTGACAAGAGTATTCCCTAGCCAATGGGTTTTGTTGTCGCCATAGGTCAATGTATCCAAAGGAAGCACACCACTGACAAAACAGCTTAGATTCATACTGAATGGGTTTCAGTCTATCCAAATTAGGGTCCATAACAGAGTTAAAATCCCCCACAATAAGGGTGGCTAATGTAGGCAGATCCGAGAGCCTTGTGCACAGATCTGTAAATAGTGCAGCCGTGACAGGAGGGGGAGCATACACAACCACCAGAAGTAATGGGGTGGCATGTATCTTACATTGGAGGAAAATATACCGCCCATTAGGGTCTAAAATCACTCTATCACATGAAAAGGGGAGGCCCTTCCTTATGAGGATGGACACACCCCTGGCGTAATTAGAAAATGTGGAATGATATCCATGCATGACCCAGTGTTTTTTTAAAGCAAGCACCTTAGACCCCATAAGGTGTGTCTCCTGCAGGCACAGTATATGAGGCTTATGAGCCTTGAGAAATTCAAACAGGGAAGCCCTTTTAAATTTGGAATTTAAACCCCGGACATTCCAGGAGATACATTTACTAAAGACATATGAAGTTAGTGAAAATCAGCAGATCAAGGTTATCGTCACGGCTGCAATCCCAGAGGGAGGACAAGGCAGGACAAAAATCACACACACACTTACACACCAGAATCGTCCATTCACACAACATTCCTGTGATCAGTAACAACACAGTGAAAACTGACAGTAGCACATAGTTAACCCCTGCCTTACCCCAAAAAGAAAAAACAGGAGCAGGCTTAGATCCCAAACTGCTAGTACATACTAGAAACATGGCCAATATAGGCACATCAGCAAACAAAACTTAAAGAAAATCAGATGTCAACCAAATATGCATACAATTAGCAGCATAGATCCCAGATTGAGATCTTGTCCTCATGTGAAAACAGGTATCTTGAATCACCTGCCACAGATAAAGGCACACAGGCCGGGGAAAAAGAAAAGGGAAGGAGAAATTGAACAAATTTCCAGGAGAGTAACCAGTTCAGGTGTCCAGGGCCCGGCCAGACATTCGACCCGGTTGATGCAAGGACTCAAACCAGGAAAGAGCATTTGCAGGGGTTTGAAAAAAATGCACCTGGCCCTGGTGCACAACTCGCAGCGTGGCAGGAAACAGCATAGAATATTGGATGGTCTTCTCCCTCAATTTCAGCTTAATGTGTTGGTACTTGGCTCTTGAGGCACGGACTGCTGGGGAATAATCAGGAAACAATGACACAGATGCGTTGTTGATCTTTAGGCTCCCTTTTATGCGGGCAGCTTGCAGGATAGCGTCCCTATCACGATAATTGAGGAGACGGATTACCATAGTGCGTGGAGGGTTGCCTGCAGGAAGCGGCCTGCCAGGGACTCTATGTGCATGCTCCAGGACAAAACATGAGGAAAGGCAGTCTTTACCAAATTCTTGGGTAAACCAACTCTCCAGGAAGGAGACCGGGTCAGCGCCCTCAACCCGCTCGGGGAGGCCCACTAGACGCAGGTTGTTTCTGCGCAGATGGTTCTCCAAATCGTCGACCTTGTCCTCCAGAGAGAGGATTTTAGTGCCATGCATTTTTTGAGTAGCTTGGACCGGGCCGACAGCATCCTCCAAATCGCTAATACGGCGTTCAGTCTCAGAAACCCAGTCCCTCATTTTATGCATGTCCTGGCGCATAATTGTTATGTCCAGTTTAAGTTCCTCCACTTTCCCCATGATATCAGAGTGATTTACCTTGATCAGTTTGAGGACATCCAGCAGGGTGGGTTCCGGTTCTGGACCATCCTCAAGGCCATCATCACTGTGGGGAGGGATGACCGATAGCGCCGGGGGAGCTGAGGTCCCTGGAGAAGGTGGTAGCCAAGGATCTGGCTCCTCATCATAAAGATCTGGCGTGGATGCCAGGGACGAGTGTGGGATGGTGGAGCGGCGGCCATCTTGGCCAGAACGTGTGGTAATACTCATCCTTGCCGGGGGCTGTTTCCTTCGTTTTCCCATCAGAATCCCCCAGGAATGTTACAAAGTCTTCCCCAAGCGTACAGGAGAAATTTCAGCCGAGTTTGTGTGGCAGGTGAGCAGGATTACACAGGATTGTGCAGAGGGATCAGAGAGCTGCTGAGAAAGTTGTCTGCTCACATGCTGCGTCAGGCCACGCCCCCGGTTTCATCACTTCTAGCCAAAAGAAAGATCTCTTGGATTATGAACCAAGAGAAGATGGCAAGTGTAATCCTGGATCGATCGGCCAAATTTGAAAGAATTTGGGAACCCTGGGCTACATTAGTGGGAGTTACCCTCTAATTATCTCCTCATGGATGTGAGGCTCTCTTTCCCCCCAGCCGACTCGTAATCACCTCCTTTATCATTTATCTCTTCTCCTTTTTTCCTCCCTTTTCCTCCTTCTCCTATCCTTTTTCTCTCACATACATCATTCAGTCAGTCTTGGGCATTAGCCATTGACAGACTGGTTGTGACCGGGGCCGGGGTCGAGAATCACCATGCTCCCGGTCCCAACTCCGACTAAAACCTAGATTCTTACAGACATGCCACTGAACTAATTCCCTGTTATAATCACCATGTGTTCCCATGAGTGTGTCTTTTTTTTTGTATTATATTGAGAAGTCTGTCTTTCATAGGACTCAAAGTTGTCCCTTTGTCCAGAAAACTATTGACTAGTTTATACACTTAATGTTTTAAAACCAGTTTTTAATACCCCATACATTTTCTTTTTCTTTACACATGATACAACATTCGCTTCATTATCAATGATGAGGGGAGGCTGGGAGGGACGGGAAGCCCCGCCACAGCTTGTGCCCAGTTGGGGTGGCGGGGGTTTCCCCCCTTCAGCCCCCCTCATTGGATGAGGCTCCTGTGACCATATTTGACACCAGGGGATTCCAATCAATTCACGTGACAGGTTATGCTTGTTTTATGCAGAAATGTTTTGTAATAATAACCTTGATTAACATGTTCTCCACATGACCGTGTTGGCTGCCCTATGACGGATGTCTCACGTTGTATCTATAACATGTGATGTACTCTTTTCATTCACTTTTGACAAAATAAAATATATTGAAACATAAAAAGAAAAGGGTTGGATTAGGGAAGGGTAACCATCGTGGGTTGCATTGCTATTTCAATGTAATCAGGTTACGCCTAATGTATTCAAGTGTCATTTAGATAAAGAGAAGAGGTAATGGTGTGTTCAGTTTCCTTGCAGGTCTTTTTATGCATCTGAGTAGCGGAATTCGAACCAGGGTGTCCAAGTTTTATGAAATCTGTCTACCTTATCAGAGGCTTGAGCTAAAGTTTTCAATATTTTGTATAGATAATCAAAATTCTAAAAAGTATTTTACATTTTTTAGATGAAACTGGTAAATTATTGAGGGTATGCACCTTAAAAGTTTCAACATTCATTAATGTTTATTATGTTACCATTTAAGGAATGTGATGTAACATGACAGTTATTCAGCCCAGATGCTCTATGTTGTTAGAACATTATAATGCCTAACACCACAGTTTATTAATTTGCAATGTAATATCCTTTGACTTTAAACACTAATGCCGCGTACGCCAGATCGGACTTTACGGCATACTTGGTCCTGCGATCTTTTCGACGGACTTTGTATGCTAGGTGCGCCGGACTTAAAAACGGACGGACTTGGACACACACGATCACTCCAAAAGTCCAATGGTTTTGAACGCGGTGACGTACAGCACGTACGACGGAAGTAGAAAAAGGAAGTTCAAGCCCCACTACGCCACCCTTTGGGCTCCTTCTGCTAATCTCGTGTTTAACTCGTGTTAGTAGAAGTTTGGTTAGAGACGATTCACGCTTTTCACACTTCAGCTTATTTCAATCGTTTTCTGCGGTTCAGTTTGTGCTTGTGAGGTTTATATCTGCTTTTCAGTGCGTGTTGGTCAGTTCGTAACCTGCCTAGCAGGCCGTTCTGATTTTCAGGTCGCTCTTCATAGGCCTTGCTGTTCTTCAGTGCGTTTGTTCTAAGATTGTTTGTTTGACCAGCCGACCGTTTTGAAGCCATGTTGCATGGACGTACTCGTTCTCGCGTTCGTGCTGCGTGGGAACTTGGTGTTGGGGTTAATACTTTGACCCGAGTCCAGTCCATGAACAGGGAGAGGAGGAGTTCATGGATGAAGAATTGGTTGCACCAGCGTGACCAATTCTCGCACATGTCTTTGCTCTGTGAGATCCGTGAGAATAATCCTGAGGATTTCAGGAATTTTCTCAGGATGACGGACCCCGTTTTTGAACGTCTGCTGGCTATGCTGACCCCCTATATCAGCTAGCAGGATACCTGCATGAGGCAAGCCATCATTGCGGAGCAGAGGCTAGTTGCCACTTTATGTTACTTGGTGACTGGGGGAAGTCTTCAGGACTTGAAGTTCTCAACAGGCATCTCCCCCCAGGCTCTGGGGATCATAATCCCAGAGACCTGTTCTGCTATTATTCAGGTCCTGCAGAAGGACTATATGAAGGTAAGTTTTTTCCTTTAACATTACATGATATGTATTTAATGTTTGCTAATGTATTGTCTAAATGTCCTCGTTACCTAATTACCATGCTTTGAATATGCTGGGAATGTTCCCTTTATCTTCATGCATGCCTGTTTTTTTACCTTAATCATTTTTTGGCCTACATGCATATTTCCCTTCAATAACCTCTCCACCATGCAATCCTGGGTCCATTTATACCTCTAGCCTATAGTCGTTTTAACAATGTATATTGTCAGCTCCATTGTACTGTTTTACCCTCCCCCACCCCCTCAAATGTTTGCAACTGTCAGGTGTGTTCTTGGCCCCAATTAGTACCCCTCCCCCACCCCCTCAAATGTTTGCATCTGTCAGGTGTGTTCTTGGCCCCAATTAGTACCCCTCCCCCACCCCCTCAAATGTTTGCATCTGTCAGGTATGTTCTTGGCCCCAATTAGTACCCCTCCCCCACCCCCTCAAATGTTTGCATCTGTCAGGTGTGTTCTTGGCCCCAATTAGTACCCCTCCCCCACCCCCTCAAATGTTTGCATCTGTCAGGTGTGTTCTTGGCCCAATTAGTACCCCTCCCCCACCCCCTCAAATGTTTGCATCTGTCAGGTGTGTTCTTGGCCCCAATTAGTACCCCTCCCCCATCCCCTCAAATGTTTGCATCTGTCAGGTGTGTTCTTGGCCCCAATTAGTACCCCTCCCCCCACATACAACTTGATCAATGGTCCACCAGAGGGGCTGAGTATTCTTATAAGTGGGCCTTATTTTTTTTTTTTTATTTCTTTTAAATAACACATATTAATAATGTTCAACTGCTGTTGTTCAAGAATGTTTTTGTGTAATCTGATATCCAATTTATGTTTAACCAGTTGCCGACCGCCGCACGACGAAGTACGTTGACAGAGCGGCACGGGCAGGCAAAAGGGCTTACCTGTACGTCCTTGCCTGCCCGCGGGTGGGGGGTCCGATCGGACCCCCCCCGGTGCCAGCGGCGGTCGGATCGAGGTCAGGGTCGATCAAAGGTGAGGGGGAGGCCACTCATTCGTGGCCCCCCCCTCGCGATCGCTCCTGGCCAATGACAAGCTTCCTCGGCTTCTGTGAATGTAAACAGAAGCGGAGGAAATGATGTCATCTCTCCTCGAGCCGGTCTTTTCGTCCGGCGCAGAGGAGAGAAGACATCCAAGTAAGTGCACCAACACTACACTAACAGTAGAACACGCAGGCACACTTGTCACCCCCCTGTCACCCCCCAGTCACCCCCTGATCACCCCCCTGTACCCCCTGTCACTCTGACACCAATAGCAGGTTTTTTTTTTTTCTGATTTATTGCATTGGTGTCAGTTTGTGTCAGTTACAAGTGTTAGGGCAGTTAGGTTAGCCCTCTTTACGTCTAGGGTACCCCCCTTTAGGTCCAGGGTACCCCCCTAACCCCCCTAATAAAGTTTTAACCCCTTGATCACCCCCCGTCGCCAGTGTCACTAAGCGATCGTTTTTCTGATTGCTGTATTAGTGACACAGGTGACGCTAGTTAGGGAGGTAAGTATATAGGTTTGCTGTCAGTGTTTTATAGCGACAGGGACCCCCATATACTACCTACTAAAGGTTTTAACCCCTTGATTGCCCCCTAGTTAAGCCTTTCACCAGCGATCACCATATAATTGTTACAGGTGACGCTGGTTAGTTGGTTTGTTTTTTGTAATTTATTGTAGTTTATTACAGTTTTAGGGCACCCGCCGTTTATTACCCTATAAAGGTTTAACCCCCTAATTGCCCGGCGGTGATAGAAGTTAAGTTTTTAGGATCAGATAAGGTCTGCGTCGCCCCAGGCAGCGTCAGGTTAGCGCCAGTACCGCTAAAACCCACGCACGCAGCATACACCTCCCTTAGTGCTATAGTATCTGAACGGATCGATATCTGATCCGATCAGATCTATACTCCCCAGCAGTTTAGGGTCCCCCAAAAAAACGCAGTGTTAGCGGGATCAGCCCAGATACCTGCTAGCACCTGCGTTTTGCTCCTCGGCCCAGCCCAGCCCAGCCCCCCCAAGTGCAGTATCGATCGATAACTGTCACAAAACACTAAGCACACATAACTGTAGCGTTCGCAGAGTCAGGCCTGATCCCTGCGATCGCTAACAGTTTCTTGGTAGCGCTTTGAATCAGTCGCTGACAGTCAGGAGCTTTTTTGCCTGTGAGTCTTACTAGTGTACCCCTACACGTTTCTGAGCATGACAGATAGTGAAGAGGAAGTCACTCATCTGTCAAGTTCAAGCTCAGAATACGAACCTGTAGAGGACAGCGGCTCCATGACAGATAGCTCTGACGACGGAGTTGTGGTCCCTGCTAGGGTCAGGCGTACCAGACCCCGATCTTCTTCTTCTGTCCTTGAAGTGCAAGAATCGCAGGGCTCTCGTATGGAGCAGAGAGGTACTAGTGCCGCTACTCCTTCTGGTGAACTGGCAAGCACCAGCGGCCTAGTACACCCTGGTCGTACATCCAGCACTGCAGTATCATGTGGTGACGTGGCGAGTCCCATAAGTGCAGTTCAAGCTGGCGAGGTGGCAAGCACAACTAGTGTCCCGCTGCCACCAAGAAGACAAAGACAGGCCCGTCGTGCCCATAGTGCCCTTCCTGCTGCATTCGCCAATCCGAATTGGGTACCCACCACTTCTGTAGCACCCGTACTTCCCCCTTTCACTGGCCAACCCGCAATTCAGGTGGAAACAGTTGACTTTATGCCACTGGATTTTTATTCACTGTTTTTCACCGAAGATCTCTATAGATCTATTGTGGACCAAAGCAATTTGTACGCTGGTCAACACATCGCCGCTAATCCCCAGTCCTCCCTTGCCAGAGATTGGAGACCAATTACGGTCTCCGAATTTAAGATCTTTCTGGGCCTTTCCCTCAACATGGGCATAACCAAAAAGAGTGAGTTGCGGTCATATTGGTCCACTGACCCAATTCACCATATGCCCGTGTTCTCTGCTTCAATGGCCAGGGCACGATACGAGCAGATTTTGCGGTTCATGCACTTCAACGACAATGAACTCTGTCGTCCTCGTGGAGACCCTGCATACGATCGGCTCTACAAAATTCGGCCCCTCGTAAACCACTTCAACCAACGTTTTGCAGACTTGTTTACCCCCCATCAAGTTGTCTGCGTTGATGAGTCCCTGATTAAGTTTTCTGGCCGCTTGTCCTTCAAACAGTACCTTCCCAGCAAGCGTGCCAGATATGGGGTCAAGATGTATAAGCTCTGTGACAGGGCCACAGGCTATACATGTAGATTTATGGTTTACGAGGGGAAAGATAGTCACGTAGAGCCGATAAACTGCCCTGACTACATAGGAAGCGCTGGCAAGATAGTGTGGGACTTGGTGTCACCCTTATTCGGAAAGGGGTACCACTTGTACGTGGATAATTATTATACGAGTGTGCCACTTTTTAGTCACTTGTTTGATCAGCAGATTGGAGCATGTGGCACCGTGCGACCTAATCGCCGGGGCTTTCTCCAGCGGCTTGTAGAGTCCCGTCTTAGGCTGGGGGAGAGAGCCTGCTTGAAGTATAATAATTTGCTCGCTATGAAGTGGAGGGATAAGAAGAATGTTTTCGTTCTCACCTCCCTTCATGCAGACACGACGACCCAAATTACTACGGCGACTGGTGTTGTGGAGAAACCCCTCTGTGTCCACGAATACAACCTTAATATGGGAGGGGTGGACCTCAACGACCAGTTGTTGGCGCCGTACCTAATTGCCCGTAAGGCCAGACGCTGGTACAAAAAAGTGTCTGTTTATTTATTTCAATTGGCTTTGCTGAACGCTCATGTGCTATACAGAGCTTCAGGACGGACTGGATCCTTCCTTAAATTCCAGGAAGAGATCGTCACCTTACCTTCCCAATCCAAATGCAGTAGGCCGGCTGCATGAGAGGCATTTTCCTTATGTCCTCCAGAGTACCCCTACCCAACGAGCCCCCCAAAGAAAATGTCGTGTCTGCAGAAAGCGCGGATTTAGGCGTGACAGACGGTATTATTGTCCCTCCTGTCCTGGCAATCCTGGTCTTTGCATTGGTGAATGTTTTGAACGCTACCATACACTAGTTGAGTATTAGCGTAGGGTACAGCACGGCACAGACTAGGACACACTTCCACAGGGTCTCCCAAGATGCCATCGCATTTTGAGAGACCCAAACCTGGAACCGTTACAGTTTTAAAAGTTACAGTTATAAAAAAAAAAAGTAAAAAAAAAAAAAATACACAAAAAAAATATAAAATAAAAAAAAACAAAAATTGTTTTCGTTTTATTGTTCTCTCTCTCTCTCTATTTTCTCTCTATTGTTCTGCTCTTTTTTACTGTATTCTATTCTGCAATGTTTTATTGTTATGTTTTATCATGTTTGCTTTTCAGGTATGTAATTTTTTTATAGTTTACTGTGTTTTAAACATTTTTTTGTTTTCAGGTACGCCATTCAGCTGCAGCGCGGATTTATTTATCTTGACAGCAACAGCGTTTGCTCCCACGATACATAAAGCCGTGACTCCAGCGCTGTCGGAGGTGATTTCACCACCACAGTTACATACTTCAGCATATATGCCGAAGCATGGGGGCAGAAGTGGGTGAAGGAGCGATTTGCTCCTGCCTTTTGCGGGAGGATGCCCCCATGCTTCGGCATATATATTTTAGGTAGGCACAGGTTGCGTTAAATGTTTTATTTTTTACTATGTTTTTTTTTTGTATTTGCTTTGCAGGTATGGTAAGTTTTACTGTTATACTGTAATGTTACTTTGTTTTTTGTTAACCATCATTTGCTTAGCAGGTACGCCATTCAGTTGCAGCGCGGATTTATTTATCTTGACAGCAACAGCATTTGCTCCCACGATACATAAAGCCGTGACTCCAGCGCTGTCGGAGGTGATTTCACCACCACAGTTACATACTTCAGCATATATGCCGAAGCGTGGGGGCAGAAGTGGGTGGAGGAGCGATTTGCTCCTGCCTTTTGCGGGAGGATGCCCCCATGCTTCGGCATATATATATTTTAGGTAGGCACAGGTTGCGTTAAATGTTTTATTTTTTACTATGGTTTTTTTTTGTATTTGCTTTGCAGGTATGGTAAGTATTACTGTTATACTGTAATGTTACTTTGTTTTTTGTTAACCATCATTTGCTTAGCAGGTACGCCATTCAGTTGCAGCGCGGATTTATTTATCTTGACAGCAACAGCGTTTGCTCCCATGATACATAAAGCCGTGACTCCAGCGCTGTCGGAGGTGATTTCACCACCACAGTTACATACTTCAGCATATATGCTGAAGCGTGGGGGCAGTGGGTGGAGGAGCAATTTGCTCCTGCCTTTTGCGGGAGGATGCCCCCATGCTTCGGCATATATAAATGGTGCATGTATGCCCATCATTAGAAGTGGGTGGATGAAGGGAGGTATTCTAATGGTGGGCATACCCACCGATCAATATCTTTTTTTCGTTCAGCCCACAGGCTGCATGAAAAAAAGTTTACAATATATGCCCAACAAGGACCAGCAACGTACTGGTATGTTGCTGGACTTTGAGTGGTTATACCAGAATGATGCCTGCAGGTTTAGGTATCATCTTGGTATCATTCTTTTCAGCCAGCGGTCGACTTTCATGTAAAAGCAATCCTAGTGGCTAATTAGCCTCTAGACTGCTTTTACAAGCAGTGGGAGGAAATGCCCCCCCACCGTCTTCCATGTTTTTCTCTGGCTCTCCTGTCCCAACAGGGAACCTGAGAATGCAGCCGGTGATTCGGCCAGCTGACCATAGAGCTGATCAGAGCCCAGAATGGCTCCAAACAACTCTATGGCCTAAGAATCCGGAAGCTACGAGCATTTCATGACTTAGATTTCGCCGGATGTAAACAGCGCCATTGGGAAATTGGGAAAGCATTTTATCACACCGATCTTGGTGTGGTCAGATGCTTTGAGGGCAGAGGAGAGATCTAGGGTCTAATAGACCCCAATTTTTTCAAAAAAGAGTACCTGTCACTCCTCATTGCTATCATAGGGGATATTTACATTCCCTGAGATAACAATAAAAATGATTTAAAAAAATAAAAATGAAAGGAAAAGTTTAAAAATAAGATAAAAAATCAAAAAATTAATAAAAAAAAAAAAAAAAGCACCCCTGTCCGTCCCTGCTCTCGCGCAAAGGTGAACGCAAGCGTTGGTCTGGCGTCAAATGTAAACAGCAATTGCACCATGCATGTGAGGTATCACCGCGAAGGTCAGATCGAGGGCAGTAATTTTAGCAGTAGACCTCCTCTGTAAATCTAAAGTGGTAACCTGTAAGACTTTTAAAGGCTTTTAAAAATGTATTTAGTTTGTCGCCACTGCACGTTTGTGCGCAATTTTAAAACATGTCATGTTTGTTATCCATGTACTCGGCCTAAGATCATCTTTTTTATTTCATCAAACATTTGGGCAATATAGTGTGTTTTAGTGCATTAAAATTTTAAAAAGTGTGTTTTTTCCCCAAAAAATGTTTTTGAAAAATCGCTGCGCAAATACTGTGTGAAAAAAAAAAAATGAAACACCCACCATTTTAATCTATAGGGCATTTGCTTTAAAAAAATATATAATGTTTGGGGGTTCAAAGTAATTTTCTTGCAAAAAAAAATAATTTTTTCATGTAAACAAAAAGTGTCAGAAAGGGCTTTGTCTTCAAGTGGTTAGAAGAGTGGGTGATGTGTGACATAAGCTTCTAAATGTTGTGCATAAAATGCCAGGACAGTTCAAAACCCCCCCAAATGACCCCATTTTGGAAAGTAGACACCCTAAGCTATTTGCTAAGAGGCATGTCGAGTCCATGGAATATTTTATATTGTGACACAAGTTGTGGGAAAAAGACAAATTTTTTTTTTTTTTTGCACAAAGTTGTCACTAAATGATATATTGCTCAAACATGCCATGGGAATATGTGAAATTACACCCCAAAATACATTCTGTTGCCTCTCCTGAATACGGGGATACCACATGTGTGAGACTTTTTGGGAGCCTAACCGCATAGGGGACCCCGAAAACCAAGCACCGCCTTCAGGCTTTCTAAGGGCGTAAATTTTTTATTTCACTCTTCACTGCCTATCACAGTTTCGGAGGCCATGTGATGCCCAGATGGCACAAACCCCCCCCAAATGACCCCATTTTGGAAAATAGACACCCAAAGCTATTTGCTGAGAGGTATAGTGAGTATTTTGCAGACCTCACTTTTTGTCACAAACTTTTGAAAATTGAAAAAAGAAAAAAAAAATATGTTTTTCTTGTCTTTCTTCATTTTCAAAAACAAATGAGAGCTGCAAAATACTCACCATGCCTCTCAGCAAATAGCTTGGGGTGTCTACTTTCCAAAATGGGGTCATTTTGGGGCGGTTTTGTGCTATCTTGGCATTTTATGGTCTTCAAAACTGTGATGGGTAGTAAGGAGTGAAATCAAAAATTAACACTCTTAGAAATCCTGAAGGCGGTGATTGGATTTCGGGGCCCCGTATGAAGCTAGGCTCCCAAAAAGTGCCACTCATGTGGTATCCCCGTACTCAGGAGAAGCAGCAGAATGTATTTTGGGGTGTAATTCCACATATGCCCATGGCATGTTTGAGCAATATATCATTTAGTGACAACTTTGTGCAAAAAAAAAAAAATTGTCACTTTCCCGCAATTTGTGTCAAAATATAAAATATTCCATGTTCTCATCATGCCTTTCAGCAAATAGCTTGGGGTGTCTTCTTTCCAAAATGGGGTCATTTGGGGGGGTTTTGTGCCATCTGGGTATTTTATCGCCTTCAAAAATGTGATAGGTAGTGAGGAGTGAAATCACAACTTTACGCCCTTAGAAATCCTGAAGGCGGTGCTGGGTTTTCGGGGCCCCGTACGCGGCTAGGCTCCCAAAAAGTCCCACACATGTGGTATCCCCATACTCAGGAGAATCAGCAGAATGTATTTTGGGGTGCAATTCCACATAAGCCCATGGCCTGTGTGAGCAATATATCATTTAGTGACAACTTTGTGCAAAAAAAAAAAAAAATTGTCACTTTGCCGCAACTTGTGTCAAAAAATAAAATATTCCATGGACTCAACATGCCTCTCAGCAAATAGCTTGGGGTGTCTAATTTCCAAAATGGGGTAATTTGGGGGGGGGGGTTGTGCCATCTTGGCATTTTATGGCCTTCAAAACTGTGATAGGTAGTGAGGAGTAAAATCAAAAATGTATGCCCTTAGAAATCCTGAAGGCGGTGCTTGGTTTTTGGGGCCCCGTACGCGACTAGGCTCCCAAAAAGTTCACACATGTGGTATCCCTGTACTCAGGAGAAGCAGCAGAATGTATTTTGGGGTGTAATTCCACATATGCCCATGGCATGTTTGAGCAATATATCATTTAGTGACAACTTTGTGCAAAAAAAAAAAAAATTGTCACTTTCCCGCAACTTGTGTCCAAATATAAAATATTCCATGAACTCAACATGCCTCTCAGCAAATAGCTTGGGGTGTCTACTTTCCAAAATGGGGTCATTTGGGGGGGGGTTGTGCCATCTTGGCATTTTATGGCCTTCAAAACTGTGATAGGTAGTGAGGAGTAAAATCAAAAATTTATGCCCTTTGAAATCCTGAAGGCGGTGCTTGGTTTTCGGGGCCCCGTACGCAGCTAGGCTCCCAAAAAGTCCCACACATTTGGTATCCCCGTACTCAGGAGAAGCAGCTGAATGTATTTTGGGGTGCAATTCAACATATGCCCATGGCCTGTGTGAGCAATATATCATTTAGTGACAACTTTTTGTAATTTTTTTTTTTTTTTTTGTCATTATTCAATCACTTGGGACAAAAAAAATATTCAATGGGTTCAACATGCCTCTCAGCAATTCCCTTGGGGTGTCTACTTTCCAAAATGGGGTCATTTGGGGGGGTTTTGTACTGCCCTGCCATTTTAGCACCTCATGAAATGACATAGACAGTCATAAACTAAAAGCTGTGTAAATTCCAGAAAATGTACCCTAGTTTGTAGGCGCTATAACTTTTGCGCAAACCAATAAATATATGCTTATTGACATTTTTTTTTACCAAAGACATGTGGCCGAATACATTTTGGCCTAAATGTATGACTAAAATTGATTTTAATGGATTTTTTTATAACAAAAAGTAGAAAATATCATTTTTTTTCAAAATTTTCGGTCTTTTTTCGTTTATAGCGCAAAAAATAAAAGCGGCAGAGGTGATCAAATACCATCAAAATAAAGCTCTATTTGTGGGAAGAAAAGGACGCAAATTTCGTTTGGGTACAGCATTGAATGACCGCGCAATTAGCAGTTAAAGCGACGCAGTGCCAAATTGTAAAAAGTGCTCTGGTCAGGAAGGGGGTAAATCCTTCCGGGGCTGAAATGGTTAAAAGGACTTATATTTTTTTTTCTTGTTTGACTCCACAGTTTCCTTCGAACACACAGGAATGGCAGACTGTGGCCTCCCAGTTTTGTTTTTTTTGGCCTACATGCATATTTCCCTTCAATAACCTCCCCACCATGCAATCCTGGGTCCATTTATACCTCTAGCCTATAGTCGTTTGAACAATGTATATTGTCAGCTCCATTGTACTGTTTTACCCTCCCCCACCCCCTCAAATGTTTGCAACTGTCAGGTGTGTTCTTGGCCCCAATTAGTACCCCTCCCCCACCCCCTCAAATGTTTGCATCTGTCAGGTATGTTCTTGGCCCCAATTAGTACCCCTCCCCCACCCCCTCAAATGTTTGTATCTGTCAGGTGTGTTCTTGGCCCCAATTAGTACCCCTCCCCCACCCCCTCAAATGTTTGCATCTGTCAGGTGTGTTCTTGGCCCCAATTAGTACCCCTCCCCCACCCCCTCAAATGTTTGCATCTGTCAGGTGTGTTCTTGGCCCCAATTAGTACCCCTCCCCCACCCCCTCAAATGTTTGCATCTGTCAGGTGTGTTCTTGGTCCCAATTAGTACCCCTCCCCCCACATACAAATTGATCAATGGTCCACCAGAGGGGGTGAGTAATCTTATAAGTGGGCCTTAGTTTTTTTATTTATTTTTTTTAAATAACACATATTAATAATGTTCAACTGCTGTTGTTCAAGAATGTTTTTGTGTAATCTGATATCCAAGTTATGTTTAAAAGTACATATATTTTTTTTTCTTGTTTGACTCCACAGTTTCCTTTGAACACACAGGAATGGCAGACTGTGGCCTCCCAGTTCACTGACCGTTGGAAAGCATGTCCGCATTGTGCCACCACCCCATTCGGGGTCTTATTTCTACAACTATAAGGGGTTCCATAGTGTAGTTTTGGTGGCGGTGGTCTCGGCACAATTGGATTTTATGTTCATGGACGTTGGGAAGAACGGCCGGATGTCTGATGGAGGAGTCTTTACACAGACTGAGCTGTGCCAGCGTCTCCAGACTGGTGGCCTGGGATTGCCACCTAATGACCAGAATGTGGATGGACTCCCCTAAGTTTTCATCGCTGATGAAGCGTTTGCTCTCGGCGAGCACTTGATGAGGCCGTTTCCCCAAAGGAAACTCACCCCTGAGAGGAGGGTATTTAATTACCGGCTGCCCAGAGCAAGAAGAGTTGTGGAGAATGCCTTTGGGATTCTGGCCAGCCGGTTCCGTTTGTTCCTCTCCGCAATAAATCTAGCAAAATACAAAATCAATTATGTGATCTTTGCTTGCTGCATTCTGCATAATTTCTTGAGACCTCATTCTTTGACATGTCTATCTTCTGTTGGGCCTGAGGCCAGACTTGGTGTTGATGAACCACTCACAGGCCTGGAAAGTGGCCGTATTGGCTTGGCCCCCCAAACCACCCGTGAAGTGCGTGACAGATATGTCAATTATTTTAATGGTCGGGGGGCCATTGCAATGCAACAAGATCTTTATGATTTTTTGAAAAAAAAATTAAAAAAAATTTGGCAACAATCTCTTGTTTTGATTCTTGTTTGCATTTAGTTTTGTCTGTCTCCTAGTGCACTCGTAGTGGCAAGTGCATTTCCCACTAGTTAATAAGGCCATTTGTCACTGTAACCACCCAAAAAAATAACAAACTGTTATTGATAAATAATAAGCCATACACATTGTAGTAGTAATAATATTTTACTGTGTGCGCATTGAAATGTGCATTTTGTTTGAAAGTGTTGTTTTTTTTTTTTGTTTTTTTTTAGTTTAGGCATATTTGTAGAAAATATACATTGTTTTCAAAATTTGGCTTCACAACAGGGTTTTAAAAACCATAAGAACAAAAAATAACAGGAACTTACAAAGTTCAACATGTTAATAACGGTGCTGGTGATGTCACCCATGTAAAATAAAAAAACTGCAGATGCTCACAATTTCTGGTGAAAAAAGGTTCAAGTCAACATGTGCTATCTCATATCATGGGGGATCAATGGACGTGTTTTGTGTGTGCAATCCCTTTGTTCCTCTCACAAACTAACGTTATTCTGATGAAGGGGTTGCAAACACAAAACAAGTATATTGATATCCCCTGATGGAAGATAGCACATGATGACATACCGTGTGCATCCGCAAAATTTTTACATTAGTATTTAGCAAGTTAAAACATTTGAGAAAAATAAAACTTGACAATGAAATGAAGAACATGATTGATGTTTTTAGGCAAAACGTTATTAAATTCTGCCCAAAACATCAATCATGTTCTTCATTTCCTTTTGCATGCTGTCCAGCCGATTTCTCATGCTGTCAATTTGGTCACGCATTCTATCAATTTGGCCATTTCACACCATTATCTGGCCATTGAGTCTTTGTGCACTGTCTGTGCTAAATGGCTCCGCCGCTTGGCCTTCCACAACCAGAACATCACCTAAAATTTGTGTAAAAAATTTATTGTAAAATATGCACACCTAAATAGATGAACTTGAGCTGGGGTGTCAGTCACTCACTTGGTGGGGTGGAAATATCGCACACTTCCTCCACCTCTCCTTCCTCCAGCTCGTCGGGTGGGCATGGTCTTGGGCTGGGGCTTGGGGCAATTTCAGCTTCAGGCTGGTGACTTGGGGGGTCCTGGGATCCTTGGACTGTTGTCTGAGTCTTTTCTCCCCTATGATAATTAAACAAAACGTATAGTTAAAACACAGTGATATTTCAGTCTTGAAAAAGGAATATGAAACGTTCGTTAGAAGTTGTTGACAATTGTCATTTTTTTGCACCAAAAAATTTGAAGACAGGATTAAAATTCACTCTGCCTAAAAATGCCAAACAATACACATTTCATGCAAGTTTCACAGATGCAGAGACCTCAAATATCCCCTGGAGCCCCTATGTGTATTACCCCCAAAAATTTTCTCTGGTGTCACATAGTACACTAGTGCTCGTAAGTCCAGATGTGGAAACAGCTGCTGTGTCCTGTCCTTACATTACACTGAATGGTTTTTGAAGAAGCATTATAGTTTCAAACACATCTACACAACATCACCACATTTTTGGAATATGACAAATTATCAGGACCTAAATGTATGTCCAAACCCTGTACCATCGTATTTGGCAAAAAAAAACATCATTTTCTTAGTATCATATGTTTTTTAAAAAGAACGGTCTTTACGAACGATGCTGTATAAACGAAAAGCATATGGATCAGCATACAAGTTAAGTATCTCATTCGGAACACACAACAAACTTTTTTTTAGCAGCTTTTTTATTCGCCAATATTGTTCAGGCCCCCTACTTTTGAGGTCAGACCACCTCTTCCTCAATTGTTCTTTAGCCCGTTTAGTGCCAAATTTTTGTTCAAGAGCGGTGACAACTGAGGACATTATTTTGTCCTTCCGCATATTGGGTCGGGTGTACAGTCCTTTTTTGCCATTGTAGTCTTCCCTTCTCAATATGGACACCATCTCCACCATCTCTTCAAAGGCCATGTTGGTGGCCTTATATCTCCTCCTGGATCTGGATGGTTGTGGCTCCGGGCTTTGCTCCATGCTACTTGCAGATAATCTCTCTGCCATCTTTCTCTATATCCTGCCACTGCACAACGAAAAAAGAAGGGGCGGGGACAAATCGTACTAAAAAACGTCAGGGGCGGGTGACGCAGGCATAGCATGACACATGTGCAGTGTATATAAAGCTATTACGCTGGCCTACGTATGTCCGAGGGGTAGTAGCGAGCCTCAGAAACTAAGGTAAGATTAAACGTGGGTATGTGTTTGGTGTGTGTACCCTAGATTGAGCCAAATATAATACTGGGAGTTTGGACTGACATTACAGTTTTTATCTTGTGTCTTGTCTTTCAGCAAAAATTAATCCTTTTAAGGAGGAAGAATTTTTGACATGTTTTCTTGATTTGTATCAAGAAAACAGAAACCTGTGGGAGGTCTAGCACCCATTGTATTTTAATAGAGATGTAAGGAAGGCAACACTGGGCACACTTTTGGAATTTGTGAAGACTTAAGTCCCCCAGGCAGACCTTAAGTTTGTGGACAATAAAATTGGTATCTTGCGCAACATGTACAGGCGGGAACACAAGACGATCCAGGAGTCACGCAGATCCAGAGCAGCAGCAGACCAGGTTTATGTCCCCAAGCTGTGGTACTACCAAAAAATGCAATTTCTGAATGACCAGACAGAAGCAAGACAATCACTTTCGAGCCTTCCCTCCAGCCTTCCCTCCACCTTTCTCTCCAGCCTTCCCTCCACCTCCACCCTTCCCTCCGCCCCAGCTGATGAGTCCCAAGAAGAACTGGGCCCTTTCATCCTTGATAAAGTGGATGCACCCAGCTTCAGCCAGGTATACTTTTTTTGGTGAATTTGGTATTGCGTAAATATTAATGATGTAAACCTAAAAATGTTTGAAGTGCTTCATCAAAAATTACTTCATCACAATTATTAATATGTAGACATATCACTAGACAGTAGTGGCCAAAAATATACTTCAAATATTGGTGAGCAGCTAGAATAATAGTGGGGTCAAAAAGATAGCCTTTACTATTTGTTTCGAATTATATTTGTCATTAGTCATGAGCTGAAAATTGTGTGTGATTGCGTAAGCAAAAATGACAACTACCGGTATGTCCCTTTTTTGACCAAGGATGAGCTCAGCCAGGAGGAGTCCGTGCCCGGAGGTATAGAGGAGGAGTGCTTGCCCAGTGGGAGAGAGGAGGAGGCCGTGGCTGGGCCCAGTAGAAGCCTCACGGAGTGTCAGGTGCCTCCCCTCCGCATTACCACCAAAAGGTCCAGAAAGATGACCCGAACAGAGGAGGAATCACTAGCCATCATTTGCGAAGCCAGCCAAATCCTCAGCACACCACCCAATGCGGAAGAGGCGTATGGAACCTATATGGCCACCAGATTGCTGGAACTAGAAAAGGGGCAACGCCTCCTCTGTGAGGGTCTGATTTTTCAAGCGTATCAGAAAGCTTGAGAGGGGAGCTTACTGCAAAAACATATATAGCAGATGAAGCCACTCCTCCTGCTACTCCTCCTCCTCCTCCTGCCCCAAGTACACCACCAGAGGCACAGCCTCCAAGGAAGGCTGCAGTGAAGTGTGGAGGGAAGGCTGCAGGGCAGCATGCAGGGAAGGCTCCACGGAAGAATCGAAAGTGATTTTCTGGCTTCTGTGTGGTCTAACTTCTGACTGTGCTCCCTGTGCTCCCTAGTCGCAAGATACCAATTTTATTGTCCTCTAACTTGATGTGTGTCCTGGGGGACAAAAGGCTTCACACATTCCAAAAGTGTCTCCAGTGTTGCCTTCCTCATTTCTGTTTTGACCAAAATAAATGGATATTTTCCTTACCTTACATTATTGACTATGTGTTTTGATTCAAAAAGGACATTTGGTTTGTGAGTAGGCAGGTACAGGTCAAAAAGACAATATGTGGGTTATTTACAAAAGGCTAAAATCATTTCGCAATTCAAGTGCAAAGTGCTATTGCAAAGTGCAGTTGATAAATTGCACTGCAAGTGCACTTGTTGGAAGTGCAGTCGCTGTAAATCTGAGGGGAAGATCTGAAATGAGGGGAAGCTCTGCTGATTTTATCATACAATCATGTGCAAGAGAATTTTTTTTTGGGGGGTTCCTTGCATGTGCCCCACGGATCCACTGCGAATGCACTTCCAAATGCTCTTTCAGGGCAATTCCAAGTACAATTTGCACTTGTAGTGAAAAATGATTTTGCCTTAATAAAATAACCCTCCTATGTCTAATTAACAAGGGACACCAACCTCATTAAGGTTCATTAAAACAATAAAAATTATTAAGGTTATTGTGGTAACTTGAAACTCAAAATCCAAAAACAAAACAAAATTAAAATAAAACATTTTGTATAGTTTAGCACACATTGTAAAATCTATATTGTTGAAATCTGTAAAAAATAAAGATGAGTCCAAAAAAAAAATTAGCTCCTTTCGTTCTGGAGATCTGGCTTTTAAAAAATATCATATTAGTCATGGCATGAGTTTGTTTGTGAGAACTCTGTGTGAATATAAGCAGCAAAACAACTTCCTTCTACTCGCATTATAAAGAAAAAAAAGAATGCGTTGTATTAAAAGATCACAGAAGAGGAATGTGCTAGCTTCAATACGAAGGCTAGTTTTACCAGACCGAGTGCTTCCGTCTTGTACTTGCTTCAGAGCATGCGTCAGTTTGGGTCCGTCGGACTAGCACACAGACGACTGGTTTGTACGCTAGAAAGCAGAGTCCGTCGGAAAGATTTGAAACATGTTTCAAATCTAAGTCTGTCAAACTTTTGAGAAAACAAAGTCCACTGGAGCACACACACGATCGAACTGTCCGACGAAATCCAGTACGCCGGACCAAGTATGCCATAAAGTCCGATCGTGTGTACGCAGCATAAGAGAGAAGAAAGTAATTTTATTTGTCATGAAACAGACCACTATTTTCATAAAGGATTAATTACCTATGAAAAACTATGTATGTGTCTCATGATTGGAAATAAGACCGTATGGGACAGTAAGAACATTATCTGACATATAACAAGGAAAATATTTCTTTAAAACAATGGCCCATGTGTATTGTACAGGAAAACACCTGACGAAAGCATCAGTGTAATAAAGGCTATTAAAATAAATCTTGCAAGATGTTTATGAGCCAAACACTTTCTGTTTTTCGCTTTAGATCCAATTTGTGACAATTAAAAATCATATAACTCTGTTACGATAATTCATGTTTGTCATAGTTTTAATGTTTTCGTGCAGAATTACTCTATCTATAAAGCTCAAAGCAATAATAGATACAAATTTTTAATTTCCTTTGAAAATTTACCAGGGGCTGATCACCCTATAGATAGCACTATGAGCTGAGTTACTTTAATTAGATGCTATTTACAAATAGCCTTGGAAATTGTAAGAATGGTGTTCTCATTTTGCCTCCTTGTTTCAATCACACAACACATGGGGATTCAAACTCTTCTCATATGATGAAACTTTAATGAGATAGCTCTTTGAAATGATACAGCATTCAGTCTAGAATAGGAAAATATATACACATGTCAAAAGTGTATTGACAGCCGGCAGGCTCAAAGGAGGAGAAACAGAATATCTGTGCCAGTGTTTTCAGTGGAAGTGATTAAAAATGACTTGAAGACTAGCTGATAAACAAACACATGGTGGTATCTTTAATGCTGAATGCTAAAAGCTGGGAATTAGCAGGATATACAAGATTCCCAGCTAAAGGTTACACCAGTAAATGACAAACTATAATAATGAATTAAACCACAATATTGTAAGAGTCAGCTGGAATTTTGATGCATCAGTAATCCTGTTTTGTGTTTATGCTTTATAAAATTTACGGTACATTTGAGAGGATATAACTGAATAGGTTTCTAGGGGAAACTTCTTTTATGCTCTAAGCTTCCAAAATGCTTGAACAAAAGTATCTAAATGGTAGCATATTATTGGAATATACAGTATTTGCCAATTATTTGGAAAACAGAATACTGTATCAGGTCAATTAAAATTGAACCCTGTTGCCTTATGAGTTCATGTGAAATCTCCATTAATAGCTGTAAAATATTGTAATTATGAATATATTTAATTTAGCTTGTATCTATGGAGGGCGTGTAACATAGCTTCACAGAAGTGTCTGTTAGACAGACAATTCAGTGCCTAAGCTTGTGTATACAAACAATTGGACCCAAACCTCATTGTTCTACACATACTTCAAAGGATCCCATGTTTGAATATGCAATGAGGGACAGTGGCCAGTCTGTCATGTATACTTCATTTCCCTGAAAATGTAATCTACTTACAAGGTTAAGTTTCCTGCTCAAAATAGTCTGAGACAAGGATTTGCATTAAAGGGGGCAGACTTATGTAAAGTATAGGGATTGAAGATGTAGCCAGTCCTTACCCAGGATTAGAGAGGCCCACCAATCAGAGCCACGCCATGCCAACCAATGGGTCATTAGCCTGTAATGAGATACACAGACTAGATAGGAGGGAAACACACACTCTCTAGTGGAGTGGTCACCCAAATGGAACCTTTGTGGGTCATAGCCTGGTAACTATTGGAATTAAATTTGTAATATCAAAGAACTCTCATTTAACCCAAATCATATCTATTAAATCTCAAATATAGTAAACGGGTAACATAATTGGTGATGCACAAAGTTGAGGACCAGGACTGAAAGTATTTAATATAATACTGAGATTTGTGTAATGCAGATTTAGGTTATTGGGTTGGATTTTAAACTAAGTCAGTTTTTCCAGTAGTTTGGAGGTCACAGCATGTGTATCTAGGGAAAAATATTGGTAAAGGTTTTTGTTTTATTAGTGGGTATTAGATTAACTCTAAAAAAAGAAGGGAGGATACACCACATATTTTGTTTTGTTTAACATCCCGTAATTATAGTGAAAAAATATATTGGATGAATGATTAAAAACCAGTCACCTTAATGGAAAGATTATATTATTGAGCAGGAAAAAAATATTTTCATTTGTTTGTGCTTACCAAGCATGGTTTCTCTGTAATCATTGTGTGAGTTTGCTTTATGGTGAGTACATATATGTTGTATTAGAAAGACACTGAAAGAGTGTGGTCTTTGGTGGTCTATCAAAAAAGGTTCAATACGTTTTTGGTTTTTAGTTAGATTTTGTGTCTACTGAAGGCATTGTATTTGTGTAGGACATTGAAAGTGAGCTACAAGAGAGTGGGTTGTTTTAATAGTTTTTTTTTTTTGTTGGCGGGTTTTTGTTTCTTTTTGCTGTGGGAATTTACAAGCAGTAATATTCTCATTGTTGTCAGTTAAAGTACCAAACTGTGGAAGTCTGGTTACTGAATCTAATATTTTATAGCAATTATAGAGTATACAATAAGGTACATTTAGCATACTGTATTATACCTTGAAATGTTTTTTAAGTACAAACCCTACCAATAATTTGGTAAGCTGAGTTTGTGGTAGATTGTTTTTTTGTGTTAAACTGAATTGCGTGTAACAGTTATGGGTCTAAACACGGCTGTATTTACCTTTTATTGTCTACCTAGAGGGTTACCCTATTGTTCCTTGTGTGCTGATCTCAGCACTATTGTTCAGCACCTCTCCTCTATCTTTTGTTTCTTGGGTGTAGACTCTATTCTCTGAAGATACTAGTGTTATTTTAATGTTTGTGTCTCCACTCTTGTGCATATTCTAAGTGGTAGACTACTGTGTCAGAAGTCTGTTCTGTGGTGTATTGTTGTATCATCACTGAACTTGTACATCATGGAGAAATTTATGGCCAGGATTGCTAAAGTTAAAAATAGCTTTGAAATAATAAGAGCAATGGAGGAATCTAAAAGCCCATGGCACCAGGCACAAGAGTATGTAAATATAAAGCTTACAGAGAAAAAATACAGCAAACGTGAGGGTAAGACTGCACTCATTTTTGTGGCTTGATGGTTGGCTAACAATTGCAGACAGTTATTGTTGCAAAACATATCTCTCAAGGAGGATCTAGAAATAGCCAAAAGTAATATTAGCACTCTAATGCCTCGTACACATGATCGGACTTTCCGCCAACAAAACTGTGGATTTTTGTTCGAAGGTTGTTGGCTCAAACATGTCTTGCATGCACACGGTCACATAAACGTTGGCCAACAATTACGAGCCTGGGAACGCGGTGACGTACGACGTGTACGACGAGCCGATAAAAAGGAAGTTCAATAGCCAGTGCGCCACCCTTTGGGCTCCTTCTGATAATCTCATGTTTATCTGTTTTTGGTGCTCAGTTTGAAGCTGTGGAGCTTGGTGTAAGTGGAGCTGGATTAAGTGGGAGTTAAAAACAAGAGTTAGAGTATACAAGTCTTGGTGTTTGTTTGGTGTTTGCTGTCTGTTGGTGTTTGCTGTCTGTTGGTGTTTGCTGGGTTTCATTTTGGGGACTTTTTGTCATGAAGATCCTGCCAGTAACCGGCGATCCAGGCGTCCGGGAACACGGCCACGGCTTCCACTGCGCATGTGCGTGCGTTCACGGGTGTGGTCACGCACGGGCACGCGCGCGCGCACTCCCGCTATCAGGCGGGCTATTTAAACCGGTCTATCACACACCATCTCCGCTGTCTGCTCTACAGCGTTCTGTGAGTGTTACCTGATCTGATCTGTGTTTCCTGTTATCTGACCCGGCTTCCTGTTTGACGATCCTGCTATCTGCCTGCACCAGACCCTCTTGGCTTGCCTGACCATCCCTCTGCATTACCCCTTGTACCTCTGCTGTCCGAACGTTACTGACCACCGGCTTGTTGACCCTCCGCTGTGTTCATCAGCTTCCAGTCTGCTATTACCTGCTGTTGTTCCTGGTTCCAGTTCAGCTTTCAGTCTGCTATTACCTGCTGTTGTTCCTGGTTCCAGTCCAGCGTTCCAGGCTACCTTCTGCTGTGTTCCAGTCCAGCGTTCCAGGCTATTACCTGCTGTTGTTCCTGGTTCCAGTCCAGCGTTCCAGGCTACCTTCTGCTGTATTCCAGTCCAGCATTCCAGGCTATTACCTGCTGTTGTTCCTGGTTCCAGTCCAGTGTTCCAGGCTATCTTCTGCTGTTGTTCCAGTCCAGCGTCCAGGCTATTACCTGCTGTTGTTCCTGGTTCCAGTTCAGCTTCCAGTCTGCTATTACCTGCTGTTGTTCCTGGTTCCAGTCCAGCTTCCAGTCTGCTATTACCTGCTGTTGTTCCTGGTTCCAGTCCAGCTTCCAGTCTGCTATTACCTGCTGTTGTTCCTGGTTCCAGTCCTGCATTCCAGTCTCTGTCCTCAGTCTACACCCCAGACTACTGACTCCAGAGGGTGCCACCACTACTGGACCTTCAGCAATTGTTGATCCTGCCAGGCACCCATACCACTCTTCACTCCTGGCCCTCTGTCTCCATTCCAGGGGAACGGGAGTGGGAGCTGTAAGGGAGGTCTTTTCCTGCACTCCAGGCTCACAAACTACCAGGTACGTGACACTTTTCCTTTTAGTTTTTAATTTGCCTTTTGCTGTCACTTTTTAAATAGCTTCTTTTTTTTTTTCTTGGTTTCATCAGTCTATCAATTAAGGGGTGTGGTTAATTGCTCACAGGTGCCTATTTAACTTGTTGTAGGACTCCGTTTGAGCGTGCTCAGTTTGAAGCTGTGGAGCTTGGTGTAAGTGGAGCTGGATTAAGTGGGAGTTAAAAACAAGAGTTAGAGTATACAAGTCTTGGTGTTTGTTTGGTGTTTGCTGTCTGTTGGTGTTTGCTGTCTGTTGGTGTTTGCTGGGTTGCATTTTGGGGACTTTTCCTTTTAGTTTTTAATTTACCTTTTGCTGTCACTTTTTAAATAGCTTTTTTTTGGTTTCATCAGTCTATCAATTAAGGGGTGTGGTTAATTGCTCACAGGTGCCTATTTAACTTGTTGTAGGACTCAGTCTGAGCGTGCTTAGTTTGAAGCTGTGGAGCTTGGTGTAAGTGGAGCTGGATTAAGTGGGAGTTAAAAACAAGAGTTAGAGTATACAAGTCTTGGTGTTTGTTTGTGTTTGCTGTCTGTTGGTGTTTGCTGTCTGTTGGTGTTTGCTGTCTGTTGGTGTTTGCTGGGTTGCATTTTGGGGACTTTTCCTTTTAGTTTTTAATTTGCCTTTTGCTGTCACTTTTTAAATAGCTTTTTTTTTTTTGGGTTTCATCAGTCTATCAATTAAGGGGTGTGGTTAATTGCTCACAGGGCCTATTTAACTTGTTGTAGGACTCAGTCTGAGCGTGCTCAGTTTGAAGCTGTGGAGCTTGGTGTAAGTGGAGCTGGATTAAGTGGGAGTTAAAAACAAGAGTTAGAGTATACAAGTCTTGGTGTTTGTTTGGTGTTTGCTGTCTTTTGGTGTTTGCTGGGTTGCATTTTGGGGACTTTTCCTTTTAGTTTTTAATTTGCCTTTTGCTGTCACTTTTTAAATAGCTTCTTTTTTTTTTTTGGTTTCATCAGTCTATCAATTAAGGGGTGTGGTTCATTGCTCACAGGTGCCTATTTAACTTGTTGTAGTACTCAGTCTGAGCGTGCTCAGTTTGAAGCTGTGGAGCTTGGTGTAAGTGGAGCTGGATTAAGTGGGAGTTAAAAACAAGAGTTTAAAACAGGAGGTGTGTGTGGATCGTTAGTACTTGTGTATTGTGTACCTGTGTATTGTCGTGTACCTGTGTATTGTCTTGAGTACTAGTGCCAGGAAGCTAGCTGTTAGGTAATTTGGACAGGTTAAAATCCCCAAATCCTCACTAAATTTAATAGGTACGATGCCCGGCAGGTGTGGAGAGGCGACTCTTTGTACATCTTGCCGCATGTATGCGTTCCTTGATCATCCGATCGAGGGCGAATACTGCTGTGCATAATGTAAGCACAGTGTTTCCCTGGAAGCCCAGGTTCTGAATCTGGGGAAGCAACTGTCAGCACTGAGAAGTCCCTCCATACTAAAGGTGAGCCAGGAACGTAGGGGCAGGGGCCAGCACAGAGGCGGGTGGAGACAAAGAGGTGCAGGCACTAGCAAAGAGTAGATGGGTGACAGTCAGGAGGGGTAGAGGGGGAAGTGCCAGGGAGGCCGATCCAGGACTGGAGCATCCCAATAAGTACGCTCCATTGAGTGACATTGGTGAAACCAGTCAGGGACCAGCACTGCTGAAGATGAGGGACTCTCCTAGCTGCCAGGGGAAGAACTCCTCCAGTGAGAGTGGGGGGCAGCAAAGGGAAAGGAAAGACAGATTCTGGTGGTAGGGGACTCAATTCTTAGAAGGACAGAGAGGGCAATCTGTAACCAAGACCTGAAGCGCCGAACAGTATGTTATCTACCGGGCGCTCGGGTTCGGCACATCACAGATCTTGTGGATAGATTACTGGGAGGGGCTGGGGAAGACCCGGCTGTCATGGTGAACGTTGGCACCAATGATAAAGTCAGAGGCAGATGGAGTGTCCTAAAGAATGATTTTAGGGACTTAGGAGCTAAATTGAGGAAAAGGACCTCCAAGGTAGTGTTCTCAGGAATACTACCGGTACATCGAGCCACACCAGAGAGGCAGAGGGAGATTAGGGAAGTAAACAAGTGGCTGAAGAGCTGGTGTAGTAAGGAGGGGTTTGGGTTCCTGGAGGACTGGGCTGACTTCTCAGTCGGTAACCGGTACTATAGAAGGGACGGACTGCACCTAAATGAGGAGGGTGCAGATCTGCTGGGAATGAAGATGGCCAAAAAGTTAGAGGGGTTTTTAAACTAGGCGATGGGGGGGAGGGTCCAGAGACAGTGATAGCCAGCGCGGAAGATATTCCAGAGGGTAGTATTGGGGGCATTAGTGGTAGGTTAACCAAAGCACAAAAACACAAGGTGAGTATAGTAGCAAGTCCTAGTTGCAATCTTGAAATACCCAATATGAGGACAATATGCGACCGGTCTAAACTATGTGGCATGTTCACCAATGCCAGGAGCCTGGCGGACAAGATGGGGGAACTAGAGATACTGTTGTACAAGGAGGATTTGGATTTTGTGGGAATTTCAGAGACCTGGTTCAACAGCTCTCATGATTGGCTGGCAAACATTCAAGGGTATACCCTATACCGCAAGGATAGAGAGGGTAAAAAAGGGGGAGGGGTATGCCTATATATCAAGAATAATGAACAAGTGAATGTGAGAGATGACATCACTGAGGGGGCTAGGGAGGAGGTGGAATCTTTATGGGTAGAGCTCCAAAGGGATGAAGCTAAGGGGAAAATAATACTGGGAGTATGCTATAGGCCCCCTAACCTGAGGGAGGAAGTGGAGACGGATCTCCTATCACAAATTGGATTAGCAGCAAGGATGGGAAGTGTTATCATAATGGGGGATTTTAATTATCCAGACATAGACTGGGCAGAGGGAACTGCGCATTCATTTAAGGCTCACCAGTTCCTTAGTGTCTTGCAGGACAATTTTATGGGTCAGATGGTAGACGCACCAACTAGAAATAAAACCTTACTAGATCTACTGATTACCAACAATACAGACCTGATAACAGATGTGGAAATACGGGGCAATTTAGGTAACAGCGATCACAGGTCAATTAGTTTCAGTATAAATCACACAAATAGGAAACATGAAGGGAACACAAAGACACTGAATTTCAAAAGAGCCAACTTCCCTAAACTACAAACCTTGCTAAAAGGCATAAATTGGGATAAAATATTAGGAACAAAGAATACGGAGGAGAGATGGGTTTGCTTTAAGAGCATATTAAATAAGGTCATTAGCCAATGTATCCCATTGGGTAATAAATTTAAAAGAGCGAACAAACATTCTGGATGGCTTAACTCCAATGTAAAAATGCATATAAAAGCAAAGGAGAAGGCCTTCAAAAAATACAAGGTTGAGGGATCATCCACAGCATTCAGAATTTATAAAGAATGCAATAAGAAATGTAAGGGTGCAATTAGGATGGCTAAGATAGAACATGAAAGACACATAGCGGAGGAGAGCAAAAAAAATCCCAAGAAATTCTTTAAGTATGTAAACAGTAAAAAAGGGAGGACAGACCATATTGGCCCCATAAAGAATGAGGAAGGACATCTGGTTACAAAGGATGGGGAGATGGCAAAGGTATTGAATTTATTCTTCTCCTCAGTCTTCACGAATCGGGGGGCTTCAGTAACCAAAACTGCAGTGTTTATCCTCATGACACAACACAGGAAGCACCTACATGGTTAACAGAGGACGGAATTAAAATTAGACTTGAGAAACTTAACATTAATAAATCACCGGGACCAGATGGCTTGCATCCAAGGGTACTTAGGGAACTCAGTCAGGTGATTGCCAGACCGTTGTTCCTAATTTTTACAGACAGTCTATTGACTGGAATGGTACCAGCTGATTGGAGAAAAGCCAATGTAGCACCAATATTTAAAAAGGGCCCAAAAAACATCCCTGGGAATTACAGACCAGTTAGCCTAACATCAATAGTATGTAAACTCTTGGAGGGGATGATAAGGGACTATATACAAGATTTTAGTAATAAGAATGATATCATTAGCAGTAATCAGCATGGATTCATGAAGAATCGTTCTTGCCAAACCAATCTATTAACCTTCTATGAGGAGGTGAGTTGCCTTCTAGATAAAGGAAGGCCCGTAGATGTGGTGTATCTGGATTTTGCAAAAGCATTTGACACAGTTCCCCATAAACGTTTACTGTACAAAATAAGGTGCGTTGGCATGGACCATAGGGTGAGTACATGGATTGAAAACTGGCTACAAGGGCGTGTTCAGAGGGTGGTGATAAATGGGGAGTACTCAGAATGGTCAGGGGTGGGTAGTGGGGTTCCCCAAGGTTCTGTGCTGGGACCAATCCTATTTAATTTGTTCATAAACGACCTGGAGGATGGGATAAACAGTTCAATCTCTGTATTTGCAGACGATACTAAGCTAAGCAGGGCAATAACTTCTCCGCAGGATGTGGAAATCTTGCAAAAAGACCTGAACAAATTAATGGGGTGGGCGACTACATGGCAAATGAGGTTCAATGTAGAAAAATGTAAAATAATGCATTTGGGTGGCAAAAAAAAGAATGCAATCTATACACTGGGGGGAGAACCTCTGGGGGAATCTAGGATGGAAAAGGACCTGGGGGTCCTAGTGGATGATAGGCTCAGCAATGGCATGCAATGCCAAGCTGCTGCTAATAAAGCAAACAGAATATTGGCATGCATTAAAAGGGGGATCAACTGCAGAGATAAAACGATAATTCTCCCGCTCTACAAGACTCTGGTCCGCCCGCACCTGGAGTATGCTGTCCAGTTCTGGGCACCAGTCCTCAGGAGGGACGTACTGGAAATGGAGCGAGTACAAAGAAGGGCAACAAAGCTAATAAAGGGTCTGGAGGATCTTAGTTATGAGGAAAGGTTGGGAGCACTGAACTTATTCTCTCTGGAGAAGAGACGCTTGAGAGGGGATATGATTTCAATTTACAAATACTGTACTGGTGACCCCACAATAGGGATAAAACTTTTTCGCAGAAGAGAGTTTAATAAGACTCGTGGCCACTCATTACAATTAGAAGAAAAGAGGTTTAACCTTAAACTATGTGGAGGGTTCTTTACTGTAAGAGCGGCAAGGATGTGGAATTCCCTTCCACAGGCGGTGGTCTCAGCGGGGAGCATTGTTAGCTTCAAGAAACTATTAGATAATCACCTGAATGACCGCAATATACAGGGATATGTAATGTAATACTGACACATAATCACACACATAGGTTGGACTTGATGGACTTGTGTCTTTTTTCAACCTCACCTACTATGTAACTATGTAATCTTGTGCTAGTAGAAGTTTGGTTCAGCCTCATGCTTTTCAGTTCATTTCTGCTTTTCAGTTTGTGCTTGTCGGTTCGTATCTGTTCTTTAGTTTGTGTTGTCAGTTCGTTCCTGTCTTTCAGTGCGTTCTATTTATAGTTCGCTTCTGATTATCAGTGCGTTCTTGTCCACTCGTTTCTGATTTTCAGATGGTTCTTCTCAGGTCCTTTCTGATTTTCAGTGCGTTCTGTCAGTTCGTTCTTAGCAGCTGTTCGTTTTCTAGCCATGTTGCGGTTATGTAATCATCGTAGAGTTTGTGCTGTTGTTGGGCTTGGTGTTGGAGTTATTGCTTTGACCCAAGTTCAGTCCATAAACAGGGGGAGGAGGAGTTCTTGGACCAAGAATTGGTTACTTAATCCAGACCAATTTTTTCATATGCCTTTGTTACAGGAGCTCCAAGAGAATAATCCTGATGATTTTAGGAATTTTCTGGCAAGCCATCACTTCTGAACAAAGGCTTGTCGCCACCTTGCGGTACTTGGCGATGGGGAGAAGTCTCCAGGATATCAAGTTCACGACTGGTATCTCCCCCCAGGCTCTAGGAATCATTATTCCAGAGACCTGTTCTGCCATCATTCAGGTCCTGCAGAAGGACTATATTAAGGTAAGTTTTATCCTTTAACATCACATTCTATGTATTTAATGTTTGCTAATGTATTGTATTTATTTCATCATTCCATAATTACCATGATTATCATATGCTGTGTATGTCCTCTTTGTCTTCATGCATGCCATAAGCTTAAAAATGCTTCTTTTTGTCCTTCATGCATAGTTACCTTCACTAACCTCCCCAGCATGCTATCCTGGGCCCATACACACCTAACCTAGTCACTTAACAATGTATTTTGTCAGTTCCATTGTAGTGCTTACCCTAAACATCCCCTAAAATGTGTAGAAAAGTTATTGTTGTCATTAAATTCAGGCAGAGTTCAAGAGGCTTTTTTTTGGGGCCCAAACTCATTTGGAACCCTCCCTCCCCCCAACCGCTAAGTCAACCGATACCAGTACGCTGCTGACTTTGCCAATCCAATACACAGTATACCTACCTCTTTTGTGTTCATATTTATGGATGAATTCAGCAAAGCATGTATTGCAAGTGCCTGCCTTAATACTTTCAAATGGTACTAGTTTTGTTCTCCTATTATCTTGATAGGTAATTGCAGAATGTAAAAATGTGCTTCAATTTGAACAGTGTGTATTCCTATTTTTGGATTATGACACTCCTTACCTGTCCAGTGGGCTGCCAATAGTGTAACTATGGAGGGGCTGGCCAAAGTAACACACACTTTTTTTGTGCTGGGGGAGCATTTGATGAGGCCGTTCCCCATGAGGAGCCTGACCCAGAGCAGAGGGTTTTTAACTACCGGCTGGCCAGAGCCAAAAGAGTGGTCGAGAATGCCTTTGGCATAATGGCCAGCCGGTTCTGGCTTTTACAAACACCATAAACATGGCTGAATACAAACTCAACTACATAATTTTAGGTTGCTGCATTCTACACAATTTTCTACGTAAGAATGCAGCCAACTATTTGTCCTCAGTTGCGACTGAGGCCAACTTTTCACCCACAGAAACAATGACGTCGCTTGAAACTGACCGTCCTGGCTTTCCCCCCCAAAGCACCCGCAAAGTATGGCAAAGCTATGTGGAGTACTTAGTGGGTAGGGGGGCAATTGATATACCAGAGAATCTGGAAGCTCTTTAAAATATTTTGAAAAGCTAAACTCATATTTCATTTGATTTATTGCTTGTGTTTCTTTTCAGTCTCATAGGTTCTCCAATGGCCTTTTATTTTTGGCCATTTTCATCAATAGTGCAAACGTAACTTATTTGATACATGAGGTGACAATCTCTTCTTCAAACAGCATTTTAGCTTGCACATGATTGGATGATAAAATCAACAGAGCTTTCCCTCATTTCAGATCTACCCCTCAGATTTACAGAGACTGCACTTCCAAGTTCACTTTCAGTGCAATTTCAAATGCACTTTGCACCTGTAGTTTGCACTTGTAGTGCAAAGTGGATTTGCCTTTTGTAAATAACCCCCAGTGTGTCAACATGTCCTAGCTCCCATCATGGAGGATCAATGGACGTGTTTCAGGGGTGCAACCCCTTCCTCTCACCTACTTTAGTTTTGAGGAAGGGGTTGTACCCACAAAATGCGTACAATGATATCCCATGATGGCAGATAGCACATGTTGACACATTGTGTGCATCTTCAAAATTTGGCTTTGCAATTACTTTAAAAATTAAAAAAAATGTAAAACAATAATAATGACAAAAAGTACATTTTTGGGGGCTTTTAGATTTTGGCTAAAACATCAATGATGTTGGTCAGTCTTTTTTGAACATCATTGATATTTTGCTTGACCTTCTCTAAATCCCAATTGCACACCATTATCTAACTGATGAGTACTTGTGCACTTGCATTGTTGAAGTGAGTTTCTTCTTCCACAACTTTCACACCACCTAAAAATTAAAAAACACACCATGTATTGTAAATATGCAGGCATACATCTATTACCTGAAGCTGTGGTCTCAGACACTGAGCTGTTGTGTTCACCATTTAAACCACTTCCTGAACCTCTGCATCCACATCATCAGGTTGTGTGCTGAGTTCCCCTTCTTCAGGAGGTTTGGGGTTCCTGGTGTCCTCAGATGTCACAATTCCTTTCTCCCCTATGTAAATACAAAAAGGGTATACTTAGCAGACAGATATTTGAGGCTAGAAATAGTAATATGAAACATTGCTTGAAAGTGTCGTCCAATTGTCTGTTTTGGCAGAGTTCCAAGCTGAAGACATGATTTTTTTTTCTTACAAAAGATGGAATACTTAGCTGTTTTGTGCAAGTTTCACACAAGAAGAGACCCCTGGTATCCACTGGAGCACCTGCTTGGGACACCATAAAAAGGTTGTTATGGTGTCTCACACTAGTGCTCCTGCGTCCAGATGTGTAAACAGCTGCTGAGTGTCCTCTCCTTACACTGAATCAAGTTGTCATTTCATTCTAGTTTCAAACACATCTAGACAACAATATAATAAACTTCTTTTAATCAAAATAGGCATGAACAAATGTAGTTAACCTGCATCTGCGAAAAACGTCATATTAGTGGTCGAACGAACGATGTTTAATACGAACAATTATACTGTGCCCACGAACCTCAAACTTGCCATTTTAAACTGTACAACACTAAAGAAAAGCACATGTACCAGCATAAAAGTACTAATAATAATAGGAACACACAAAAAATACTTACTCTTTTGCAAGACTTTTTTTGATCCTTCTATACTGATCCTGCTCCCTCAATTTCAGGTCTGACCAGCATTTCCTCAATTGCTCCTTGGATCATCATACCCCAAAAGTCCTGTGCAGACTTCTCACAACTTTAGTCATGATCTTGGCCTTTCTCACATTTGGGTTTCTGTACGATCCATGATTCCCATCATGGTCAGTCCTCTTCAAGATGTCTGCCATCTCTTCAAAGGACATATTTGAGGCCTTATATCTCCTCCTGGATGTGGAACTGCCTTGCTCAGGGCTTTCCTCATCGTTGCTGCTCTCTGCAGGCACCTGCTGTGTCTCAGCTATTGTGCTCTCCTTCTGCCCCAAAAGAGAAGAGGAGGGGAATACACTAGAAAGATGGACGGGTGGAGTTTGATGCATGCGCAGTGTATATAAAGCATAACAGGCGTGCAATGTCCGTACAATCTGTGAGTGGTGGATGGAGGATCGTAAGCACCGATCGTTCAAACAAAAGTACAATTGTAACTTGGGGCATCACTGATTAGTGGCCTATACTACTTAGAGATAGAGGCCTATATTGGGACAAGATTAGGAGAGTTTAGCCTGACATTAGGGTTTGTCTTGTGTTGTGTCTTGCAGATAAAATGGTGGATAAATTCACAGACCCTGACTTCCTGCCCAACTTCATTGATACATACAGGGAGCTGCCATGTCTCTGGCAAGTCCAAGGAAGCAGGGAAGGAAGAGTTGAGAGTGACCTGGGTTTGGTGTGGTCTTGCCAAAAACGCAGGCTGTTGTAAGACCACAGCCTCGGGACATATATGTCATCTGTTGCTGCTCCCGATATTTTGGAGTCCTAGACCTTATTGTGCCCCCTATTAAATGGACTCCTCAGGTTGCCAATTTTGACAGTCAAATAATTGATTTCTGCCCTGGGGTACAGAGGCTTCACTAATTCCAACTGTTATTGCAACGTTACCTTCCTCTTTATTTCGTTCTGGCCTTGTGCTCCCTATTACATTTTACATTTGTTTTTGACAAATACTTGGCTATGTGTTTTACTTCAAAAAGGACAGTTTGTTAGTGAGTAGGCAGGTACATTTCAAAAATACAATGTCAAACTAACAAGGGACACCAACGTAGTTGTATATTTGAGGTTAAAAAATATGAGATAATAATGGTGTTGTGGTAACTTGACCCCCAAAATGAAAAAAAAAATAAGGAGTTGACTAGAATAAATAAAGAAAAAAAAGATTATTCTGGAGATCATGATAAAAAAATAAAAAAAAATTATTCTGGAGATCACAAGAAAAAAAAAGATTATTCTGGAGATCACGAGAAGAAATAAACAAAAAAGATTATTCTGGAGATCACGAGAAAAAATTTAAAAAAAAGATCATTCTGGAGATCACGAGGAAAAAAAAGATTAAAGATTATTCTGGAGATCACAAGAAAAAAAAACACAAAAACAAATATTATTCAGGAGATCACTATAAGGAATAAAAAATCAGTTTGTCAGAACTCTGTGAATATCAGCAGCAAAGCAACTTCATTATTATAGAATTATAAAGAAGACGACAATGCACTGTATTTCTAGATTTCATAATTTGCCACGTGACAAATGTGATATCTCCATTACGAACGCTAGTTTTACAAGACTGAGAGCTTCCGGCTCGTACTTGATTCCAAGCATGCGTGAACTTTTGTGCGCGGACTTGTGTACACACGATCAGACTTTCCGACAACAACGTTTTGTTGGCGGAAAATTTGAGAACCTGCTAGACAGCATTTGTTGGCGGAAAGTCCGACAGCGAATGTTCGATGGAGCATACACACGGATGGACTTTCCGACAACAAGCTCACATCCAACATTACCCGTCGGAAAATCTGACCGTGTGTACGCGGCATAAGAGTTTCTATGACAAACCTGAATGCTGGCCACCAGCAACCAACAATAGACAACCAAAACTAGCAGGGAGATATTGATCTGCTGACACGGGGGCTAAAGGAGGCAGAGAGTAAATGTAAACAATTGTCTGCATCTTCCAGCTCAGGGCAGCTTGTGCAATTGCCACATACCATAGATTGTAATGCAACGGTTTGAGTATTTCTAGGTGCAACAGGAAATTATCTCTATCTGGAGTATGTGCTGGTTTCAACAACTCAATGAAAGGTGGGAGCTCTTTTGAAAGTGCCCCTTTACCTCATATGCAGACATGAAAAGTTGTGAATCAGGTATTAGCCATGGAATATTCTCAGCCTAAAACCACGCTAGTTGTTAAGGGATGCTTTAATACTTTACAAAAGATAAAATGCTACACCTGTGGGTTAATCAGTCACATTGCTCAGTTTTGCTTGTTTTCTGGTGAAAAGATATTAAAACAGAACCAATATACAACAAAGAGGCATGACGTGGAAGTGTATTCACCACGCTGGGGTGAGGGGCCTAGGAGTAATAAATATGAAAATACGAAATCATACATCCCTTCCTCAACTATTAAGGTCGAGAATTAGGCTTTACAGTATGAGATTAGGCAAATGAAACAGGAACGAGATGAGTTTATGAAAGAATTCCAATCCTTTAAAAGAAATGTTATTGAATCCTTGAATTGGAAAAATGGAGGGAGTAATTTGTCCATCGGGAAACAAACCAGTACACTAAAACCAGGGATAAAATACAAAATATAAGTTATATTTTAGAGGTCTATGGCATTTTAGTTTCACTATATCAAATTGGGAATGACATTGACCATTTACCAAAGTAAACGTAAGAATGTTGTATTGTTTGCTTTAAAAAGGTTAAAGAAAAAAAAGGGGGGCAGAGTAATAACTGTTGTTTACAAGTTATCTTTTTTTCAGGTTGAGTGAGCTCCTGAAAGTATATTTACATATAAAGCAGCTGTATGTAGATAGCTTTACATATGCGGAAATACACACGTTTAACAGAAGGTAAAGTATAATATTCCATTGTTTTTTTCTTTCTTTTGTATTCTCCCTGTGGCCAGAAACTCCTAGCTAGGGATGGGCTTTATGTTCGGGTCGAACATGAGTTCAACTGGAACATTGGCTGTTTGATCGTTCGCAAAAAAAGCGAACAATTTGGGGTGTTCGTGGCAAATTCGAAAGCCGCAGAACACCCTTTAAAAGTTTATGGGAGAAATCAAAAATGCTCATTTTAAAGGCTTATATGCATGGTATTGTCATAAAAAGTGTATGGGGATCTGTGTCCTTCCCCAGACATGTATCAATGCAAAAAAAGTTTTAAAAAGGGACGTTTTTTCGGGAGCAGTGATTTTAATAATGCTTAAAGTGAAAAAATAAAAGTGTAATATTCCTTTAAGTTTCGTACCCAGGGGGTGTCTATAGTATGCCTGTAAAGGGGAGCATGTTTCCTGTATTTAGAACAGTCTGACAGCAAAATGACATTTCTAAAGGAAAAAAAGTCATGTAAAACTACTATTGCTAGCGCCGGTTATAATGAATTGTTAGTCCGGCAGCACACATAAAAGTTCATTGATGGCATGGAATTTCCCCACAGGGGAACCCCGAACCAAAATGAAAATAAAAATGGCTTGGGGTTCCCCTCATTTCCATACCAGGCCCTTCAGGTCTGGTATGGATATTAAGGGGTACCCCGCACCAAAAATTTTTTAATAAATGGCGTGGGGGTCCCCCTCAAAATCCATACCAGACCCTTCAGGTCTGGTATTGATTTTAAGGGGAACCCCGCACCAAAATGTAAAAAAATAGGCATGGGGTCCCCCCAAAAATCCATAACAGACCCTTATCTGAGCACGCAACCTGACAGGCTGCAGGAAAAGAGGAGGGAAAAGAGCGCCCCCCTCCTGAACCATACCAGGCCACATGCCCTCAACATTGGGAGGGTGCTTTGGGGTAGAACCCCAAAGCACCCTGTCCCCATGTTGATGGGGAGAAAGGCCTCATCCCCACAACCCTTGCCCGGTGGTTATGGGGGTCTGCGGGCAGGGAGCTTATCAGAATCTGGAAGCCCCCTTTAACAAGAGGACCCCCAGATACCACCCCCGTGTGAATTGGTAATGGGGTACAAATATACCCCTACCATTTCACAAAAAAAGTGTCAAAAAGGTTAAAAAACACAAGAGACGGTTTTTGACAAGTCCTTTATTAATTTCTTCTTCTTCCATCTTCTTTCTTCTGGTCTTTCTTCTGTGTTTTTCTTCTTCCTCCAACTTCTCCTCCATCTGCTTCTTCCTCCGCTCTTCTCGTCCCGCATCTTCCCCTGGCTTCTTCTCTGCTCCGCCTGCACGATCCGCCTCAGTGGGTGTCTTCTGCCGTGTGGACTTCACAGAGACTTTCCTCTGGCTTCCCCGTGTTGTCAGAGGGAGCGGCGTCACCCGTTTAAGTAACCGGGTGACCCCGCCCCCTCTGACAATACAGGGAAAGCCAGGGGGAAGTCCCTGTGAAGTCCTCGTGCATCAGAGGAGGGCGGGGTCTCTGGGTGGCCCCGCCCTCCTTTATATAAGACATGTCAGAAGAACCAAAGCGTCACGGAAGACTTCCACTGAGGCGGATCGTGCGGATGGAGTGGAGAAAAAGCCGGAGGAAGATGCGGGACGAGAAGAGCAGAGGAAGAAGAAAATAAAGAGAAGAAGAACATGGAGGAAGAAGAAAAACACCGAACAAAGACCAAAAGAAAGAAGATGGAAGAAGAAGCGGAAAGAAGAAGAAATTAATAAAGGACTTGTCAAAAACCGTCTCTTGTGTTTTTTAACCTTTTTGACACTTTTTTTGTGAAATGGTAGGGGTACATTTGTACCCCGTTACCAATTCACATGGGGGGGTGAGATCTGAGGGTCCCCTTGTTAAAGGGGGCTTCCATATTCTGATAAGCCCCCCACCCACAGACCCCCACAACCACTGGGCAAGGGTTGTGGGGATGAGGCCCTTCTCCCCATCAACATGGGGACAAGGTGCTTTGGGGGGCTACCCCAAAGCACCCTCCCAATGTTGAGGGCATGTGGCCTGGTACGGTTCAGGAGGGGGGCCGCTCTCTCATCCCCTTCTCTTTTCCTGCAGCCTGCCAGGTTGTGTGCTCGGATAAGGGTCTGGTAAGGATTTTTGGGGGGACCCACGCCATTTTTTTTAAATTTTGGCGCGGGGTTCCCCTTAATATCCATACCAGACCAGAAGGGCCTGGTATGGAATTTAGGGGGACCCCCACGCATTTTTTTTAAATTTTGGTTTGGGGTTCCCCTGTGGGGAAATTCCGTGCTGTTTTTATCAATGAACTTTTATGTGTATTGCCGGACAATTCATTATAGACAGTGCTAGCAATAGTAGTTTTACATGACTTTTTTTCCTTTAGAAATGTCCTTTTGCTGTTAGACTGTTCTAAACACGGGAAACATGCGCCCCTCTACAGGCATACTATAGACACCCCTCAGGTACGAAATTTAAAGGAATATTACACTTTTATTGTTTCACTTTAAGCATTATTAACATCACTGCTCCCAAAAAAACGTCAATTTTTAAAACTTCGTTTTGCATTCATACATGTCCTCTGGGGCAGGACCCAGGTCCCCAAACACTTTTTATGACAATACCTTGCATATAAGCCTTTAAAATGGGTACTTTTGATTATTCATGTTTGTGTCCCATAGACTTTAATGGTGTTCGCGTGTTCGAACAAATTTGTTGCCTGTTCGCCTGTTCTGGAATGCGAACCGAACCGGGGAGTGCTCGGCTCATCCCTACTCCTAGCAATTCATTTGCAATTACCAAAGCTCTATCCAGAATGTATGGGACTCAATCTAAATTATGGTGTGTCTGAGTGATGTAATGAATGTGTATGAACTGTCTACGTGTAAACAAAGATTTTTTTTTGTCAGGGGTGTGTATACACCATTGTTGTATGGCCATCAATAAGAAATGTGATCACATTAACCTCGCATGCTTTTATTTTGTTTCCATTTGTAATGAGCTCAGTACTGGTACCAGTTTACATTTATACCTTTTTTTTTACAAGTTTACATTTATTCTCAAATAAATAACCTGTGCACAGATATGAGATCTCAATCCCTATATCTCTGAGAAACTGTAGGGATTTTGTTTTGTTTCTTTTTCCTTTCCTGGTTCTTAGAGTGAAGTTTCATTCACTCTTACACTGAGAAAGTAAATGATAATACATTATTTTGCAACTTATGTCTTGTGTTTTGTATGTCGTCTGTTTTGTTTTTCCTTCCAAATTGACTCACATCCTGTTAATATGTGTGAAGGTTGTACACATTGTCTTCTTAGACATTAAGTACTTACAAACCCACCAAGTTTTCCTATAACTTTTTCTGTCTGTCAGAATATAGATATGTGGGTGTGTCTGTACATTTTTGACTGTACTTACTGTTGATGGACTCATTATCTCTGCTGGAAGGTGGTTCCAAGCATCCACAACTAGTGTAGTAATTGAAAACCTCTCCGAGAGGTAAAGTTAGGTGTTATTAATGGTTTTGGAGTTTTGTATTTTAGGGCAAATACACAAACTTTGACAGATAATCCAGAGAGGACCCAGACTTGGCAAATATCTGTGAAATACAGAGGACCTTATAGCATAGTTTTATGTTTCTTTTAAGGAGAAACCTTGAAAAGAATTAATTGCAGTCAGGCCTAACTAAATTCTAAAATATTTTTTTTTGGTCGTCTGTTTTATTTGTTTCTGTCCTCTCTCTAATACAACTTCTTGTGGCCTGCTTCACTTGCAAACTTATCTTCAATGAGAATCAATTAATATGTTAATTACTACCGAGAGAGGGTGTTGCCTTTTGTATAGCTGCAATGTTAAAAGGCAGGTTCAATTGTTTTTTTTTTGTTTAAAAAAATACAGATTTTAACAATTTAAAGATAAAGGGGTATCACAAATCTCAGATGGAGGCACCATTAAATCATTACCTTTTTTTTTTTTTTTTAAATGTTGTTTAATTTTTTTCTTTTTCTTTTAATGTTAACTTTTTTTCTTTCCTATATCACCTTTGTTTTTTTGGTGATTCTTGAGTTTGGTTTTGCTATGGTGAAATAAAGAAAAAGGAGGGAAGTATTGGGAACTTTATATGGAGAACATTTAAAACTGTTAAAAATGTTGATATAGAATATTAAAGCTTACCTATAACATTTTGGGGTTGGGACAAGTTCCAACAGTTCTTTTTCTTTTTTTACCTCTTTTAACATTGGATAATTATTTTATGTAAATTTATGTCATTGACATTGTAATCCATGATTTTTACTCTTTTCCTGTGCAATTAGATAGATTGCTGTGTATTAGTCTAGGCCTATTTTACTATATACGAATACATTTTTGTTATTGTGTTAAAGCTTTCACTCATGGTCAAAGAACACTCATTTAACCACTTGACCACTGGGCACTTAAACCCCCTTAATAACCAGACCAATTTTCAGCTTTCAGTGCTCTCACAATTTGAATGACCATTACTCAGTCATGCAAAACTGTACCTATATGAAATTTTTGTCCTTTTTCACGCAAATAGAGCTTTCTTTTGGTGGTATTTAATCACCGCTGGGTTCTTTTTTTTGCGTTATAAAAGAAAAAAGACCGAAAATTCTGTAAAAAAATGCATTTTTCTTCGTTTCTGTTATAAAATTTTGCAAATTAGTAATTTTTCTTCATATATTTTGGCCAAAATTTATACCGCTATATATCTTTGATAAAAATAACCCAAATTGGTGTAAATTATTTGGTCTTTTTGAAAGTTATAGAGTCCACAAGCTATGGTGCCAATATCTAAAAATTGATCACACCTGAAGTACTGACGGCCTATCTCATTTCTTGAGACCCTAACATGCCAGAAAAGTACAAATACCCCCAAAATGACCCCTTTTTGGAAAGAAGACATTCCAAGGTATTTAGAAAGATGCATGATGATTTTCTTGACGTTGTCATTTTTTCCCACAATTCTTTGCAAAATCAAGATTTTTTTTTCTTTTTTTTTCACAAAATTGTCATATTAGCGGGTTATTTCTCACACACAGCATATGTATACCACAAATTACAACCCAAAACACATTCTGCTATTACTCCTGAGTATGGCGATACCACATGTGTGAAACTTTTACACAGCGTGGCCACATACAGAGGCCTTCAGCAGGGGCGTAACTAAAAATAGCAGGGCCCCATAGCAAAATGTTGCATGGGGCCCGCCTGCAAACAGCCCCCCCCGCAGCTGCCCTAGTGTCAATGCAGCAATGCAGCGTGACCTGTGCCACATACAGCATGACCTGTGCCCAATGCAGCTTGACCTGTGCCCAATACAGCGTGAACTGTGCCCAATACAGCATGACCTGTGCCCCATACAGCATGACCTGTGCCCAATACAGCCTGGTCTGCCTGTGCCCCATACAGCCCCACCTATGCAGAGGAAGAGGCAAGCCACCCGGATCAGCAGAGAGCGGGATTGCCCGCTGTAAAAGCTTTCATTTCAATTTCCTGTCTTCCCGGGGCTCATCGTCACATAGCCCCACCTCATGGCCCGACGCCTTTGATGACGTCACATGTCCCGCATTGGATCGGCGTTCTGTCTATAAAAGGCACCGGGCCAAAAGGTGGAGCTATGTGACGTGAGCCCCGGGAACACTGGAAGTTCTAATGAAAGCTCTTACATCGGGCAATTCAGCTCTCTGCTGATACGGACAGCTCGCCTCTTCCTTTCCTCCATAGGAAAGGAAGAGGCCCCATAGCGCCCGCATGGGTCGCTAAGGAGGTAGTTACGCCCCTGGCCTTCAGGCATTCTGGAGCACCCAGGCCAATTCTGACATTTCTCTCCTACATGTAAAAATCATCATTTATTTGCTAGAAAATTACATAGAACCACAAAACATTATATATGTTTTTTAGCAAAGACTCTAGAGAATACAATGGCAGTCATTGCAACTTTTTATCTTTATATACAAAATAATTCTGCGCTGCCCGAAAAAAGGAAACGAAAGCAGCTAACACGACCAACAAAGTATAAATGTGAAAAACAGCGAAAAAGTGTAGCGCTAAACAATATCCAACATAAAACGACAATAAGCCAGTCAGTATGCAGTGAAAGGGATCAACTGAATCTGAGAAGTGAACCTTATAAATAGGTAGTCCTCATGTAGACATTATGACTAAACAATATAAATGGGTAGTCCTTGTGAAAATATATTATAGACAGAAAATTTTTTTAGACAAAAAGTTTCGGCATCCCAAATGCAGACCAGCTCACTCCCACCGAGAGATGAAAAGGCTTACCGGATGGGGTGGACCCAAAGGGGCATACGCCAAATTGGGTCAGATAAGGCTTGGGTGGTGAGTGGCTGTGTTTGGCTCAAAGAAGGATGTTATCTCGCGGATTACTGTATTCCTCCAAGTAGCACCCGGGTCCTGAAGGGTGTGAGCAATCTCACGGATATGGATGGTCCTGTAGGTCATGTAGATCCAAAATATATAAAACAGCGCTGTGAAAAAATGGCGACAGTGGGGTCCTACCCAACGCGTTTCGTCCTCATAGACGTCGTCTAACTTTTTATCTTGCACGGTATTTGCGCAGCAATTTTTCTAAAGCTTTTTTTGGAAAAAAACAGTTTTGTGCTTGAAAAAAAACAAAACAGTAAAGTTAGCCCAATGTTTTTGCATAATGTGAAAGATGAAGTTATACCGAGTAAGTAGATACCTAACATGTCACCCTTCAAAATTGCACGCACTCGTAGAATGACGCCACACTTCGCTACTTAAAAATCCCCATAGGCGACGCTTTAAAATTATTGCTTTAACTCTACTGATCGCAGCGATATTTCACATGTGTGGTTTGAACATCGTTTTCATATGTGGGCGGGGCTTACGTATGCATTCGCTTCTGCATGCAAGCACACGGGGACAGGGGTGCTTTAAAATGTATTTTTTTTATTGTTCATTTTAGTTTATTTATTTTAGTTTGATGCTTTTTCCAAAAAAAATTTTTTTTGATCACTTTTATTCCTATTACAAGGAATATAAACATCCCTTGTAATAGGAATATGGCATGACAGGTCCTCTTTACAGTGAGATGTGGGGTCAATAAGACCCCACATCTCACCTCTAGGCTGGGAAGCCTGAAATAAAAAAAAGAAACGATCCTGGATTTGATCGTAGCGGTGAGTCGGTAGAAGCACCTGAAGGCGGCGGGAGGGGGGAGTCCCTTCTCACCTCCCGTAAGAATTATCAAGCAGTGGAACAGCTGCTATGATCATTCTTATGGTGTGGGGAATCGCGGGCTGAAAAAACTGATATCTGAATGATGCCTGTAGCTACAGGCATCATTCAGATATCCCTGCACAAAGTCAAGGACGTCGTATGATGGCCGACGGGCGGGAAATTGGTAAAACACATTTTTTTTTAACACAAAGTTGTCCATTTATACAATATTTCTAACACATGGCTGGGTATTGCAGAGTATGGCTGGGTATTGCAGAGTATGGCAGGGTATGGCAGGGTATGGTAGGGTATTGCAGAGTATGGCAGGATATTGCAGAGTATGGCACGGTATTGCAGAGTATTGCAGAGTTTGGCACGGTATGGCACGGTATTGCAGGGTATGGCAGGGTATGGCAGGGTATGGCAGAGTATTGCATGATGTTGCAGAGTATTGCAGGGTATTTCAGGGTATTGCAGGGTATTGCGGGGTATTGCAGAGTATTGCAGGGTATTGCAGGGTATTGCAGAGTATTGCAGGGTATTGTGGGGTATTACAGAGTATTGCAGAGTATTGCAGGGTATGACAGAGTATGGCAGGATATGACATAGTATTGCAGGGTATTGCAGAGTATTGCAGGGTATTGCAGGGTGTTGCAGAGTATTGCAGGGTATTGTAGGGTGTTGCAGAGTATTGCAGGGTATTGCAAAGTATTGCAGAGTATTGCAGGGTATTGCAGAGTATTGCAGGGTATGACAGGGTATTGCAGAGTATGGCAGAGTATGGCAGAGTATTGCAGAGTATTGCAGGGCATTGCAGAGTATTGCAGGGCATTACAGAGCATTGCAGAGTATTGCGGGTTATTGCAGAGTAGTGCAAGGTATTGCTGAGCATGGAGGGATGGCTGAGCATGGATGAATGGATGGCTGGATGTGACTGCATTTGTCACAGAGCAGCGCTGTGGGCACTACAGTTCCAGCCCACAGCGCTGCTGTCATCCAATCCCTCCCCCTCTGTACCGATCGGTACAGAGAGCGGAGGGAGGAACCGGCATCATGACATGACGCTGGTTTGTTTACATGTGATCGCTCCATCATTTGACGGAGCAATCACATGGTAAATGGCCGCGATCAGCGAGAGCTGGATTCTGGGAGGACATCATAGAACGCCCTCCCAGAGTTAAGCAACCACCCTGTAGCTGTCATTCGGCTATGGGCCGGTTGGTAAGTGGTTAACCCAAATCATATCTGAGAGATATTAAATCTCAAATATAGTAAATGGGTAACAACACCAGACAGGTATTAAAGACACAAATTAATACAGCTCATTTGTTACTAATACATCATTATTCAACTATCACAAGCAGTGTATGTACCTGAATTTGGCCTGGTATAAGCCCCTTACAATCCCCTGTATAGCAGAGCACAGACAGAAAGAAGAAGAAACAATACAAGGAGCCAATCAGTTGTGCTGCAATTCCCATGTTCTAACAAAGATATGTTTATAGAGGGAAAGATCAGATTAATGGAGAGAGGAGACTCTAGCCACTTGCCAACTGCAATATGTATATATACCTTGCAGTCTGCAAGTGGTTTACCAGGATTATGGCTGAAGATATCAGACATACCCGAAACCTTTTTTTCAGCAGGCAGCTGGCTTTCTCATGAAACCAGTCTGAGAGACTCATGAGCCACTGGAACAGTTTCCGAAGTGACGGGAGGGGACACCCTCCCCTTCCCATCGCTCAAGGTGTTTCTTTTACCTGGGTTAACACAGGCCCAAAAAAAGTCAACTTGACAAACCCATACTAGTTGAAGAAGAAGTGAGAAGTGAGTGGGTAATGATTGAAGCCATAGATTGTAACCCTCTATCAATCTCCAATTTACTTTGGCTACATCCCAAAGACCGCCCAAATATACATAATCCCACCACCAAACACTTTCCCTCTGGGACAGACTTAAATTTAAACATGATCTACAATATCTGCACAATCCTCTTCTCTCCTTTCACAAAAACCCTACTTTTTATCCTGCATGGATCTCCCCTTCCTCATTTAAAGAATGGACCTCCCGGGAAGTCATTAGGTTACACAAATTTTTCACTTCTTCATCCTTTATCCCATTTCCAACCCTCTGCAAAACCTATGGTCTGCCACAATCGGAACTGCTCAAATATCTTCAAATTAAAAACTTTACACCAAATACTAACTCTGACACTCTCCTGACCAAACTAACTAAATCATCCTTCCCTAATATTCTAGAAATGGAAACTAATTACAAAGTATTATCTCATTGGTATCTTGTCAAATATATGCCTTCTTACTCTGCTCTTTGTTTTTGAGGTTGTCTGGACCTGGGCACACACCTTCATACTTGGTGGTCCTGCCCAATAGCTCAGATCTTTTGGAGGGATATGTTTGTAATAACCTCCATAATGTTTGATTTGAAGTTATTACCTGACCCAACCATTGCACTACTTAACTTGAAGCCTCATTGCTTAAAACACACTCAATTCAAACTTTTCGTCAAACTCCTTATAGCTGCAAAACAAACAGTAGCCAAGGCATTGAAATCCCCTTTACTTGCGGTAGCTGAGACAAAAAACACAGGATGCACAACACTATGATCCACGCTAAAATGATGGCCATAGAACAACACCAATTACCTATATTTGTAAAATTATGGCACCCTTGGATAAAACATCACCTACCATCAACTTTTGATGATAATGTTCTTTTGCCATAGTAGCTGTTCTAAATTTAATCACATTACATCTCGTGGTGACTTTCGGATCGATCAGATGGACTCCTTTCTCCTCTCTTCATTCTTCTCCTTTTTCGCTTCCCTTTTTTTTCCTTCTTTATGATTTTGAAGCTCTTAATCTTACAGATTAGAATTCTCTTTCCCATATTAATTATAGTGAATTCAGTTGTTTTAGTAAGATTACTTAGTTTAGATTATTCCCTACGGAATTCTCTATCTTACATTCCTGTTTCTAATCATTATTCTTTATATGTTTTGTATGTATACATATTTATACAGTAATGAGCTTCATTCCTTTTGTCATAACTCATCTAAATATTATATCTGTTAATGCTTTTGTTTAATAAGGCACCATAACAATATATAAAGTCAGCCCAATTTTATTAAACAAAAACAATCATTAACAGAAAAGCAGAGACCCATGCAAGCGATTTTCACCATTAAAAACAGGTAATGAATCATTTTGAGCCACCACGTTCTACCTTAAGCAGCTCCATGGCTTAGGCCTTAAACCTTGGCTCTGGGTTGGTCCCTCAAACTATCTTACACAGTACCTCTCTTGGCTCTCCAAGCTCCCCTTGCCCTTTCAGATTTTTTAGCTGCAGAAACCTTGCTACAGGGGCCCATTCCCTGGACTCTTGATAGGGGATCTCTTGACACCCTGGGCTCTCTCATTCCTTTGGGACTTCCAGAATCCCTTAGCCCCCTGGACTTGCCTTGTTGTCTCTTCGTTCTCTCAGTCTGGAAGAATCACTTTGCTAACTTGACTCTCTCTGCACTATGGACAAGGAATTTCTCCTCCAACATGGAGTGCTGTCTCTTGAGTGAAGCACACCTGTCTCCTAATGGGAGCGCTGAGCTATGGCCAAATCCTTCATTATAAGGACTGTGCACACCTGCACCCACAGTCTGCCGGTCTATGGCAAGACCTGAACACTGGATTGGAGACTTCTTACCACCAAAAACTCTCCAAATTATGTATTATGTGTATATTTATGTATACATAAAACACACAGTTTTTGAAGGAACTCAGCAGGTAGGTTGTTTTATCATCAACATCTTAGAGAACTAACTTATATAGGTAGCCCAAAGCAATAAGAATAGTACCACTCTAATTTCCCAGCATGTGAGAAGACTGGTGCAATTGGCTTGTGAGGCTCCAGTAGACTTCAACAAAATGGTGGCTGTCTGCACACAGACGCCAGCTCCCTGTTACAATAATGTGAACGAGATGGGTAAAAGATGGCTTCAGCTCCTGTTCTCCCCCTGTAGAGAACCCCTTTTTGTTTCTTATTCATAGAGCCCCTGAGAAAGGTGAAATGCGTCTAAGGAGTTCTGACCACCTACCATTGAGGACCATCTACAGTCCTCAATGTTGCCCAATCAATGGTGTCCTCATTGCTGAGAAATACAGACAAATACATATCCATCATGACATACCATCAGGGAGGCATGTGATTTGCCCCAAATTTATTCTGCAGCAGGACAACCCAAAACATACAGCCTATTTCAAGAACTGTCTTTAACATAAAGAAGGACAAGGAGTCCCGGAAATGATGAATTGGCTCCCACTGAACCCTGATCTATACATCATCAATTCTGTATGGGATTACATGAAGAGAAAGGATGTTGTGAAACAGCCTACATCCACAGATATCCAAGATCTGTGGTTTGTTCTCTGAAATGTTTAATTATGTGCAAGTGTAAGTAGAAGAATTGGAGCTGGATTGAAGTAGTCACACTAAATATGTTTACTTTACAGCATTTCTTCACACCTGCCTAAAGTTTTTGGACAGTAATATACCTGTACATATATATATACAGCTTTAGTTTTAAATAGTATGGGGAAAGTAGAACCTTTTACATCTTTTTTTATTTAGTAAAGGAAATAAAAATGGTTGAAATAAAGTCTATAAAACGTTTCTTAAACAATGTGGTTTTCTAAAGAGCTGAAGCATTAGTAGATTATTTTTTGTTGTCTTGACCGTATTGGGAAAAATGTTAACAATGCTGTTAAAGGAACATGAAGTTAGGAGAAAACTGAAGAGAGGATATAGAAAGCTAGAAAAAAGCTGACAAAGGTTCTATCCTTTCCCTACACTACTAAAAAAGAGGACATATTTGCTGCTTGTGTCTGTTAGAGATATCCATTCATTATTCCAGTAACAATCTCCACAATATGGTTATGGGAATCATTAAGAAACTTGACAGAGGTTCTAACTCTGACCATTCTATCTACATTTTTTCCCAATAACATGTGGTCTCAATCCTCCTGTTGTATTCTGTGAATGGTAAGGAAATTGAATAAAAAAATACAGCAGTAAGTAATATATGTCATAGTAGATGGATAGAGATGGGAGCAGAGATACCAATACGTCACCCCCTAGAGTCCTGAGATGTACAGGAAAAATATGTTTGCTTCAACCCAACTGCACCCACCTTAAAAATAAATATCTTTTTATGCAGATTTACCCTTTAAAAAAACAAAATTTCTTTAATGATGTTTCTTTAATGATTTTTAACTAAAACGTGCTGTCAAAAATAAAATAAAATAAATGTAGTCACTTTTCAATGACCATAACTAATTGAAAATTATTTTCATGGCATCAAAAAATTTGTCTTGTGAGGTAAGTGCTCCACTATTGTGCTTTTGCAGGCAATAAAGCAGCATAGTGCGTTATTGTCCTTCTGTGCAAGCTTATGTTTAGTATGTAGAGGCTAAATGATATTCAGACATGTTCTTAATGTCTTGATGTAAGAAAAAAAAAGCAAGACTTTCTTTAATGCTCTATGGTAAAAACATTAAGGTGGACATTTACATTGATACAAGCAGATGATAACAACAGATGGGAAGGTTATTAAGGCAAAGGTAAAAATACACTTGCTGCTATAGTGTGAAACATTGTGAAACAGTATGTTATGTTTGCATTCTAAATTTGGTTTTCTTTCCAAATCACTCCTTGAGAAAGATTTAAAGTGAGCGGAGTAAAGCATCATTAAGTGAAAAAAGATGTTTTGCCTGTGGCTATCTTAACATAAATACCTAGCATCTTGTCATGCACAGTTATAACTTTAAAAAAATGCATCTATATCTTATACTACAAGAAAAGTTTTTATGCTGTACAATTTACATTAATTTCAAAGTGTAGTCAATGACGTTATAAAAGAATAATGCATCAGTTTTAAGATTAATAGAAAACATTGTTGGTCCATAATTGCATACATGTCTTAAATAATTAAAATACACAGCAATTTATTTCTGGTACCCACATTTCAGAATTACATTTGCTTTGATAAGAGTGTGGTTAATTTAGTCATAATTAATTACAAAGAAAAATGATGAACCATAAGCCTCCTGTATAGTACAGTAATTGACTTTCACTATAGGGGATACAAAACTATTAACTATTGGTTAGAAATAAGAGCTGCAAATAGTTAATCATATGAAAAATTGGAATTTTACTGAAGTACAAGGTGCTTTGAAATATTAGAATAAGCCAAGTTTCTAAATATAAATACTGTATTGGGATTATGTCTCCTAATTTGGTTGAATAGCGTGCCATCCAGTAGATAGGAAACTGCACTGTATGTACCACTTTGAGTACCAGCCAGCTTGGCACACAGGGCAGCTGGCGTACAACCATCAGATAATGCACAAACTACATTCAGAACTAGGTTTTAAATGTTCACTATTATTTAATGTAGCTTGGTGTACAATGTTTAGCCTGTGCTAGTCTTACACCATGGTAAATTGTCTACTTTATCCATGAAATCAACTAATTTGAAGTAAAGCAAATCACCGGTATGTATTTCAAAAAAGCACTTACTTTTAACCCGTACCTGTGATTTACTTCATTAAGGGCATATTCACACTTGTTTATTTTGACATTTGCTGCATGAAAATTCATGTCAAGTAAAAATACAATTTTTCTATTTGCATGGTTCCCAAATATGCACTTCAGTTTAGTGTGAAGACAAATGCAAATTCTAGGGCACACTCACACCTACATATGTGTGTTACCATGCATACTGCAACAATGTAACACATAGCAATGTAAATCCAGCCTAAACACATATTGTAGCCCTATTTTGACTTCTTTTAATTTAGAGAGACTGCAAGGGGTCATCTTTTGGTTGCCTGGACAGTAACATAATGGCTTTAGGGTTTGTGCTACCTTCTGCTTTCAATAGATTTTTATTTTTAATAATTGATTTTTAATGATTTTTTACAATAAAGGCTGTAAATTACAAAGAGTTTGGAACTATTGGCATTATTCAAAATTGGTGATACCGACAACTTCAATAGTGGTTATTGAAGTAATACATAAAGGAGTGCATCTTGTATTACTATAGCTTCTAAATATAGGCAAAGAGTGTCTTTGCAGTAGAATAATACAAAGAGAGAAATTTAGAAATCAAATCTAAATTTTACTATATCTAGTTTTTTTTTTTTAATTTACAATGCTGGCTAATTTTTGTGAGTCAAAATCCAATTTATACCCTGTTAGTAGCTATGGGAATTGTTGATGTCTTGCAGAATCATGCTACTGATATATAAGCATCCAGCATTACAGAGAACACAATGGTAGGTGAGTGTATAGAGAGATTTGGGATACAGTAGGTTTATTAAGAAGGCCCACATGTGAGTCCATATTTATTTTAAAAGTGCTATGTGAGTGGATGCGCTGCTCCCATCTTTTTTTTGGATGCAGCAGCTATAAATACACCATTTTTGATAGGATAGGTATTGCGCCAGTGACACATATATTTCCACATATTTATTTTAAGGTCCAAGACTTATGGGGCGTACACACGGTCGGACTTTTCGTCTACAAAAGTCCAACGGACGCCGACGGACTAAAGCTGGCTGGTAATCCGATCGAGTGTGGGCTTCTTCGGACTTTCAGCGGACTTTTTCAGCCTCAAATCCGACGGACTTTAGATTTGAAACATGCTTCAAATCTTTACGTCGTAACTACGACGGACCCCGAAGTCCGCTCGTCTGTATGCTAGTCCGACGGACAAAAAAACGACGCATGCTCATAAGCAAAAACTAAACGGAAGCACTCGGTCTAGTAAAACTAGTGTTCGTATTGTAGGTAGCACATTCCTCACGCTGCAAAATCTGTGATCGTTGAATGCAGTGCATTTAATGTCTTCTTTACGAATGCTATAAAGAACGAAGATGTTTTGCTGTTCATATTCAAACAGAGTTCTCCCAAACAGATTTCTGGATTCTTTTTCTCTTTGATCTCATGAATGACATGGTATGCTTTTTCAAAACAATGTTTCCATAGTAATAATACTTTTAATTTTTTTTTTTTTTTTGGTGGAGTCATCTTTTCTTGTAATTTTTATCCAGATATTTATTTTATGATTGTTGTGGAACTTTTTTTCTGTTTATCTCTAATTTTTTTTGTAAAGTAACCACAGGGAACCCATTTTTATATATATTTGTTCAATTTTTTTTAATGTTTGTAAAGTTACCACAAAGAACCCTTTATATTTTTTGTTTTTATAGTGATTTTTTTTTTGTTTTTATATAAAGTTAACCCAAAGCACTGTTTTTGGTTATGTATCTTTTTTTTTTTAAATACTTACCACTCGAACATTATTAACATTATTTTAATCTATTTTTGGCGTGTTTTTGCAAAATCAATGAGATTATTGTCCCTTGTTAATTTAAAACATTGTGTCTAAAATCTATGATTTAAAATAAAAAACCTAAACTCAAAAAAGATCCATTTATTTATGGTCTAAATAAAATAAAGAGGAAGTCAACGCTGGAAAAAGTATGTGTACAAGAAAATGGGGATCTTGAGGAGTCCATATAAGAGGGAGCACAATCTGGTCCAAGAATCCCAGAGATCAACAGCACCAGCAGATGATATAGATGTCCCTAGACTGTGGTACTACAACAGCCTGCGTCTTCTGTCAGACCAGACTGAACCCAAGTCATCACTTTCTTCTCTTCCCTGCAGTCTTTCCTCCACGCTGCCCTGCAGCCTTCCTTGCAGCCTTCCCTGTAGCCTTCTTTGGAGGCTGTGGCTCTGGTGTTTCAGTTATGGCAGGAGGAGGAGGAGGAGGAGGAGGAGGGGGGGCTGCCTCATGTAGTTGGGTGTTTCGTGTTAGCGTGCCCTGCAGCCCCTTCTGGATTGTTTCCCCAAATAGTTGCTCACAAATGAGGCGCTGCTCCCAATCCATTTGAAGAAGCCTGCTGGCTAAGTAGCAGCCATAGGACTCTTCCGCTTCGGGGGGGCTCCTTAAAAAACGGGTGGCCTCTTGCATGAGGCGCAGGGATGCCTCCTGTGTGACCGTCCCCTTCCTGGCCCTTTTTTTGGGAAGGTGGAGGGGAGGCACTTGGGATTCGGTCAGGCTCCTACTGGGCCCAGCCACCTCACTTGGCCCAGCCACCTCACTGGGAGCAGCCACCTCCTGCCTGACACTGGGGCCAGCCTCCTCCAGGATGATGGTGAATCCGGCCTCCTCCAGGCTGTCCATGGGCCCGGTCTCCTCCTGCCTGCCACTTTCCCCACATTCCTCCTGGATGGACTCATCCTGTGTATAAAAAAAGGACAATAGTTTTAGTATATTTTTTTGGGTTCATCAATGACACACAGTTTGCTTCTCATGACTAGCAAATTCAATATGAATACATCTCTTTAATAAAAGAGTCTAATCAGACACCCTAATTATTTCAAGCAGGTGCCAAACATATTTAGCCACTACTGTCAATTGTATGTTGAGTGCAAAATTATTTTAGACAATTATAACATCCAGTTAACATCATTAATATTAGTACAGTAAATATTTGTTAAAATAATTTACCTGACTCCAGATGGTCATATCCGGTTCATCCAGGATGGAAGACCCAGCTTGCTCCTCATGAGCCTCTGCTGGGGTAGAGGGAAGGGTGGAGGGAAGGGTGGAGGGAAGGGTTGAAAGTGATGCCCTGGCTTCAGTCTGGTCATCAAGAAAACAGAGTTGATTGTAGTACCACAGCCTGGGTACATAAACATCATCTGCTGATGCTCCTGATCTCATTGATTCCTGGATCTTCTTATGTTCCCTCTTATACATGTTCCTCAAGACCCAAATTTTCTTGAGCAATGTCTCCATTGTTGCTTCCGGGATGGTCGCCTGGACAAAGGACAGAAGTCTCTCCAGCGTTGACTTCCTCACATGCTTTGCATAATATTGTGGGTGTTTCACCTCCCACAAATTCCTCATCTCTCTATATTTAGAAATAAAAGCAGTAAGGAACTCTGGATCCTTAAATAGGGGATTTATAATGTCTGTATAAAAGATAAAGTCACAAGACAAAAAACACTTATTAGGTTTCTGCTAAACCCTCATCATCTTATCCCTATGTAGGCCTCATCAATCTGTCAAGCCATATAGGCCGCTTGCTACAAAGTCTTGACCAAAAGTATAAATTTTAAATTACCTTCATTTAGTAGCGTCCCGGTCCACTATCACCTACGCACAGAACGTACGTATGACACAATACGTAACAGCGCTTTATACACTGCACATGCGTAATTCTACGCCTATTTGGCCCGCCCCTGACGTTCTTTTTGTTTACGCATATAACCCGCCCTTGACTCTACGCACAGAACGTACGTACGACACGTGCACAAGGCCCCTCTTTATACACTACGCATGTGTGAAACTCCGCCTGCGTCGCCCGCCCCTGACGTTCAATTTTAACTCATGTTCTCCGCCCCTTAATTCTACGCACAGAATGTACGTACGACACGTGCGCAAGGCCCCTCTTTATACACTACGCATGTGTGAAACTCCGCCTGCGTCGCCCGCCCCTGACGTTCGATTTTAACTCATGTTCTCCGCCCCTTAATTCTACGCACAGAACGTACGTACGACACGTGCGCAAGGCCCCTCTTTATACACTACGCATGTGTGAAACTCCGCCTGCGTCGCCCGCCCCTGACGTTCTAATTTAACTCATGTTCTCCGCCCATTTTTAGTTACGGCGCGTAGTGGGGTGAATAATGGCGGAGACACATGACATGTTAACTACCTCAGGTAGCGAAAAAAGCCCGGAGGCTGGAACGTCAACAAGATCTGTGAGGCCTAGATTTAAGGCCTCCAATATGAGTTTTGAAGAGATGGTGGAGATGGTGGCCATTCTTCAAAAAAAGGACTATGATGGGAAGTATGGGCCGTACGCCCGGCCAAATTTGCGCAAGGCCCAAATAATGGCGAAGGTGGTGGACACTTTACAGGCTTCTTTTGGGGTACAGCGCTCCAAGGATCAACTTAGAAAAAGATGGTCTGACCTGAAACTCAGGGAGCCGGATCAGTTCAGACGGATCCGTAAAGTGTTGCAAAAAAGTAAGTACCTGTGTTTTCATCTTGTGTTGATTACCTCGTATACCGCTCCATGTGCTTTTCATTCCTATACGATTGTTTGCATCGTTTGAAACGATCTTTTAATAAACATCGTTACATATCTATATATAATATATACATATATCTCTCTCTATATATATATATACACATCGACATACCGTATATATATATATATATATATATATGTGTGTGTATATATATATATATATATATAGTCACTTGGACCTAAAGTGGAATGAAAAAAAAAATATGTTTAGAAATATGCACACATAGTTTAACTTACCATAAAGCTGGTGTCTCAGACACTGACCTTTAATTAATTTAATTAAAAAAAAATAAAAAAATTATAGATCTATCTATATATCTACCTATATATCTACCTATATATCTATATACATACATATATATGTATACATACATATATATATATATATATATATATATATATATATATATATATATATATATATATATATATATGTATACATATATATGTATGTATATAGATATATAGGTAGATATATAGGTAGATATATAGATAGATCTATAATTTTTTTTTTTTTTTATTAAATTAATATCTATTTGTAGATTTCTAGTTTTTGTTTGAGATTGAAGATTTATATTTAGTTATAGATATATAGAGAGAGAGAGATCCAAAGATTTTTTGATATATTTTGATATTGATATCTAGATATCGAGATATCTATCCATCTTGATATGTCTTTAGAAATTAAAATCTTGAAGTCTACTAGGAACTCTACACAAACAGACAATTTGTACACCACTTCACTACAAATGTTTGAAGATTAGTATGTACTAAAATATCTGTGTGCTAAGTATCTTCATTTTTTGCTTCACATAGGGGAAAAATCACTCAGCCAACAAGAGGAACCCAGTCCCCCCCCAGCAAAAGAACATACTTGGGAAATCAGCCCAAGCCCCACTGAGGATGTGGAGGAAGGAGAGGTGGGCGACATGGGCACCCCACCAGGTGAGTGTCTGACACACCAGCTTACGGTAATCTATGCATGGCTGCCTTTTATTTTATGTAATTTTTCTACTCTATTTTAGGTGATCTGGTTGTGCTTGGGTCAAGCAACAGCGCCACCCCCAGGGATGTTGAGGAAGTATGCGACATGGGCACCCCACCAGGTCAGTGTCTGAGACACCAGCTTTATGGTAAGTTGAACTATGTGTGCATATTTCTAAACATATTTTTTTTTTTTCATTCCACTTTAGGTCCAAGTGACTATTTCACCACAGACAGTGCCCAACGGCTAATTGCTCAAATAATGGCCTGGAATGGGGAGATCGATCAAATGCGGAATCGGCTGGATCGTATGCAGCAGGAAATGAAGGACATGATTGATGTTTTGGGTCGAATCTAAATGCCCTTTTTTAAACCCCAAAACATTGATCATGTCCTTCATTTCCTGGTTTGATGACCCCATTCTGGGCCTTCTCTTTATTATTTTTTGTTAAATTATATGCCTGTTTAACAACATTTAAAAAAGGAGGCCTATTTTTCAAAATCCCAAAAAAAAAACAAAGGATTAGAAAAAAGACAAAAAAAAAAAAAAAAAAGGATTTGAAAAAAGACAAAAAAAAAAAAAAAAGGATTTGAAAAAAGACAAAAAAAATAAAAGGATTTGAAAAAAGACAAAAAAAATCAAAAAAGGATTTGAAAAAAGACAAAAAAAAAGGATTAGAAAAAAGACACAAAAAAAAAACAGGATTTGAAAAAAGACAAAAAAAATAAAAAAAGGATTTGAAAAAAGACAAAAAAATCAAAAAAGGATTTGAAAAAAGACAAAAAAAATCAAAAAAGGATTTGAAAAAAGACAAAAAAAAAAAGGATTAGAAAAAAGACAAAAAAAAAAGGATTTGAAAAAAGACAAAAAAAATCAAAAAAGGATTTGAAAAAAGACAAAAAAAAAAAAGGATTAGAAAAAAGACAAAAAAAAAAAAGGATTTGAAAAAAGACAAAAAAAAAAAAAGGATTTGAAAAAAGACAAAAGAAAATCAAAAAAGGATTTGAAAAAAGACAAAAAAAATCAAAAAAGGATTTGAAAAAAGACAAAAAAAAAAGGATTAGAAAAAAGACAAAAAAAAAAAAAAAAGGATTTGAAAAAAGACAAAAAAAAAAAGGCCTGTTTGCTAAAATCAAAATGCCCAACAAATTTTATTTTTGATTATCTAAAAATATTTAACTCTAATTATATTATTCTAAATTTATTTAATATATCTTTATATTTTTGGCTAGGAACATTTTATACTAAATGCATAACTGAATGGATACCAAAGATTAAAAACATCTGCTTTGAATGAAATAAATGTGTGATTTGTTATTTCAATGCTCAGTATCAGTTTGTTTATAAATTTCAAAAAAGTGGTTTACAGTGGCAATGGAGCTTATTTAGAAATTTACAAGGAAAATACAGTTGGCACTACAACTGCTCGACCATAACCTAGGAGAAAGCCCAAAAGAAAGGCAAGCAATAAATATAATTCAAGATTTCATCAAGATTGTTTTTATTTTAAATCTTTAGATATCCTGGCCCATTGCAATGGCCCCCCTACCCATAAAATAATTAACATATTGCTGTCTAACTTGACGGGCACTTTGGGGGGCCAAGCCAGTATGGACAGTATCCAGGCCCGTAAGATTATCAACGATAAGTCCGGCCTCAGGCCCAACTGGCACCATATAATTTTGAGAATGTTTGTTTAAAAAGTTGTGCAGGATGCAGCACGATAAAATGATAAAATTAAGTTTGTATTCCGTCAAATTAATGGAGGTTTGAAATAGGCGGAACCGGCTGGCCAGAATCCCAAACGCATTCTCAACCACTCTTCTAGCTCTGGCCAGCCGGAAATTAAAAACCCTCCTCTCCGGGGTGAGGGTTCTTTGGGGGAATGGCCTCATGAGGTGCTTGCTCAGAGCGAAGGCTTCATCGGCAATGAAGACAAAGGGGAGTCCTTCCACGTTATCCGCATCAGGTGGCAATCCCAGGCCACCACTCTGGAGACACTGGCAGAACTCCGTCTGGGCAAATACTCCTCCATCCGACATCCGGCCATTCTTCCCCACGTCCACATATAGAAATTCATAGTGTGCCGACACCACCACCATTAAAACCATACTGTGGAACCCCTTATAATTAAAATAGTATGACCCGAATGGGGTGGTGGCACAATGTGGACATGTTTCCCATCTATAGCCCCTCCACAATTGGGAAAGTCCCAACGGGTGGCAAAATGGGATGCCACAGTCTGCCATTCCTGTGGCGAAGGAAACTGGGGAATCAAACAAGAAAACAAAAATCAGTAATTTAGAATCGAACATGGCAAGAAAATTATACAATTAAAAACATTATTCCACAGCATCAGTATAACATTAAATAATGTATATCTTCTGGAAGAAATAATATTGAAAGGCACACTTATCAGATTGCTCACCCCCTCTGATGGAACATTGATTACATTTTAGGGGGTGGTGAAATTACCAAAAAATATTAATTTTAGGACACACAGGGATTTAGGGACTAAAAAGGCTACAAGACTGCAGTTGTTCCACTCTGCAAGTGCAGTTGCTCCCCAGCTTTAAGTAAATGAGGTAAGGTAAAAAGGCTTTCATGTTGCAAGGAGTACACAACCACATGCAAGGGCAATTAATGAAAACACTTTGTGGCTTGTATATGATTTGATGATGGAAATCAGCAGAGCTTCTGCTCATTTACTAAAGCACTGGAGCAAATGCACTTGTAGAGTGCACATGCATTTTGCAAAGTGCAACATATATTTGCTTTTTAAAAATCAACACCAGAGAAGATTCTAGCAAATTATTAGGGGGGGGGGGTTGAAATCAAGCTAATTATAAGCACACTATTTGGATAGAGTTTAGGGGAAACAAAATACAATGCAGCTGACTAAATACATTCAAACTGAGAAGACAAGGTGAATATGTGACCAGCATTGTATGCTGGAGAGGTTATTGAAGGCAAATATACATGCATGACAAAAAAGAACATGAAACAAATCAAGCATGCGTGAGAAGAAAAAGGGGACATTCACTCTATATTACAATGATGGTAAGTAGTGTTTGAGCTAAGAAATACATTACATTATCAAAGAATAAATAAAAGAACATGTGATGCTAATAAAAGAAAACATTCTTACCTTAATATAGTCCTTCTGCAGGACCTGGATGATGGCAGAACAGGTCTCTGGGATAATGATCCCCAGAGCCTGGGGGGAGATGCCTGTCAAGAACTTGAGGTCCTGCAGGCTTCTCCCCGTCGCCAAGTACTGCAACGTGGCAACTAGCCTCTGCGCCGGAGTGATGGCTTGCCTCATGCAGGTATCCTGCCTGCTGATATAGGGGGTCAGCAAAGCCACCAAACGATCAAAAACGGGGTCCGTCATCCGGAAAAAGTTCCTGAAATCCTCAGGATTATTCTCACGGATCTCACGGAGCAATGGCATGTGACAGAACTGGTCACGCTGGAGCAACCAATTCTTGGTCCATGAACTCCTCCTCGCCCTGTTCATGGACTGGTCTTGGTCTGAAGAATAAACTACAGCACCAAGCACATACAATGCTTGAGCTCGACGACGAGTACGTACAGGTAACATGGCTTCAAAACGGTCGGCTGGTCAGAACGCACTTAACAGAACGCACTGAAGAACAGCAAGGCCTGTGAAGAACGACCTGAAAATCAGGAACGAGCGGCCAATAAAACAAACATTTCTCAATGCCAACTGACCAAACGCACTGAAAAGCAGATACAAACCTTACAAGCACAGACTGAACAACAGTTAAAATGAACTGAAAAATACGAGTCTCACAAGCGCGAATCGTCTCTCACCAAACTTCTACTAACACGAGATAAACACGAGATTAGCAGAAGGAGCCCAAAGGGTGTCGTACGGGCTATTGAACTTCTGTTTTATAGTCTCGCCGGACTTGATGTACGTCACCGCGTACTAGGCTGTCAAACTTATGTGTGGTCGTGTGTAGGCAAGTCCGTTCGTTAGAAAGTCTGCCGCAAGTCCGCCGAAAGTCCGCAGGAAGTCTGTCGGACCGGCTGTCGGACTTTTGTAGATGAAAAGTCCGACCGTGTGTACGCGGCATTAGAAAAGAGATTGGGTATAAGTTTATTAGGAAGGTAAATGTTGGTCCATGTGTTTCTTTAACAAGGGCTTTGACAAAACAAAGTGCGTTATTTTCAATTTCAGTGCGTTACTGCACGTTTAATGCAGTATAATTCAGTGCATTATTGCAGGTTTACAGCAGTATATTGCAGTGCATTAGTGCATGTTTAACGCAGTGTATTTCAGTGCACTGGTACACATTTACCGCAGTATATTGCAGTGCGTTACTGTGTGTTTAACGCAGTAACGTAGTGCACGTTTAACGTAGTATATTTCAGTGCATTGGTGCATATTTACCACAGTACATTGCAGTGTCTTACTGCACATTTAATGAAGTAAATTTCAGTGCATTATTGCAGGTATATGGCAGTATATTGCAGTGCATTAGTGCCCATTTAATAAAGTATATTTCAGTGCATTAGTGCAGGTTTATCACAGTATATTGCAGTGTGTTGGTGCACGTTTAACGCAGTATATTTCAGTGCATTGGTGCACGTTTACCACAGTATATTGTAGTGCGTTACTGCACGTTTAATGCAGTATTTTCAGTGCATTACTTCCCGTTTAAGGCTGTATATTTCAGTGCATTATTGCAGGTTTAGCGTAGTATATTGCAATGCATTGGTGCACATTTAACACAGTATATTTTAGTGCGTTATTGCAAGTTTTAATTTCAGTGTAGTATATTTCAGTGCACTATTGCACATTTACTGCAGTATATTGAAGTGCGTTAGTGCAGTTTTACTGAAGTTTATTGTAGTGTGTCAGTGGAGCGTGTCTGTTTAGTGAGTACTCAAGTTAAAGTGCACCAAACCCCACTTTTCATTGATTAAAGTGCATCCACGTACACATTTTGTCATTTTTATTACATTTTGTTAATTAACCCCCCACGCGTCATGTCTGGGAGGTTAACAAGGAAAGGCAGACATTCCCATGGCACTGTGAAGAGGCCAGCAGTGTCTGTGTCCACAGACAAAGGTGGACGTGGTCCATCCTCAGGTAGGGCATCATTTCCAGTTTAGTGATGTTGCCCATGCTACACAGCCACAGCATGCAGACGAGGTGGTGGACTGGCTTATTAAACCATCCTCATCCTCCATCCCCCAAGCAGAGACTAGTGTGCAGTTTGCCAAATTGTCAGAGTGGCTTATTCTGCCTCCTTGTCCACAGCTACTCCTGCCATAGCCCCAGCATCAGGCATGAAGGAGTCAACTAAGTTAATTGAACACAGCATCAGTCACTTGCACCTTGACGATGCACAGCCATTACTTAATTCAGATCCTGGTTCTGAGGTTGAGGAAGGTAGGAACATGAGCCTACAGGGAGGGGAGATCAGTGGTAAACAACAAATTGTTAGTCATGTTCCCCCAGCCGCAGCGTATTGCCAAGTTGGCTCCAGGGATGATGAGGATGGAGAGGATGATGATTATGCGGTCACTGACTTGACTTGGGTGCCAGATAGAGCAAAGGAGGAAACTGAGGGTGAGGCACAACCCCAACGAGGCAGCCATCATGGAAGAGTAGGGAGCAGCCACCCTATTCCACCAGATTGTGGAGCTGTTATCTCCCAGCTCATTTCCCACAGCTCAGCTGTCTTTTCTCTTTTTAGCACACGTGCAGCCGATCGCACTGTTGAAATTTGCAAACTTTACCTCAAGCAGATCAAAAATACCAGCCATTGGGTACCACATGCTTGACAAGGCATTTAACATTCCACCACTCAGCCCGTTGGCAAGAGCACCAGAAAGCCACACAAAAGGAATGCAATTCTGCTCCTCCTCACTCCTCAACTTTTCGGTCTACCCAAGCTATACCTCATGACCTCTCAGCAGCCTCCACTGACAAGGATGATGGTGTAGCAAAGGGTGTCACAGGTCCTTGCAGTGAGTCTGCCAGTAGCACACCACCAGCTGTAGACGATAGCAGGCACATTTCTCTGCCCCATCTGCTACAGCAAAAAAAAAATACAGTCTCTGCCACCCACATGCCTAGCATCTAAAATTAAGCTTGTCAAAGTTGCTGGCTTTACAACTCCTGCCTTTCCATCTGGTGGATTCTGCCCCCTTCCATGATTTTGCTGTATCACAATGGCAGGTTTCCATTTGCTATTTCTTTTCATGTAAGGCCATTCCAGCTCGTGGAAGGCAATATTGTGGTATTGCTGGGCAAGGCAGCCAGCTGCAAGGTCCATGTTACTGCTGACACGTGGTCCAGAAAGCATGGTCAGGGATGCTATATTTTTTTTTTTTTAAATATTGTTATTTATTGAAAATTTCACAGCACACTGGGTAACTCTGCTTGCAACTCAGAAGGATGCAGGACAGAGCTCAGTGCTGCAGCTTGTTGTAGCACGACATCCCCATACAGCTACTAGTGATTATGCAAGATTTGTCAGCTCCACCCCCTCCACCTTCTTCATGCTCTCCTCTGCTGAATTGTCCTATGAGCTACCAGTACCCCCTAAGCGTTCAAGGAGCTATTCCATGTGACAGGCTAAAAGGTGTCATGCAGTGCTTCAGCTAGTCTGTGTAGGGGACAGGAGCCACACCGGAGCAGAGATTCTTGCAGCACTGCAGAGGCAGGCCCAGAGGTGGTTCACGCCATGCCAGCTGGAGCCAGAAATGGTGGTGTGAGATAATGGCACAAACCTCCTGTCCTCCCTTAGACAGGGAAAGTTGACACATGTGCCGTGCCTGGGACATGTCCTCAATTTGGTGGTGCAGCATTTCTTAAGCAGGTTCCCAGGGTTGGAAGATCAGCTAAAGCAGGCCAGAAGAGACTGTAACCATTTCAGGTGGTCATACACAGCCACTACTCGGTTGGCTGAAATTCAGCAGGAATTCCACCTACCCGTAAACCGTCTGATTTGTGACATGCCCACAAGGTGGAACTCGACTTTGACAATGCTGCTATCAGGAACCATGAATCAGACTGAGACAGAAGTATAGTTAAATCACACTTGTTTAATAATAATAATAATAATAAGGTAAACAGAGTAAGCGTAATCAAAACAAGCCAGAGTTCAGTAACCGGATTGGGTAGTCAGCCAAGCAAATGTCAGAGAGTCAGGGATAAATGTAGTAGTACAGTAAGCAGGATCAGGAGCCAGAAGGAACGTCAGCCGAGCAAGTCTTTAACAGGAACACAGGAGAAAAGTCTCTGCGATGTTGACAAAGGCGAAGGCAAAGATCAAGTGAGCTGGACGACTTTATGTAGGCAGGACTGACGAGCAGAATCAACAACAGCTGGGTAACTGTGGAGAAAAATGGGAGCTGGCAATTAGCCGACAGCTGAGCGGCCAGCTCAGAGAAGGAAGGTGTTCTGTCTCAAGGAGCAGAAAGCTAAACCTTATTATCCCAATAACTGTAGATACCATATTTCTTTGATCTCAGTTTTATTCGAACAAGCCAGGTGAAACTACAAAATAACAGAAATAGACCTCAATGAGTATAATATTGCATACAATCCAGCATACATTGCATAAACAATGATATACAGTACAAGATGAGATAATAAAAACTTACTTTTTAAGTTCTCTAAGGGGTGATGGCGATAGATTGCGAAATACATGTGTTGCTCCCTGCAATGTGTTGAAAAGAATGGTGACTGGTTCACTTCCTGCCAAGATTCTACCCAGAATTCCCTGCTTGCTGACAACTTCCTATTTACACATACATTAAAAGAAATAAACAGAACTGCAGCAATACCAAAAAGGAACGCTAGCTGGAGCCTGCACACCACATATGATTGTCTTAAGTAAATTACACATTTTGCATGTAAATTTAACAACACAGGTACAAATAACCAGTATAAAACATCTGCAAGACATCTGGTGGACAGAACAGAAGGGCTGAGCCCAGCCCTGACACCTGCAGCTGCCGCACATGCAGCACAGGGCCATCAGCGAGTACCTGTGTGGGTATGGCAAAACAACAGGCTCAGGCATCCCCACGCTAAGGCTGCTTATAAAGGATGCATGCATTGTACTGTCACCATTTGAGGAGGTCACAAGGATGGTGAGCCGTGACAGTGCATGCATCAGTGACACAATCCCTGTTGTGTTCCCGCTGGAGCAGACTCTGTGTGGCATTATGTTTTGTTCCTGCTGGAGCAGACTCTGTGTGGCATTATGGACGGGGAACTCAAGGCAGAGCAGTGGGGGGAAGAGGAGGGCTCCCTTTCCTCACAAGGCCCGCTTTATGCAGACACCATTCTTGCAATGCCATACAATACACAAGAGGAGAGGGAGGAGGAGGATTCTGGCAGTTTTGGAGGCATTGAAGCAGAGGAAGACATCAACCCTTAACTGATGGTTTTCCATCCCCAGAACCCTTGGGAGTAGTAGGTGGCTGGGAGGAGGCAGTTCCAGATCTTGTATTCCTCAGTGACCCTGAGGAGTCTTTTTCGCATGCCTCCGCAAACTTGCGGTGCATGGACTCCCTCATTCTTCAAAGCCTGCAAAAGGACCAGAGAATATGTGGCATCAAGGAGAAGGATCACTATTGGTTGGCAATCGTCCCTGTCCACCGTTACAAGGGGAAAGTCTCGGAACTTGTCTCATTTCCACAGAGGGAGCAGAAGATGAAATCTCCTGAGGACACCTTAAAGAGGAGTTTATGTAATGCCTTTTCAGACTCTGGTAGGTTACAGTCTCATGGAAAATGTAGTTTTGAGGCTTCTGTATGTCAAGAGAGGAGCGATGGAGAAGGGGGCTGCCTCAGTGATTTTTTCAACATTTTTTAGTCCTCAATGTCCAGGGCTGTCAGCTTCTACATCCCAACGGCAACGTCTGCATCATATGGTGGGAGATTATCTAGGGTCGAAAACAGACATGGAGAGCTTTTCATTTGATGACCCACTGGAAATATCTAATTTTGTTCCAAATGCGCTGTCTCGACTGATGGCAGTGACATCAACGGAGAGCGGATTTCAGACCGCTCTCCGCTGAAAACGGTCACAGGAGTGCAAAACAAATTGCACTCCTGTGCTATAAAAATACACTGATCAATGTAAAAATGACACTGGCAGGGAAGGGGTTAACACTAGGGGTCGATCAAGGGGTAGTGTGTTCTCTAGGTGTGTTCTAACTGTAGGGGGGATGGTCTTACTGGAACATGACATAGATCACTGTTCCTGATCACTGGGAACACTAGATCTCTTTCATTTAATCTGGCAGAACGGGGAATCGCCTTGTTTACATAGGAGTTCCCCGTTCTGCCTCTCCTCGCAGTGATCGCGGGGCATGCCCGCTATCCTCCTTGCATGGACTGACGTACAGGTACGCAAGTTCGCGCAAGAGAACCAACCTGCCATAAAATATCTGCATGAGCAGGTTGGTAAGTGGTTAAAAATTATCTTTTTTACAAACTTTGTGTTCATTGATATATGTCCCCCAGGGCAGTGCCCGGACCCCCATACCCTTTGTATGCCCAACTACTTGCATATAAACCTTCAAAATTTGCACTTTTGATTTTTCCAGTTCAGGTTCTATAGACTTCAATGGGGTTCGTTATTTGGTTCCAAACTTTTGGGATGTTTGAAAGTTCTGCCGTGAATCGAACCAGGGGTCGTTCGGCCCATGTCTATTCAGAGGTAGGTATCTGTAAAGTGTGGAAAGGTTTGGTTATTAAACAGTGACTCAAGCTTCCTTCTACTTAAACTTTTTATCTTCCATATATTTGTATTTAGCACTGTGCTGGTAAAACAGATATATGCATTTCAGTTTCTAGTTCCTGAATGCTAAATTTTCCATTTCAATGCTGCTTTATGCATTGACATATCAGAATAGACCCAGTCTGTCCAGATAGTAGGGTCACCTGCTGACGGACCTGGCACCATCCACAGACAGCCTAACTCTTCAGTAAGAAACAGAAGTTGAATCCAATGCAATTTTACTTCAGATAAGTACAGTGTAGAGGTGTTTTCCAGTCTTTAGAATTGTAAGAGGACAATGACTTTCCTAAGCCCTGTCTCTGTGTAGAACTAAAAGTGAAGGAACGTGTAGGAAACACAGAGATTCTAGCTAGAACTGAACTATTTAGCACTAAAAAAGGAGGGGAGGGCAGAACTAGATATCAAATCACATAAGTAAACAAAAACAATAATAACCTGATTGAGTTAATTGCAACTACAGAAAAAATATATATAAATAGGACAAAATACTAAATAAGAGTGCATGCCTACTGTAAGCACATATCAATCCCCGTGTAACTTGTAATAAGAAAAATGTGTAAGAAAATGTCACAAAATGGCCATATTAAAATTAGATACATTATACAGTACCATTTTGGTTATGCATAGTGACAAAACTGTGCTAGCTAGATATCTAGTGTATAATGGTTTAACTACAACTCTCTTGAAGGGTACATTAGGTTCACTGAATTTTACTTTCATTCTCAGTAATAATATACAAGAAACTATGTTTAACACTCAAAAATATTAATAACTATGTTTCCCTTGTGACAGTATATGAAATTTGCTTCATCACCTGTGAAATAAGATTTGCACTTTACACTCCAAGTAAAATTGAAGGCACATTACAGACATTTGATTTATAAACTCTCTTGTTATTGAAGGTCTTTTAGATTTTTTTTTCTAAAGATAGAATATTTTAACAGTTCCATCTTTAACCTACATATGCTTATTGTAAATGGCTATCTATTGTTGTATCAACACATAAGTTTAGAATCCTTGGACAGCATTGGTACACAAATGCCTCTTTAGAATAACATCCTGGGTCACGTGTCTCTGTAATGGTCTGTTCTGAGGCATTCTGAAAAACTCCTGAATATAGCATAGAAACCTTCAAAGCATGTCACCTTGGCAAGACCTTTTGTACAGAACCAAGGAGAGCTCATTCTTAAACAATATTTATTACATAATGTTAGCAATGCTATGATATAAAGGCGAATATGTTTAAATGAAGAAACTTGGCAATTGAAAACATTCTATGGAAACCTTTATATTATGATAGAGAATTCAGTGGAGCTGCTGCAACATCCCAAACAGACAAAGAAATATCGCTGTGCAAGGATGGTCATGCTGGTAAAAAAACAGTTTGATTTGTATCCCTGTAGTTACTATGAGAAATGTGGGAAAACTTTGGGAAATATAACTTTGTACATTGTGATATTTTTCAGTAGCAAGAAAATCATCCAGTTCTTAAATTTTGACATTACTGCAACACAGCATTTTACAGCTTAAGCACTCCTATTATAAGGAACCTCTTCATAGACCAATGGTAAAACGTTCTTCTATAAGCAATTGATACATCCTTGTTCCTTATACAGTTATTGGGATAAAATTGTTTGTTAAATCTGTACCAGTCTAAGATATATTTAAATTAGTTAAGTAAGACATCAAAGATCTTTTTTCAAACTTATCGAAGCCTATTTTTCTGATCTTTCTATAGTTACTTGATACCAACACTTATGGTGTAGCTATATAGTGCACTTCCAACAACAAGGTTAAAGCCTAAGTTTAGTAAACAAAAACAATTAGCACAAGGCAAATTACTTACTATCAGTTTAATGTGTGCTGCTGGCTCCTGCATTGGTTGAAATCTACCTCCAACGATTCCCCCCATCCCCACCACCATAATCTTTCAGGGTTGGGGGGATGATGAAACCAAGGGACCTGTCATGCAGTTATCAAGTGTGCCAACTATGCCTGCTCTTTACACCAATCTTCCCTATTCATAGAAGCTGTACTACTATAGCTTTCATAAATGATAAACTATCTATAAACAGAGGACAGGCAGGTCAATGAGAGGTCCACATCCTCTATTCACTTTATATTGTTTAAAGTTATACTACAACCAAAAGTGCTGGGTTAGAAAGAGTGGACATAGACGCCACTCTTGATGAGTGCATACGACATATCCCTCTACTTTTTTTAATTTAAATTCTATTAAATTTCACATTATACAAAATATAAAATACTTTGTTCAAAATGCTCATTCATAAAAATATAATTTCCCCCCATACCCCCACCCCATCCCACATTCCTTAAATCTGTGTTATAATCTTCCTTAAATTATTTCCTCCGTTTCTCTTTTTTTTTCAGATTCCCATTATCTCAGAGTATTTCTTAAAATTCTTAAACTCTTTAAACTCTTTCCATCCTTTCCAAGTATTTGACATTTTTTCTATTCTATCTTTTCCTTTTAATGACACAATTCTTCCATATTATATAAAAATCCTACCCTTCGAGCCCATTTTCTTTTCTTTTTTAAGTTTTAAAATTTTTATTGTAACAAAAGAGCACATGTAACATGAATTATCCCTCGCAGGTGAATCGCAAGAGGAGAAAAAAAATGAAAACAGAAAATATCAAAGTTAATAGTGGTATACAGGTTGACACAAAATATCCCAAAAGAACAATGATACTAAATAACGCCTGGGCAGATCCGCTTTTGTTTTTTAGACAAGTATAGAAGTGATGGAGGAATGCACCTAGACAGTTAGAAAATAAATCACCGTTTGCCCTGGGGCCCCAACACACCGGATGGGATCAAACTGTGTGAGGGCCGCAAGGTCACCTGGCTATTGGATACAGAGCTAGTCAAAGTACATTATTAGGGGGAAACATAAAAATACCTAGCCCCCTACTGAGATCCTAATCGGAAAGTCTTTCCTCATGAAAAAAATAAAGAATTTAACATTTGGATCTGTTCCAGCGGTAACTGAGATAAAGCAAATTGGCAAAACCACAACAACTTATGCCAAAAACAATTTGGTGCGATAATACTGGAGAGAGGGATTTTTGGAACAATCAAATCCAATCTACTCACCAGCAGGAGCTGATGAGGAGAGTGGATAAACAGGTAAAGAAAAGAAGAGCGAGAAAGATAAAATAAGGCAGAGAGAAAAAGAGAAAAGGATCAAGGGGCGGGAGCAAGGAGGGGTTAAGGTGGGAGAGGTGCCTGCTTCAAGGAGAGCTATAATGAGCATAGAGGATTACTTACAGGAACTCTTCAGGTTACCTGAATAGAGCCAGGACTAAAGGGAAATCCCAATATAACGGGCCCAGGGTTTTTAAATTCGAATTTTTCAGTTTTATCAAGGATTGTGTTAGAGGTTCTTTCCTGAAACATGATCCATGTAACTTTCTGTTTGGTTAAATGCATGGAAACCTTTGGGGACTTCCAGGCCCGAGCAATTGTCAGTTTAGCTCCAGTAAAGATATAGTGTGACAAAATCTGGTTATTTTTAGATAGTTTGGGAATTTTCTGGTTCAGGAGGGCTATTGTCGGTATTTGGGGGACTACAGAGCCCGTGACTCTGTGGAGTAGCTGGAAAAGTTTATTCCAATAGCCCCTAATCCTGGGGCACTCCCATAAAATATGAAGGAGTGACCCCAAATGTCCACAACCCCTGAAGCATAGAGGGGAAGACTGTGGATAAAACTTGGCTAGGCGTGTTGGGACCAGATACCAGCGTGATAGGACCTTGAGGTCTGCTTCAATTAGGGAAATGTTTAGAATCCCCTTGTAGGCGATTGAGAAGCGGTGTTCCAGTGTCTAGGTCCCAATCAAGCCCAAGATCACGCTCCCAGCTCTGCATATATGACGCTTTCTCAACCGGTTCCGCCAAGGCTGAGTAAATCAGGGAGATACCCCCCTAATGTCCATGGCCGTGGAATACCACTGTTTGTAAGGGGTAGCAGTTAAGGGGAGCGATTCCCGGGAGAGTATGGAATGTAGAAAGTGGGTAATCTGATGGAAGCGAAAGTTTTCTGTGGCGGGCATTTCAAGTTTCGAGATGCATTGGGTCAGTTTAAGAGGGCCACCTGAATTGACAAAGTGTCCTATTCGATACAAGCCTTTGTCAAGCCACCATTGAAATGCCTTGATGTTCAACCCTGGCGGGAATAGGGGGTTATTGAAAATGTGGGCTAGGGGTTGCCACCTGGATGTTAGAGTATTAAATTTATGTAAAGAGTCGCATGGAACTAAAGAGTGAGAAAGGGTAGGGGATAGTATCGGGGGTCTAGATTTAGGGGGAAGCCAAATAAGGTAATCAATAGTGAAGTCGGGGACAGCCTGTCTTTCTTTTCCTAACCAGTCAGGCTTAGGTCCTCTGGAATAAATAGCTGATATCTGGCTTAGTTGAGCTGCCTGGTAATACCACCAGAGATTAGGTAAACCTAATCCTCCCCTCCGTCGAGCCCATTTTCTTAGAGTTGGGTTTTCCATTGCTTGCCAATATTTTGGGATCAGGTGTTTTGCTGCATTTATTAAATATGGTATTATTGTTCTTTTATATTGTTTTATTGTAAATGTGGTATTATGTAATAAATAGGATTCTGGATTTTTAGGCATAGCTACTCCTATAATTTCTTGGATCTGTTGTATCACTTCTTGCCAAAATGACTGTATTTTCAGACACTCTCACCATATATGTGTCATTGTTCTTCTTTTCCCACACCCTCTCCAGCAAAGTGGTGTTTTCTTCTTTTGATATTTACAGTCAGGTCCATAAATATTGGGACATTGACACAATTCTAATCTTTTTGGCTCTTTACACCACCACAATGGATTTGAAATAAAACAAACAAATGTGCTTTAACTGCGGACTTTCAGCTTTAATTTAAGGGTATTTACATCCAAATCAGGTGAACATTGTAGGAATTACAACAGTTTGTATATGTGCCTCCCACTTTTTAAGGGACCAAATGTAATGGGACAATTGGCTGCTCAGCTGTTCCCTGGCCAGGTGTGTGTTATTCCCTCATTATCCCATTTACAAGGAGCAGATAAAAGGTCCAGAGTTCATTTCAAGTGTGCTATTTGCATTTGGAATCTGTTGCTGTCAACTCTCAATATGAGATCCAAAGAGCTGTCACTATCAGTGAAGCAAGCCATCATTAGGCTGAAAAACCAAAACAAACCCATCAGAGAGATAGCAAAAACATTAGGTGTGGCCAAATCAACTGTTTGGAACATCCTTAAAAAGAAAGAATGCACCGGTGAGCTCAGCAACACCAAAAGACCCGGAAGACCACGGAAAACAACTGTGGTGGATGACCGAAGAATTCTTTCCCTGGTGAAGAAAATATAGAGGGTTCACCACAAGATGTAAACCATTGATGAGCCTCAAAAACAGCAAGGCCAGATTAGAGTTTCCCAAACAAAATCTAAAAAAGCCTTCACAGTTCTGGAACAACATCCTGTGGACAGATGAGATCAAGATCAACTTGTACCAGAGTGATGGGAAGAGAAGAGTATGGAGAAGGAAAGGAACTGCTCATGATCCAAAGCATACCACCTCAACAGTGAAGCATGGTGGTGGTAGTGTCATGGCGTGGGCATGTATGGCTGCCAATGGAACTGGTTCTCTTGTATTTATTGATGATGTGATTGCTGACAAAAGCAGCAAGATGAATTCTGAAGTGTTTCAGGCAATATTATCTGCTCATATTCAGCAAAATGCTTCAGAACTCATTGGACGGCGCTTCACAGTGCAGATGGACAATGACCTGAAGCATACTGCAAAAGCAACCAAAGAGTTTTTTAAGGGAAAGTAGTGAAATGTTATGCAATGGCCAAGTCAATCACCTGACCTGAATCTGATTGAGCATTCATTTCACTTGCTGAAGACAAAACTGAAGGGAAAATGCCCCAAGAACAAGCAGGAACTTAAGACAGTTGCAGTAGAGGCCTGGCAGAGCATCACCAGGGATGAAACCCAGCATCTGGGGATGTCTATGCGTTCCAGACTTCAGGCTGTAATTGACTGCAAAGGATTTGCAACCAAGTATTAAAAAGTGAAAGTTTGATGGATGATTGTTAATCTGTCCCATTACTTTTGGTCCCTTAAAAAGTGTGAGGCACATATACAAACTGTTGTAATTCCTACACCTTTCACCTGATTTGGATGTAAATACCCTCAAATTAAAGCTGAAAGTCTGCAGTTAAAGCACATCATGTTTGTTTCATTTCAAATCCATTGTGGTGGTGTATAGAGCCAAAAAGATTAGAATTGTGTCAATGTCCCAATATTTATGGACCTGACTGTATGTGCTTTGATAGGTGTTATATACCATCTTGACAGACATTTATAATCTGTTTCTATCGTGTTCATATCTATTGCTGTTCTGTCTGCTAATTTCAACATTTTCTTTTTCTCTTGTTCACCCCAAATTGCACCAAGTTCTACTTCCCACCTATTCAAGAAAGGCATCACCAATGGTTCCGACATTAAAGTAAGAATCTTATAAATCTGGGAAATTCTGTGCCTTGGTACTTCCTGTAAGTTGAACAATTTTTCAAATGGTAATAAGTTTTCTCCAGATCTAACTGGGTGTGGCAGTGTTTTTAAAAAAATATCTTAACAGATGGTATCTTAGTTCATCTATCGCTACTAACTCCTTTTTGTGTCTTAATTCCTGAATTGTGTATATCTCTCCCTAATATCCTTTAATTGTACATTTGTATCCTTTATCCATACTCCAAATAGGGTCTTGTTCCCTGGAAGAAAATAATTTGTCCCTGTGAGTGGTATTAGTGGTGAATTATATTCCCATTTCCTTTGTCTGTGCCATCCCATATCTTAAATTTGTTCATTGTTAATTTCCTTGTGTCCTTCGAAAAATTATGACACTGTTGTGGCACCCTCCACTCTTTTCCTTGTCAAAAGAAGTTTATTGAGTATACAATATTATAAAGATACATAAAGTAAGTTTACAAGGATCTATAAAGTAAGCTCATTGTTTTACAGTAGGGTTTATATAGGTAAATATCATGAAATTTCAAATATTAAACATTGGGTTCACGTAAAACCTAAATTAAAGATATATATCATTTCCTTAGTTACTTTTGTAGGTATTTAAATGATTTATACCTACTATACATATTGTTTACAAGTAGAGTGTATATAGGTCAAATAAATTCTGATAATGAGCTTTAATCGTAAGGTGGAGAAAAGGAAAGAGAAAGAAGAAAAAGGGTTGAAAGGTGAAGGTATGGTCCACAAGGTTGTCCCGCTCGTCAGTTTATTATTCTTTTTAGTTCTCTTTGAAGCCTTAGAATGGGTGTCTCTGTAAGTCATTTATTCTGTTACCATGGCAACAGGACAGAGTCATTGAAATTTGACAGGAACTGTTGTTTTATCCAAGGGTGTCAAAGTTTTTCAAATTTTGGAATTTGATTTTGATCGATGGCTACCATCTTAGCATGGGACATTGTATTATTCATTCTGTGAATTGTTTCTGCTAGTACCAATGTAGGAGATTTCCATGCCTTGGCCACTGTTTGTTTTGCAGCCGTTATTAGTTGGATCATAAGTTTGAATTGAGAGAGTGTTAACCATTCCGGTTTTAGATTAAGTAAAGTTAAATATGGATCTGGTTGTATTATCTTTTTAAATATTTTAGATGCAATCACGAAAACTTCCTTCCAGAAGGTTTGGATTACTGGGCACGTCCACCATATGTGTAAATATGTGCCTATTTCTGGGCATCCTCGAAAACAAAGAGCTGAGGTATTAGGTGAATATTTTGCCACTCTAGTGGGTACAAGCTACCAGCGAGTTAGGACTTTATAATTTGTCTCCAGTGCTAAGATGTTGGGTGAAGATGACTTAGATGTGAGCCATATGTTAGACCAGTCCGTGTCTTCTAAAGTTCGTCCCAGGTCCTCCTCCCACCTCTGAACGTAAGAGGGTCTATTAAGATTTGCTACTCCATATAATTGATTATAAAGTGATGAAATTGTACCTTTAGCAAATGGATCTTTTGTACAGATTGATTCAAAAATGAATAATTGGGATAATGGTGTATCCCCCTTTAGGAATGGTGTATAGAAATTTTTGATTTGGAGATATCTAAATATCTCAGAGTTTGGTAGATCATATTTTTCTCTAAGCGATGGGAATGAAAGGAATGATTTAGATGCTATGAAGTCATTTAGTGTCTGAATGCCTGATGTTGTCCAAGCTTTAAAAGAATTTGGGTAGATCCATGCCGGATAAAAGTCCGGATTTCTGATAAAAGAAAGGAGAGGATTGTGTGGAGATTGTAACTGATATTTGGTTTTTAGTTTATCCCAGAGAGATAAGAAGTGTTTAGTTATGGGATTATGAATTTTAAAGCGGTCTTTAGGATCAAGCCATAATAAATTTGATATTAAAAGAGGGTCATTTTCTGAAGCCTCTATAAATACCCATAGTGGGATTTCCTGTTTTGCATGGTATTTGGACAGACTGGCCAAATGTGCTGCTCTGTAGTAGTTAGTAAAATTAGGGTATCCCAGGCCTCCTTTATTTTTGGGAAGATGTAGTGTGTGTATAGGTATACGTGGTTTAGAAGAGCCCCATATAAACGAAGTTGCTCTTTTTTGTACTATTCTCAAAAAATAGGAAGGAATTGGAATAGGGAGGACTCTGAATAGATAAAGCAATTTGGGTAGAATAGTCATTTTGATTGCATTAATCTTCCCTATCCAGGATAAAGGAAGTTGCGACCATTGTTTTATTAGATTTGTGATCTGTCTTAATACAGGAGGATAATTGGTTGAGAATAAGTCAGAATGAGATGCTGTTAAATGAATTCCAAGATATGGGATTGATTTTTCTGCCCATGTGAATGGGAGTGCAGCCCTAGCCGGGATCAATTCCATGTTTGTGAGTGAAATATTAAGCACTAGGCATTTCTTAGGATTAATCATAAGGCCGGATAGGGCTGCAAATCCATCAAGAGCTGGTATTAAGTTAGGACCAGAAACCTGTGGTGATGATAGAAAAAGTAATATATCGTCTGCAAATATACATAATTTGTGTGTAATACCTCCTACTTCAATGCCAGTTATAGTTTGGTTTGTTCTGATGTATTGGGCCATGGGTTCGAGTATAAGGGCAAATAATAAGGGAGATAATGGGCAACCCTGTCGGGTACCTCTTTCGATATTAAAGGCTTCAGATTTGTATCCAGCATATTTTATATAGGCTTTGGGTTTATTATATAATGCTTTGATCCATGTTAAAAAGTGGGGTCCAAAACCCCATTTTTGTAATGAATATTGCATATATTGCCAGGATACTGTGTCAAATGCCCTCTTAATATCGAGAGATAGAAAACATAAAGGGATTTTCCGTTTTTTAGCAATATGTGCCAATAACACTGCCCTGCGTATATTATCGCCTGCCTGTCTATTTGGCATGAAGCCTACTTGATCTCTATGTATTAATTTTCCTATAATGCTATTGAGGCGTTTTGCTATTATTTTTGCTAATAATTTAATATCGAGGTTTAACAGAGAGATAGGCCGATAATTCACACAGGAAGTATCATCAGAAAGGGGTTTTGGGATCATACAAACAATTGCCATTAGTGTTTCTTGCCGAAAAGAATGTCCATCTAGAAGTTTGTTAAAAGTTTCAGTGAGAATGGGAGAGAGTATTTCTGAGAATGTTTTATAGTATAAAGCCGAGTAGCCGTCTGGGCCTGGTCTTTTGTTAAGTTTTAGGTCTTTTATGGCGTTAGCAACTTCATCTATAGTTATAGGCTCATCCAAACTGCTTTTTTGATTCTGAGATAACTCAGGTAAGTTTATTTTTGAGAAGAAGGATTCAGCTTCTGTAGGATTAAATTCATTGTTTGTCTTGTATAAAGTTGCGAGATGTGAGTGAAATTTATGGACTATTTTAACTGGATTACAAGTGTAAACATTTTTTGATAATTTCAAACGTATTGGTTTGAAAGATTTGTTAGTTGAATTTAATGCCCGAGCCAAATATGTACCTGGTTTGTTTGTATTCATGTAGAAATTGTGTTTGGAGCGTTTGAGGGATTTATCAACTGACTCAGTGAGAAATAGATCGTATTCCAATCTAGATTTTTCCAGATGAGATTTTGTACTCTGAGATGGATTATCTTGAAATGATATGTAGGCTGCATTAAAATTGAGTTCTAGTTTTTTTTGCTAGATTTTTGCGTTCCCGTTTAAATAGTGCCATTTGTCTTTGTATTGTACCACGCAAGACAGGCTTATGAGCTTCCCACAGTGTTATTGGGGAGATGTCTGTTGTATTATTAATTGATATGTATTCCTTTAAAGCTTGTTCAATGGCCACCTGATGTAGTGGGTGTTTGAGCATTATGTCCGGTAAGTACCACGTTGGGTCATGCGCTTTTGGTATGGCTGAGGCTATAGTAGTGTATACTGCATTATGGTCAGACCACGGAATCGGAATTATATCTGATGCAATAATTTCTGGTATCATTCCTATTGTTAGAAAAATATGATCTATTCTGGTGAAGGTTTGATGAGGGTGTGAGAAATAAGTGAATTTCTTTTTCATTGGGTTACTTTCTCTCCATGAATCTACCAGATTGTATTTGGAAAGAAGTTGAGAAAAAGGTAACCTAGAGGTTATTTTAGATGGTGTAAAAGGTGATTTATCTAGAAATGGGAGGAGGACCTGGTTTGAATCCCCACACATTATCACTGTTCCTATTTTGTGTGTATTAATCACTTGTAATATATGTGAGAGGAATGGTGTAGGTTGTTTGTTAGGAGCGTAGTAGGAAATCACCGTGATTGCTGTATCCATTATATAACCCATGAGTATCAGGTATCTACCTTCTGGGTCTTTAATTTCTGATGATAAGGTGAATGGTGTGGATCGGTGAAATGCAATTAGAGTTCCCCTTTGCTTGGTACAGGCAGAAGCCGTGTAAATTTGTTGATAAAAAGGAGAAATATATTTTGGAGTAGAATCTTTGGTGAAGTGTGTTTCTTGGAGGCATACTATGTGAGCCTTCTTGTTATGGAAAGTACGGAAGGCTTTGGTCCTTTTTTGAGGGACATTTATTCCCTGAACATTCAGGGAAAGTATATTCAGTGGTGCCATAGCAATAGATCAAATAGTTTTGACTTACTTTTTGTTATGCAGAGCTGACTGCGCAGATCAACCTGTGTGGACTGAAGAGATGAATAGATAGAAAAGAAACCAGTGAATTCTGGAGTAAAGAGTAAACAAAAAACATATGAGATTAAATGATACATTGTATAAATTATTTTTTGCAAGTAATCACAATTTACCCGTGAAAGAGAGTAAATATCTCTCTCAGGGGAATAAGTGCCTTCGTCACACTCCCACATAATATGATTGGGAGAATGAGGAGGGCTAATGGGGGTACACGGATCTTCCGCTTACAGGAGAGAAGTGCTATGTCAAAAGACATCAAAATGATGTTTCAATAATTGGAGTGCAGAATATAGTTTTTGTTGAAATTATTTTTTCCAGGGTGGTTGTATATGGTTAGTCTTGCCCTAGGCTAAATAATTCAGTTAGAAAGGTACTGTTAATAACTTTGGTATTGATGAAGATAGTTTGAATTATTTTTGGATTTTAACCCTTTTAGAGTAAACAATTACATATTTTATTCATATGCAACTGTTTAGATATGTTAACTCATAAAATTGAGGTTGTATTGCTTCAGATTAGAATAAACAAAAACATAATTCTAGGGACTAGTTAGGTAATAATATATTTGTTTTAAGAAAAGAAAGAAAAAGCTTCCATTACTTCTGGATTATTGAACATATTTGTCCTAAAAAGTAATAAATCTATTGTTATTACCTGATAATATATAACTGAACAAGAATTTCCTTATTTCACTTATATATTCTAAGGCTATATGAATCAGAAGTAATCAGAAATATAACTGGAATGTAACATGATCCCACACAGTGTGTGACTATCAGAATGCATATACATTCAGTTATAAATATAGGTTTTTTAAAGAGAACCATCTCTTAGTATAATAAATGAAGAGATATCAGGAATTAGGATGTCAGTCCATTGAATCTTCTTGGTCCATGGATGATGTGGCATAACGGCCTCTTTTGTGAGAATGATGATTCCCATTTTGTTCTGAAATTTTCTGGGTGCTGCCTGAAGGTGAAGATGACGCCATTCTTCTGCGTGTGGGAGAGTTGCTGCTTGTGGGTTCTGTCAGTTTTAATTTTAAAAGGGTTTGTTGTAGTTCATCTACTGATCTGCTTCTGTAAATTGTACCTTGGTAGTTAAATCTGACTGAAAAGGGGAAGCCCCATTGATACATAATGTTGTGGCGTTGCAGTTCCATTAGTTGGGGTTTCATGGATCGTCTTTTAGTAATAGTAAGTTGGGATAGGTCAGCAAAAATTTGATAATTGTGTCCTTGAAAATTAAGTTCCTTTTTTTCTCTTGCAGCAATTAGTATTTGTTCTTTCGTTCTGTAATAATGAAATTTTGTGATTATATCACGTGGGGATCCATCTTTCTTTTTGGCTGTGAGGGCTCTGTGTACTCTGTCCAGTTCTAAACGTTCAATAGGGATATCTGGCTTTAGTTCTTGTAATAGAGCAGTAATAGTAGATTGCAGGTCTGTCACAGTTTCAGGTATTCCCCTTATGCGCAAGTTTGAACGTCTGGCTCTATTTTCGTAATCTTCGAGCTTAGTTTGAAGTATTAAATTCTCTTTTTTTAATTGTTCCAATTCTGTTATATTTTCTTGGGTTGTAATTTCAATTTCATCCATTTTTATTTCTAAGGCTGCGGTGCGGTTTCCCAGCTCTCTTATTTCTTTGGTTAGGCTTTTTGTTATTTGGTCTGAGGTTTGTTTTAAAGCCTTATGAAGCATCTTTTCAAATTGTAATAATATTTCTGGGGATACTGAGGAGGCTTGTGGAGAAGTTTGTGAGAGGATTTGTTCTGTATCTGACTCAAATGGAGAGTCTTGCTGTGACATTTTCTGTCTGTGAGAGCGCCCTGATGCTGTATCTTGTGAGGTGACTGGAGCTGCTTCAGCTGCAGTGAGTGCCTGTGAGCTCTTTGTGAGGTGATTTTTATTTCTGCCACGGTTTCCTCCCAGTACCATATTTCCTGCCCAAACTTTCACAGTTTGTTCCCTGGGACAAAAAGGTTCAAATGGATACCTTTTGAGCCTGCAGGCTCCGCTTTGTCCTTCTCTTCTCTCCTCAGCGGTGTGGAGCTTTAACAATGCATGTCTGCTCTGCTAGGCTCCGCCTCCTGCCCCCCCACCCTCCACTCTTTTACCCCTGACATACCAGAAGATTATGGAGATGGGGGAGGACATTTTTAACTAATACAGAAGCCAGCAGCACAAGGGACACATCATTTGATAATATGTAATGTACTTTGTGCTGATTTGTGCTGATTTTTTTTACTAAGTTTAGGCTTAAAGAACTGGCTGTGAATCCTTTGTTATTTGCACTAACCAAAATATGTTCAGGACAAGCTTTCATGGTGTATTGACGCACAAAGTTTTAGAAAAATTGAAAAAAAAAAGAAAAATCTGCAAGGACAACCATCTCTGGGAAAAAAAACACACACAAATACACACACAAAGCATAAACTGGGCTATGGAATGGGGGTTGGAGTCAATGAAGGGGAGAATGGTCATACAACTTTTTGACAGTGATTCAAAAATCTAAGGGCCACATGCAGTTTGTTATCTCTTGTGTCAAACAGAATTATCATTCATAGTTCAAAGGATTTATTTTCCTGAGTATTTTAAGTTCCCTTAAAAAAATAAAACATTCATGTCTTCCATACAGTGGTCTGGTTGTGAGAAAGCATGTACTTATCCTTATGTTCTTTTATCATATGTACATGTAGATTCATTTATTTATTTTTATATAATCTTTATTTTATACGTTTCCATTTTACACAACATGTACAAATCCATAAAAAAATTCTTGGATATATTGAAAATACAATTTTACAATTTATTTATAAATCTCTATCCTATATAAAATTTCATATGTATGTCTATTGTTTGCCTAACCACGTTAACACTTCACTCAACCACATGCATACCAACAGTCATTCACGTAAAAAAAGGGGGGGGGGAACCAAACAAAAAGTCCCTGTAGTATTGCTCTATATATAATTTGATAAGCTTACTGAGGTTCTAAACTCCTCCTATTTTTGACATGTTTTTAAGGTTTATTCCTTTAAACCTACCTCTGTCGCTATCATCAATTACAGGGACTGCATCTTGCTTATCTCACACACCCATTCCTCCACAGAGGGAACTATCATTTTCTTCCATTTTTAAGCTATGATGGTCTGTGCTGCTGTTAGCATATGTCTTAAGATGTCTCTTTTATTGGCTTTCATGGAGCCAGGGATCATTGACAGAACTGACACTAATACATCTGGTTGTGCATTTTGTCCTGTAATACTTTGGTATATATTATAGATCTTTGACCAGAATATCTGAACCCTCAGGCAGTAATAACAAATATGTGACAGTGTGCCTCTTGCATTTTGATATCTCCAACATACCTCTTCATTTTCCCTATTTATTTTATGGATACCTACTGGGCATCTTTACCATCTTGCAAGAATTTTATAATTCCTTTCCTGGTGTCTATTTGATAAAGATAATTTATGTGTTAATGAAAATGCTTTTTCCCATTTTATTCTGGGGATGTTATGCCCAGTTTTTCCTCCCACCTAGTTAGATAAGTCAGCTCCGGTTCCTTATTTTCTGAGTTTGAGTATTTATATAATATAGATAAGACATGAGCTGGTCTATGTTCTTGTAATAATAGTTGATCAAATTCTGTTAATGGTCTATCTAATTAAAAGTTTTTTGTCACAGACAGAATGTGTGTTTGAAGTTGTTGATACTGCATCCATTTGGTCTTATTTTCTAGGGCCAAGGAGTCCAGTGGGGGGAGCCTATTCTTCACCAGGATCTAGACCTCTCTCACATTCTCATCTCTATGCTATTTTAAGAAAGTCAAGGCTTCCATTGCTGGTGGAAAGTTCGAGTTACCAAATAAAGGTGTCATTGGTCCAATCTGAGTAGACCAATTCATTCTCTTCAATAATGCACACTTTCAGTGTTGAGAGTACCAGAAATGGCATATCTCTCCTGAAAGGTCGATGATCTCTAGTTATCCATGGTAATGATTTCAATTTTGTGGAAGTGGCATCCTCCTCCAGCTTCACCCATTGTCTACTATCTGCATTGTAGAACCAGTCCACTATCCTAGATATAAATACCGAACAGAGATACGTTGGAAAATCTGGAAGGGCCTCCATCTTTCTTTGCCCTGAATAATACATCTCTTCTAATTCAAGCTGATTTATGCGCCCATATAAATCTTCCTATGGCCTTCTGCAATTGATCCAATAGTTTTGTTGGAAAGAATATTGGAATTGTCTGAAATATATATAACAATTTTGGCAATATGTCCATTTTTACTTTTCTTTATTATATATTGTATTATCGGAAGATAATTAAGTTCTTGGAGTTTAGTTAGAGCTCTAGGAATATGTGTTTCAAGATATTTATTGGCTGTTTTTTTGCCATTTAAAGGAGAATTTTTTTTTTTTAGAAGCTCCACCGACTTACTTGCTAGTGTAATATTACATAATTGTCATAATTGACTTTAAAGTTACTCAGTATTCCGAAATGGTTAAGCTCCTGGATGAGGTTTGGTATTGTCACCACTGGGTTAGTTATATATTACAGTAATGCCCTGTACACACAATCGGACTATCCAACGTTGTACGTCACTGCGTTCTTAAAGTTCAGAATTTCCAACCAACTTTGTGTGACCATGTGTATGCAAGACAGGTTTGAGCCAACATCCATCGGAAAAAATCCGATGGATTTTGTTGTCGGAATGTGCAATCGTGTGTACAGGGCATTAATCATCTGCGTATACTGACATTTTATATTTCTTTTCCCCAACTATTATCCCTTGTATATCTACTTTTTTACAAATAGCAGTAGTCAGATGTTCCATTACTAATACGTACAACAGAGGGGATAAGGGGCAACCCTGTCGTGTTCCATTTGGTATTATTACCGGGTCTGATCAATTTTCATTTGTACATATTCTAGCTATTGGATTATGATACAAGGTCATTATCTTCTCCAAAAGTAAAGGACTTATTCCCCATTGCTTAAGCGTCTCTTCAAGGAAACACCATGCCACCCGGTCAAATGCCTTCTCGGCATCTACCGCCAATAATGTAGATTCATTTTTTGTAATTTCTGTCCTGTTTCACCAATGCAGCATCCCTGTTGCATGACTTCAGCCCCGAAAGATTTGGCTGCTCAACGACAAGGCTATTTTTTTGCGATACGGCACTGCGTCGCTTTAACTGACAATTACGTGGTTGTGCGACATTGTACCCAAACAAAATTGATGTCCTTTTTTTCCCACAAATGGAGCTTTCTTTTGGTGGTATTTGATCATCTCTGTGGTTTTTATTTTTTGCGCTATAAACAAAAAAAAGTGACAATTTTGAAAAAAAAAACACAATATTTTGTACTTTTTGCTATAATAAATATCCCCATTTTTTTTTTTTTTTTTTTTCTTAAAAGCACATTTTTTCCTCAGTTTAGGCCGATATGTATTATTCTACATATTTTTGTAATAAAAATCGCAATAAGAGTATATTGAGTGGTTTGCGCAAAAGTTAGAGCATCTACAAAATAGGGAAAGATATATGGCATTTTTATTTATTTATTTATTTTTATTAGTAATGATGGTGATTAGCAATTTTTATCAGCACTGCGACATTATGGCGGACAGATCGAACACTTTTGACACATTTTTGGGACCACTGGTGTTTATGCAGCAATCAGTGCTATAAAAATGCACTGATTACTGTGTAAATGTCACTGGCAGGGAAAGGGTTAACACTAGGGGGTGATCAAGGGGTTAACTGTGTTCCCTAGGGAGTGATTCTAACTGTGGGGGGAGGGGACTGACTGGGGGAGGCAACCGATTGTTGTTCATACTAGTATGAACAACAGATCAGTCTCCTCTCCCCTGACAGCACTGAGATCTGTCTGTTCACATTGACAGATCTCCATTCTGTCTGTTCACATTGACAGATCTCCATTCTGTCTGTGTGTGGAGCGGCTCGCACGTGCCCCCTCAGTGGTCAAAAGGCGAACCAATGTACAGTCCCTCGGTTCGCCCAGGGGAGCAAACCTGCCCCAGTACAACTGTGACAGCTTGTCGGGAAGGGGTTAAATGAGTTACACCACAATACTGGAGGTGCCTCTGCATCATTCAGTTATAATGAAGGTTCCTTTTGCATCTATAAGACTTTTTAATTGATGGATGTGGCTGCATAGTCTGCAACATTAATTGTTGTAAGGTTGTGTTCCCTAGTTTCCATCCCTATAGTCAGAATGACATTTCCTGCTGATTAATTTATTTCTGAGGTTGGGTGATTATTTGGCCAGCACTGGGAGCGGTTGGAAGATTTCTTTCAGGATTGTATCCTCTGTCAAGAAGGGTTGAAGCTCTTTGATTATCTTTCGTTATCCCTCCTAGTACTGGATTGCATCCAAAACTTAAGCTGGCCGTACATGGCTAGAAAAACTGCTAGTTCAGCAGGAACCGCCGAATTATGATCCAGGTATGGCCGTCCCTATTCATGAAAAGTCAATCCATCGATTGCCTTCTTATGAACCGTTTTGTTGGTAAGCTCTCACTTGATAAGCACATGCAGCCAAAAGGCTGCAGTGCTGATCAGTGTATTGTGATGATGGAGGAGTCCGTATCCACATTGAATGTGGTATGGGGAATCAGGTCAGTTTTTTTATTGTTCAACTCGCTGACTTAACCGAAAAACTGACTCATGTATGTCCAGCTTAAAAGGGACTAATTAAAAAACATCTGCAGTATTGCTGCATTAATATTCTATTTTATTTTATAGACATCCAGGGACAAGAGTGAATAAGCAAAATAGAATCAATTGTAAAGAGTAGACTGGCCGGAGGGTATAAAATTAAGTGAAAAAAAGAAGGGTCAGAGACCATGTGAAGATACCACGTGCAAGATGAGCACCAGAGAACAATATATATGGTTCTGCTTATACTGAGCTTTTAGATAAATGCGTAGGATGGACAAAGAGTAACAAAACGCTGTGAGACGTGCACCTTTGATTTAAACACATGGCAAATTTGTATTCAAGATTATAGTCCTCAGTTGCTATTCTATAGGAGACCTATAGAATAGTATGCACGTGGGAAGCAGAATATAAATTAGCAGAAAATAAGGGACTTGTTTATAACAACTTTTACACAAAGGGAGTTATGTCAGTCGTGAGAATGGGTGGAATTGAGCTTCGGTGAGTTTATTTCCTAAAAAGAGAGCGTCCTCACGTGTCCAAGTGGTGTGTGGGGAAAGGCTATGAGGAAACGGAGCACATTTCTTTCCACAAGTTTATGGACTCTTGGAGTACTTTATATAACAATTGGATGATTTATACACTGTATTGATTATTGGGGTATTTTAAGTGAACACATTTTTATTTAAAATGCAATTTTCATGATCTGGTTGTAGGGTGGCAGCAGTGAATTTTGGATAGATTATAATTCATTATATTTTTTATTCTTTGGTTTTTTTTTTACATATATGATTAATTGCACATTGTTTCACAATATGTAAGGTTTATTACATAATTGGATGAAAGACATATGCCGCGTACACACAATCTGACTTTACGGCAGACTTTGCCAGGCGGACGGGATTTGGTCGGACAATTTGATCGTGTGTGGGCTCAAGCGGACTTTGTTTTCTCAAAAGTTGGACGGACTTAGATTTGAAACATGTTTTAAATTAATCCGTCGAAATCGAGTCCGGTCGAAAAGTCCGCCGTCTGTATGCTAGTTCGACGGACATAAAGCCACACTAGGGCAGCTATTGGCTACTGGCTATGAACTTCCTTGTTTTAGTCCGGTCGTACGTCATCACGTACGAATTCAACAGACTTTGGTGGATTGTGTGTAGGCAAGTCCGTTCATTCAGAAAGTCCATCGTAAAGTACGTTGAAAAGTCCGCCGGGCAAAGTCTGCCGTAAAGTCCGCTCGTGTGTACGCAGCATTAGGCACAGAGGCTCGCCAGAGTCTCTACTCTGACGAGCTCATCTTTTACCTATTGGTAGAACTGGCTCTTTCGTGCTGCTGGGTTCCAAGTGGTATCTGAGATCCAATGTCGGAATTCAGCTGTGTACTCTGCAGCAGAGCGTCTACCATTGCAGCAGGCAATGCAACTTTGCTTTAGCAGTAGCGCAGAGGTTGGGATCATCGAATACTTTATTTATTGCAGTCCAAAAGACTCAAAACTATTCAGAATTGTGCTGTCTTGTTCTATATAAAGGGAAGACCAAGCTAGAGCTTCCTCAGTGAGGAGCTTGATAACAAACATTAACTTCCTTTTCTCAGAAGGAAATTGCATCTAGAAATATACGTGACGTTGGTTAGAGAAACCTCTGTAATGGTGGCAGTCTTTATGGAACTTGAGTGATAGAGGCATACGTTCCTTATAATCATCTTGAGAACAAAAGTCCAGCAATTGTCTGTGCAGAGCATGGATTGCCTCCTGTTGTCCTTTTACCACACTTTCCAGTTCAGAAAATATTTCTTGGTAGGTAACACCAGCTCTGCAATTTGCTGCCTAAAAGGAGCCAAATCAGTTGCTATAGTGGCTTCTGTGATTGGGCTAGATTATTCTGTCATGATCAGGGGTCTTAGGCCTGTGGCAGTGGAAAGGCTCACACAGAAACCAGAAGTATAAATACAGAAGCAGATTCCCCAGGCAGGTGATGCGGGCTTATTTGAGGCATGGGGTCTAAGCACTAGCTGGTATTCACAAGAGCTCCTGATGGTTGAGATGGGTTTTGCTGTGTGCTAGTGCCAGGTCATGGTCCTCAGGATCATCCCACCAAGGGGTGAGCAGGAGCTGGACCTAAACCAAATCACAGTCCTATCCAGATCAAAGCTCCGCAACTTAGCAGCCTGGGTGCCTTCTCCCAGTTGAAAATCTCCTTCCCCTGCCACCACCTCAGCTTTCATCCTTACAACTGTTGGTAGGCATGTCTGGATAGAGGACAGGACTTCCCAACTCTTCAAGTTTACAAGCCAGTGATTTGTTACTAGGATGTGGGGCGGTCCTAGCAAACAGTCATCTGTTAACAGGAAAAGTTGGGCAGTCCCGCCCTCTGTCCATAAATGCCAGGCCTTCCGCCTGCCAACAGCTATAGCTATAAATGGAAGGGGGATATGTGATGTAAGGAAGTTGGCTTTCATGTAAAGGGGACTGTGGGATGTAAAGAAGGGGGCTGTGAAAGGGACTGGGAAAACCAGAAAGGGGGAGCTGTGAGGTAAACTGGGATACTAGAAAGGTGGGGGGGTTGTGAGTGGGACTAGGATACAGGAGGGTTGGGAAGGTGACTTGAATACAAGAAAGGGGGGCTTTGAAGGGGACTGACATACAAGAAAAGGTGCTGGGAAGGGGACTGGGATGCAAGAAAGAGGTGGCTGTGCAGGTGACTGAGGAACAAGAAAGGGGGCTATGAAGGGGACTAGAATGCTAAAAAGAGAGGCTGTAAAGAGGACTGGAATACAAGAAAGGGGAGCTGTGAGGGGGACTGGGATACAAGAAGGGGGAGCTGTGAAGGGGACTGGGATACAAGGGCTATGTTTGGAAGGGGAAATGTAAGGGAGGGGGCTTTACTGTAAAGTTGACTGGGGGATGTAAGGAAGAGGAGGCTGTGAAAGGGACAGGAAAACAAGAAAGGGGGGTCTGTGAAGGGGACTGGGATACAAGAAAGAGGAAGATGTGAAGTGGGCTGGGATACAAGAAAGGGGGGAAGGCCGTGAAGGAGACTCTGATACAAGAAAGGGGGGCTGTGAAGGGGCCTGGGATGCAAGTATGGGGGCTGTGAAGCTCTGTGAAGAGAACTGAGATGCAAGAATTGGAGTCTGTGAAGGGGACTGGGATACAAGAAAGGGGGGGGATAGTGAAGGGGACTGATTCAAGGGCTATGATTGGAAGGGGAAAATGTGATTCAAGGGAGGGGGTATTCATGTAAAGGGGACAGGGGGGTGTAAAGAAGGGGGGTTGTAAAAAGTACTAGAAAATAAGAAAGGGGGGCTGTGAAGGGGCTGGGATACAAGAAAGGGGAGGGGATGTGAAGGGGACTGGGATACAAGGGTGGCTGTGAAGGGGACTAGAATACAGTAAAGGGGTGCTGTGAAGGGGACATGAGATACAAGAAGGGGGGCTGTGAAGGGGACTGGCATAAAAGAATAGGGGGCTGTGAAGGACTGGAATGCAAGAAAGGGGGCGGTGAAAGGGACTGTGATACAAGAAAGTGGGGCTGTGAAGGGGACTGTGATTTCCAAGAAGGGGGTGGGGCTGTGAAGGGGACTGGGATGCAAGAAAGGGGGGCTGCGAAGGGGACTGGCATACAAGAAAGGGGTCTGTGAAGGTGACTGGGGTACAAGAAGGTTGGGCTGTGAAGGCGACTGGGATGCAAGGAAAGGGGTGGGAGGCTATGAAGAGGACTGGGATGCAAGGAAGGGGGCTGTGATGTAAGGTAAGGGCTGCTATGTGAAGGGAACTGGGATGTAAAGAGGGGGGCTGTGATGTGAAGGGGTGGCAGAGGACACAAATGTGAAGGTGAGGGGGACTGTGATGTGAGGTGGAGGCTGAGGACACTGATGTAAGTGGGCTGTGATGTAAAGGGGGACTGAGGACACTGAAGTAAAGGAGAAGGTGTGATGTAAAGGGAGGCTATATTGTAAAGGCGGCTGTGATGCAAGGTGGGCTGTAATGTAAAGCGGGGGCTGTATTGTAAAGGGGGAAAACTGTGATGTAAAGGGGTGCTGTAATGAAAAGGGGTTGCTGTAATGTAAAGGTGACATTGTAATGTAAAAGGGGTGCTGTAAATTAAAAATGTGCTGTGATGTAAAGAGGGTGCTGTGTTGTAAAGGAGGGCACTGTAATGCACAATGGGGCTGTGATGTGAAGGGGTTGCTGTATTATAAAGGAAGAGGTGCTGGGATGTAAAGAGAGGCACTAGGATGTAAAGAGGGGGGTTCTGCACTGTAAAAGGGGGCACTGCGCTGTAAAGGGGAGACTGTGATAGAAAAGGGGGCAATGAGGATACTGACCTAATAGGAAACTGCAATGCATGGGTGGAAAGGGGCTTTGATATGTAAGATCTGGGTCATAGCACAAATTTTACTGACCGGACCGCTGTGAATTTTAATTCCATATAGAGAATGTAGCAGGTAGGGGAACAAGCAGAAGTGTAATGTGTAAACTAGCCAAAAGTGGGTAACAAGTGGTTGGCGGTTGGGATCAAGCTTAACCACTTAAGGACCGGGCCTATTTTTCAGACTCGGTGTTTACAAGTTAAAATCATTTTTTTTTGCTAGAAAATTTCTTAGAAAAAAAATATACAATGTTTGGGGGTTCTAACACTCTAGAGAATAAAATGGCTGTCGTTGCAATACTTTCTGTCACACCGTATTTGTGCAGCAGTCTTACACGCGCACTTTTTTTTAAAAAAAAACACTTTTTTGAATTAAAAAATAATACAACAGTAAAGTTAGTCCAGTTTTTTTTATTATGTGAAAGATAATGTTACGCCGAGTAAATTGATGCCCAACATGTTACGCTTTAAAATTGCGCCTGCTTGTGGAATGGCGACAAACTTTTACCTTTAAAAATCTCCGTAGGCAACCTTTAAACATTTCTACAGGTTACCAATTTTGAGTTACAGAGTGCTAGAATTATTGCTCTTGCTCTAACAATTGTGGCAATACCTCACTTGTGTGTTTTGAACACCGTTTTCATATACGAGCGCTACTCAGGTAGGTTCGCTTCTGCGTGCGAGCTTGGCGGGACGGAGCGCTTTAAAAAAAAAAAATTCTTATTCATTTTACTTTTTATTTTTTATTTTGACACTGTCCATTTAAAAAAAAAATGGTGACTTTTATTCCTATTACAAGGAATGTAAACATCCCCTCACACCGCAGCCAACCAAACAGGAGGGGAGGACCCGATCGCCTCTGCCACTTACCGGAGCCGCAGGAGGGGGGGGGGCCTTCTCCCACCCCTGATAAAAGTGATCTCGTGGCGAATTCCCCGCTGAGACCACTTTTATCTGAAAGCGGACCACCCGCTGAAAAAGAGGATACCTGTGTTATGGCAGCTATCTGCTGCCATAACAATGGTAATCCCCTTCAAACAGCCGAAGTATGATGATGGCGGGTGGTCCGTAAGTGGTTAAAGGGTAACTCCACTTACATGGGGAAAAAAATAGCAAATAAAGAAAAAAAAATATAGCGTGTACAATTGCGCTACAAGTCATATTGTAATAGAATGTTATTAAAAATTACCTTTCCTTTTCAATCTGCGGCCACTGTAATTTTCTATAAATGCAAAGCAATATGGCTACCTGTAGTTGTTCTGTGCACAGAATGTGTACTGACCACTCCCCAGAAACATTTCCTGCTTGTGTGATTGGCTCACCAATTTTCCCAGAAGACTGTCTAAGATACAGAGTCAGATTTCAGGCATCCCCTGCAACAAAAATGTCATTTTTGGTGAGATATTGTCAAGACCTGTGTCATTGCTTGGGTCACATGCTGGTGGCACTGTTGTTTTTAGCACCAAAGGGTGTAGTTCTGGTGGCCACCAGCGGGTGTCTCCCAGCAGAGGTACATACAGGTAATCAGGCTGCACCTGATATGTACTTCTGGAAGTATATAAGCCCGCCCTTCACTGAGGCTCAGGGCTTCAGTATTTTCCCTGCAAGCCTTGTCCCTGTCTGAGCCTGACCTGTTCCTGTCATTTATCGTGTACCCTGATCCAGAGACCTGTCCCCAAGAACCTGCTTCCAGCTCCCTTTACTTACCTCTTGCTCCCAGTACCTGGCTTCCTTTTCCCTTTATCTCTTGGCCCTGTCTTGTTCTGCCTAGGTGTGTTCCCTTCACTTGTATATAGTTAGTTAGTTAGTTAGTTAGTTAGTTAGTTAGTTAGTTAGTTAGTTAGTTAGTTAGTTAGTTAGTTAGTTAGGTGTTATATAGGGCGTGCTGTGTTCATGTACTTTTCACTTACTTGTTTGTGGTTTTCCTGGTGTTGGTTTTCAAGTGTGTCATTATCTTTAATAAATATACATTTTCACTCACTCACTCATCTGGGCTGGTGCAGCCAACTGATCTGATCACCCCTGCATGAGGTATCCCTGACAAAATACTAAAGCCATGCAATCAGATCGGCTGAACCTGAGAATTAGGTCTGAGCATTTGATCAATTGCTGCAAGATGCATTTTGAGGACATTTTGTATTTCTCATTACTCACGACAGAAGTCAGGGATTATTGTTGCCAAACTTTGAAAGAGCAGACTAGGGAGCAATTGTTGGAATGCATCCATCTGGCTCACGGTTTTGTTGATCAAGGCATATTTTTGTTTGAAGAGATTCAGCCACTCATTCAAATCTGTGCAGAGTTGGCTCTGTCTAGTGCCCATAGTGGTGGAGATGATTATTCTCCTCCTTTTAGTGTGGCCCAGATGGAATCCTTGGTTTGGTTATTGGAGGATGACTCAGCCTTTTTCTTTGAACATTACTTAGCATGTCCCCAACAGGTGTTAGTAGCATGTATTAAAGCGGGGGTCCACCTATCTATTGTTTTTTTTTTTTTTTAGTTCATTCACAAACTTTTCTTCTCAGCATTACATACTCACATATTGTGTGTAATATGTCCGCCTGTGTCAGATTTTGTCGGAAAGAATAACTTATATTATTCACTGCAGGCGGTTTCCATCTTCATTGTGGGCATTTGAAGCCCACAAGCATTTATTTCCTGGATGTGGTGAATGCTGTGCTCCCAGCATTCACTGCTTGTTCCCGCACATGCTCAGTGGCATCCTGGGAAGCCTGAGACTAGCTCCCAGGAGTCTGGGAGAGGCTTGAAACACGCCTACTCCCATGGGAGGAGAACCAGGAAGTGCAAAGAAGAATAGAAAAATAAAAGGTAATTACGGCGTTTTAAATTTTTTTAAACGGCATGTCAGCATCTAGGCAGGGAAGAGAATACATACAGATATTGTTCAAAATTTGGGTGGAACCCCGCTTTAACTCATTGCAATCTCTGGTCAGACAGGCAGTGTGTCAATTAGATTTTGTGCAACCATTATTACAGGCATTGTCAAATTTGTTGCATTCAGCCTCTGTCAGCTTCCAACCACCCATTCCTGTGGCTAGACACCTGCCTGCTCAAATGTCTTTCTCTCCTTCACCCACAGCAACCACAAATGCTGCCCAATATACCCTTCTACCAACTAAGTACCAGTACCCTGTTTCCACTTGCTGCATCTACCCTGCCTTTAACCCTTCTACTTCTTCTCTGCTGCTTGCAACAATTCCAAAAAAAATCCCCCTCAGCAATTGTTCCCTCTGTTTTACCATCCTCCTGCGCTTCGCTTCCATCAGCTGCACCCACTACCTACAACCATGTATCCACAAATAGAACTTCAGTGATTAAACCTAAAAGTAAATGGAAATTCTTCCCAACCCATACAATCCTGCCACTATCCAACCCGGCCTACACACCTGCCACATTGGTTCAGCATATGAAAATTGGACCTTACGCTACTGACCTACCTGTCGCTATCCCACCTGACAGTACTGGTTCTCTGCCCACAATCCAGTTTGGCCCCATGGACTCTTTGCAATCAAATTGACCCCTCTGTTTCTGTTTCTGATGCCCTGTCTGGTGGTCTCGTTCCTGATGCCCTGCCTGATGGTTCCATTCCCGCTGCCCAGCTTAATGTGTCTCTGCACAGCTTGATGTGCAGCTGCCCAGCTTGATGTGCTTCTGCCCTCTGCCCAGCTTGATGTGCCTCTGCCCGCTGCCTAGCTTGATGTGCCTCTGCCCAGCTTGATGTGCCTCTGCCCTCTGCCCAGCTTGATGTGCCTCTGCCCGCTGCCTAGCTTGATGTGCCTCTGCCCGCTGCCTAGCTTGATGTGCCTCTGCCCACTGCCCAGCTTGATGTGCCTCTGCCCACTGCCCAGCTTAATGTGCCTCCGCCTGGTGCCTGTTGTCCAGCCTGATGACCAAGTTCCCACTACCTAACCTGATGACCCGGCACCTGCTGCACAGCCTGATGACCCGGTTCCCACTACCCAGCCTGATGACCAGGTGCCTGCTGCACAGGCTGATGACCCGGTGCTTGCTGCCTACCCTAAAGACACAGTGCCTGCTGCCCAGCCTGATGGCCCGGTGCTTACTGCCCAGCCTAATGACCCAATGCTTGCTGCCCAGCCTGATGACCTGATGCTTGCTGCCCAGCCTGACGACCCGGTGCCTGCTGTCCAGCCTGATGACTTAGTGGTCCAGTGCCCATTACCCTGCCTGCTGATTGGATGCACTATACCCAGCCTGCTGGTCCTGTGCCCGCTACCCAGCTGGCTGATACGGTGTCTGCAAAATCAGTTCCTAATGCCCAGCTTGCCGTTAATGCTTTTCTGTCTGATGTCCAGCTTGCCGCTAATGTTTTTCTGCCTGATTCCCAGCTTGCCGCTGATGCCTTCTTGCCTGATGCTCAGCTTGCTGCTGATGCTTTCCTGCCTGGTGCCTAGCTTACTGCTGATGCTTTCCTGCCTGGTGCCCAGCTTGCTGCTGATGCTTTCCTGCCTGATTCCCAGCTTGCCACTGATGCTTTCCTGCCTGATGCCCAGCTTGCTGCTGATGCTTTCTGGCCTGATGCCCAGCTTGCCGCTAAAGCTTTCTGGCCTAATGTCCAGCTTGTCATTGATTCTCCCCTGCTTGATCCCCAGCCTGACTTTGATGCCCCTGTGTTGTCTGCCTCTAATGGGTTCGTGCCCACTGTCCAACTAGTTTTTGTTACCAGATCCAAACTTCCAGACCCTGGTGGTGGGGTGCATATTCCATTACCAGACTCGTGTGGCACACTTCCCAGTGGGTTAAAAGACTCTGACCTTAAGAGTGCAAAGAAGTCTGCAGACATGGAGGGGAGACATTTCAGGACTTTTCCGCACCCACATGGACTGTCAGGTCAAGTGCAGAATGGGGCCTATGGAGGCCACTCCTTAAGGGGGGGGACTGTCAGGACCTGTGTCATTGCTTGGTTCACCTGCTGGTGGCACTGTTTTTAGCTCCAAAGGGTGTAGTTCTGGCTGCCACCAGTGGGTGTCTCCCAGCAGAGGTACATACAGGTAATCAGGCTGCACCTGATATGGACTGCTGGGAGTATATAAGCCCACCCTTCACTGAGGCTCAGGGCTTCAGTATTTTCCCTGAAAGCCTTGTCCCTGTCTGAGCCTGACCTGTTCCTGTCGTTTATCATGTACCCTGATCCAGAGACCTGTCCCCAAGAACCTGCTTCCAGCTACCTCTCACTCCCAGTACCTGGCTTCCTGTTTCCCTTATCTCTTGTCCTTGTCTTGTTTTGCCTATGTGTGTTCCTTCACTTGTATATAGTTAGTTAGATAGTTAATTAGGTGTTATATAAGGTTTGCTGTGTTCATGTACTTTTCTTGTTTATGGTTTACTGGTGTTGCTTTTCAAGTGTGTCATTATTTTTAATAAATATATAGTTTCACTCACTCATCTGGTCCTGATTCCTTTAAGTGCAGCCAACTGATCTGATCACCCCTGCTGGATGCCTGCATGAGGTATCCCTGACAGATATTTCCAATAGGAACACATCTAAAGGGATGCAGGCCCAGCAGTTTTCCTCCTTAGTGCCATGCAGCTGCCACAGCTGACTGATAATTATGAAACCACTCCCATTAGATCCACTTAGCCCAGAGGCACAGATAAACACACATGGATTTCTTCAGAATAACAAAAGGTATGAATCTGCAACAAACATTGTTGTAATCCTTGCAATGTACATAGATCACCCAGGGGGGAATGTTTTTTTCTCAACGAAAGTGTAGTTACACTTTAAGTATAGTTGAGGAACAAGCCAAACGTTGGTAACATATGGTTGCAGGTTGAAATCAACGCGAATCGTAATCAAGGAACAAGCCAACAAATGGCAATGAAGATGCAGATGGCAGCAGGAGCATAAAGAACAACTTATTGGCTGAAAAAGAGCACAATAATTTGGCAAAAAGAAAGTGCAAAGGCATGACTTAAATAGGAAGTTCATGGGAGGAACAAGGAGTTCAAGGTTCACCAGAAACAAGATATAAAGAAAATTTAACCAAGGCTTCAGGCAGGGAGCTGTCCAGTTATCTCAGGTGGTTCATCAAGAAGAGCTACTGCCAGTAGAAGTCCTGCTGTGCCTGGGAGTAGAAAATGTCCATTTTACTCAAAGGCATTTTTCTTTGTTTTCAATAATTTTTTGAGTAGAGTTTCTCAAAAGGAAAAAGCAAAATTGGTACAATCAGTTATAAACATAAAAAGGAGGAAACAAACCCTTAAGAACCAAACACACTCTCCCAATTTCTTCTTAAATCTTTTCCTGCGGTAGTTTTTTTTTTTTGCATTGGCTTTGGCCACTGGACAGGTTTCTCGCCATGCTGAAAACATAACATAGATTAGTGCTTATTCATAAGTACATATCTTTGGTATTTGAATGTAGTCTATCTGGATTAGATTAAAAGGATAATTGGGTTTAGAAAAATGCCTTTATAAACAGTGGCCCGGGTTTCCCTTCACCCCACAACACAGTTTGATCCCATGCGGGGTGTCGGGGGTAGGACAGTTCACCTACAGGTAATCTATAACCACGGACCTAAGGTGGATGTGTTGCATGCTATATCAATGTACTTGAATGCGACTCTTTGTTTTGGATTGTATGTTACCATGTACAACTGATTGTACCAAAAATGTCAAAATTAAAACCTCAAAAGAGATAACAATAGAAACATCAAAGCGGCGCTTCTATCAGGCAGCAATTGTAGATCTGATAGATTCGTTTGCAATAACTGAAAATTACAAAACTGCAGCAGCATGCAGCATATGTAATGATGTTTATTGCATATATCACTTTACATTCTAGTGTATATCAACTAGCATTGTCTTTAATATTGTAAGACCTGATTTTACATAGCGCTGATATTGGGAGAGTGTGTTTGGTTCTTAAGGGTTTGTTTCCTCCTTTTTATGTTTATAACTGATTTACCAATTTTGCTTTTTCCTTTTGAGAAACTCTACTCAAAAAAATTATTGAAAACAAAGAAAAATGCCTTTGAGTAAAATGGACATTTTCTACTCCCAGGCACAGCAGGACTTCTACTGGCAGTAGCTCTTCTTGATGAACCACCTGAGATAACTGGACAGTAGGGATGAGCTTCATGTTCGAGTCGAACCCATGTTCAACTCGAACATCGGCTGTTCGGTCGTTCGCCGAATTGCGAACGATATGGGCCGTTCGCGCCAAATTCGTGTGGCGCGTCACGGCCCATAATTCACTGCGGCATCGCAGTGCATTGCTTGCTGATGATTGGCCAAGCATGCACTATGACCCGCATGCTTGGCCAATCACAGCGCCGCCTGAACAGAGAGCCGTAATTGGCCAAAGCCAAGGAGGCTTTGGCCAATTATGGCTCAGGGGATTTAATACACGCCCCACACTATATAAGGCTGCCTGCACGGCGGCCCTGTGCAGTGTGTTCCGGTGTGCTTAGAGAGAGAGAGAGAGACAGTGTAATTTTATTTGAGTTAGCTAGATTAGACAGGACAGTCAGTCAGTTAGCTGCACTTAAAGTGTATTGTATATATATGCATCCCAGGTGTTGCATATATATATATATATATACACTGTATTCATTTTAGCTAGATTCGTTCCTGTTATCTTCTAGACTATTTACATTTAGTGCAGTGCGTCCTGCTCACAGTGTTCAGCTAGATCCATTCCTGTTATCTTCCTACTGACAGGCAGGCTTGTCTTGTTACAGTATATAAAGCTACCTGAAGAAAATTACTGGTGTTCTTTTGATCCTATTAGTACCACGGTCATGCAGCTAGACTATTTACATTTAGTGCAGTGCGTCCTGCTCACAGTGTTCAGCTAGATCCGTTCCTGTTATCTTCCTACTGACAGGCAGGCTTGTCTTGTTACAGTATATAAAGCTACCTGAAGAAAATTACTGGTGTTCTTTTGATCCTATTAGTACCACGGTCAGGCAGCTAGACTATTTACATTTAGTGCAGTGCGTCCTGCTCACAGTGTTCAGCTAGATCCGTTCCTGTTATCTTCCTACTGACAGGCAGGCTTGTCTTGTTACAGTATTTACAGCTACCTAAAGAAAATTACTGGTGTTCTTTTGATCCTATTAGTACCACGGTCAGGCAGCTAGACTATTTACATTTAGTACAGTGCGTCCTGCTCACAGTGTTCAGCTAGATCCGTTCCTGTTATCTTCCTACTGACAGGCAGGCTTGTCTTGTTACAGTATATAAAGCTACCTGAGGAAAATTACTGGTGTTCTTTTGATCCTATTAGTACCACGGTCAGGCAGCTAGACTATTTACATTTAGTGCAGTGCGTCCTGCTCACAGTGTTCAGCTAGATCCGTTCCTGTTATCTTCCTACTGACAGGCAGGCTTGTCTTGTTACAGTATTTACAGCTACCTAAAGAAAATTACTGGTGTTCTTTTGATCCTATTAGTACCACGGTCAGGCAGCTAGACTATTTACATTTAGTACAGTGCGTCCTGCTCACAGTGTTCAGCTAGATCCGTTCCTGTTATCTTCCTACTGACAGGCAGGCTTGTCTTGTTACAGTATATAAAGCTACCTGAGGAAAATTACTGGTGTTCTTTTGATCCTATTAGTACCACGGTCAGGCAGCTAGACTATTTACATTTAGTGCAGTGCGTCCTGCTCACAGTGTTCAGCTAGATCCGTTCCTGTTATCTTCCTACTGACAGGCAGGCTTGTCTTGTTACAGTATATAAAGCTACCTGAAGAAAATTACTGGTGTTCTTTTGATCCTATTAGTACCACGGTCAGGCAGCTAGACTATTTACATTTAGTGCAGTGCGTTCTGCTCACAGTGTTCAGCTAGATCCGTTCCTGTTATCTTCCTACTGACAGGCAGGTTTGTCTTGTTACAGTATTTACAGCTACCTAAAGAAAATTACTGGTGTTCTTTTGATCCTATTAGTACCACGGTCAGGCAGCTAGACTATTTACATTTAGTACAGTGCGTCCTGCTCACAGTGTTCAGCTAGATCCGTTCCTGTTATCTTCCTACTGACAGGCAGGCTTGTCTTGTTACAGTATATAAAGCTACCTGAAGAAAATTACTGGTGTTCTTTTGATCCTATTAGTACCACGGTCAGGCAGCTAGACTATTTACATTTAGTGCAGTACGTCCTGCTCACAGTGTTCAGCTAGATCCGTTCCTGTTATCTTCCTACTGACAGGCAGGCTTGTCTTGTTACAGTATTTACAGCTAACTAAAGAAAATTACTGGTGTTCTTTTGATCCTATTAGTACCACGGTCAGGCAGCTAGACTATTTACATTTAGTACAGTGCGTCCTGTTCACAGTGTTCAGCTAGATCCGTTCCTTTTATCTTCCTACTGACAGGCAGGCTTGTCTTGTTACAGTATATAAAGCTACCTGAAGAAAATTACTGGTGTTCTTTTGATCCTATTAGTACCACGGTCAGGCAGCTAGACTATTTACATTTAGTGCAGTGCGTCCTGCTCACAGTGTTCAGCTAGATCCGTTCCTGTTATCTTCCTACTGACAGGCAGGCTTGTCTTGTTACAGTATATAAAGCTACCTGAAGAAAATTACTGGTGTTCTTTTGATCCTATTAGTACCACGGTCAGGCAGCTAGACTATTTACATTTAGTGCAGTGCGTCCTGCTCACAGTGTTCAGCTAGATCCGTTCCTGTTATCTTCCTACTGACAGGCAGGCTTGTCTTGTTACAGTATATAAAGCTACCTGAAGAAAATTACTGGTGTTCTTTTGATCCTATTAGTACCACGGTCAGGCAGCTAGACTATTTACATTTAGTGCAGTGCGTCCTGCTCACAGTGTTCAGCTAGATCCGTTCCTGTTATCTTCCTACTGACAGGCAGGCTTGTCTTGTTACAGTATTTACAGCTACCTAAAGAAAATTACTGGTGTTCTTTTGATCCTATTAGTACCACGGTCAGGCAGCTAGACTATTTACATTTAGTACAGTGCGTCCTGCTCACAGTGTTCAGCTAGATCCGTTCCTGTTATCTTCCTACTGACAGGCAGGCTTGTCTTGTTACAGTATATAAAGCTACCTGAAGAAAATTACTGGTGTTCTTTTGATCCTATTAGTACCACGGTCAGGCAGCTAGACTATTTACTTTTAGTACAGTGCGTCCTGCTCACAGTGTTCAGCTAGATCCGTTCCTGTTATCTTCCTACTGACAGGCAGGCTTGTCTTGTTACAGTATATAAAGCTACCTGAAGAAAATTACTGGTGTTCTTTTGATCCTATTAGTACCACGGTCAGGCAGCTAGACTATTTACATTTAGTGCAGTGCGTCCTGCTCACAGTGTTCAGCTAGATCCGTTCCTGTTATCTTCCTACTGACAGGCAGGCTTGTCTTGTTACAGTATATAAAGATACCTGAAGAAAATTACTGGTGTTCTTTTGATCCTATTAGTACCACGGTCAGGCAGCTAGACTATTTACATTTAGTGCAGTGCGTCCTGCTCACAGTGTTCAGCTAGATCCGTTCCTGTTATCTTCCTACTGACAGGCAGGCTTGTCTTGTTACAGTATTTACAGCTACCTAAAGAAAATTACTGGTGTCCTTTTGATCCTATTAGTACCACGGTCAGGCAGCTAGACTATTTACATTTAGTACAGTGCGTCCTGCTCACAGTGTTCAGCTAGATCCGTTCCTGTTATCTTCCTACTGACAGGCAGGCTTGTCTTGTTACAGTATATAAAGCTACCTGAAGAAAATTACTGGTGTTCTTTTGATCCTATTAGTACCACGGTCAGGCAGCTAGACTATTTACATTTAGTGCAGTGCGTCCTGCTCACAGTGTTCAGCTAGATCCGTTCCTGTTATCTTCCTACTGACAGGCAGGCTTGTCTTGTTACAGTATATAAAGCTACCTGAAGAAAATTACTGGTGTTCTTTTGATCCTATTAGTACCACGGTCAGGCAGCTAGACTATTTACAGTTAGTGCAGTGCGTCCTGCTCACAGTGTTCAGCTAAACCTACAAGTTAGTGGGGTGCGTCCACCTCACAGTGTTCAGCTAAAGCTACCTGTAGAAGGTTGGTGGTGTTCTCATACTACAGGCAGGCAGTTGATTTTGCTAGCTGCAGTATATATATATATATATATATATATATATATATATATATATATATATATATATATCCCAGCTTAGTGCAGCTACAGGCCATTAGTATGTCTGGAAGGCCAAGAAGGAGAGGCAGACAGTCACAAGCCAATAAGAGAGGGCAAGCAGGCTCTGTGTATAGTGCTGGTCGTGGAGACGGTGCATCCTCATCAGCACGTGGCCATGGGACACGCTTGGCCTTTTTTTCGGCAGCTGGCCGTGTTGAGCTGCAACATGCGGAAGACTTGGTCGAGTGGATGACCAAGCCGTCCTCATCCTCCTCATCCTCTCTCACCCATGCCCAGGGTGCTTTGTCTGGCAAAGCAGCGGCCTCTTCCCTCGGCTCAATGTCATCAGTGACTCCTTCCCTAGCTCCACCATGTCCTCCTGAGGAGTCCCTCGAACTGTTTGACCACAGTGTTGGGTACATGCTCCAGGAGGATGCCCAGCGTTTAGAAGGCTCTGATGATGATACTGAGCTCGATGAAGGCAGTAACATGAGCACGGACAGAGGGGGTGCCCAAGAAGGACAGCAATCTGGCAGTCATGCTCCCCCTGCTGCAGCATACTGCCAGGTTTGCTCCAGTGATGAGGAGGGAGGGGATGATGAGGTCACTGACTCAACGTGGGTGCCTGATAGGAGAGAGGAGGAGGAGGAGGAGGAGGCGGCACATCACCAACGAGGCAGGATGCCCTCCAGGGGCCAGCCTAAGGGCAGCACATTGACCGCATCACATGTGCAGGGTGCTGCAGTCTCTGCGCGTTATTCAAAAAGTTCTTTGGTGTGGGCCTTTTTTGAGACGAGTGCATCAGATCGCACCGCTGCTATTTGCAACATATGTCTCAAGCGTATCTCACATGGCCAAAACATCTCCCGCTTGGGTACCACATGCTTGACCAGACATATGTTGACCTGCCATGCAGTTCGTTGGCAAGCGCATCTAAAAAACCCACACCAAAGAACAAAAAGGACCTCTCCTTGCTCCTCATCAGCTGAGATTTCCAACCCCACTAGACCTTCAGTCCTCTCTGAGACCTGCACTGAGAGGAATGAAGGTGTAGAATTAGGTGTGTCACAGCCAAGTACTTGTGGGCAATCTGCTTTTGGTACACCGACGTCAGATTGTACCAGGCAAATTTCCCTGCCCCAGCTGCTGCACCGCCGAAAGAAGTTTGCTCCCAGCCATCCACATGCCCAGCGGTTGAATGCTAGCTTGGCAAAATTGCTAGCACTTCAACTGCTGCCTTTTCAGTTGGTAGACTCTGCCCCCTTCCGTGAGTTTGTGGAATGTGCGGTTCCTCAGTGGCAGGTACCCAAACGCCACTTTTTCTCACGGAAGGCGATTCCGGCTCTCTACCGGCATGTGGAAGGCAATGTCCATGCCTCGCTGGACAGGGCGGTCAGCGGTAAGGTGCATATTACCGCTGACTCATGGTCCAGCAGGCATGGACAGGGATGTTACCTAAGTTTCACGGCGCATTGGGTGACTCTGCTGGCAGCTGGGAAGGATGCAGGACAAGGTGCAGTAGTGTTGGAGGTTGTTCCGCCACCACGCCTCCAAAATGCTAATGATTGTGACACACCTCTCTTCTCCACCCCCTCCTCTTCTTCTTCCTCCATGGCCTCTTCCTCGGAACCAGCGGTGCTCCGTAGTCGTTCAAGGGGCTACGCAAGTACGCAGGCCAAAAGATGCCATGCGGTGCTTGAGCTGGTGTGCTTGGGGGACAGGAGCCACACTGGGGCAGAGGTTCTGTCAGCTCTGCAGGGGCAGGTTCAGAGGTGGTTGACGCCACGCCAACTTAAGGCAGGAATGGTGGTTTGCGACAATGGCACCAACCTCCTCTCTGCCCTCCGACAGGGACAAATGACCCATGTGCCCTGTTTGGCTCATGTCCTTAACTTGGTGGTGCAGCGGTTCTTGGGCAGGTACCCGGGCTTACAGGATGTCCTGAGGCAGGCCAGGAAAGTCTGTGTGCATTTCCGCCGGTCATATAATGCCAGTGCTCGGCTGACGGACCTCCAAAAGGAGTTTAACCTGCCCAAGAACCGCCTAATCTGTGACATGCCCACCAGGTGGAACTCAACGTTGGCCATGCTGCAGCGGCTGCACACGCAGCAGAGGGCCATCAATGAGTACCTGTGTGACTATGGCACCAGGACAGGGTCAGGGGAGCTTGGTTTTTTTCCCCACGCCAGTAGGCCATGATCAGGGATGCATGCACTGTCCTGTCACCATTTGAGGAGGCCATGAGGATGGTGAGCAGTGACAGTGCATGCATCAGTGACACTGTCCCCCTTGTCCACCTGTTGGAGCACACGCTGCGTGGAATAATGGACAGGGCACTTGAGGCAGAACAGAGGCAGGAAGAGGAGGACTTCCTTAGCTCTCAAGGCCCCCTTTATCCAGACAGTGTTCCTGCGTGCCCGCCGATCACACAGACAGAGGACGAGGAGGAGGAGGAGGAAGATTGTGTTAGTATGGAGGTGGAGCCTGGCACTCAGCATCAGCAGCAGTCTTTAAGGGATCAGTCCCAAGAAACACATGGACTTGTACGTGGCTGGGAGGAGGTGGCTGCAGACCATGTCGTCCTTAGTGACCCAGAGGACTCCGGACCGAATGCCTCAGCAAACCTACGCTGCATGGCCTCCCTGATCCTGCAAAGCCTGCGTAAGGATCCTCGTATTCGTGGTATCAAGGAGAAGGACCAATACTGGCTGGCAACTCTCCTTGATCCACGTTACAAGGGTAAGGTTGCGGACCTTATCTTGCCATCGCAGAGGGAGCAGAGGATGAAACATCTTCGGGAGGCCTTGCAGAAAGGTCTGTGCAACGCGTTCCCAGAGACTGGGAGGTTACAAACTCCTGTTTCTGGACAACGTGTTGCTGAGGCTTCAGTCAGTCAAAGAAGGAGCGGTGGAGAAGGTGGCCGTCTGACCGATGCGTTCAGACAATTTTTTGGTCCGCAGCCCCAAGGTATGATCGGTTCCAGCAACCATCGCCAGCGTCTGTTTTACATGGTGCAGGAATACCTAGGGGCAAGATCAGACCTGGACACCTTTCCCACCGAAAATCCTCTGGGTTACTGGGTCTTGAGGATGGATCACTGGCCAGAGCTTGCACAGTATGCAATTGAGCTACTGGCCTGTCCTGCATCCAGCGTTCTTTCGGAACGCACATTCAGTGCTGCTGGAGGCGTGGTAACCGATCACAGGGTGCGGAGGGAGGGGATGATGAGGTCACTGACTCAACGGGGGTGCCTGATAGGAGAGAGGAGGAGGAGGAGGAGGAGGCGGCACATCACCAACGAGGCAGGATGCCCTCCAGGGGCCAGCCTAAGGGCAGCACATTGACTGCATCACATGTGCAGGGCGCTGCAGTCTCTGCGCGTTATTCAAAAAGTTCTTTGGTGTGGGCCTTTTTTGAGACGAGTGCATCAGATCGCACCGCTGCTATTTGCAACATATGTCTCAAGCGTATCTCACGTGGCCAAAACATCTCCCGCTTGGGTATCACATGCTTGACCAGACATATGTTGACCTGCCATGCAGTTCGTTGGCAAGCGCATCTAAAAGACCCACACCAAAGAACAAAGAGGACCTCTCCTTGCTCCTCATCAGCTGAGATTTCCAACCCCACTAGACCTTCAGTCCTCTCTGAGACCTGCACTGAGAGGAATGAAGGTGTAGAATTAGGTGTGTCACAGCCAAGTACTTGTGGGCAATCTGCTTTTGGTACACCAACGTCAGATTGTACCAGGAAAATTTCCCTGCCCCAGCTGCTGCACCGCCGAAAGAAGTTTGCTCCCAGCCATCCACATGCCCAGCGGTTGAATGCTAGCTTGGCAAAATTGCTAGCACTTCAACTGCTGCCTTTTCAGTTGGTAGACTCTGCCCCCTTCCGTGAGTTTGTGGAATGTGCGGTTCCTCAGTGGCAGGTACCCAAACGCCACTTTTTCTCACGGAAGGCGATTCCGGCTCTCTGCCGGCATGTGGAAGGCAATGTCCATGCCTCGCTGGACAGGGCGGTCAGCGGTAAGGTGCATATTAGCGCTGACTCATGGTCCAGCAGGCATGGACAGGGATGTTACCTAAGTTTCACGGCGCATTGGGTGACTCTGCTGGCAGCTGGGAAGGATGCAGGACAAGGTGCAGTAGTGTTGGAGGTTGTTCCGCCACCACGCCTCCAAAATGCTAATGATTGTGACACACCTCTCTCCTCCACCCCCTCCTCTTCTTCTTCCTCCATGGCCTCTTCCTCGGAACCAGCGGTGCTCCGTAGTCGTTCAAGGGGCTACGCAAGTACGCAGGCCAAAAGATGCCATGCGGTGCTTGAGCTGGTGTGCTTGGGGGACAGGAGCCACACTGGGGCAGAGGTTCTGTCAGCTCTGCAGGGGCAGGTTCAGAGGTGGTTGACGCCACGCCAACTTAAGGCAGGAATGGTAGTTTGCGACAATGGCACCAACCTCCTCTCTGCCCTCCGACAGGGACAAATGACTCATGTGCCCTGTTTGGCTCACGTCCTTAACTTGGCGGTGCAGCGGTTCTTGGGCAGGTACCCGGGCTTACAGGATGTCCTGAGGCAGGCCAGGAAAGTCTGTGTGCATTTCCGCCGGTCATATAATGCCAGTGCTCAGCTGACGGACCTCCAAAAGGAGTTTAACCTGCCCAAGAACCGCCTAATCTGTGACATGCCCACCAGGTGGAACTCAACGTTGGCCATGCTGCAGCGGCTGCACACGCAGCAGAGGGCCATCAATGAGTACCTGTGCGACTATGGCACCAGGACAGGGTCAGGGGAGCTTGTTTTTTTTCCCCACACCAGTGGGACATGATCAGGGATGCATGCACTGTCCTGTCACCATTTGAGGAGGCCACGAGGATGGTGAGCAGTGACAGTGCATGCATCAGTGACACTGTCCCCCTTGTCCACCTGTTGGAGCACACGCTGCGTGGAATAATGGACAGGGCACTTGAGGCAGAACAGAGGCAGGAAGAGGAGGACTTCCTTAGCTCTCAAGGCCCCCTTTATCCAGACAGTGTTCCTGCGTGCCCGCCGATCACACAGGAAGAGGACGAGGAGGAGGAGGAGGAGGAAGATTGTGTCAGTATGGAGGTGGAGCCTGGCACTCAGCATCAGCAGCAGTCTTTAAGGGATCAGTCCCAAGAAACACATGGACTTGTACGTGGCTGGGAGGAGGTGGCTGCGGACCATGTCATCCTTAGTGACCCAGAGGACTCCAGAATGCCTCAGCAAACCTACGCTGCATGGCCTCCCTGATCCTGCAAAGCCTGCGTAAGGATCCTCGTATTCGTGGTATCAAGGAGAAGGACCAATACTGGCTGGCAACCCTCCTTGATCCAAGTTACAAGGGTAAGGTTGCGGACCTTATCTTGCCATCGCAGAGGGAGCAGAGGATGAAACATCTTTGGGAGGCCTTGCAGAAAGGTCTGTGCAACGCGTTCCCAGAGACTGGGAGGTTACAAACTCCTGTTTCTGGACAACGTGTTGCTGAGGCTTCGGTCAGTCGAAGAAGGAGCGGTGGAGAAGGTGGCCGTCTGACCGATGCGTTCAGACAATTTTTTGGTCCGCAGCCCCAAGGTATGATCGGTTCCAGCAACCATCGCCAGCGTCTGTTTTACATGGTGCAGGAATACCTAGGGGCAAGATCAGACTTGGACACCTTTCCCACCGAAAATCCTCTGGGTTACTGGGTCTTGAGGATGGATCACTGGCCAGAGCTTGCACAGTATGCAATTGAGCTACTGGCCTGTCCTGCATCCAGCGTTCTTTCGGAACGCACATTCAATGCTGCTGGAGGCGTGGTAACCGATCACAGGGTGCGTCTGTCCACTGACTTGGTCAATCTACTGACCTTCATAAAAATGAATCAGTCTTGGATCACCACCAGCTACCAAGCACCTGATGCTGATGTAACCGAATAATTTTTTTTGAAATCTCAGATCCCTTCAAAGACTGCCTATGCTGATGCTGAGTGACTATCCCTGAGTAATTATCCTCTTCCTCCTCATTTATCACGCTGATAGCTTGTAAGAACATTTTTGGTTCTGGGCGCCACCACCAGTGCCTAAGGCACAATTTTTCAGCCCCTGTTTAACAGGGGCATGTAATTACAATTTTTGATGTAATACTTTGCAGCAGGGCTCGTTCCTGCATTCCAACTAGAGTGTCTGTGAGGGGTTGCAGTGTTGTGGCACCAGCACCAGTGCCCAAGGCCCAATTTTTCTGCTCCTGTCTAACAGGGGCGTGTAATTACAATTTTTGATGCAATACTTTGCAGCAGGGCTCGTTCCTGCGTTCCAACTAGAGTGTCTGTGAGGGGTTGCAGTGTTGTGGCACCAGCACCAGTGCCTAAGGCCCAATTTTTCTGCCCCGTCTAACAGGGGCGTGTAATTACAATTTTTGATGCAATACTTTGCAGCAGGGCTTGTTCCTGCATTCCAACTAGAGTGTCTGTAAGGGGTTGCAGTGTTGTGGCACCAGCACCAGTGCCTAAGGCCTAATTTTTCAGCTCCTGTTCAACAGGGGCATGTAATTACAATTCTTGATCTAATATTTCACAGCAGGGCCCTGTGAGGGCTTACAGTGTTGTGGCCACAGCAACACCTAAGGCCCAAATTTCTGCTGAGTATATAGGGCAGGACCCTACTTTCAAACATCTAACTTACAAACGACTCCTACTTGCAAACGGAAGGAGACAACAGGAAGTGGGATGAAATCTACCCCTAGGAAGGGAAATTCTCTCCTGTAAGAGTTAATATGGGAAAAAATATTCTCCTTTCCACTGATGCTTTCCAATCCTTGTTCCACAAAAAAAACATTTTTCATTGGGACAAAAAGTGAGGTGTAATCTTCTGAAGAGGAGGAAAGACAGCAAAACAAATGTCACAGGGGTGATAACCCTTCCCTATGTTTTCCAAAAAGCTTAAAAAAGATTTTTTGGCTGGAGCTAAACACGTTAAAAATGTACCCGTTCAAAATTACAAACAGATTCTACTTAACAACAAACCTACAGTCCCTGTCTTGTTTGCACCGCCTGTATACTGCTGTTCAGAGTATATAGGGCCTGGTGGCCCCACACCTTTCCTTATTTTAATTTGGGTGCGGGGTTCCCCTTAATATCCATACAAGACCCAAAGGGCCTGGTAATGGACTGGGGGGTACCCATGCCGTTTGTCTCACTGATTTTCATCCATATTGCCATGACCCGACATTACATTAAACCCGCAAGCAGTTTTAAATGAGATTTTTTCCTTTAAAAATTACATTTTGTGCAGGGACTGTTCTAAACACGGGAAACACGCGTCACTTTACAGGCATACTATAGACACCCCCCAGGTACGATATTTAAAGGAATATTTCACTTTTTTTTTTTTTACTTTAAGCATCATTAAAATCACTGCTCCCGAAAAAACAGCCGTTTTTAAAAGTTTTCTTTGCATTGATACATGTCCCCTGGGATAGGACCCGGGTCCCCAAACCCTTTTTAGGACAATACCATGCAAATTAGCCTTTAAAATGAGCACTTTTGATTTTGAACGTTCGAGTCCTATAGACGTCAATGGGGTTCTAACGTTCGTGCGAACTTTCGGTCCGTTCGCAGGTTCTGGTGCGAACCGAACCGGGGGGTGTTCGGCTCATCCCTACTGGACAGCTCCCTGCCTGAAGCCTTGGGTAAATTTTCTTTATATCTTGTTTCTGGTGAACCTTGAACTCCTTGTTCCTCCCATGAACTTCCTATTTAGGTCATGCCTTTGCACTTCCTTTTTGCCAAATTATTGTGCTCTTTTTCAGCCAATAAGTTATTCTTTATGCTCCTGCTGCCATCTGCATCTTCATTGCCATTTGTTGGCTTGTTCCTTGATTATGATTTGCATTGATTTCAACCTGCAACCATATGTTACCGATGTTTGGCTTGTTCCTCAACTATACTTAAAGTGTAACTACACTTTCGTTGAGAAAAAAACATTCCCCCCTGGGTGATCTATGTACATTGCAAGGATTACAACAATGTTTGTTGCAGATTCATACCTTTTGTTATTCTGAAGAAATCCATGTGTGTTTATCTGTGCCTCTGGGCTCAGTGGATCTAATGGGAGTGGTTTCATAATTATCAGTCAGCTGTGGCAGCTGCATGGCACTAAGGAGGAAAACTGCTGGGCCTGCATCCCTTTAGATGTGTTCCTATTGGAAATATCTGTCAAGGATACCTCATGCAGGCATCCAGCAGGGGTGATCAAATCAGTTGGCTGCACTTAAAGGAATCAGGACCAGATGAGTGAGTGAAAATATATATTTATTAAAAATAATGACACACTTGAAAACCAACACCAGTAAACCATAAACAAGTAAGTGAAAAGTACATGAATACAAACGTATTGGTTTGAAAGATTTGTTAGTTGAATTTAATGCCCGAGCCAAATATGTACCTGGTTTGTTTGTATTCATGTAGAAATTGTGTTTGGAGCGTTTGAGGGATTTATCAACTGACTCAGTGAGAAATAGATCGTATTCCAATCTAGATTTTTCCAGATGAGATTTTGTACTCTGAGATGGATTATCTTGGAATGATATGTAGGCTGCATTAAAATTGAGTTCTAGTTTTTTTGCTAGATTTTTGCGATCCCGTTTAAATAGTGCCATTTGTCTTTGTATTGTACCACGCAAGACAGGCTTATGAGCTTCCCACAGTGTTATTGGGGAGATGTCTGTTGTATTATTAATTGATATGTATTCCTTTTGAGCTTGCTCAATGGCCATCTGATGTAGTGGGTGTTTGAGCATTATGTCCGGTAAGTACCACGTTGGGTCATGCGCTTTTGGTATGGCTGAGGCTATAGTACTGTATACTGCATTATGGTCAGACCACGGAATCGGAATTATATCTAATGCAATAATTTCTGGTATCATTCCTATTGTTAGAAAAATATGATCTATTCTGGTGAAGGTTTGATGAGGGTGCGAGAAATAAGTGAATTTTTTTTTCATTGGGTTACTTTCTCTCCACGAATCTACCAGATTGTATTTGGAAAGAAGTTGAGAAAAAGGTAATCTAGAGGTTATTTTGGATGGTGTAAAAGGTGATTTATCTAGAAATGGGAGGAGAACCTGGTTCGAATCCCCATACATTATCACTGTTCCTATTTTGTGCGTATTAATCACTTGTAATATATGTGAGAGTGGAATGTGAGAATGGTGTAGGTTGTTTGTTAGGAGCGTAGTAGGAAATCACTGTGATTGCTGTATCCATTATATAACCCATGAGTATCAGGTATCTACCTTCTGGGTCTTTAATTTCTGATGATAAGGTGAATGGTGTGGATCGGTGAAATGCAATTAGAGTTCCCCTTTGTTTGGTACAGGCAGAAGCCATGTAACTTTGTTGAGAAAAAGGAGAAATATATTTTGGAGTAGAATCTTTGGTGAAGTGTGTTTCTTGGAAAAGATTTAAGGAGAAATTGTTTGTAGGTATAGGATACTGGAAGTGATATAAAGTGAGATACCCATTTTACAGGGAAGGTAATGAAAGAGATATTGGAAGTTCCCAATATACAGCTGTTTGGGGATAGACATGGACTGTCTCTTTATCAGATTTTATTTGGGGGTGCCTCCCAAGGCTGTCCCCAAACAGTTGCAAGCTTTACATTCAGATGGATAGGATATACAGTATCTCACAAAAGTGAGTACATCCCTCACATGTTTGTAAATATTTTAATATATCTTTTCATGTGACAACACTGAAGAAATGACACTTTGCTACAATGTAAAGTCATGAGTGTACAGCTTATATAACAGTGTAAATTTGCTGTCCCCTCAAAATAACTCAACACACAGCCATTAATGTCTAAACCGCTGGCAACAAAAGTGAGTACACCCCTAAGTGAAAATGTCCAAATTGGGCCCAATTAGCCATTTTCCCTCCCCTGTGTAATGTGACTATTTAGTGTTACAAGGTCTTGGGTGTGAATGGGGAGCAGGTGTGTTAAATTTGGCGTTATCGCTCTCACTCTCTCATACTGGTCACTGGAAGTTCCACATGACATCTCATGGCAAAGAAATCTCTGAGGATCTGAAAAAAAAGAATTGTTGCTCTACATAAAGATGGCCTAGGCTATAAGAAGATTGCCAAGACCCTGAGACTGAGCTGCAGCACAGTCGTTAAGACCATACAGTGGTTTAACAGGAGAGGTGCCACTCAGAACAGGCCTCGCCTTGGATGTGCTTAGCGTCATATGCAGAGTTTGTCTTTGGGAAATAGACAAGTGCTGTCAGCATTGCTGCAGAGGTTGAATGGGTGGGGGGGGTCAGCCTGTCAGTGACTGGAAGACTGCAGGGGCTGCAGGGCAATATTCCAACATAACGACCCAAAACACACCTCCAAGTTGACCACTGCTTTGCAAAAGAAGCTGATGGTAAAGGTGATGGACTGGCCAAGCATGTCTCCAGAAATAAACCCTATTGAGCATCTGTGGGGTACCCTCAAATGAAAGGTGGAGGAGCGCAAGGTCTCTAACATGCACCAGCTCCGTGATGTCATCGTGGAGGAGTGGAAGAAGACTCCAGTGGTAACCTGTGATGCTCTGGTGAACTTCATGCCCAAAAGGGTTAAGGCAGTGCTGGAAAATAATGGTGGCCACACAAAATATTGACACTTTGGGCCCAATTAGGACACTTTCACTTAGGGGTGTACTCACTTTTGTTTGCTAGCAGTTTGGACATTAATGGCTGTGTGTTGAGTTATTTTGAGGGAACAGCAAATTTACACTGTTATACAAGCTGTACACTCGCTACTTTACATTGTAGCAAATTGTCAAATTGTCACTTTTGTGAGATACTGTATTCAAAATCTACAAAAAGTTTCAAGTAAAATACATGAATGTATGTATAATTGTATATGTATCAGATCCACAATCTGTTTCAGGTAACTAAAGGATCTTAGGCCCCTTTCACACGAGGCAGGCTCTGTTTCTACAGAGCCCGCCTCGGTCCGCCGGCTCAGCGGGAGATCTGTCCGTTGCTCTCCGCTGAGCCGGCGGATGACAGGTCCCTCTCTGCTCACTGAGCGGGGAGGGGCTTGTCAGGTGTCGCTGCCGCCTATGGAGGGATTGGACGAAAACGGACAGCGTGTCCGTTTTCATCAGATCTCCCCCGATCCGATCCGCCAGCGACGGACCTGGACGTAGGGCCATCCGTCTGCTCTTCAGCGGATCGGACCGGGTTGGATGTCAACAGACATGTCTCCGCTGTCTTCGACATGTCTCCGACTTATAGCCTGCATATTTGATATATGCTCTAGGATTATTGTATAAGGATGAGACCCAGGTTAAAAAATTGTTTCCAGGGAGTCTAGCGGAGCAGACATGCATTGTTAGAGCTCCGCACCGCTGAGGAGAGAAGAGAAGGACAAAGCGGAGCCTGCAGGCTCAAAAGGTATCCATTTGAACCTTTTTGCCCCAGGGAACAAACTGTGAAAGTTTGGGCGGGAAATATGGTACTGGGAGGAAGCCGTGGCAGAAATAAAAATCACCTCACAAAGAGCTCACAGGCACTCACTGCAACTAAAGTAGCTCCAGTCACCTCACAATATACAGCATCAGGGCGCTCTCACAGACAGAAAATGTCACAGCAAGACTCTCCATTTGAGTCAGATACAGAACAAATCCTCTCACAAACTTCTCCACAAGCCTCCTCAGCATCCCCAGTAATATTATTACAATTTGAAAAGATGCTTCATAAGGCTTTAAAACAAACCTCAGACCAAATAACAAAAAGCCTAACCAAAGAAATAAGAGAGCTGGGAAACCGCACCGCAGCCTTAGAAATAAAAATGGATGAAATTGAAATTACAACCCAAGAAAATATAACAGAATTGGAACAATTAAAAGAAGAGAATTTAATAGTTCAAACTAAGCTCGAAGATTACGAAAATAGAACCAGACATTCAAACTTGCGCATAAGGGGAATACCTGAAACTGTGACAGACCTGCAATCTACTATTACTGCTCTATTACAAGAACTAAAGCCAGATATCCCTATTGAACGTTTAGAACTGGACAGAGTACACAGAGCTCTCACAGCCAAAAAGAAAGATGGACCCCCACGTGATATAATCACAAAATTTCATTATTACAGAACGAAAGAACAAATACTAATTGCTGCAAGAGAAAAAAAGGAACTTAATTTTCAAGGACACAATTATAAAATTTTTGCTGACCTATCCCAACTTACTATTACTAAAAGACGATCCATGAAACCCCAACTAATGGAACTGCAACGCCACAACATTATGTATCAATGGGGCTTCCCCTTTTCAGTCAGATTTAACTACCAAGGTGCAATTTACAGAAGCAGATCAGCAGATGAACTACAACAAACCCTTTTAAAATTAAATCTGACAAAACCCACAAGCAGCAACTCTCCCACACGCAGAAGAATGGCATCATCTTCACCTTCAGGCAGCACCCAGAAAATTTCAGAACAAAATGGGAATCATCATTCTCACAAAAGAGGCCGTTATGCCACATCATCCATGGACCAAGAAGATTTAATGGACTGACATCCTAATTCCTGATTTCTCTTCATTTATTATACTAAGATATGGTTCTCTATAAAAAACCTGTATTTATAACTGAATGTAACTGCATTCTGATAGTCACACACTGTGTGGAATCATGTTACATTCCAGTTATATTTCTTATTACTTCTGATTCATATAGCCTTAGAATATATAAGTGAAATAAGGAAATTCTTGTTCAGTTATATATTTTCAGGTAATAACAATAGATTTATTACTTTTTAGGACAAATATGTTCAATAATCCAGAAGTAATGGAAGCTTTTTCTTTCTTTTCTTAAAACAAATATATTATTACCTAACTAGTTTCTAGAACTATGTTTTTGTTTATTCTAATCTGAAGAAATACAACCTCAATTTTATGAGTTAACATATCTAAACAGTTACATATGAATAAAATATGTAATTATTTACTCTAAAAGGGTTAAAATCCCAAAATAATTCAAACTATCTTCATCAATACCAAAGTTATTAACAGTACCTTTCTAACTGAATTATTTAGCCTAGGGCAAGACTAACCATATACAACCACCCTGGAATAAATAATTTCAACAAAAACTATATTCTGCACTCCAATTAATGAATCATCATTTTGATGTCTTTTGACATAGCACTTCTCTCCTGTAAGCAGAAGATCCGTGTACCCCAATTAGCCCTCCTCATTCTCCCAACCATATTATGTGGGAGTGTGACGAAGGCACTTATTCCCCTGAGAGAGATATTTATTCTCTTTCACGGGTAAATTGTGATTACTTGCAAAAAATAATTTATACAATGTATCATCTAATCTCATATGTTTTTTGTTTACTCTTTACTCCAGAATTCACTGGTTTCTTTTCTATCTTTTCATCTCTTCAGTCCACACAGGTTGATCTGCAAAGTCAGCTCTGCATAACAAAAAGTATGTCAAAACTATTTGATCTGTTGCCATGGCACCACTGAATATACTTTCCCTGAATGTTCAGGGAATAAATGTCCCTCAAAAAAGGACCAAAGCCTTCCGTACTTTCCATAACAAGAAGGCTCACATAGTATGCCTCCAAGAAACACACTTCAGAGATTCTACTCCAAAATATATTTCTCCTTTTTATCAACAAATTTACACGGCTTCTGCCTGTACCAAACAAAGGGGAACTCTAATTGCATTTCACCGATCCACACCATTCACCTTATCATCAGAAATTAAAGACCCAGAAAGGTAGATACCTGATACTCATGGGTTATATAATGGATACAGCAATCACGGTGATTTCCTACTATGCTCCTAACAAACAACCTACACCATTCCTCTCACATATATTACAAGTGATTAATACACACAAAATAGGAACAGTGATAATGTGTGGGGATTCGAACCAGGTCCTCCTCCCATTTCTAGATAAATCACCTTTTACACCATCCAAAATAACCTCTAGATTACCTTTTTCTCAACTTCTTTCCAAATACAATCTGGTAGATTCGTGGAGAGAAAGTAACCCAATGAAAAAGAAATTCACTTATTTCTCGCACCCTCATCAAACCTTCACCAGAATAGATCATATTTTTCTAACAATAGGAATGATACCAGAAATTATTGCATCAGATATAATTCCGATTCCGTGGTCTGACCATAATGCAGTATACACTACTATAGCCTCAGCCATACCAAAAGCGCATGACCCAACGTGGTACTTACCGGACATAATGCTCAAACACCCACTACATCAGATGGCCATTGAACAAGCTTTAAAGGAATACATATCAATTAATAATACAACAGACATCTCCCCAATAACACTGTGGGAATCTCATAAGCCTGTCTTGCGTGGTACAATATAAAGACAAATGGCACTATTTAAACGGGATCGCAAAAATCTAGCAAAAAACTAGAACTCAGTTTTAATGCAGCCTACATATCATTCCAAGATAATCCATCTCAGAGTACAAACTCTCATCTGGAAAAATCTAGATTGGAATACGATCTATTTCTCACTGAGTCAGTTGATAAATCCCTCAAACGCTCCAAACACAATTTCTACATGAATACAAACAAACCAGGTACATATTTGGCTTGGGCATTAAATTCAACTAAATTCAACAAATCTTTCAAACCAATACTTTTGAAATTATCAAAAAATGTTTATACTTGTAATCCAGTTAAAATAGTCCATAAATTTCACTCACATCTCGCAACTTTATACAAGACAAACAATGAATTTAATCCTACAGAGGCTGAATCCTTCTTCTCAAAAATAACCTTACCTGAGTTGTCTCAGAATCAAAAAAGCAGTTTGGATGAGCCTATAACTATAGATGAAGTTGCTAACGCCATAAAAGACCTAAAACTTAACAAAAGACCAGGCCCAGACGGCTACTCGGCTTTATACTATAAAACATTCTCAGAAATACTCTCTCCCATTCTCACTGAAACTTTTAACAAACTTCTAGAAGGACATTCTTTTCGGCAAGAAACACTAATGGCAATTGTTTGTATGATCCCAAAACCCCTTTCTGATGATACTTCCTGTGTGAATTATCGGCCTATCTCTCTGTTAAACCTTGATATTAAATTATTAACAAAAATAATAGCAAAACGCCTCAATAGCATTATAGGAAAATTAATACATAGAGATCAAGTAGGCTTCATGCCAAATAGACAGACAGGCGATAATATACGCAGGGCAGTGTTATTGGCACATATTGCTAAAAAATGGAAAATCCCTTTATGTTTTCTACCTCTCGATATTAAGAGGGCATTTGACACAGTATCCTGGCAATATATGCAATATTCATTACAAAAATGGGGTTTTGGACCCCACTTTTTAACATGGATCAAAGCATTATATAATAAACCCAAAGCCTATATAAAATATGCTGGATACAAATCTGATGCCTTTAATATCGAAAGAGGTACCCGACAGGGTTGCCCATTATCTCCCTTATTATTTGCCCTTATACTCGAACCCATGGCCCAATACATCAGAACAAACCAAACTATAACTAGCATTGAAGTAGGAGGTATTACACACAAATTATGTATATTTGCAGACAATATATTACTTTTTCTATCATCACCACAGGTCTCTGGTCCTAACTTAATACCAGCTCTTGATGGATTTGCAGCCCTATCCGGCCTTATGATTAATCCTAAGAAATGCCTAGTGCTTAATATTTCGCTCACAAACATGGAATTGATCCCGGCTAGGGCTGCACTCCCATTCACATGGGCAGAAAAATCAATCCCATATCTTGGAATTCATTTAACAGCATCTCATTCTGACTTATTCTCAACCAATTATCCTCCTGTATTAAGACAGATCACAAATCTAATAAAACAATGGTCGCAACTTCCTTTATCCTGGATAGGGAAGATTAATGCAATCAAAATGACTATTCTACCCAAATTGCTTTATCTATTCAGAGTCCTCCCTATTCCAATTCCTTCCTATTTTTTGAGAATAGTACAAAAAAGAGCAACTTCGTTTATATGGGGCTCTTCTAAACCACGTATACCTATACACACACTACATCTTCCCAAAAATAAAGGAGACCTGGGATACCCTAATTTTACTAACTACTACAGAGCAGCACATTTGGCCAGTCTGTCCAAATACCATGCAAAACAGGAAATCCCATTATGGGTATTTATAGAGGCTTCAGAAAATTACCCTCTATTAATATCAAACTTGTTATGGCTTGATCCTAAAGACCGCTTTAAAATTCATAATCCCATAACTAAACACTTCTTATCTCTCTGGGATAAACTAAAAACCAAATATCAGTTACAATCTCCACACAATCCTCTCCTTTCTTTTATCAGAAATCCGGCCTTTTATCCGGCATGGATCTACCCAAATTCTTTCAAAGCTTGGACAACATCAGGCATTCAGACACTAAATGACTTCATAGCATCTAAATCATTCCTTTCATTCCCATCACTTAGAGAAAAATATGATCTACCAAACTCTGAGATATTTAAATATCTCCAATAAAAAATTTCTATACACCATTCCAAACACCATTATCCCAATTATCCATTTTTGAATCAATCTGTACAAAAGATCCATTTGCTAAAGGTACAATTTCATCACTTTATAATCAATTATATGGAGTAGTAAATCTTAATAGACCCTCTTATGTTCAGAGGTGGGAGGAGGACCTGGGACGAACTTTGGAAGACACGGACTGGTCTAACATGTGGCTCACATCTAAGTCATCTTCACCCAACATCTTAGCACTGGAGACAAATTATAAAGTCCTAACTTGCTGCTACCTTGTACCCGCTAGAGTGGCAAAATATTCACCTAATACCTCAGCTCTTTGTTTTCGAGGATGCCCAGAAATAGGCACACATTTACACATATGGTGGACGTGCCCAGTAATCCAAACCTTCTGGAAGGAAGTCTTCGTGATTGCATCTAAAATATTTAAAAAAATAATACAACCAGATCCTTGTATAACTTTACTTAATCTAAAACCGGAATGGTTAACACTCTCTCAATTCAAACTTATGATCCAACTAATAACGGCTGCAAAACAAACAGTGGCCAAGGCATGGAAATCTCCTACATTGGTACTAGCAGAAACAATTCACATAATGAATAATACAATGTCCCATGCTAAGATGGTAGCCATCGATCAAAATCAAATTCCAAAATTTAAAAAACTTTGGCATCCTTGGATAAAACAACAGTTCCAATCAAATTTCAATGACTCTGTCCTGTTGCCATGGTAACAGATTAAATGACTTACAGAGACACCCATTCTAAGGCTTCAAAGAGAACTAAAAAGAATAATAAACTGACGAGCGGGACAACCTTGTGGACCATACCTCTGCCTTTCTACCCTTTTTCTTCTTTCTCTTTCCTTTTCTCCACCTTACGATTAAAGCTCATTATCAGAATTTATTTGACCTATATACACTCTACCTGTAAACAATATGTATAGTAGGTATAAATCATTTAAATACCTACAAAAAGTAACTAAGGAAATGATATATATCTTTAATTTAGGTTTACGTGAACCCAATGTTTAATATTTGAAATTTCATGATATTTACCTATGCAAAACCCTACTGTAAAACAATGAGCTTACTTTATAGATCCTTGTAAACTTACTTTATGTATCTTTATAATATTGTATACTCAATAAACTTCTTTTGACAAGGAAAAAATTGTTTCCAAATCCCCATTTACCAAGGACATATTCCATATAAGGCCACGTAACCGAATCAAATGCTTTCCTTGTGTCTAAGGATACAAGGCAAGCTGGGATTTGTCTAGTTTTAGCCGCATTAATAAGTAAGAGTGCTCTCCTGATATTATCTCCAGCTTGGCGTTTAGGCATAAAGCCTGTTTGGTCTTTATGGATTAGTAGGCCAATAATATTATTCAATCTAGTGGCCAAAATTTTAGCAATTAATTTTATATTGAGATTAAGGAGGGATATAGGACGATAATTAGTCCAGGAGGTGGAGTCAGAATGTGGTTTGGGGATCATTGCTATTATAGAGGTGAGAGTCTCTGTTCTAAATGAGTTACCTTTAAGGATCGAATTGAAGGCTTTAGTTAAGACAGGTGTTAAGATTGATGCAAATTGTCTATAATATGTTGCCGAAAATCCATCTGGGCCTGGTCTATTACGTAATTTTAAAGATTTTATTGCGTTAAGGACTTCAGTATCTGTAATTGGACATTCAAGAAGATCTTTCTGTTGTTGATCAAGGTTAGGAAGCGTGATATTGGAGAACAGTGTGTCTGCTTTAGTTTTATCAAAATTTGAGGCAGAAGAATATAGTTTAGATAACTTAGAGCGAAAAATTTCAAGTATTTTCACTGGGTTACTGGTGTAAGATTCCCGGGATACTTTCAATCTGATAGGCGTATGTATATGTTGTGAATTTTTTAAAATTCTGGCCATAGGTGTATCAGGTTTATTTGCCCTGCAATATTGAACATGCTGGCGTTTACTTATAAGTTTATCTGCGGTATCAGTAAGAAAAAGATCTAGATCCAGGCGGGCTTTTTCTAGTTTGGTACTGTTGGTAGCATTCGGGGAGGTTTGAAAAGTTTGATGACAGTCATTAAAGGTAGATTCAAGTTTTGCAAACAACAGTTTGCGTTCTCTTTTAAGGTTAGTTGCTTGTTGTATCAGTCTACCCCTAATGACTACCTTGTGTGCCTCCCATAATGTAATAGCAGAGACATCGTCTGTATCATTGGATTTTAGGTAATCAGAAAGTGCTTTTTCAATCTCAACACGATGAGAAGGATGGGTCAGAATTGAATTGTTTATACACTAAGTGGTATCGTGTGATCTAGGAATTGTGGAAGCAATGGTAATGAATACTGCGCAGTGGTCTGTCCATGGAAAAGGAATGATTTTAGATGATATGATTTCTGGTTTCATACTTGACGGGATTAGAATATGATCTATTTCATTGATTCAGACTCATTCGGGCGATGGGCGTGACGTCTACACGGGGGAGGAGCCTAGCGTCAGCTCTGGCGGAGGTGCAGAGACAGAGCGTCCGAGGATGCCTCGTGGGGTGAGAGACCACAGAGACTCGGATTGGGACCGGCGGTACAGCCGCTCTCTGGACTAGATCACCTTGCCGCCTCGCCTCCCTCCCCCCCCACCGCAGACGTAGCAGCGAAAGGCTTCCCGGCGGGACCCCTTGAGCGGAAGAGCGGCGGCCGGGTCCGGAGCTATTCAGCCGCTTTGTGATACTAGAAAGCAAGTCCCTGTGAAGGGACCAGAGGCAGGGAGCTTCAGCCCAGCCGCAGCAGTGCGCTACCCCTTGCACCGGAATGGAAGGGAATAACCTAACTGCCTAATCTTAAGCTGCACCCGCAGTAGATGGACAGTATGGTGACAAAAGAGGAAAGGTATGAGAAGATTTAATGTCATATATACAACCCGCGTTACCTATGTTTCAACTAGCAGCATGAACTCTGAACTGTGTTTCTGTGATCAAAAGAGTGGGGCTGCCTGACGGGAGAGAGGAAAGCAGGAAGATATATGACTTTTTCAATACGGGTGTTTACTGACATTTTTTTTTCCCAGGGCAGTAAAGAGTTGGCCAAAATCAAGCTTTCCACTTATCTCTTCTCCCCGTAGAGGCCGCTCTACGTGAACAACTGAACCCCAGAGTGCCAGAGAGAGTCTCAATACCAGTTCCATTCAAAAATATCTAAAAGAAGCAAGCGCCAAAAGTCCGGGAATGGAGGCGAAACAATTAGGGACAAATGACAAGAAGAAAGAACAACAGAAGCAAAAAGGGGGTCAGGGGGACAGAACTCATGAAGAATCGGACTTTGAGGGGGCGTCTGCCTGGAGTTCCGCGGAGAAAATGTGATAAAAAACGAAATATCAAATGTCCGAGCCGATATGGGGCATCTTCTTCGCCGGGTAGAGGAGGTAGAGGAAATTTAGCAAATTGCGGAATGAAAATCGCATCATGGCATTTAGGATGGAAGAACAGGAAAACCAAAGCCGGCGACAAAATTTGCGCATTAGGTCCATCCCGGAGCAACAAAACGAGGATCTGGGGGAAAAGATGAAGAAAATCTTTAATCCTATTATGGGAAAGCGAGAAGATGAGGCCATTTGGATCGACAGGGTGCATAGAATAAGAAGGCCCCCCCCATGTAAAGCAAGACACCCCAAGAGACGTGATCGTTAAATTTCATCTATACGAAGACAAGGAAAGAATATGGAAGAACCTAAAGGGGGCCCCCCATAACGTTTGAAGACAAAGAGCTGCAGATATTCTCCGACTTATCAGCAGGAACTCTTGCACGAAGAAGACAGATGAGACCAATTTTGGAGCAGCTAAGGAAATCTAATCTCAAATATAGTTGGGGGTTTCCAACATCCCTGATAGTTTTAAAGGACGGAAGATCAAGCAGGATGAGATACTTGGAAGAGGCTCAGGACTTCTGTAACAGTCTGGGTATCCCCATCCCAGATATGTCGCAAGCTGTATGATTGAGAGACCTTGAGGGCTAAAATGTTAGTTTTTTTTTTTTTTTTTTTCCTCTTGGCTTCTCCCTTTCGGCCCGCCCCCCCTCCCCCTTCCTCTCCCTTTCGGGGGGGGGTGGGGTTTGGGGGTTGGTTGTTGATATAGGTGGCCTCGAGTTATGATACAAATATATGGGATGGGGGTTGCGGCGGGAGGGGTCACTGTCAATTGTCTCTGCTGGGGGGGTGGGGGGCGGGGGAGGGGGATGGGATAGGGGTGGAAACAACTAGAGGCGGGACCACCGGACAATGGAGATAAGGTACACCTCATACCCTCTTTCCCCTTGGGAGGGAGGGGAGACGTTAGATGCTGTCGCTGGAGCTTCACCCTGGGGAGGGAGTTCCGTAGATTGGAATGGGAGAAATTCCAAGTCAGGGGATTTAGGGTGTCAATCTCACCATTGGGGGGGGAGGGGGAGAAAGGGGGGTGCGGGGGGGAATTGGGAGGGGAGGGCGGGGTGGGGGGTTGGGAGGGGAGGGCGGGGTGGGGGGTGGGGAAGGGGGGCGGGGGGGGTACCGCAGGACGTGCTCGGAGGAGCCGGGGATATGATAGAAGACCAGGCTATCAGTTATGCTAGAGCTTAGACTCATTTCGTACAACGTGAAAGGGCTAAACTCGCCTAGTAAAAGACATAAAATATTAAAGGAGCTGGAACATCTGAGGGGTGACATAATTTTCCTACAAGAGACACATCTGACCCTTGACACCAGAATAAGGCTTTTCTCCGCTAGGTTCCCCCACTGGTTCTATGGAGACTCTCCTGACAGGGGGTCGAGGGGAGTTGCTATTGGACTTTCAAAGGTCACGAACTTCTCCCTAAGAGAGAGAATGATAGACCCTGACGGCCGTTTTATTTTTTAAAAGGTAAACTGGGACCTAAATTGATTACATTAGCAAACGTATATTGTCCCAACAAGAAGCCCACGTTTTTTTTGGGTCAGATATTGAAAAAACTGTCAGAGTTTGGAGAAGGGGAAGTGGTCTTGGGAGGGGACTTAAACTTTTGCCTCGACCCGGAGCTGGATGGTACGTCCCGTGCCCAGGGGACAGGGAAGGTGTCACTCAGGGCCATCAGGCGCAAGCTACATCATAGTCATTTAATGGATGTCTGGAGGCTGCAGCATCCTAACGAGAGAGATTACACCTTCTTCTCCCCTGTGCACGGGACCTACTCCAGACTGGATTATTTCTTTGTAGACCATAGTTTGCTGGATTGGATTAAAGAAACAAAAATAGAAGTAACGACCCTGTCCGATCACTCGCCGATCTCGATGCGGATTAAAATACCAGAGGCGCAAGGGCGACTCTGCTCATGGAAATTGAACGAGGAACTACTGAGGGATCCTGGAATAGTGGAGAGATTACAGGACGAGGTAGACTTTTTCTTTAAAACAAATGACACGGGGGATGTGTCACCAGCCATATTATGGGACACACATAAAGCCTATATCAGGGGCATCATGATGTCAATAGGTGCAGGTTTGAAAAAAAAGAAAAGAGAAGAAAGAGGAAAGTTGATAGAGGAAATTTTTTCCTTGGAACAAGCACACAAAAAAACAATGGGCCAGGACCTAGACGGTTATCATTTATTAGTCGCCAAGAGGGAGGAGCTAAGGGATATGATGGAGCAAGAGGCCAAGAGAGCTATAAATGCTATAACCAGGAACAACTACTTCTGGGCTAATAAGCCCAGTAAACACCTGGCCAGAATAATTAGGAAAAAGAGAAGTAGAAATTATGTAGAGAAAGTACTCAGCAAAGGAGGGGAAGAGAGAGTGACCAGCAACGCCATAGCAGAAGAATTTAAAAAGTTTTATGGGGATCTTTACTCGATAGGGCAACAGGGGCCAGGAGATACTGCTGGATCAGACAGGGGTAAGGAATTTTTGAAGGAGGCAGGACTAGGGGGCATGTCAGTTGAGGACAGTGACCTACTGGACAAACCCTTAGAAGAAGAGGAAATACTGGCAGCTTTAAGGGATTCTCTGAAGGGGAAAAGTCCAGGCCCGGACGGCTTCACCTCTTTCTATTTAGAAAAAATGAAACATATTCTGGTCCCGAGGCTATGCCGATTCTGGAATTATCTCGGTACCGGATGCGAAATGTCAGCTGAAGCTTTAACCGCCACAATCACCCTAATTCGGAAGGAAGGGAAAGACGCTAGGTTGTGCTCTAGTTATAGACCAATCTCCCTGCTGAATGTCGACGTTAAGCTATACGCAAAAGTTTTGGCGAACAGACTGAAAGAGAAAATGACAAAATTAGTGCACCCGGATCAGGCAGGTTTTGTTAATGGGAGACAGTGTAGGGACAACGGAGTTCGGGCGGTGTTATTATCAGAAGTTTGTAAACTTGGTGGGCCCCCAGCTCTATTCCTGTCAATTTATGCTGAAAAAGCATTTGACAGGGTAGACTGGGGGTTTATGATGAACACTTTAGAAGCCCTGGGGTTCGGACAGAGGTTCATCTCCTGGGTCAAGGTCCTTTATAGTAACCCGGCAGGGATGGTGAGAGTTAATGGGGCGATATCAAAGCCCTTCAGGATGTTCAATGGAACAAGGCAGGGATACCCCCTCTCCCCTCTTCTGTTCGTCCTGACCCTCGAGCCACTGTTGTCTGCTATCCGTAACAACCCGGACTGCAGGGGTATAAAGGTCGGAACAGAGGAACATAAACTAGCGGCTTTCGCCGATGATGTTTTGTTCTTCATTACAAATCCCAGAATAACCCTCCCCAATATACTTCAGATTATTAGAAAGTATGGAGAAGTCTCGAATTTTAAAATAAACTCCAGTAAATCTGAATGCTTGAATATCAACATAGGTAAGCAAGAAAAGGATCACCTGGCTGCTGTCTTCCCTTTCCCTTGGAAAGAGGAGATCGAGTACCTGGGGATTAAATTAGCCAACACCTTTAATAGATTATTTGTAAAAAATTTTATTCCTATGTTAGATGACATCAGGCAAGAAGTGAGAAGACTACAGGCCAGACCCCTCTCGTGGTTTGGGCGAGTTAATGCGATTAAAATGAGTCTAACGCCCAGGATTTTGTTCAAATTCCAGATGCTGCCCATCCCTCTACCAGGATATTATTTAAAAGCCCTCAGGAGTCTAATAAGCGAAGCTGTCTGGGGTGGCAAAAAACCACGCATTGCTTGCACAGTATTAAGTAGGGGGAAAAAAAAAGGTGGAATAGCATTACCAGACTTCAATAGATATTATAGAACAGTAGTGCTGTCACGGATTACGGAATGGAATAAAAAAGATACGGATAAACGTTGGGTCCACATTGAGCACTTTTTGAGTAACACGAATCTAGGACAGGCACTCTGGAACCCCCCAAAATTTAGAGCACTGAGCACTTACACATCTTTATTAACGTTTAACACATTTAAATATTGGGATATGATACACTTCAAGAACAAATGGTCATATAACTCACCACTGATACACATAAAAAATAATGTTTTTTTTGAACCAGGGAGGAGGGAGGTGGGAGGGAATTGGCTGAAGGGTGACTTTGTACGATTGAAACACTTTTTAAACAAGGGGCAAATTCGCACATTTTCAGAATTAAGTATAGAACCTAATCTATGGGTAATGAATAGGTGGAGGTACCTCCAGCTCTCCCACTTCATTGAGAGACTTCTGAAACCTCTCAGGAGCATGGAGGAGCTCAGACCGTTTGAGCAGCTTTGTACAAAGGAACAGACAGGAGGGGAGATAACGCAAATATATAAGATCCTGGGAACCGAGGGGGAGCTGGAGGCACCCCCTTACATTAAAAAGTGGGAACAGGAACTGGGGTCACAATGTAATGGAACTGTGATAGATAAGATCCTGAGGATGGCCCATTACGTAGCAGTTGACACCAGAAGAACAGAAAGCCACTTTAAATGCCTTGCAAGATGGTATGCCACCCCAGACAGGGTAAGCAAAATGGATAAGACTAAATCAAATACTTGCTGGAGGGGTTGTTCAACCTCAGGAACAATGGCCCATATTTGGTGGGAGTGTCCTACCATAAAAATCTTCTGGAAAAAAATACTAGGTTTGATAAAAGACATTACAGGGAAAGTAATAGTAGAGGACCCATGGGTCTGCCTATTCCACGGGACCTCGGACTCGGTAAAGAACTACAAAACCTCCCTGATCCCTATAATGCTCGATGTAGCTAAGAGACAGATAGCGTCGAACTGGCTGAACGCCTCGAGCCCCTGTACTCGAGAATGGTTGTTCAGCCTTAATGAGGTATACAATGTCGAGCGTTTAGACAAGGGAGGAGTCGAACCTGAAGAGGAGGATCATTTAGGGAAATGGGCAGCTTGGATCAAGTTTAAAGGGACCTGGGGTTATCTGGAGGAGATTGTTGGCCCAGCATAATCGTATAAGCACTTTCTCCTCGACGAGCATTGTCCTGAGGGGTGGGGGAAGGTGAGAGTGGGCTGGGGGGTAGGAGGGGATAACCTGTCACTTGTCATATATTTTAATGTGGATGTGTATGAAGAATTATCCCCTAAATGATAAATAAAGAATAAAAAAAAAAAAAAAAAAGAATATGATCTATTCGTGAAAAAGATTTATGCGGATAAGAATAATGAGTGAAGCACCTACTAATAGGGTTCATCTCTCGCCAAGTATCTACCAGGCTATGAGTGGTGAGTAGATGTTGAAAAGTTAGGTTTATTGAGTTTATGGTAGGTCCAGTGGGAGATTTATCTAAGAACGGGAAAATAGTAGCACTAGAATCCCCACAAATACCAAACTTATGTACTTCCATAAGTTGAAAAAGGTGGGATAAGAAAGCAGTTGGGCGTTTGTTAGGGGCATAATAAGACACAATAGTAATAGGATTATCAGAAATAAATCCTGTTAGGAGAACATATCGTCCTTCAGGGTCTGTTATTTTGGATACAAGGTTAAACAGAGTGGAACGGTGAAAACCAATGAGAGTTCCGTGCTGTTTAACCGTAGCTGAAGCAGTGTAGAATTCTGGATATGATGATGAAAGAAATTTGGGATAAACTTTGTCAGTAAAATGCGTTTCCTGCAAACATATAATATTAGCTTTTTTCACAGCAAAAGAGCGTAAAGCCTTGGTTCGCTTATGTGGAGTATTAAACCCCTGTACATTTAATGACAAGATATTTATAGGAGCCATAAAACAACGAATGCGGATATTATAGCATAACAAGCAGAGTACTCACCGAGAGCCAGGATCATCAACCCGAGAGTCAGGAGGGAATAGACACAGTGCTGACTGTGAGGTAAAGATTTTCCAGTGTATTTACCGCTGTGCTGACTGTGAGGTAAAGATTTTCCAGTGTATTCACCGCTGTGCTGACTGTGAGGTAAAGATTTTTCAGTGTATTCACCGCTGTGCTGACTGTGAGGTAAAGATTTTCCAGTGTATTCACCGCTGTGCTGACTGTGAGGTAAAGATTTTTTAGTGTATTCACCGCTGTGCTGTGGGGGAGAGGATGCCGCCGCCATTCCAGCCACCAGCCTGTGTGCCATTTCCTTCGTTTTTCCTGCTTTAATTTTCGTTTTAGGAGCTCTCAAGACCATTGTCAGTGAAGCTGACAGTATTAGGTAGGATTTTCTGCAGTTTTGGGATACTTGCTGGTTCACTGGGACCTGCAGTCCTCCGATGAAAACTCCCGAGGAGCGGAGCTCTAAGGTGACATTACCTTCACCTCAGGCTGCCGCACATGAGCTTATTATACTTTTAGCCCTCTCTCTTTTTGTACCTGTATTTCATTCCTTTGTGAACATCATCTGGTTGTATGCAATATTGTCCAGTGGCTGTGTATTATAACGATCAGTAGTGCATCCATTCTCCTCTTTCTTTTTACACTCAGTTTACCATATTAATTGTGATATTATGGGGATGTTAGATGACTGTCTGATTGACGATCCTCATATCCTGTCTATGCTGTTTAAAATAAATGTACGGGAGGAGTTTTTTTTGCCATTGATCATATGCAAGCTAGTTGTATGTTGAGGTATTTAACCCTCACTTATAGCCACATCAATGCATGCCACCGGACAATGCATATTTTGAACCAGTTTGTATATGTTTATATATGATGCCTTTGCATCTCAACATATATGTCTTGAATTTTTAGATTATTATTGATCCAACTATCAAGGCCCTGTATATGGTCCGACGTCCACAAGACCATATTGGTGATTCTGGCATCGCCTTATAGTCACTGGATGTGACATTTTTCTGCTCTCTCTGATGTTGCCGTTACCTTTTCGGTTAATGCCAGGATGTTTTGGTGAGCACTTTAATAAAATAAAATATTGTTAACATTGCTAATACAATTTTTAAATCTTGTTTATTTTTGATACTAATGCTATATCTTTTTACAACTTGGACATTGATATAGAAGCATGGTGAACAGCCCCGAAGAACCAGCTAACTAGTCTGCGAAACACGTCGGCTATCCATACCCACAAGCATCTGTTCAAACTCTTGGAACCGAGTATCAACTTTGGTCACAAACATATATGACTGAATATTATTATTGTATCTATGTTAATCATGTACACCTTGTAATAAATTATATATTTTTTTCGATTTACCCCTCTGTGGTTGTGTTTACCCTAGTGACATAAATATGCATCTGTGAAAATTCCATCATTCTTTGAGGGATAGATTTCTTCTTTCTCTCATTTTCCTCTTGGTTTTAATTTGTTTCTCATACTGTTTAATTATCTTTTATCTAGAATCTGTATTTATGGTACCACCAAATTCACTATGGGAGAAATGATAGAAACTAAAAGATAATCTCCACTTGCCCTGAGAACCAGCCCATCATGCTGCATATAATGGGAAAAGAATAGTTCTAGAAAAGAGGGAATCCTTTCCTGCCCAAATGCAACTGGAGTTGCCAACAATCAATTGAATGTAATGTGGAATTCTGGGTTTCTTGTTTCTTTTCTTTTCTTTTTTTAAGGATATTCAAATGAACAAAAATATTGTTCAAATATAATGTCTGATGGATGCCAGTATAGGTTTGAGTTAGTGCTGCATTTTTACAGAGACAGATTTCTGTTATGCCTTAACCTTTAACACTCTGCTAGAACAGCCCTTATAAGGTAATGAATTGTGATCAGTATACTTCAGGGAATCATTTTGCAACCATGCATTTACTTATCACGGTATTAAAATATGATGCATCATAATAAAATTCAGAACAGTGCTTTTGACTGATATTGCTGTCAAGCCTTTCTGTTCTCTGCAATACTGCACAATCACTGAAAATCCCATCCTGAAATAACCACTGCGTTCTACAGAAAATTTTTCATAAAAACTGGTACACATCTGTTGTACATCAGTCCAGATATTCCAGTTAAAAAATGATAAAATGGTCTCATAGGAGAGCAGTATGAAAACTCCTACAAGCTTTAAGCAGACACTGATAAAAGTCACAAGACTGCTATATACTGGGAGAAAAGGTATTTAGCAATTTATATTGACTAAAACTATTGCATTTCCATGTTCTGTGTACTGTGGGAGACCAGATATAGTGCATGCAGGGTCCTGGGTTTAGTAACACTTTAACTATCTTCCTTAGAATAAAGTGTAGCGATGATGGACTATAATCATAATACAGTATGTTTCCTCGTCATTCTCTATCTGTAGTTGTGTCTCTTTTATTGTGGGCACCAGTGACTGTCATCATATTGGTGAGCCCAAACCGATGGATTGTGGGATTAGTAGTCTTTCTGACCAGCGATTCCATTGCCTAACCATACACCGGGACTACACATCCCAGGGATCCTTGCTACCAGTCAAGACTTCTGGGAAAGCCTATAAAGGAGACCAGAGATCCGGCCCACGCTCTCTTCTTCCTGGGCCTTGTGAAATGCACACCTCTCCGTGACGGGGAGAGAGAGGTTGCAGCCTACCACGTGGTGTTCAAGTGATTCCAACCTGGCCTCGGAAGGCCCAACTCTGCTTGCTGTTCGTCAGACATCTACGCGGCACCAACTCAGTAGCTCAACATCACATCCATCCACGCTCTGCATCATCGTTGGCAGTTCCATTGACGGACATCTATTCCCGGGTCGCTGTCTACAAGGCATCTAATTCAGTTGTCACGTACCAGGCTGGAGGCTGAGGTGACGAGAGGGCCCCCCTTGCGGCTGAGTGCAGAGTACCCCTGGAGTTGGGGACAGAGTGTGCTATGCCCAGAGATGCACGGGTTGTCTGCCAGTGAAGCTGTCTGATGGTTCCAGGAGTGGACACCCAGAAGCAGATAAGGTGGTCACAGCCAATGATTCCCTGGAGGTACTGGTGGATCTTAACAGGGGGAAAAATAGAGATGTTGTCAGAAGCCAGGCCGGGGGTCAAACACAGGAAGGCAGTCAGAAGCAGAGGCTGGAGGTGTAGTTGTGATCAAACAAAGAAAGACAATCTGGAACAGACAAGAGCAGGTCCGTGAAATAAGCCAGGTTCAGATCCAGGAGAGAAGCCAGAGCAGGTCAGGGTAAGCCGGGTCGGTAACAGGTAATCAAACAGGAGCAAGAAACACAGGAACACAGGATACAGAGCTGACGACAATCCAGTGATTTATGAGAGCAATTGGAGTCCTTATATAAGCCAGCAAAACACTGGTAATTAGCAAGTTTTGCGTACGCACGTGAGCTGTCGCTACGTGCGTTCGCCATTATGTGCCGATTGCTAATGCAAATGCATGGATTCGAGCGGCCATAAAGTATATTGGCATATCTGCCAGTTCTTCTCTGGTTTCTTTCCTGACATCGGTTAAGTCGTTGGTGAGTGGGAAATTGCCCAGTTTCTGCAGTTTTTCCCTGGTCACTGTATTTGAACACTGTGTACAGACACCCTTACCTTGGGAACACTTTACTGAAATTCTGTTTGAACACTGTGCATAGGCACCTTTACCTAGAACCATTTCAAGGAATGCCATTAGCCTGTTTAAGCCAGTCAGTCTGTTAATACATCACTGTGCCTTATTGGATATAATCTAATGAGCTCCAACTGCCGGTAAAGACTATTAGGCCTGCACCTCAGACATTGCTGTTGCTACTATTTAAAGGGCTCTATACTATCCTTATTCTGTCAGATCTCTCATTAGGATTCAAAGGTTGAATAGGCCAGCTTGGGGTTCCCTTTAGAGTGAAACCAATTGCATTAAACGTTTAACCCTTTATTGTCCTACAGGTCATGCTTCAGTTGGTATCTCATTGTACATATATGTGTATTATATCCTTCCATTGTTAAACTGTTCTTAAGCTGTCTTTGGGGGAATTCCTCTGCCGAGTCTGGGCTGTTATCCAGAACTCGATTGATCTATTGCCCTTCCCTTTTGTAAATTAATACTACTTTGCCTACTTCAGTAAAAGCTGAGATAATACAAATACATTGACTTGTGTGATATGTCATTTAAAGGTGCTTGTGAAAGATGTCTGAATGCAGAGTGTCAGGTGGGTTGGAAGGTTCACAGGGTCATGGCGATGCAGATGAGCAGGTGAATCCAAGCAGTCCTCAAGGGGACCATGCTACAAGAGTATAACTAAAGGTAAAACTGTTTTTTATTTGTAGTTGTGAAGGTTAAAACCACTATCAGATTGTTATTGCTCTCTGGGTCCCATGGGGGAGAGCAGTGTTGCCAACCGCCCACTAATTTACGGGCAGCCCGTAAATTTCCTCCCATTTTCGGGGTGCCCGTGAATGTCCGTTATGGGCAGCCAGTGCCCATAAAAAAGATGGCTGCAGGCTGCCATGCAACTGCGCATGCACCGTTCCAAAGCCTGCAGGGCTCAGGAAAGATCATCCAAGCTCGACTGGGCAGCGCATGCGCAGTAACGTAATGTTGCCACCTTGCGCCATTTTTAAACGGAAGCCGCCACTCGTTCTTCTCGGCGGTTCAGCGGGGGGCAACGCAACGGTGCAGAGAGAAGCCATGTGATGGGCCACAGGAGGACATTACTGGGGGGGTGAAGTCGGCCCGGTAGAGGAGGACACTGTGCCTGACTGACTGGAGAGATGAAAATGACACAGTCACAGTGAGTGACAGAAGGCAGACACTGTCACTGACTGATGTGGAGACAGGTATAATAATATGAAGGGGGACGGTGGAGAAAACTACCATGTCCACAGCCTTTAACAATCTCCTGCCCGCAGCCTCTGACCATCTCCTGCCCGCAGCCCCTGACCATCTCCTGCCCGCAGCCCCTGACCATCTCCTGCCTGCAGCCTCTGACTATCTCCTGTTCCTTTATCCTGTCCGCAGCCTCTGACCATTTCCTACATCATGTCTGCAGTCTCTGAGGGGGAGTCGGGAGAGGAGTCATGAGTGGGAGTGCCGCCGGGATCATGGGGGTCACGGGAGAAGTCAGACGTGTGTGGTCTGTGGAGAGGAGACCATAGGAAAACCAGAGCCGTCAAGCTGGAGCCATCTGACTGAGCCCTGCACGATGCACCTGAGAGGAGGTCAGTGACAGCACCGCCAGGCCAGTCTGGGGGTGTTGCTGATGTAAGGGGAGTGAATACAATAATGTAAGGGGCACTGATATAAAGGTCCCCCCTATATTAGTAACTCCCCTTACCTTAGTAATGTATTGTACTGTATTGTAATGTACTGTATGCGGAAGGTGGTCTCTAGTCACCAGAGTGCCCCCCACATCAGAGTTCCTGGCATTCCCCTTTACATCAAAGGCATTCCCCTTTACATCAGAGTCTGCAGGATTGCCCCTTACAGTGAAAGGGTAATGCTGCAGCCCCCGATGTAAGTGGGAACTCTGATGTAAAGGGAATGCAGTGGACTCTGATATAAGGTGGCCTCTGGTCACCATAGCCTCCCCTTACATCAGATTTCCCCCTTAGATCATGATTTCAGCATTCCCCTTTACATAAAAGTTCCCTTTCACTGTAAGGGGGATCCCTGCGGACTCTGATATAAGGGGTGAACCCAGTGCTGGCTGGGTTATAGTAACCTGACCTTCATGTCAATGGAGAAATGTTTTTTGACTTTTGTTTAACTTAAACACATTGCTAATAGCACTAGCTATGTGTTTATAGTTCAAATATTTATACTTGCACTGTTTAGCACTGAAAACAGTAATTTTAGGTACTTTTTTGCAGCGCCAGTAAAAAATGTGGCTCTGTCAGTAATTTTCATGATGTCTGCCAGTAAAAAATTGGTGCCGTTTGTAAATTTTGGCATCCTGCCAGTAAATTTCACCTCAGGGGGTTGGCAACACTGGGGGAGAGTCACTCTTTCTAAGGCTGGCCATACACAAGTCAGGAGGATCCTGAGGATGGATGGCCTGGGCTATGATTTCTTCATGGCTCTTGAGGGTATAATCACACTACAGAGGGCTCACCAGGGTCTCAGAGGGATGCCAATTGTTCAGGCAGCTGGAAAACATCATAGCCACCAGGCCACATTTGGCCATGACTCCTATGCATATATTTAAAGATGTAAAAATGTCATAGAGAAATTCTATGTTCAGCCATAATTTTAGGTGTATGAGAAAAGCAATGGCAATGCTGTAGATGTGTAACTGTTCACTGTCTGTTGTTATGATACGTTTTTAGTACATGTTGGGAGGTTGGGAGCATGCATCCCCCTAGGGGCCATTGAGGGATACTGCAAGCCATGAAAGTTATACATTTAACTTACTCCATGTGGGCACAAGGCCCCTTTCACACTGATGCGGTGTGATATGACCACACCCTGGATGTAGCTGCATGCAGGACTTTTGGTGTGTTTTCAGAAAGTGCACCAAAATCATGGGACATAATAGAACTCAATGGGAAAGCACAGCTAACCTGCACCAAACACGCATGTACATTGCGCTATACACACAGTGCTACCAAATTGCATGGCATTAGTGTGAAAGGGGCCTTACACTCTCAGGCCAGGGGCCACCTTCCATCATAGCCCCACACGCTTACAGAAGAGCCACGTAGCTAGATTTGTTCCTATCTGCACCAACAATAGACTCCATAGCATTTTGAGAAAGTAATAATTAGTCCTTACCTTTACCAGCCTGAACATTTGTCTGGACATGTTTGCCCTAGACACACAGGGAAGCCACTGCACTTTTGTTCACATGGTCTTGTACAACGTGACCACAGGCCGGTCCATAAGCAGGACTTGTTTCACAGCATACTCCAATATGAAGGCCCTATAGCTAAGTGGGGAATATGAAGTAATAACAGTTTCCTCACTACCAAATAGACATGTTTCATACGAATCGAAAATTCGTACGAACTTCGGAAAATTTGTTCATTCGGAAGCATCCGAAATACGAACTTCTATGCTTACGAATTGTATACGAAATACGAAATTTCGTTGACGAATTTCGGTTCCAAATTCCGTTACAACGGAAACGTGACTGGTGTTTTGTTGACCAATCAGAGGTTTTCTTCTGCTGCTGATTGAGGGTTGGGAAAATTAAATTTTTTATTATGGTAGTGGGAGACTGGTACTGGTAGTCGATGGGAGATTAATAAAATAAGTATGTTCGTTAATATCGTTTTATTATTGTCATAATAATTACGATTATTCGTTATGATGAAGATAAAAACCCAGGAGGTCAGCACAGGGATGGTGGGAGCCCCTCATAATGAGCACAGCAGGGGTACAGCCCCAGGAGGAAGTCAGCACAGGGATGGTGGGAGCCCCTCATAATGAGCACAGCACAGGGATGGTGGGAGCCCCTTCATAATGAGCACAGCAGGGGTACAAACCCAGGAAGTCAGCACAGCACAGGGATGGTGGAAGCCTCCTCATAATGAGCACAGCAGGGGTACAAACCCAGGAAGTCAGCACAGCACAGGGATGATGGGAGCCCCTCATAATGAGCACAGCAGGGGTACAAACCCAGGAAGTCATCACAGCACAGGAATGGTGGAAGCCCCCTCATAATGAGCACAGCAGGGGTACAAACCCAGGAAGTAAGCATGGCACGGGGATGGTGGGAGCCCCCTCATAATGATCACAGCAGGGGTACAGCCCCAGGAGGAAGTAAGCACAGCATAGGGATGGTGGGTGCCCCTCATAATGAGCATAATGAGTCAGACGACTGCCATATTGAGAAAGATTCTTTTTGCTTTTTAAATTCATCATAACGAACATTCGTAATTGTTACAAAAAGTTAACGAATCCAAATTGAATTTCGGAAACGAATTATGAAATATGAATTAACGGCTAATACGAAATGGAACGGAACGAAACAAAACAAATTTATTGGCGACGCATATGTCTACTACCAAATCCCCCATCACTTGTCACCACTTCCACTGCCTGCTGGTTGCTACTTCTTCTTGTTGCACCTTTTCTCCCCAACCATAAAGATTGACCAAATGTTCACTTGAAGACACATAATCACAAGGGTTAACCTTCTTGCACTTGTTAAAGCAGAGTTCCATCCAAAAGTGGAACTTCCTTTTTAAGCACACTTCCTCACCCCCTTACATGCCACATTTGGCCTGTCATTTTTTGGGGGGGTGGGTACCTGGTTTTGACAGATACTTCCTGTCTCACTTCCTGCTTCTGTCGTCTCGCTGCCTAGGCGACTCCTTCTCTCCCCCTAGGTGGGCCCTCCCTCTGTGCAATCTTCTGGGACACATCACAGGCCCCAGAAGATTGCCTGGCCACTAGGAGAGCGCAGCGTGAATCTCGCATGTGCAGTGCGCAACCAGCTGTGAAGCCGCAAGCTGTCACAGCTTGGTGCCCACACTTGCAATGACGGTGCCGCGGAGAGGAGGGGTAGAGGAACGAGGCTTTGTGTGGCCACATCGCTGGACCGTTGGACAGGTGAGTGTCTGTTTAATAAAAGTCAGGAGCTACAGTTTTTGTAGCTGCTGACTTTTAATAAATTTACAAAGGAGTGGAACTCCACTTTAAGGTATGACTGCTCTTCTGTTGAGGTTCTGTGAAGATGAATCTTCACTTTCAATTCCCAGTTCTTAAGATACACCATGACTACACATGTTATACATCATAATTCTTTTCCCAGTGATGAACACAGTCAACTGTTTCTTTTAGCAATACTTCTCTCTTTACTAAGGGGTCTTGTACATTACAACGGAGGTAGTACATTTCAAATAGAACATCAATTGCATTTACATGCCTGGATATCAAACTCAATTGGCTGTGCTTTTCTTTTTCTTTGTTGTTGCTTCGTTATGCTGCTAATTAATGGTGCTGTTCACAACTGTTAATTTAGGCAGTTCTTAGTACGTAGTCCATGCTTGTCATTGCCCAAATTTACAATTTGAGGAGAGAGCAGTATCCAAAGCAGATCACATCAGACCTAGGTCCTCTGCATACAGCTAAGGTGGACTACAGTGGACCACCCAGACCAATTTGGTTCCCCTTAATTTATACCCTACACAATGGGAAATGACATACTTGCAGGTGAACCACAAAAATCACAAGAACAAATCAACCCTTGCTAGCACCAGCCAATTTCTAATGTTACATTGCCGAAAACATTTTTTAGTGGCAAAACATAATACACAGTAGGCACCTGCCTATATACATCCTATTTAAACTGGTTGTAAAGGCACATGGTTTTTTACCTTCATGCATTCTATGTTACTAGGACATAGCGTGACGCCCAACCTCTGTAAAAAGCCACTAACATGGCCTTTTAACCATGTGATCGATCTTGTCCAATCACAGCGGGTCACATCTAAATACAGAAGTGCCGGTAATCATCTCTCCTCGCCTCCCACTGACAGAGTGTTTGGTGAGGAGTGCCGATCAGTGGCATCTCCTCGCAGGGGAGAACAGGGCAGGTAATCAGCGCACTGATCAAGCATGCCCTTGGATAGCGGATGACAGCCCAACTGAAGGCTTTGGCTACGGCGGCCTGGGACTGTTGTATGTAAAGCTGACAGGGGACCCTAACTTTGGGAGTGATTTGGAGTGGCGGTTGGACGAAATCATGGATTTCAGAGAAGGGCTACTGAACGTCTCAGAAGTGCACTGGGCACTGAAAGATATAGAGTTTCTGGCCATGCAGGAATGGGAGCTGGAGACCGCCTACAGACGGCTGATAGACTCTGTTTAGTGCCAGGGCTGGGCTCCCTTTGCCTGGGACTATCAGGAAATACCAGTTGAGAACTCTGAAATCCTGGCTAAAAAGTCGGCAAGGTGGCATAGTAACAGTGTGCTTTGCCCACCTGCCCTTGCAGCTATGGGCGCGGAGGTCTTATGGCAGATGCGGCAAGTGCTGACCTTGACGATCCTGTTTCTGCATGGGATGATCTTGGATGGGGGAATGTGCCTGTCCAGCAGCATGCAAGAGAATCTGCAGTGGAAAATATGGATATTGCCATCCCCAAAGCTGAAGTGCTGACAACAGGGCAGAGCTCTGCTAACCTCTGCCCAGCACCGATAGCATCTTCTGGGTTCCAAAGACAGGAGATGGTGAACCTCTATCCCCAGATACCAGTTGCAGAGACAGGGGATTTGATAGACTTCTCTGCTGAGGAAGAACAACCTGATGAGCCTCCAGCAGAAAAGCTGGTATCAGGGCCAAAGTTCACTGTGCTCTGCCCAGCACCAACGGCAGTATTTGTGGAGTTGCAAGGAACTTCCCCAGCTGAAGCACTGGTCACCAGACAGAGGGTCCAAGACCTCTGCCCCACACCTGTGGCAGTTCCAGAGGCTCAGGGTGAGAAGGTGGCAATCACTTCCCAGCAGCAAATACAGGGGTATAAAGGACAGGAGGTGTTTGTCGTCCCTTCCCAACAGTTGGCCAGGGTGGAGGAAGCAGTCTTTCCTCCCCACCAAAGATCCATGCACCTGCAAGACAGTACCAGAGACATGTTGTCCCAGCAGCCAGATGAGGGAATGAAACAGGAAGCAGCCAGCTCACCTCCCCAATGGCAGCTACACAGTTTGGGAGTGGAGGAATCCAGCCTCCTGACCCAACAGTTAGCCGGAGAAGAGGATGTGGAGTCCCCAACTGAAGTGCTGGCAACAGGGCAGAGTGCTACCAACCTTTGCCCAGCACCGGAAACAACTGTGGAGATCCAGGGAGCCGGGGCAGTCGGCCCCTCTTTCCAGTGACAAGCTGATGTAGTGAAGCTGCTACTCCAAGCTGAATCGCTGGCAACAGGGCCGCTGGCCTCTGCCTAGCACCTACAGTTTCTTCTCAGCTTCAAGGAACTGAGGCAGTGGGCCTCTCTGCCCAGCAACAGGCCAAGCCATGGAATGGTAAACACCACCCAGCTGAAGCGCTGACAGCCGGACAGATTGTCAATTACCTTTTCCCCACACCTACTGAGGTCAACTATTCCTTGCAGCCAAGAAATGAGATCATGCAGACACTCTGCCTGACTAATGCATGTCCAGAACAGGTGGAGGTCTGGGACCTTGTTAGTCAACTTTTGATGGGGGAGAAATGTGACAAACTCACCCGGGACAGAGGCTTTTGGAGTGGACTGAATGCTAGCCTCTTGCCTACCGATTATGGGCCCTGGCATTTGAGAGAATAGTGCGCTTTGTGAGCTGTATGCCTGGGGACACTTGAGGTGGTTTTACTTTGGATTTGGGTCCTTGTCCCCCAGGACACACAGACTCTGGGAACCCTGTGTATGCTATATTGGAAATGGTGATTGGGAGGGTATGTCTTGGATTGCTTAAAATGGCACAGTATTATTTATCCACAATAGCTCCCAGGATATATGTAAAGACTATTCTTGGTTTGTTTGATTCTGAACTCAACATGTTAGTTGAGAGAGCTGATCACATTGGCCTCTAGAACTGGGTAGGAGTTGGACAGTCTACTCCTACTATAGTTTTTTGCCTACTAGGCTCAGGAGGGGGGGTCACTATTTGTATTGTTAATTGTAATTAGCTCCTGCTATTGTGAGAAGGTGTCCTGTGTTGATACTAATGTGTGAAGCTCGGTGACAACAAGTCTGACCTGTAGCAAAATCCTGATTAATCATAACAATGCTCAGGAGGGCACGGAGTCACATCGGCTGCTTTAAGGGATTAGTTAATTAGCTCATGTTAATTAGGTTTCTGTTTACAGTTCTTATTGTAAGCCTGCTGTATATATTTGAGTGTCATCTCAAATAAATCAGTCCATGTTCAGCAGCTAAACAAGTGTCGTCTTGTTTTGTGCTTGTGAGCGGTTGGAATATCTGATATCTGTATTCAGACTGGGAGGAAGTGGTATATGATGAAAGCACTCAAGCGGAGTGTGAGGACATTCCGTTACATGCTGCATAGAGAACAGCGGGCTATGTCCGTTGTCAGCTCTGCATAGCGGAGCGGACACAGACCTGTCATTTGCCTGCTCAGTGGGGATAAGCGGATAGAACACCATCTGAGGTGCTTAGATGGATTCCGCTCTGCCTGAAAGGGGCCTTATGTGAATAAAGGGCAAGATTATCACTATACCAGCATGTGCTGTTATTTTCCTATGATTGTATAGTAGTGCCATCTACCAATTCATTATAGCACCCGACACAATCTGTGGGCCAGCCTGGAAGTAATGTGATGGATACACTACAACTTCTCTGTAGAGTAATGCATCAAACACACATGTCCGAATCAGTCATTACATGCATGTAATATTAGGGTGGTGCTGGGCTAATCCTAGCAAAAACAAAAATTATATTGAAATAATACTAATCAACTAAAGGGCTAAATAAGCACACTTAGGTGTGGATACAAATAAATAAAAAAGTTATGAGTAGTATGTGATCAATCCTGCGTAAAAACCAAACGCTAAAAAGAAAGTGGAAGGTGCAACCACAATATATATAATAACTATCAGTGAATATCCATATCCATAAATTACACTGTGAAAATAGCAAAAAGGTGCAGCAGCAGTTGTAGGAGTAAGTCCTCCTATATAAAGTGCAAAATGTTCAATGTAACAGTAAATTCCTGTGTGTAGCATACACACAACAGGCATAGAAAACAAAGTGACTTGTGCAGTAACAGAATCCATGTGACTGATAATGCATAAACTTTAAATCAATCAAAGTGAGTGAACATATGAAAGTCCTCCTTCACAGAGTGAAACCGGCTTCCTAGCATGCACATATTGCAGTGAAGTGCTCAGATATATCAAAATAGTGCTCCTCTTCGTGTTTAGGCACACAGTAATAAGTAGTGGCCCTTTACCTTAAGGTAATAGGGTAACAGCATATGACCAGTGTTGGGAGTACCATCCTTTATTTTTCTCCTCTATTCTCAAGGTCCTAATCCTGGAACATTATTCCCTCAGGTGGTAAAGGGGCATGGAAATAGAAAGAAGGAAGGTCCCAAATAGCGTAATATTGTCAGGCTAAAACTTGATTTTATTGGGTACTCACAAAACAGCAGTGAAACAGTCACTTTTCTCCACCTGCTGATGATACTGTCTGACATTTGGGGTGCAGTACTGTGGTCCACCAGCAGGTGTTTCCTGGCAGTCTGGAACTGTCAGGGGAGCCTTCCCCTGTTGGTGGTATTATGTGATCCTTGATCCGCAGTACTGGTGTCCACCAGCAAGTGGTTCCTGGCAGTGTGGGGCCAACATCATCTCTTGCAATTAGGCGTCACCTGAGTAATTACAGGAGGTGTGTATAATTACACGGCAGACACACTGATGCCTTGCCTTGGTATCTTCCTTGTGCCCTGACCCTGAACTTGTGAAGCTCTGCATCTGTACCTGTACCTTTACCCGTACCTGAACCTGATCCTGTTCCTGTTTGTTACCCGTACCCTGGACCTTGTACCTGACCTGTCCCTCCTGTGATCCATCCATAATCTCCTTGTTCTGTTTGTGTTCCTTTCCCCAGCTGCTGACCCCCCGTTGTCGACCCCTGACCTGGCCCTGTTTACGATTCTGGTACTCCCCATATATATTGTATATATTTGTCTGTTATTATTTGTGGGTTTCTGTTGGTGGTTGTTTGGTTGCACATTGTAGTATATTGGAGGTGGTTGGAGGTGGTTGTATTTATTCACTTATCTTAATAAATTATATATTTTCACCTTACCTGCGTTTGTTCCTCTGTTGCTGTCCACACAGCTTTGGTCACACCTGATACCTGACAAATGCTCTGGCACTCACCTATGTTTCCAATGGCATTATTGGACATTTAATTACTTTCAAAGTTTGAAAACACTGACCCCTGAAAGTACCCGTACAGCAATTTCTATGCAATAAGACTACAGAGGTAGTGACTGACTTCTGGTCTCCATTAACCTCTGCAGCACCCATCCACTTTTTTCCTATTCGGGGTTTTTAAAATTGCTAGCAAGAAGAAGATTTCTGTAAAGTTTAACAGCCTTACCTTAAAAAGGATTTCCTGTATGCTTGTATGAGTTATACACCTAAATACACTATGGGGTTATTTACTAAAGGAAAATCCACTTTGCACTGTAAGTGCACTTGGAAGTAAAGTCGCTATAGATCCAAAGGGGACATGGGAGGAAAATAAAAAACAGCATTTTAGCTTGCACATGATTGGATGATAAAATCAGCAGAGCTTCCACTCATTTCAGATCTACCCCTTAGATTTAGAGCAACTGCACTTGAAAGTGCACTTTAAGTGCACTTTCAAGCGCACTTGCAGTGCAAAGTGGATTTGCCTTTTGTAAATAACCCCCTGTGTTCTTGTGATTTCAACCAACCCGCTGACAAAAATGCTGAAGTACAGTCAAGCGGCATACAACAAAAACTAAATAAAACTAAAAACAAATAAATTAAGCAACAAAGACAATGTGGGTTATTTATTAAACACAAATCCACTTTGCACTACAAGTGCACATGAAATTGCACTGAAAGTGCACTTGGAAGTAAAGTCGCTGTAGATCCGAGGGGGACATGCAAGGAAAATAAAAAACAGCATTTTAGCTTGCACATGATTGGATGATAAAATCAGCAGAGGTTCCCCTCATTTCAGATGTACCCCTTAGATTTAGAGCGACTGCACTTCCAAGTGCACTTGCAGTGTAATTGTAGTGCAAAGTGGATTTGCCTTTTCATAAATAACCCCCAATGTGTTTTATTACATCTAATCTTATTTTTTTGGTTAATGGTATGCTTTAAATAATAGCTCAGGATCACATGAGAAATTAAAAGTGTGCATACTTGAGTTCATATACTGTATATATAAGTAGTGGTGTTAAAGTATCGCTTTATAAGTACTGGCAATACCTCTCATACTCTCAGAATTCATCATGTGATGCCCAGGTGTTAACACTCCATCAAGATGGTAGAATGATAAGATTTATCTTTAATTACTTGTTCTTCAAAGAAAGGTTATCATAAATCATCTTTCAGTTTTACCAGGTGCTTTTACAGCAAATGTCAAAATGTCTGCAGTTAAAAAGAAATTATACCCACATGTAAAGGATATCCTTTTGCTCACTTTTCAAAGACCCGCTTTCTAACAATATTATAATTTGATAAAGTTTTGAATGCCTCTATTGGGTATAGCAAATTGTAATTACAACATATCCCAAGATAAAAAGCAGAGTATATGTAGTATTCAGCGGATAAAATAAAATATAAACCTATAATGTTCACAAGCTATCCAAAGCAATGCAGGCTCACAGTCAGCCATACAAACTTACTTGTGTGTAAAATCTAAGACAGGGGCATAGCTGGGATTGTAAAACACATGGGGCACCTTTGGGTACCCTAAATAGAGTAGTAATGCAGCATGCCATAGTGAACATTGGTTGTGGCCAAATTGCATTAACAGTTGGAGGAGCTTAAAGGGGCAGGGTTAAATAAAACCAAAGCCTTCTTGTACCCAAAAATTGTTTGACTGCTGTGCCACAAGCAAAATTCTCAAGGACATGTATAAACCTCAGCACAATATTTTTTTTAACCACTTCAGCCCTGGAAGAATTTACCCCCTTAATAACCAGGGCATTTTTTGCGATACAGCACTGCGTTGCTGTACAGCACTGACAATTGCATGGTCGTGCGACGTTGCACCCAAACAAAATTGACGTTCTTTTTTTCCCACAAATAGAGCTTTCTTTTGGTGGTATTTGATCACCTCTGCATTTTTATTTTTTGCTCTATAAACAAAAAAAGACTGACAATTGTGAAAAAAATATATATTTCTTTACTTTTTTGCTATAATAAATATCCTCAAAAAATATATAAAGAAAACTCATTTCTTCCTCAGTTTAGGCCGATATGTATTCTTCTACATATTTTTGGCAAAAAAAAAAAAATCGCAATAAGCGTATATTGATTGGTTTGCACAAAAGTTATAGCATCTACAAAATAGGGGATAGATTTATGGCATTTTTATTATTATTATATTTTTTATTACAATAAAAAAGAAAGAAGGACGGCGCCCTCTAAGTGCAGCATGTACGTTAAAAATATTTATTACAATAGATAAAAACACTCATTTGAGTTGCTAAAAACCAGCATGTAAAGTAGTTTCATCCGCGTGCTCTCGGGGGATGTGGGTGTCACGGGCCAGTGGGGGGGTTCCTGGGATGTGAGTCCTGTGACCTGGGTCCTGGTAGCTGTTCCGGTGGTGCCGAGGGTCCTCAGAGCCTCCGGACGGCCAGGATATCGGTCATGGATCCTCCGTGGAGCGCCGTGCTGACCTGCGTCTTAACTTCCGGGAGCGGGGTGAGGCGGGCGGTGCTTCACGTTCGGAGCATGCGTGCTCCTTCATAAAAGTAAAAATAATATATATATACATTTTGTTCCCGTCCACTATGATCAATACAACATTCCTCTTCCTATAGACAGCCTTCTCCTTACCCCACATTCCATATACACACATATATGTTCTTACCACAACACACTCATTTGCATATCTCCTTTCCCCCCCCTCCTCACTCTCCGCCCCGCCTACTCCCCGTCTCCCTTCACTCCCCTTCCACATTGTGTACACCCCATCTCCATGGTTACCTACGTGCCCAATCATTATACATAGTCCCGCCCTCCTCTCAATTACCTCTCCACCCCTCCCATTGCCTATGGTATAAATTCTCACACTGAATATGGCCACCAGCATAGCCTGATGAAGGAGTACGCATGCTCCGAACGTGAAGCACCGCCCGCCTCACCCCGCTCCCGGAAGTGAAGACTTAGGTCAGCACGGCGCTCCATGGAGGATCCATGACCGATATCCTGGCTGCCCGGAGGCTCTGAGGTCCTTCGGCACCACCGGAACAGCTACCAGGACCCAGGTCACAGGACTCACATCCCAGGAACCCCCCCACTGGCCCGTGACACCCACATCCCCCGAGAGCATGCGGATGAAACTACTTTACATGCTGGTTTTTAGCAACTCAAATGTGAGTGTTTTTATCTATTGTAATAAATATTTTTAACATACATGCTGCACTTAGAGGGCGCCGTCCTTCTTTCTTTTTTATTGTTCCAGAGCTTCTTCTAGCTTTTATAGACTGGCTGCCTTCCATTTATTCAGCAGTATTTTATCCTTACATGGACTAATACCTGAACTTGTTGTGAAACATTATCTACCACCATCAAGTTCTCCCTCTCAGGAACCCCCAACCCACCCCCTTCCCCCCACCATTTTTAGTTATATGTACTCGGCTACCTCCATTGTGCGCCATATTAACCCGATGATATTTTTTATTACTAATCTGCGATTTTTATCATGACTGCGACATTGCGGTGGAGAGATTGGACACTTTTGACACTATTTTGGGACCATTGACATTTATACAGCGTTCAGAGCTAAATATAGCCACTGGTTACTGTATAAATGGCACTGGCAGGGAAGGGGTTAAACACTAGGGGGTTTAATGGAAAATGCCTCCAGGGGTTCTTTAGCAGCAAAGTAGGTATTCAAATCAAGTAACAATGCTTTAGTTAAAAATAATTAATCCTTTATTTGTATCATGGTATCAAAATGAGAGGGGTAAGGGGCGTGATTACATGGGAGTCATAAAAAGCAATTCAGGTACTTACATATAAAAACATCTTGTTAGCATGAAACGACCACACATAAACCTAAGGGGTGACTCCTTGTAAGTTGTGAAAAGACAGGGGTTCTCACCTCAGTCGAGGGTGGAGGAATACTGTGAGGACATACCGGGATCCCCGAGATTGGAAGTGTTTTTAGAAAAACAGCAATTCATTCAACCAAGGCACGGAAATTTTTCTCGTCAAGAAGTGGTGAATATACACATTTAACTCTATTTTTCTACTTGAATAATATGTAAAGATTATAAAAAATAATTGATTTACTTATAGACAGTATAATTTAAACTTTTCTCTTTTACACATAGAATAAATTTCCCTGAAGAAGACCTTTACCCATATAGATCGAAACGCGTAGGGATATCATGTGAAACTCTGCATGTTTTATTGCTTTCTATTATGTATTGAGTTTATGTGTGGTAGTTTCATGCTGACGAGATGTTTTTATATGTAAGGACCTGAATTGCTTTTTATGACTCCCATGTAATCACGCCCCTTACCCCTCTCTTTTTGATACCATGATACAAATAAAGGATTAATTGTTTTTAACTAAAGCATTGTTACTTGTTTTGAATACCTACTTTGCTGCTAAAAAACCCCTGGAGGGAATTTCCATTAAATTAAACGAATCGGGGTGTGTGTGCAGCCCCAACTCATACACATACGTTATCTATTCTAAACACTAGAGGGTGATCAAGGGGTTAAGTGTGGTCCCTCAGTGTGTTCTAACTGTAGGGGGATGGGCTCACTAGAACATGACAGAGATCACTGCTCCCGATCACTGGGAGCAGTAGATCCCTGTCATGTCACTAGGCAGAACAGGGTAATGCCTTGATTACATCATCTCCCCATTCTGCATCTCCGTGTCACAATCTTGCTAGCCACCAGTGGACATCGAGTCTGCGGAACCCATGGGCGTGCTTCCGTGGCGGGTGCGCGCTAGCCTGTGATGACAGAGGGACATACGGGTATGCCCATTTGCACATTCTGCTGATGTAAATCGTCATGCAGAGGTCGGCTAGCGATTAAATAAACTCTTCTTTTACACGTGACTTTGTATACACTGAAAATAGACAGAGAGCGAACACTTTGTCTGAGCCTACCTTAAAGAAGAATTTTATTAAAATAGTCAGGACTGCTTAGCAACTAGAAACTACTAAGACAATAAACACTTTTGTCAGAAGTATGTAATGTACAATATAGAGTATATAGTGCAGGAGTGTGTAATGTACTGCACGTTATAGTGTATATAGTGCAGGAGTCTGTAATGTACGATATAGTGTATATAGTGAAGGAGTCTGTAATGTACTGTACGTTATAGTGTATATAGTGCAGGAGCCTGTAATGTACAATACAGTGTATATAGTAGGAGGAGCCTGTTGGCCCTACACAGTTAGTTTTTCCATTTAGCCAACAGGTTGGAAAAAAAAAACAATTCCCCCATTAACACAATTGATGTGGATGGGGGATGGAGAAACCCCCCCACTGGGACATTGTATTATGACAGTGGCATTAAACATTCTGATTGCCTGTAGCTGCAGATTAATGAAAATGTTTTCAACATGTTCCTTCAACAGAAGTTGATCAAACAGTCAAATTCTGTGTGAGGACAGACACACACAGACTGAAATTCGGCCATTCCCTGCTGAACTGGGTGAATTTTGATCAGTATATGGCCAGCTTAACACACACAGTGCTGTGCCAGGTTTAGTTGAATCAGGAATATGTAACACACACAGTACACAAAAAAAAGAGTCAGTTTGGTGTGCAGAGTGCAGGGGTCAGGAATAACTTCCTAGCACAAATACCCCACATACATTCCACTTCCTATCACAAATCCTCTCCCACCTAAATCCCCCTCCCAATACAAATTCTCTCCTTCCCAAATTCTATCTCCCCCAGCACTAATCCCCTCTCACCCTCTCACCCTTTCCCAGCACTAAGTCTTACCGCACAACACAAATGATCTCCTCCCCCAAATACCCCCCCCCCAGCATGAATCTTATCATTCCCCAAACCTTCCCCCAGCACAAATGCTCCCACCACTCCTTAGCACAAGTTGTCACCTTAGTACAAATCCTTTCCTCCCCCTATCTCCACCAGCACTAATCCTCTCCTACCCCAATCCATTCCCCTAGCAGAAATAATCTCCCTTCCAAATCCCTTTCCCCAAGTCTTAATTCTCTTCTTTACCCAAAATATCACATCCCAATACAAATAATATGGGTGGCACAGTGGTGAAGTGGTAGCACTCTCGCCTAGCAGTAAGAAGGGTCACTGGTTCGAATCCCAACCACGACACTACCTGCTTGGAGTTTGCATGTTCTCCCTGTGCCTGCGTGGGTTTCCTCCGGGTACTCCGGTTTCCTCCCACACTCCAAAGACATGCTGGTAGGTTAATTGGATCCTGTCTAAATTGTCCCTAGTATGTATGAATGTGAGTTAGGGACCTTAGATTGTAAGCTCCTTGAGGGTAGGGACTGATGTGAATGTACAATGTATATGTAAAGCGCTGCGTAAATTGACGGCGCTATATAAGTACCTGAAATAAATAAATTACTAACCCTCCTTCCCAATCACCCCCCTTAGCACTAACTGTCAGAACCTGGGGTCTCTTCGGTGTCTGGCGTTGACTCATCCCACTGAGCTATCTGGAATGCCGGACAGCTCCCTGCCCGATCTATTGGACAATCCTATCTGATCCATTGGATACCCCTGCCTTGTGTCTTGATTGCTGTTGAAGCTTGAACTCCTTGCTCCTCCCATAAACTTCCTATATAAGCCTTGTCTCAGCACTTTCTCTTTGCCGGGTTTTTGTGCCTTCTCAGCCAGTGCCTTTCTCTTGTCTTCCCTGCTGCCGTCTGTATTTTGCTACCACTCGAGATCGACCCTTGGCTTGTTCCCAACTTGCAACTACTCGTTACCAACCTTTTTGGCTTGTTTACTGGCCACTCTGTTATTAGATCCTTATCTGCTCATCTGTTTCTGGACCCCGGCTTGCTCACACCCTTGTAGGGCAGATCTGAGGACCGCGACCTGGTAACCATCTCCACCATCAGGAGCTCTGGTGAACACCGGTTAGTACTTAGACTCCGCACCTCAGGTGAGCCTGTGTCATCTGCCAGGGTGACTGCCTCTGTACCTATCCTGCTGGTCAGTGGTAGTCCTGCAACTGCTATAGCAACTGGTCTTCAAGCTTGACGCCTGAGTGCGACAGAATAACCTGGCCTAAAAAATGGAGGCCGCTATAGCAAATGCTGTGGCTCCTTTCAGATAGCAAATTGCAGAGCTGCAGGAGTTTGGTGTCACCTACCAAGAAAAATTTTCCGGACTGGAGAGTGTGGTGAAAGGGCAACACGAAGAGATCCATGCTCTGCAAAAACAGTTGCTGGACCTATGTTCGCACGCACATATGCCTCACCCACCCAAGTTTAATGGAGATCGCTGCAATTACAGAGGTTTTTTTAACCAGTGTCACATATATTTCCAAATGCAACCCACTGCATTCACTTCTGAAAAACAGAAGGGAATGTTTGTTATCAACCTCCTGACTGGGAAGCTCTAGCCTGGGCCTCCCCTTATATAGAACAAGACAGTGCCATGCTGAATAATTTCCAAACTTTTGAGGCTGCGATACATCAGGTTTTTGATAATCCCAACCGCTGTGCTACTGCTGAAGCAAAGTTGCATAGTTTACGGCAGGACAAACGTTCTGTTGCTGAGTACACAGCTGAATTCAGACGTTGGATCACAGATACCACTTGGAACCCAGCAGCGCAAAAAAGTCAGTATTGCCAAGGGCTTTCTGAACAGGTAAAAGATGAGCCTACAGATATCAACCTTGTGTACAAGAATGGCTTTTGGACTCATGCACATAGTCTCTATGTACCTGAATCTGCTCGGATTGAAGCCCTCAGGTTGGTTCATGACTCAAAATTTGCTGGGCATTTTGGGATTTCCAAAACAGAAGAACTCTTGTCACGTTCTTTTTGGTGGCCTGGCTATAAGAAAGATGTCAAACACTATGTGGCCTCATGCCTGACCTGTGCAAGCAGTAAGACTCCCCGCGCTTCCCCTTTGGGGTTGCTCCAGCCACTCGCTGTTCCATCAAGACCACTGGGCTCAATTTCTATGAACTTTGTGGTAGATTTGCCTCCCTCAAAAGAAATGACCACCATCTTGGGCATTGTTGACGTCTCACTAAGATGTCTCATTTTATACATGTTAAGGGGGTACCTTCAGCTGAACAAACTGCTGAGTTAATGGTTTGAGAAGTATTTAAACTACATGGAATTCCTGACAATGTGGTGTCTACCAGTACAGCTGGTAATTAGTTTCTCAAGTATATAATAATCTTATTCAGATTAAGCAGTGTAGCAGTCATATACAACATGTTGTCTCTGGATTCAGAAGGGGGGAGGGAAGGGGGGGTAAGAAGTAAGTTATATAATCAACATTTCCAGAGTCAACAAAGGAGCAGTATAGGACACAGCAGTGTTGCTTAGGATTTCCCAAGGAGTCCTAGGGCTCCTGACCATTTGCATCAATCCATTGAGACCAGACCGTATGCAATTTTTTTTATTGCAGTTTATACTCTCATATGTTAATTTGTATAATGGTAGAACAGAGTTAAGTGTGGCTATCCACGTATGATGTGTGGGGGAGTGGGGTGGGCTGCTTCCACTTGAGGAGAATCTCTAATCTAGCATAGTATAAAGCATAGAACAGGAACAATTTTTCATGCCTAGAGGCTTCAATATTTTCCATAATGCCAAGCAATGCCATGGCCGGGTCTAAGCTAAGAGGCCAATCCCCAAATGTCCCTAAAACATTCAATACATTCTCCCAAAAGGGCAGTATGAGAGGGCATGATCACACCATGTGAAAGAATGTGCCAGAAGAGGAACTACAGTTGGAGCAAAGGGCTTCTTAGTAGTATAGTCAGTCACAGTTTCCTCCCATCCCTTTTCAGGATAATAAGTGGAAGATGTCGTTCTTCCACTTATTGTAAACTTTGGTCAGGGACATCATATGAGTGAGGGAAAGGTAGAAGTAGAGGGAGGATAGGGGTTTGTCCAGGATTTTAGAGATGAGCAGTCGTTCCACAGAGTCAGTCTGGAGGGTTAGGGGGTCGGGGAACTGGGCCTGTGTTGCATGCCTGAGTTGGTAGTATCTAAATGTCATAGAGGCGGGGACAGCATATTTAGCCCTTAGTATCCTGAAGGAGGAAAAGGATCCATCAGTGTAAATGTGTTTAATGGTGATTATATCCTTGGATGCCCATAGCTGGGGGTCTGGAAGCTTATAGAGATGTGTTAGCATGGCTTTGCCCCATAAGGGTGTGTGGGGTTAAATTACAGAGTCTGTTTTGTAAATTGCCCTTGCCCTCTGCCATACCTGTATTGTCATGTGCATCAGAGTCGTCTGGGGGTGGTCTCTAGGCCCTCTATAGGCTAAATTACTCAGAGCCGCATAGGAGCCCAGAATGGCTGCCACCATCGGACTGTCGCCCAGTAGTAGAGCTGGAAGTGGGGTAATGCCAAGCCCCCTGTGATAGGGGGAGTTGGGGCGTCTGCCTCGCGAGTCTTGGGGTTTTCCCCGCCCAGAAAAAAGTGGTGATAATGCTATCCAGCTTTTGAAAAAAGTATTTACGTATAGGGGACAGGGTGTTCCTGAAAAAGTACAGAAACTTGGGGAGATACACCATTTTCAACAAGTTTACCCTACCCACCGGAGATAGGGGCAGGGTTTTCCAGAGTTGGCATTTCCTGCTAAACTGGGTCAGAAGGGGAGAAAGGTTGTCATCTATGTATGCCTGCAGAGACCCTTGGACAATTACTCCCAGTTACTTAAATTCATCCACCCATTGAAGTGGAGTGTCTGTGACCGCCCTGGAACCCGAGTGGTGCAGGGAAAATAGGACCGACTTGTCCCAATTGATGTGAACCCCAGAATATCTCCCAAAATGGTCTATTATCTCAAGTGCAGAGCTTAGGGAGGTTCCTGCATTGGCCAGATACAGCAGAGTGTCATCAGCATAGAGTAAGATTTTCTCCTGGAGCACCCCGACCTGTAGGCCTCGTACCATATGGTCCTGATGTATCAAGCTCGCCAAAATCTCTATCGCCAGAACAAAAAGCCCTGGGGAGAGAGGGCATCCCTGCCTGGTACCTCTATGTAGGCTAAAGGGGGCTGACAATAGGCCATTAACCCTGAGTCGAGCAGTCGCGTCCCTGTAGAGAAGTTGGATCCAGGGGGTGAACCTAGGCCCAAATCCAAAACATTCTAGCACCTTCCAAAGGAAAAGCCATTCGACGGAGTCGAATGCCTTTTCGGCGTCCAGCGCGGCCACTATTCCTGTGTTGCCCTCTCTGGCTAGGTTAACGTGGATAAACAGCCTGTGGATATTAATATACGCTCCTCTGTCCGGCATGAAGCCGGATTGATCCTGGTGGACCAGAGCCGTAATCACCCCGTTCAATCGAGTCGCTAATATTTTTGCCAGCAGCTTGTCATCCATGTTGATCAGGGAGATTGGGCGATAGGATTTTCAGAGTTTGGGGTCTTTCCCCGGTTTGAGAATGGCTACTATTACCGCCTTCGACATGGAGGCTGAAGGAGCTCCATTTCTTAACGAGGATAGGAACATGGAATGGAACTTGTGTGGCAGTTCCTCAGCGCACATTCTGTAAAATTCAGTGGGGAACCCGTCTGGGCCCGGTGTTTTCCCTGCCTGGAGTGAAGAGATGGCCTGCTGGACCTCTTGGAGGGTGATAGGGGAGTCAAGTTGGTCTCTATAGGTGTCAGTCAGAACTGGGAAGTCAACGTCTGAGAGATATATATATGGAGGTCTTCCATTGAATAATCTACCCGGGTGGAGTAGAGTTCTGAGTAATAGGAGGCAAAACCGTCATTGATTGCTTTAGAGGTCTGTCTGATCCCATCCTTATCACTCAGTGAGGTACACTCATGGAGGCCAACCGCTCACGTACTAACCAGGCCAGCAGCCTCCCCCCATTCGCCCTCCTCAGAGATTCACTGGGATTGTTGAAGTAGTTTTTTTTTTTTGGTTAGGGAGATGTGAAGCAGCATGACCTCCCTGGTGCTCTCCTGTAGTTTAGTATGAAGCTCCGGGTCAGTGGTCTGGGTGTATTGGCAGCCCGGTCCTCAGCTTTAACTAGGCCAGCCTGTAGCTGTCTACGGACTCCACCAATAAGCGTTTGATAATGGCCTCTGGAGGAAGCCTTAAAGGCGTCCCACACCACCGCCTCTGGAGCCGACCATGGGTTGAGTGCCCAATATGTATTCATCTGTTGGTGAAACCCAGAATCCACCCCAGGATCATAGATCCAAAATCTTGACAGCCTCCATAGTTTATCCGTGGGGATCCTTCCAAAGATAACTGGAGGAGGAGTGGTGCGTGATCAGATATTCCCCTCGGGAAGGATGGAAATTTGCTGGACCCTGGATAAGAGGGGTCTCCCCGCATACATCAGATCAGATCTATGCATGAGAGAGTCCTGTGGGTGGCAGAGTGGCATGTAAAGGACCTGTCAAGGGAATGTCTCCACCTCCATAAGTCCGTCAACCCATATGTCTCTGCCCAAACAGACAGATCCGAAGTGGGACCCTCATTGAGTTAAAGCGATCTAGCTCAGGGTTCGGTGGCATATTAAAGTCCCCCATAAGTATCAAGTTAATTGGCAATGAGAGGGCTTAGCTTGTGGAGCAGTTTAGTCGAGGCAGGGGGAGGTATATACACACCCACCAGCATTATCTCCAAACACTTTATCATTTCAAGCATTATAATGTACCGTCCACCTGATTCGAGCACCAGCCCCAGGACCCTAAACGGCGGAGACTTGCATACAAGTATACTGACCCCCTGACAAAATTAGAGTATGTTGAATGATATTGATGGCCTATCCAAGGTTTTTTTAAGGCTAAGGGTCTTCCTCCTTAGCCTGTGGAGCAATTTAGTCAAGGTGGGGGAGGTATATACACACCCACCAGCAGTATCTAAAAACACTCTATCATTTCATGCATTATAATGTACTGTCCACCCAGTTCGAGCACCAGTCCCAGGAGCCTAAACATCAGAGACTTGCGTACAAGTATACTGACTCCCTGGCAAAATTAGAGTATGTTGAATGATATTGATGGGCTATCCAAGGTTTTTTTTTATGCCGCATACACACGAGCGGACTTTACGGCAGACTTGGTCCGGCGTACCGGATTTCGACGGAAAATTCGATCGTGTGTGGGCTCCAGCGGACTTTGTTTTCTCAAAAGTTGGACGGACTTAGATTTGAAACATGTTTCAAATCTATCCGATGGACTCTGCTTCCTAGCGGACAAACCGGTCGTGTGTGTGCCAGTCCGACGGACCAAAACTCAGTAAGTACAAGACGGAAGCGCTCGGTCTGGTAAAACTAGCCTTCGTATTGAAGCTAGCACATTCCTCTTCTGTGATCTTTTAATACAGCGCTTTTTTTTTCTTTATAATGCGAGAGGAATGAAGTTCTTTTGCTGCTTTATATTCACACAGAGTTCTCACAAACTACTTTCTTCATGATTTATCCTCATGCCATGACTAATATGATATTTTTAAAAAGCCAGATCTCCATAAATAAAGTATTAAATTAGATTTTGGAGTCATCTTTCTTTTTTTTAGATTTAAACACGAGAGGGACCTGTCATCCGCCGGCTCAGCGGAGATCAACGGACAGATCTCCCGCTGAGCCGGCGGACCGAGGAGGGCTCCGTAGAAACGGAGTCCGCCTCGTCTGAAAGGGGCCTTAATGAGGTTGGTGTCCCTTGTTAATTAGACATAGGGGGGTTTATTTTCCAAAGGCAAATTCATTTTTCACTACAAGTGCAAATTGTACTTGGAATTGCACAGAAAGAGGATTTGGAAGTGCATTCGCTGTGGATCCGAGGGGCACATGCAAGGAACCACAAAAAAAAAAAAACTTTTTCTTGCACATGATTGTATGATAAAATCAACAGAGCTTCCCCTCATTTCAGCTCTTCCCCTCAGATTTACAGCGACTGCACTTCCAAAAAGTGCACTTGCAGTGCAATTTCTAAAGTGCACTTTTCACTAGTACTTTGCACTTGATTTTCTAAATGATTTAGCCTTTTTGAAAAAACACACATAGTCTTTCTGACCTGTACCTGCCTACTCCCAAACCAAATGTCGTTTTGGAATCAAAACACATAGTCAATAATGTAAGGTAAATAAAAAATCCATTTATTTTTGGCAAAAAAAAATGAGGAAGGCAACACTGGAGACACTTTTGGAATCTGTGAAGCCTTTCGTCCCCCAGGACACACATCAAGTTTTAGGACAAGAAAATTGGTATCTTGCGACTAGGGAGCACAGGGAGCACAGTCAGACCAGACAGAAGCCAGGCAATCACTTTCGACTCTTCCGTGGAGCCTTCCCTGCACGCTTCTCTGCAGCCTTCCCTCCACGCTTCTCTGCAGCCTTCCTCGGAGGCTGTGCCTCAGTTGGTGTACTTGGGGGAGGAGGAGGAGGAGTTGCTTCATCTGCTGGATGTGTTTAAGCAGTGCTCCCCTCTCATGCCCTTCTGATAAGCCTGAAAAATCAAACCCTCACAGAGGAGGTGTTGCCCCTTTTCCAGTTCCAGCAATCTGCTGGCCCTATATGTTCCATACGCCTCCTCTACATTGGGTGGTGTGCTTATGATTTTGCTCGCTTCATGAATGAGGGCTAGGGATTCCTCAGTTTGGGTCATTTTTCTTGGCCTTTTGGTGGTAATGCGGAGGGGAGGCACCTGACACTCCGTGCGGCTTCTACTGGGCCCAGCCACACACAATTTTCAGCTCATGACTTGCAAATATAATTCTAAACAAATAGAAAAAGGTATCTATTTGACCCCACCATTATTCCAGCTGCTCACCAATATCTAAAGTACATAGGCGTGCGCACAGGGTGTGCCAGGTGTGCCTGGGCACACCCTAATCGCCTTGTGTGGTGCACATTCCCCCCTGTTTAGACCACTGATATTTCATCACAAAAAAAAATGTTACAAAACAAAAAAATAAAAAAATAATAAAATAAAACTACTGACACTGTCCACTGCCCTACTGACACCATCAGTACATATACACATGCATATGTATTTGAGCTTTGGGGTGCACACCCTAATGCAAGAGGCTGCGCACACCTATGCAGAAGTATATTTTTGGCCACTACTGTCTAGTGATATGTCTACATATTAATATTTGTGATGAAGTAATTTTTTATGAAGCACTTTATTAATTATCATTAATATTTACACAATCACAAATTCAACAAAAAAGGATACCTGGCTGAAGCTGGGTGCATCCACTTCATCAAGGATGAAAAGGCCCAGTTCTTCCTGGGACTCCTCAGCTGGGGTGGAGGTGGAGAGAAGGCTGGAGGGAAGGGTGGGGGGAAGGCTGGAGGGAAGGGTGGGGGGTAGGCTGGAGGGAAGGGTGGGGGGAAGGGTCGAAAGTGATTGCCTTGCTTCTGTCTTGTCATCTAGAAATCGCAGTTTTTGGTAGTACCACACCTTGGGTACATAAACCTGGTCGGCTGCTTCTCCGGATCTGAGCGACTCCTGGATCTTATTGTGTTCCCGCTTGTACATGTTGAGCAAGATACCAATTTTCTTGTCCACAAACTTGAGGTCTGCCTGGGGGACTCGAGTCTTCACAAATTCCAAAAGTGTGCCCAGTATTGCCTTCCTTACATCTCTATTGAAATATAATGGGTGTTTGACCTCCCACAGGTTTTTGTTTTCCTGATACAAATCAATGAATCTTGACAAAAAATCAGCCTCCTTAAAGGGATTCATTTTTGCTGAAAGACAAGACACAAGATGAAAACTGTAATGTCAGTCAGAACTCCCAGGTTTATTTTTGGCAGAATCTAGGGGACACAAACACACACACACACACCCACCCACGTTTAATCTTACCTTTCGTTTCTGACGCTCGCTACTTCCGCACGGACATACGTAGGCCATCGTAATAGCTTTATATACACTGAGCATGTGTCATGCTCTGCCTGCGTCACCCGCCCCTGATGTTCTTTAGTACAATTTGTCCCCGCCCCTTCACTCTTCGTTGTGCAGTGGGAGTATATAGAGAAAGATGGCGGAGAGATTAACTGGAAGTAGCGCAGAGGAAAGCCCGGGGCCACAACCATCCACATCCAGGAGGAGATATTAGGCCACCAACATGGCTTTTGAAGAGATGGTGGAGATGGTGTCCATATTGAGAATGGAGGACTACGATGGGAAAAAAGGACCGTACACGCGCCCGAATATGCGGAAGGACAAAATAATGTCCTCAGTTGTCACCGCTCTAGAAGCAAAATTTGGCGAATAAAGAAGCTGCTTAAAAAAAGTAAGTACTTGTGTGTTCCTATTGAGATACTTACCGTATATACTTGAGTATAAGTCGAATTTTTCAGCACATTTTTTTGTGCTGAAAGTGCCCCTCTCGACTTATACTCGAGTCAAGCACTTTTCTGCAGCAAAAAATTTCATTTTCCGAACCGACTTCGGGGCCCCGTATCTCAGGGCCACTTAGCTCTAGGAACCCAAATTTGGTGTGCAAACCCAGTGGAACTGGTGTCACAACATATCCAAAGCTGAAGTTCCTAGCACCAAGTGGCCCCGAGATATGTGGCCCCAAAATCGGTTTGGAAAATGTCATTCTTTGCTGCAGAAAAGTGCTTGACATTTTCTGAACCGACTTTGGGGCCCCATATCTCAGGGCCACTTGGTGCTAGGAACCCCAAGTTTGGTGTGCAAACCCGGTGGAACTGGTACCAAAACATGTCCAAAGCTGGGGTTCCTAGCACCAAGTGGCCCTGCGATACGGGGCCCCAAATCCGGTTCAGAAAATGTCATTCTCTGCTGCAGAAAAGTGCTTGACATTTTCTGAACTGATTTTTGGGGCCCTGTATCTCAGGGCCACTTAGTGCCAGCTTTGGGGTTCCTAGCACTAAGTGGCCCTGAGATACGGGGCCCCAAATTCTGTCAACTGTGTCCGTCTGCAGCAATGTCATTTCGGGACCCTTTGGGTTCAGGGACCCCAAATTTTGGCTGCAGCTAGGGGGCATCTAAGAACCCTTAACTACCGAGTTTGAAGTTCAGGGGACCTATGGCTGCAAATGGGCACAGTGATGCTGCAAATGGGCATTGTTGAACCTCTTTTCCACTTACAGTAGCTGTGCATTTCTCACCCTCGTCTTATACTCGGGTCAATAAGTTTTTCCCATTTTTTTTGTGGTAAATTAGGGCCTCGACTTATACTCGGAACGACTTATACTCGAGTATATACGGTAACTTGAATGCTGATCCATAATTTTTTCGTTTATACAGCATCGTTCGTAAAGACCGTTCTTTGTAAAATACATATGATACTATGAAAATGACATATTTTTTTCGCCAAAAACGGTGGTACAGGGTTGGACATACATTTAGGTCTTGAGAATTTGTCGTGTTCCAAAAATGTGGTGATGTGGTGTAGATGTGTTTGAAAATATAATGCTTCTTCAAAAATGATTCAGTGTAATGTAAGGACAGGACACAGCAGCTGGTTCCACATCTGGACTCACGAGTACTAGTGTACTATGTGACCATAAATACATTTTTGAGGGGTAATACACATAGGAGGTCATTGAGGTGTCTGCATCTGTGAAACTTGCATGAAAATGTGTATTGTTTTTAATTGTTGTTCAGAGGGAATTTTCATCCTGTCTTCTAAATTTTTGTGGCCAAAAAATGACAATTGTCCCCAACTCATAACCAACGTTTCATAATAATTTTTAAAAAAAGAAATATCACTGTGTTTTAACTATACCTTTTGTTTAATTATCATAGGGGAGAAAAGACTCAGACAACAGTCCAAGGATCCCGGGACCACCCCAAGTCACCAGCCTGAAGCTGACATTACCCAAGCCCCAGCCCAAGACCACGCCCACCCAACGAGCTGGAGGAAGGAGAGGTGGAGGAAGTATGCGACATTTCAAACCCACCAAGTAAGTGACTGACACCCCAGCTTAAGGAAATCTATTTAGGCGTCCATATTTTAACCCATTTTTTTTCAACACATTTTAGGTGAGGTTCTGGTTGTGGAAGGCCAAGCAGCAGAGCCATTTAGCACAGACAGTGCACAAAGACTTATTGGCCAGATAATGTTGTGGAATGGCCAAATTGATCAAATGCGTGACCAAATTGACAGCATGAGGAATCGGCTGGACACCATGCAACAGGAAATGAAGAACATGACTGATGTTTTGGGCAGAATCTAATAACGTTTTGCCTAAAAACATCAATCATGTTCTTCATTTCATTGTCAAGTTTGTGTATTCTTAAATTTTTGAAGTTTTTCTAAAAAATAAATAAAATTTTCAGATGCACACGGTGTGCCATTATGTGCTATCTTCCATCAGGGGATATCAATGTACTTGCTTTGTGTTTGCAACCCCTTCATCATCAAAATGTTTGTTTGTGAGAGGAACAAAGGGATTGCATACACAAAACACGTACATTGCTCCCCCATGATGGGAGATAGCACATGTGGACTTGAACCTTTTTTAATACCCAATTTGAAGCATCTACAAATTGTCGGCTTTACAAGGGTGACATCAGCAGCACCGTTATTAACATGTTGAACTTTGTAAGTTCTTTTGTTTTTTTTGTATGTTTTTAAAATCACTGTTGTTAATTATAATTTTGTAAAAAAGGTCTATTTTTGTTAAAATATGCCTAAAAAACCAAAAAAAAAAACCTTTCCAAAAAATGCACCTTTCAATGTGCACACAGTAAAATGTTTTTACTACTACAATGTGTGTGGCTGATTATTTATCAATAAGATGTTTTGCTAATTTTTGTGTGGTTACAGTGACAAAGGGCCTTATTAACTAAAGGGAAATGCACTTGCCACTACAAGTGCACTAGGAGACAGACAAAACTAAATGCAAACAAGAATAAAAACAAGATTATTTAGTAAAAATTAATTTTCTTAATTTTTGTAAGAAATTACAGCTCTTGTTGAATAGCAATGGCCCCCCGACCATTAAAATAATTCACATATCGGTCACGCACTTGACGTGCGGTTTGGGGGCCAAGCCAATACGGCCAATTTCCAGGCCTGTGAGCGTTTGGTCAACTACAAGTCCGGCCTCAGGCCCAACAGAGGTCATATATGTAGCTGAATGTCTTCTCAAATAATTATGGAGAATGCAGCAAGCCAGTATCACATGATTTATTTTATAGTCCGCCAGATTTATGGCCGAGAGGAACAAACGGAACCGGCTGGCCAGAATCCCAAAGGCATTCTCCACAACTCTTCTTGCTCTGGCCAGCCGGTAATTAAATACCCTCCTCTCAGGGGTGAGTGTCCTTTGGGGGAACGGCCTCATCAAGTGCTCGCCGAGAGCAAACGCTTCATCAGCGATAAAAACTGAGGGGAGTCCATCAACATTCAGGTGGCAATCCCAGGCCACCAGTCTGGAGACGCTGGCACAGCTCGGTCTGTGCAAAGACTCCTCCATCAGACATCCGGCCGTTCTTCCCCACGTCCACGAACATAAATTCCAATTGTGCCGAGACCACCGCCATCACAACTACACTATGGAACCCCTTATAGTTGTAGAAATAAGACCCTGAATTGGGTGGTACAATGGGGTGGCACAATGCGGACATGCTTCCCATCGATCGCCCCGACACAGTTGGGAAAGTCCCAACGGTCAGCGAACTGGGAGGCCACAGTCTGCCATTCCTGTGTACTGGAAGGAAACTGTGGAGTGAAACAATTAAAAAAATAAGATAAGTACTTTTAAACATAACTTGGATATCAGATTACACAAAAACATTCTTGAACAACAGCAGTCGAACATTATTAATATGTGTTTTTTTGCTTTTAATTCGAAAAAACATAAGGCCCACTTATGAGATTATTCACCCCCTCTGATGGCCCATTGATCAATTTGAATATGGGGGGAGGGGTTCTAATTTGGTTAAAAAACAAACCTGACAGTTGCAAACATTTGAGGGGGTGGGGGAGGGGTTCTAATTTGGGTAAAAAACACACCTGACAGTTGCAAAATTTTGAGGGGTGGGCTTCTAATTTGGGTAAAAAACACACCTGACAGTTGCAAACTTTTGAGGGGGTAGGGGAGGGTCAAACAGTACTATGGAGCTGACAATATACATTGTTCAAGGGACTAGAGGCTAGAGATACAGTATAAATGGACCCAGGATTGCATGGTGGGGAGGTTATTGAAGGTAAATATGCATGTAGGGCAAAAAATGATTAATGTAAAAAAACAGGCATGCATGAAGATAAAGGGGACATTCACAGCATATTCCAAGCATGGTAATTAGGTAACGAGGACATTTAGACAATACATTAGCAAACATTTAATATATATCATGTAATGTTAAAGGATAAAACTTACCTTCATATATTCCTTCTACAGGAACTGAATAATAGCAGAACAGGTCTCTGGAATTATGATCCCCAGAGCCTGGGGGGAGATGCCAGTCGAAAACTTCAAGTCCTGAAGACTTCTCCCAGTCGCCAAGTAACGTAAAGTGGCAACTAGCCTCTGCTCCACAGTGATGGCTTGCCTCATGCAGGTATCCTGCCTGCTGATATAGGGGGTCAGCATAGCCAGCAGACGTTCAAAAACGGGGTCCGTCATCCTGAGATAATTCCTGAAATCCTCAGGATTATTCTCACGGATCTCACGGAGCAAAGGCATGTGCGACAATTGGTCACGCTGGCGCAACCGATTCTTGGTCCATGAACTCCTCCTCGCCCTGTTCATGGACTGGACTCGGGTCAAAGTATTAACCCCAGCACCAAGTCCCCATGCAGCATGAACTCGAGAATGAGTACGTCCATGCGACATGGCTTCAAAACGGTCGGCTGGTCAAACAAACAAACTTATAACAAACGCACTGAAGAACAGCAAGGCCTATAAAGAGCAACCTGAAAATCAGGAACGAGCAGACCAGAACAGCCTGCTAGGCAGGTTACGAACTGACTAACACGCACTGAAAAGCAGATACAAACCTCAAAAGCACAAACTGAACCGCAGAAAACGATCGAAGTAAGCTGAAGTGTGAAAAGCGCGAATCGTCTCTAACCAAACTTCTACTAACACGAGATAAACACGAGATTAGCAGAAGGAGCCCAAAGGGTGCCGTAGTGGGGCTTGAACTTCCTTTTTCTAGTCCCGTCGTACATGCTGTACGTCACTGCGTTCAAAACCAGTGGACTTTTGGAGTGATCGTGTGTGTCCAAGTCCGTCCGTTTTTAAGTCCGGCGCACCTAGCGGACAAAGTCCGTCGAAAAGTCCGCCAGGCAAAGTCTGTCGTAAAGTCCGCTCGTGTGTACGCGACATTAGGCTAAGGGTCTTCCTCCCAACCAAGTGGGTCTCCTGGAGGACACAAATATGAGGGCTGTATGACCGCAGGAACTGGAACACCAGCAACCGCTTCACAGGGGAATTAGGGCCCCTGGGGTTCGAAGAGGTTATTGTTAGCGATGCAACTTAGCCATCCCGTACATCAGTGTAGGAGAGAGTTCGGGGGTCAAGCCCGACCCAGATGGAACGGAATCAAACAATCGTTCAACACAATGAGAGTTGCCCTTAATGGGCGATAACTTACGCCCAGATGACTGTGTAAGGTATACATACGCATAATAACCAATTAAACAATAACTGAAACAAAAACAAAACAACCCCCCCACCCTGCCAACACCCCCAAGAACAACATGGCAAACCGCCATGCTTCTGAGGTAATGTGTGCAAGAGGCTCACTGTACATATGTTCACTAATCCTCAACAGCTAGGGTCATCCGGATGATAAGTATGGTGCTGGTCTCCCAGCGAACTGGGGGTACAAAACTTGGTGTAGGAAGTCAGGTATTCCAGAGAAATGCGTGGTTATCTGGCTTAGACAGGGGTCACCAGTGTAAGGCAAATGAGGGGGTTCGGGGGAACATGTCATCTGGGTCCCCCTCAGCAGGGAAGTACTGGAATGCATGGATCTGTGTCCCCAAAAAAGGAGATAGTAGGGCCAAAAAGGGCCGCCTCTTTTACTTGAGTCACAATGTCAGAGGGGGAAGCAGAGTCCATCAATAAGGGATGCCAGAAAGCCACGGGCAAGTAATCAGCATTGGAGGGCAAGAGGAATAAAAAAACCTGTAGAGTAGATACCTTTATTATCCCACACAGATCGTTTCAAGCCAGGAAGACGCCTCTTCAGGTGATGTGAAGAAACGTACTCGTTCTCCATCTTGAACCCAGAGTCTGGCGGGAAATAGCATGCTATACTTCAGATTTTTTGCGCGGAGGCGGGAACAAACATGGTCGAATGACTTCCTCTGGCGCTGCGTTTCGATGGAGTAGTCTGGAAATATAAGGAGTTTAGCATTCTCGTATTTCAGAGAATTGTATTGTAAATATTGTGGATAGCCCAGTGGGGCACAGACCTTGACAGAGTTAGGCCCCTTTCACTCATGTAGGCCGTGTTCGTTTTTCATCCATCCATTGACGGATGAAAAACAGACATTAATGCATCTCTATGGAAAAACAAATGTAAATGGATGATCATCCATTTACATCAGTTTTTATCTGCATTCATCAGCATTTGTTTTTTGAAGCAGATCAAAGCCCTACTTTTGTTCCGTTAAAAAACACAATGGATGAGGGGCGCATGCGCGAGGCTCAGCATGGAGGACGCTACCTCTTAGAGCTCCGCATTCCCCGCCGCAGATTCGGGACCGCATAGCTCACTCAGACCGCCTAATCGAATCAAAATACCGGCGATCATCCCCAGCGTCACCCGAGCCACAACCAGGATGGTTCTGACGGGCCACAGAGGCAAGAATAAGACCAAACTGATCAAAGAGGCCCTGGCCCGCGCCTCATCCAAGATGGCGGCAAAAGCCCTCGCCAAACAGCACGCTGCATCTCCAGCTATAACGGAGCAGGCAGACAGTGAGGAGGATGATGCCACAGACTCTGTATACAGCGGTTCTCCCATCCCTGCACAACAAGGTATGTCACAGCCTGATTTCTTGAAACACATGGAGAAGATGTTAAACAAGGCCCTGAAAGTTACATCTGACCAAATTACTAACAGACTGTCACGGGAGATAAGGGAACTAGGTCAGCGTACAGCAGACTTGGAAACCAGGGTAGATGATATAGAGCTTACTATGCAGGAACATGCTCAGGAACAGGCAGCCCTCCGTGAGGAAAATGCCACATTACTCTCACGTTTAGAGGATGCCGAGAACCGCTCTCGCAGGTCCAATTTACGCCTCCGGGGTATCCCTGAAGTGGTTGAGGATATACAATCCTTTACAACAGCCCTTTTCCAGGAACTCTGTCCCTCCATACCCATTGAACGCCTGGAATTTGACAGGATTCACAGGGCACTTACTCGCCGCCAACAAGACGGCCCTCCACGGGACATAATAATTAAACTACACTTTTTCCGTACAAAGGAGCAACTACTCGCAGCTGCCCGGAATAAAGACGCTCTCCAGTTCCAAGACCACAACTACCAACTTTTCTCTGACCTGGCACCCCTTACCATTGCTAAACGGCGAGCCATGAAACCGCAATTACAAATCCTGGTACAGCATCAGATAAAATATACCTGGCGTTTCCCCTTCTCTCTTCAGTTTACGTTCCAGGGGCAGCAACACTCCTCCACATCTCCAGAATCACTACAGCGTCTTCTTGAATCACTTCACCTGTCACCCCCTGTACATCAATCCGAGACTTCGCTACCACGTACTCCAGCCCGCTCTGCAGCCTATCCATACACCACCACTCCTAAGCGGAATCAATCTGGCCCTTCCTCGATCTGAAAAGGAACACCGTCTCGTCAAGCAAACCTTTTTGATCCTAAAGCACACACATCTCGCTGAAAAACCTAGCCTCTAATGCTCTTATTCAACACCTCAGGAGAACTCCTGGTTACACGGTTAATATCTCACTGAACTGAGATAGTTGTGATTTTTTCCTTTTTCTTTTTTTTCCTTTCTTTTTTTTTTTTTATTATTATCTTACGTCACCGAGACACAGAAGTTTGTGTTCTGGTAAGATTTCCCATTGTTGCGGGACTCAACATATGTGACCCCCTTAATCCCATTATAGGGTGCATATGTCTTGAATACTTTCTTTTTGTTTTGTTCGGTTTAACTTTACTTGTTTAAGCTAAGATTTCAAAAATGCTAATTATAATACTCATAAAAGTATAGTTAAGTTGATACCCTTTATTTTTAGACTTCCTCATCCCCCCTGGTGATTTTGATCTCAGTTGTGCCAATTGATACCTTCCTCCCATCCCTTCCCTTTTTTCCTCCCTTTCCCCCCCCACCCCCCTTCTCTCTCTTTCCCTCCCTACCCCCCTAGAACCTCCTCACCCACCCCAACCTCTCCTTTCCACTCTTCCTCCCTGCCCTTCCCTAACCACCAATTTATGTTCCCACTCGCTCCCCTTTTTTTTTTTTTTGGCACTAAATTTTTCCCACCAAGGTGGGGTTACTACCGGTATCTTACAATTGAATATAGTGATACGGTCTTAGTGCGTACTGTTTTTATTGTTTGAGCACTACAGTTTCTTAACTTTTCCCGACCTGCGGCGGGGAAATGTCACTGCTCCCCCCTATAGGATGCACATGCTCCCTCGCCAGCTGGCTGGTTTGGAAGTATGGGCATCTATCTGTTGGGCTAACATGTCCAACGCACCAAGTGTTATTACACTTTCTTATTTTCTCTACAAACCTATGCTCTATCCTCTCTCTCCTTCTCCTTCTTTTCCTCACACCTCTCTTTTCACCTTCTTCCTCATTTTCTACTAGGTCGGGTGGGTCACATGATCCTCAAACATCTACCCTATAGTACTTCCCCCAGCCCACATAAATGGCCCCCCTGAACATACTCTCCCTCAATGTTAAGGGACTCAACTCCCTAAACAAAAGGGTTAAGGCCTTTCGTACCTTCGCACACCTGAAGGCCAGTATAGTGGCCCTACAAGAAACACACTTTTCAACCCAAGCAACCCCTAAATACTTCAGTTCTAAATACCCCCAAGTGTTCACCGCCTCGGCTGCCACTAAACAACGTGGCGTCCTCATCGCATTTCACCACACCCTTCCATTCACCCTAACAAATGAAATTAAAGACCCTGAAGGTCGTTACATTATTTTAGTTGGGCACTTGCAAGACGTGATGTCCACTATAGTCTCCTATTATGCCCCCAATAATAATCCCAACCCCTTCTTCAATCACCTCTTACAGGTAATACGATCGCACTGCAAGGGCACCCTTTTTATATGCGGCGATTCCAATCAAGTGCTACACCCGCACCTCGATAAATCTCCTTATGCCCCTGAACAATACTCCCCTTCTATATTATTTTGCAAACTTTTCCAGCAGGCCTCTTTACTAGACACATGGAGAGAATGTAATCCTGCCAAGAAAAACTTTACTTTTTATTCATACCCACACAAATCCTTTTCAAGGATCGATCACATCTTTATACCTGTTGCGTCCTCACCAACCCTACTCCACTCAAACATTATTCCAATTACCTGGTCAGACCACTGTGCAGTGATCACAACTGTCTCTACCCTGATTCCTCAGTCTAGAGACCGCACATGGTGTATAAATGAGGCATGTTTAACTAACCAATATTATTGTTTTGATATAGAGCTAGCCCTTAAAGAATACATACAGCATAATTCCACTCCTGATATCTCACCTGTCCTATTATGGGAGGCGCACAAACCCGTAATTCGAGGGACCTGCATATCCGTATCTACTCACCTCAAAAGAGATAAAAAAACTCAGAACCCAGCAATTGGAGGCAGATTTTCACCGCCTCTTCCTCCAATTCCAATCCACCCCAACTGAACCTCATAGAATTTTGCTAGAAAAGACGAAAACAGAGTTGGACCTGCTCTTGGCAGAATCAGCAGACAAAGCCATTCGCAGATCCAACCAAACAATTTATACTAAAGCCAATAAGCCAGATACCTTCCTTGCATTGAGACTTCGTCGACCGGAAAGGGTACACAATCCCATCAGACTCAAACTGGCCAAGGATAATTTCACGAGTAACCAGGTGAAGGTGCTCTCTGAATTCCACAGAAAGTTAGCTGAATTATATACCCCAACACGTACCTTCTCGGCGACACAAGCTGAGGTATTGTTTCAAAACATCACACTTCCAAAATTATCAGAGGCCAATAGAGAGTCTATGGAATGTCCCGTTACGTCCGAAGAAGTCCTTATTGCTATAAAGTCTCTTAAACCACACAAAAGACCAGGCACCGACGGTCTTTCTAGTTCATACTTCAAAAAATTTGCTCCCATCCTAGCCCCCCTTCTCACCAACACCTTTAACGCCCTCCTTAAACAACACTCTTTTGGTCGAGACACGTTGACAGCCATCATCTCCATGATACCCAAGCCTAGCACAGACAATTCTCTGTGGTCCAATTACAGGCCCATATCCTTACTCAACCTGGATATAAAGATCCTAGCCAAAATTATGGCGTTACGCCTCAACCCAATTATAGGTGGCCTTATACACAAAGACCAAGTAGGCTTCATCCCAAAACGTCAGGCCAGTGATAACATCCGTCGTGTCATTCTGCTCTAACACCTAGCTCGAACACGCCAAATCCCTATGCATCTTCTCTCTCTTGATATTCGTAAGGCGTTTGGCACAGTCTCTTGGCCCTACCTCCGCTATATACTACAAAGATGGGGATTTGGCCCTAACTTTCTACAATGGGTAGACTCCCTTTACAATCAACCGCAAGCATATGTTAAATATTCAGGATACCGATCGAACTGTTTTCAGATACAACGGGGTACAAGACAAGGGTGCCCCCTCTCCCCCCTAGTGTTCGCATTAGCGATTGAACCACTAGCAGCTCTCCTTAGAGCAAATCCAAATATTAAAGGCTTATATATAGCCTCTACATCACATAAATTATGCCTATTTGCCGATGGTGCACTACTATTTGTCACCTCTCCACGAACCACACTCCCGAACCTAATATACCTTCTAGACAAATTTACTCTAATATCAGGATTGGAAGTCAACCAATCCAAATCTAAGGCCCTCAACGTGTCCCTACCACACTCAGAGCTAGAACATTTACGAGAATTCTTCCCCTTCACCTGGTCTACAACCACAATAGCCTACCTTGGTATCAAGCTAACTAGCGACCCGGCCCACCTATTTAGAGCCAACTACCTCCCTATGTTAAAGCACATAACAACCCTATTAGAATCTTGGCGCCCGATATGTATCTCATGGCTAGGCCGGATAGCGGCTGTAAAGATGTCTATGCTGCCAAAACTACTTTATTGATATAGAGTCCTTCCGATCCCTATTCCCTCATACTACCACCGCATTATTCAGACAAGAGTGTCCAAATATATATGGGGCTCCACTAGACCTAGGGTAGCTAAAGCTATATTACTTCGTAGTAAACTCAAGGGGGGGTTGGGTCTGCCTAACTTTTTGGGATATTATAACACTGCTCAGCTAGCCCAGATAACTCTATACCATGCAAAAAATGAAACTCCACTTTGGGTTAGTTTGGAAGCCATAGACCTTCACCCCCTCAAAGTGTTTAACATATTATGGTTGCCCCCTCAACGCGAGGTCCAATCAGTAACCCCATTACAGGACACTCCCTTAAGTTGTGGGATAAACTCCGAGGCCCATTTAAATTACAATCTGCTCACTCCCCGTTACTCTCGTTCCTGGATCACCCGAAATTTTATCCGACCCAAATCAACCCAAGATCGTTTCAAATCTGGCTTAGGGCGGGACTATACCGCATATGCGATTTTGCTTCTTGATCTACCATTTAGACGTTCTCTTCGCTACAAAACCATGCTGACATTCCCCCTACAGAAGTTTTTTGATATTTACAGATAGCTCACTTTATCCGTACAACTATAGGCACACACACCTCACTAGATGATCTATCCATTTTTGAAGGGATTTGCAACTCTGATCCTCATGTCCCGGGACTAATTTCCCTCTTATATACTCATCTGACCTCTCCCCCAACCAACCTTCCCTCTTATGCTGTGCAGTGGTCCAAAGACCTCTCATTAGATCTTGATGCAGAGAGCTGGTCTGATATCTGGTCCAATATGAAAATATCATCCCACAATGTAATAGCTCAAGAAGCAAACTACAAAGTACTCATGAGATGGTACTTGGTTCCTGCCAGGATCTCCAAATTTCTCCCAAATTATCCTGCTACTTGTTTCCGTGGCTGTAACGAACGGGGTACCCATATACATATATGGTGGACCTGCTCAATAGTACAGGAATTCTGGGCTGCAATATTCCGTATGGCCTCCACCTTATTTCAACATCCCATTGATCCAGACCCGGCTGTTGCATTGCTGAATCTCACCCCCTCGGATTTCACCAGATCCCAGACCCGCCTTCTCCTTCAGCTCACGACAGCAGCCAAACAGACGATAGCCAGGGCCTGGAAAACCCCAAAACTCGCTCTAGCTGAAGTCAAAAACAGGGTCACTCAAGCTATGATCCACAGTAAAATTGAAGCAACAATCCTTGATAGAATTCCCCAACACCTTAAAATCTGGAATTCTTGGGCTGAACACTTTTTACCCCCGGACTTCGATAAACAACTTCTAAAACCCTAATCTTGTCACAACAACATTAGACAGACTTAATGGTACTTCTTTGGTTTGTGCGTCCCCCCCGACCATCCCTCTCCTCTCCACTCCTTACCTCTAGTCTCTTTCTACCTTTTCTTTTCCTATCTCTATCCTCACTCTACCTTTTCTACTTAATGTTTCTCCTCCAGATACATCACTGGTAATGTTTTCTACAATTTACAAAACGATTGCCAGATTCTGACTCTGCACATGCTCGCAGATTTACTTTTCGAGCAAACGAATATAACTTTAGTTTTTGTTTTTGTTTTAATTTCTCTTTAGTTATAAATCAAAACAGATATATTATGTCCACAAATATCTCTGCGAGGAATATCCTCTGGACATTTTGTTTTTGATATGTTCCTGTTGCCTGTTGTAATGCATATGTCGCAGAAAAAAACCTGTATAATTCTTATTGCTACATGTCGCACAAATATTGCCTGTTGAATTTCATGTCTGCTTTTCAATAAAAAACTTTGAACAAAAAAAAAAAAAAAACATAATGGATGTAAACGGACAAATTGTGCAATTTTGCATCCGCTTTTGCATTGATAGTGGATGTAAAAGAGAAAAGAGGGGGGGAGTATAGTGGCGCATAGAGAGAGACGGATGGGTTGGAAACAAAACTATAGGTGATTATGATAATAAAATCCAATGGTTGGGGGCAGCTTGGACCCTTGAAAGCTCAATTCAGGCTTGAATGGGTTAGGAACAAGTTTGATGGGTTAAAGATATATATAGCACTCAAGAGGTGCAGCCAGCTGTGGAAGAGGAAGCAGCCCTGTAGATATATAATGTGGAGAACAGCGGCTCTCATCTAAATGCAGTATATTAAAATGATTTATGATGAATTTATTAAGATAAAAAATTAACTTACAGGGTAAGGTTTAAAGTGGCTAGTCACATGGGGAGGATCGCTGTGTAGTTCTGATCCAGATAGCCAGCAGTGTGGAGTGCTGCTGCTGTCTCGCTAGCTGCAGAGGTTTCCAAGGGTACGAGTCAAGCTGGCAGTCACCCCCCCAGTCCACTGTGACGTCACTGGATGTAGGGCACAGGACCAGTAGGCGCACGTTCGGAGCATGCATGCTCCTTCAGGCTGTACCCTATTGCTTCCCTATCACTGTGATTTGACCTGCTTGTGTCTGAATTGCTGCCTGTGACCCTGAACTATCCTTTCAGTACCTTGCTGTGCCCAGAGCTCTGCCCCAGTGACTCTGTATTTATCCTTTGCTATGCCATATTGCTGCCTGTGATCCTGTTTGTTCTTATTGTGCCCAGATTGCTGCCCTGTGATTTATGCCTTTGCTATTCTTTAGTGCCAGTGTGTGCCCAGTACTGCCTATTTGCTGTACCGTATTGCCACTCTGGCCTATCCTTTGATGTGAGACATTGTTGCATGTGACCCTGCTGGGTGTTTTGGATTTATCTGCGGCCTGGATTGTTACCTCAAGACTTTACCCTTGTTTCTGCATCTCTTTCTGCATCTAGTTTGCCCTTCACAATCCTACCGAGTCTCCCTGGCTGTGCTCCACCCTTAAAGGGGAGTTCCACCCTTTTTCTGTATTCTCTCTATGGTATGCATTTGGCTCATCCTTTTCCCAATGCATTTTTTTTTTAATTGGAAATACCTTTTAACAGTGGGATTTCTTCTGTACTTCCTGCCGTCCCCGCCTAGGCGATTACTTCACTAGGCGATTCGCAAGGGTTCCTGGGATAGCGGCATCATGTATCCCAGGAGCCCTTGAGATTTGCCTACTGCCAAAATCTCGCATTGGCAACTTGTCAGGAAGAGGGAGAGTTGGGCAGCTGCATTACTGCGCATGCGTAAGATTGGGAGGTGCATGCTGGGTAGTCAGCTGCACGGAAATCCTGGAAATGAAGACAGGAGGGCTTCAGATGGCCACAGGTAAAATGGAACCTGCCTGCTTTCGAGATCTGTAAGTAAAAAACATTTTTCAAGAAAGTAAAAGTACAACACATATGACTTGTTGCAAATGTTAATGTACATGTTTGGACAATTACAGAGCAGTCTTTAAAAAACAAGTGTTTGGGGGACTGGAACTCTGCTTTAAGCTGCTCCCTTTTCTGTGTACCGGAATACCCCAATAAACATCTCACACACTAGGCCTCATATGAATGCCTCTGTGTCAAAGGCGTAACTAACACCTTTAGGGTCCCGGTGCAGGAAACTATAAAGCTCTCCCCTGACCCCCAGCTGGGGACCCCCACAGTGGCGGAACGCCACTGGTGTCAATATTTTTTATTTTTTTTACGATTATTTTTTTACCATTTTATTGATTTATTACAATTGTAATTTTGTATTATTTAGGGTCTAAATAGACCTCTGATGTTTCACCTCTGAGACAAAGAAAGGAGATTAAGGACACAGATCTCTGCAGCCTCAGCTGTACAGAATGAATAGACAGGAATAGCTCTGTACAGAGCTTCCCGTTCCTTCATGAACAGTTTACTATGCCTCAGTTATGAATGAACAGAGTCAGTGATCGGTACAGATCACTAACTTTATTCATTAAGACAAGGAATGGGCCAGTAAATAACACAATTACCAATCCGCTCCCCCTTCTCCATCCTGACAGATTTCCAACAGCAGCTAGAGAGAGAGGTACAGAGTGCAGTTTCAGGGAAGCACTATGCACAAAGTGCTGAGTTCAGGGATACACTACTTACAGAGTGCAGAGTTCAGGGGTGCACTATGAACAGAGTGCAGAGTTCAGGGTGCACTACATACAGAATGCATGGTGTGCAAACCCCTTCCCCAACTTGCTCGGCTCTAGTAACTCCCTATGTAGGCAGCCCTAGGACCATCCTTTGTAGGTGACTCTGTTATACCTCCTTGTGTAGGCAGCGCTACCTTGCAGGGAGATCATTCTCGGTCTCACATTCTGGAGAGCTGTCCCCTCCGTGAGTGCACGCAGCCAGGAATCTGTTACATCCTAAAGCCGCTGTCCTTTGTAAACTCAAAAGGCGTCTGTGTTTACAAGAGACAGGTGGGAGCGGAGGGTGAGAGCTGGAGGTGGCTGAATTGAGTTCTACCACGTTCTGTCTGCAAAACTGGGTGGGAGGGCCACATGACAAGGCCTGGCAGGCTGGATTCGGCCCACAGGCCTTGTGTTGGGCACATATGATGTAGAGAATGTGCCAGGTACAGACTATCCTGTGCCCACTGGTACCACCACACCAGGTTTTGCCATGCTCACACTATAGATTACACAGTGCCCAGTGTGACTATACAGAACACATCTATGCAGACTATACACTGCCCATGCCCAACATACACATCCTACATGGACTTTACTCACATGACATGCAGTATACATCGACCACAGTATTGTGCCTACAGCTCCCCATACACAGACAGCTCAACCCAGGAAGGAAGGTGCAAGGTATAGACCCCCTGTGCCCACGTTTAGGCTCTCCTGCCCACATTGCATACTAAATGCATGAAGAACAGACCTGCCAGAGTGATGCCGCCCAGTACAGTTTCGCCAGCACACCATGGATCAGCAAGAAGTTGTCCAAGAAGGTTTTTAATGAAAAGAAATTACATCACAAAAGAGGTGCAACGTTTCGGGGCCGTGCAGGACCCCTTCGTCAGGCATGTGATAGAGTGCATAGTGTCAGACACAATATATATATACAGTGGACACCAATAAAAAAAAAACATGTGCAGAATGAAAAGACGTACACTCCCCCTCCCTCTGAGGTCAGAATGGCATCAGAATCCCGCCATAAAGTATTAAAAACTGTTGTGTATAAAAGTAACATAAATGGTTAAGGGTACTGGCATTTAAAAATCGCAGAGAGCAGATCGCCACTCCAGCAAATGCCTAATGGTACCCGATCAGCGGTATACGCCGAATGCGCCCACTCAGGGCATAATGTTTTCTAGGACCCAGCGACTGCTTGTCAGCTGGAAGCCCTAGGAGTCTATCGCGTAGCGCCACGTGTGCCGCGCATGCCCCCACCTCCGTTGCAACAGATCTACGGAAACGACGCCTGACAGCGGGGCCGCCGTGGTCACGGAAACCAGTGATGTGTGGCCAGCGGCACGTCGGGTATCCAAGGAGGAGTGTGTGTGTGTAGAAGAGCAAGGAAATGAAGAGCGATAGAGCGAAGGAGAAGTGGAAAAAGGGGTGGAGTAAACAGTGATGCAAAAGGGAAAAGAGAAAGAGAAAAAAAAATGTGAAAGAAGGAACAACAGAAGAAGGAAATGAAAGGGGGAGAATAAAGATTAGGCAAAGCAGGAGAACAAAAATGGAGGTTACAAAGACACATGTAACAGCAGAAGGAAAAAAGAAGAAAAGGGGTAAAGGTAAAAATAAGTAAAAAATTGTCAAAGGGGAAAAGTATGTGTGCATCAAAAGAAAAAGGAGGAGAAAGGGAAGAAGGAGGGGAAGGGGTGGGGGAAAGAAACAGACCGGGAAGAAAAAGACAGACAAGGATTAAAGAGAAAAAAAAATTCAAGAGATAAAAGGAAAAAAAGGTAAAAAAAGGAAAAAAAGGAGAAAAGAATGAAAAAAAGATGTAAGGAACCCTAAACTGAAAAAAAATAAAAAATAAAAACAAAATAAAAATAATAAAAAAATAAAAATAAAAAAATAAATAATAAAAATAAAAAATAAAAAATAAATAAAGATAATAAAAAATGGTATCATGGGAAAAAGGATAAAAGTGCAAAAAAATGTTTTTCGAGAATACCATGTACTTCACAGCAGGAGCCCAGGGGTTGTATAAGGCAAACCATCTAATGAAAAAGGAAGAGCAACACATTGCGTTAAACATAAAGAACTAATAATAAAAATATATGGTTCAAATTAATGCGCCCGCTACATGGGTATCCCAAATAGGTACGAAACGTGGAAAAAGGACAGAAAAGAATAAAGGCCCATAAACTGAAAAAAGAATAATAAGTACAAGATATGTCTTATATCCGATGAGGCATCACCCAGATGAGGCGTAAACAATAATCAAAAATACATGTTGTACATCATAATGATAACCAAGCCATAGATGAAAAAAACAAGAATACAGAGGAAGTTATCATCTATCATCAATAAAACATGTGAAAGATAAATTAGTATTGAGCCCATCAGGGTGTACTGTGCCTAGGGTATGTATCCAGTAGGCCTCACGGCGGAGAAGTAACCGATCACGATCCCCACCCCTATGGGGTGGCTTGACATGCTCAGTAACCATACCACGGAGTTCATGGGTTTGGTGTTTGGCTGTTACAAAGTGCATCGCTACAGGTTTGTTGGGGTCAGCCTGTTCACCCTCCTCGGCCTTGGCCAGGGCAACCCTAATGTCACTTCGGTGATTTTGGAATCACACACATACGTCAATGTACAGGGGAATTTCAACGCGTACACGCAGTGATTAGTGTTGCAATTGAAATACTCACGTATCGGGTAACGATTACCCATGCGCGGATGTGCAAAATGCATACCACAAATAAGTGAGTTACATACGATACAATTATAACATTTGTAGCAACCTGTTTTCTGTGATATTTTAGGTACCGTTTTGGTGTACTTGTGTCTAGGATCTGCTTGTATTAAATGGTCACGCAGCGTCCTCCCCAGTTTGTATGCTGTCATGGGTCTGGCCCTGGTGGTGGGCCCTAAGGATCTATCAGATAGTAAAATATTCCGGTTCCGTTCAATAGCACGTCTAATCGCACCCGATTACTGATTGAACGTGTGTACAAACAATGGACAAGTGATAGGGTTGGGGGTTCTGGTACGTCTATTTAGGGTTTTGTCAAGAGCTTGGTCAAGTACCACTGTAGGATACCCGCGCTCCAAGAATTTGTTGTACATAATTTCTAGTTGCTTCTTTTTATCATTTTCATCAGAACAGATGCGTAGTACCCTAGCAAATTGTGAGATGGGCAGGTTTCTGCGTAGATGCGCAGGATGTGCACTCTGAAAATGGAGCAAGGTGTTCCTGTCAGTGGGTTTAGTGTATAGAGATGTAGTGACGGTACCCTGGTTATTGGTGATGAGCACGTCAAGGAATAAAATACGATAACAAGAGAATTCAGGATTGAACACTATTCCTGGAAAAATACTATTCAGAAAGCCAACAAACATACTGAAATCATCCTCGCTACCTGACCAAATGAGGAAAATGTCATCAATGTACCTCATCCATTTCACAACACACTTGTGGAACAAAGGGGATGGGTAAATATGTTGTTCTTCAAGATAACCAACAAATAAGTTGGCAAACGAGGGTGCTGCTGAGCTCCCCATGGCTGTACCACGTATTTGTGTGTATGTCTTTCCCTCAAACATAAAATGGTTGTTAGCGAGGATGAACTTGGTACCTCGGGAGAGGCTCGTTTAGCAAAAAAATGTTCAACGGCCCGCAAGCCGGCCGAGTTTGGTATGCAAGTCTATAAGGATGATATGTCCATTGGGGCAAATTTCCAATCGTTCTGAAGTGTCTGGAAGGGCCTTAGTTTCTCTAAAAAATCACTTGTGTCCCGTGTATAGGCAGGTAGATCCTTTACAAGGAGCTGTAAATAGAAATCAATAACCTGGGCCAACGAATGAGTGATGGCACCTGTACCAGAGACTATGGGTCGGAACTTAAGTGGTGTGGTGCCCTTATGGATTTTCGGTAATCCATAGATGACAGGCATGCGAGGATGGTCATTGTGTGGAAAATTGGCAACTTCATCGGTCAGCCAACCGCCTGATCGCCCTATACTAATTAGGTCAGATAAAATATTCTTGGTGCCTTGTGATGGATCCCTATTCAGTGCTATGCAGCTGGTAGAGTCGGCCAGCAAGGAGAGCATACCCTCCCTGTACTCACTATAGTCCATAATCACAATGCCCCCACCTTTGTCGGCAGGTTTAATGATGATGTTCTTATTATCTTTGAGTGATCTAAGTGCAGCAAAATCCTCGGGGCTCAAATTGGTATACGTTCTGTTTGAAGCTTAGCGGTACACATCATGATTAATTGTTCTGGTGTAGTTTTCAATAGAGTGAAATTGTCCAGGGGGTATGAACTTGCTTCTCAACCTGAATGGGACTGGTGTTGTCCTCTCGGGTGTAGTCATAGCGGGTGTCCCAGGTTGTATGTGAAAAAAAATTTTTTGATGTACGCTCAAATTTAAACATTTCAATCTTGAAGTCAAACAGATTCAGTCTATTGGTAGGGCAAAATGACAGGCCTTTAGATAAAAGTCTGGACTCACCATTGGTGATGGTTCATGATGAGAGGTTAATTACCGGGCACGTTTGGATCCCGCCGTCCATGTAACGAGCCCCTTGCTCGCTCGGTTCCACTCTCCCGACACTCCTCTGCAGCTATAGAAACAGATTGCAATGTCTGATGGTTCGGTCATCCAATGCTCCCGGATTAGAATTACAGATATGTGCCATTCTAACCCAGTTGTGATAGCTCAGAACAAACACCAGGCAGGCTGTATGTAAGTTCAAACAGGAATATCCTTTATTGCAAAATACAGGTTTTTATACACTCAAAGTGGAGGTGCAGACCTCCTGCTCATATTACTCTAACAATACAGCTGTAACGTAATTAACCTAATTAACATGAGCTAATTAACTAATCCCTTTAGACAGCTTAGATGACTCAGACATGACCGTTAGGCCAGACTGGCCGTCTTGTAGTTCAGAAAATCCAATCAACATTATCACAATCAACATAGACTCTTCTTCACACAATAGCAGAGTTAATTAACACAAATAACAATGGGGATCTAATGACTCTTAGATCCCATAGTAGACTTATTTACAATACACATTTTAGCAGACAGACAGGTGTTGGAATTTACATCAGCATCTCCTAACAGTATCTGTCCCAGCATTATGAACCAGCCACTATTCCAATATGGCAAATCCAGGGTCCCCAGACATACAGCTCACAAAGAGCACCGTTCCCCCAAATGCAAGGGCCCCCGATCGATCGGCAAGAGGCTAGCATACAGTCCCCTCCAAAAGTCTCTTTCCCGGCTAGGTCTGTCACAGTCCGCTGCTGTGAAGTGGTGGCACAGCCTGCTCTCTTGCTGCCCCTCCTGGATCTGCGCTTCCACTGGTCACCAGAAAAAGGGTCTGGTGAGTTATGCTTCCAGAGGCAGTGACGCCTGTCGATGTCCCGGCTTCACTGTCAGATGATGGATTTTCAGTAGGGCGATCACTCTCTGACGTTGGAGGTCGCCTGTGTCTCCGTGTTTTACCTACACCAGAACAATTAAACATGATGTGTTCCGCAAAGCTTCAAACACAACGTATACCAATTTGAGCCCCGAGGATTTTGCTGCACTTAGATCACTCAAAGATGATAAGAACATCATCATTAAACCCACCGACAAAGGTGGGGGCATTGTGATTATGGGCTATAGTGAGTACAGGGAGGGTATGCTCTCCTTGCTGGCCAACTCTACCAGCTACATGGCACTGAATAGGGATCCATCACAAGGCACCAAGAATATTTTATCTGACCTAATTAATATGGCGTTTGACTGACTGATGAAGTTGCCAATTTTCTACACAATGACCATCCTCGCATGCCTGTCATCTATGGATTACCGAAAATCCATAAGGGCACCACACCACTTAAGTTCCGACCTATAGTCTCTGGTACAGGTGCCATCACTCAATCGTTGGCCCAGGTTATTGATTTCTATTTACAGCCCCTCGTAAAGGATCTACCTGCCTATACACGGGACACAAGTGATTTTTTAGAGAAACTAAGGCCCTTCCAGACACTTCAGAACAATTGGAAATTTGCCACAATGGACATATCCTTATACACTTGCATACCAAACTCGGCCGGCTTGCGGGCTGTTGAACATTTTTTTGCTAAACGAGACTCTCCTGGGGTACCATGTGGGTATATACTTGAATGTCTTGAGTTCATCCTCACTAACAACCATTTTATGTTTGAGGGAAAGACATACACACAAATACGTGGTACAGCCATGGGGAGCTCAGCAGCACCCTCGTTTGCCAACTTATTTGTTGGTTATCTTGAAGAACAACATATTTACCCATCCCCTTTGTTCCACAAGTGTGTTGTGAAATGGATGAGGTACATTGATGACATTTTCCACATTTGGTCAGGTAGTGAGGATGATTTCAGTATGTTTGTTGGCTTTCTGAATAGTATTTTTCCAGGAATAGTGTTCAATCCTGAATTCTCTTGTTATTGTATTTCATTCCTTGACGTGCTCATCCCCAATAACCAGGGTACCGTCACTACATCCCTATACACTAAACCCACTAACAGGAACACCTTGCTCCATTTTCAGAGTGCACATCCTGCGCATCTATGCAGAAACCTGCCCATCTCACAATTTGCTAGGGTACTATGCATCTGTTCTGATGAAAATGATAAAAAGAAGAAACTAGAAATTAGACATTAAGAAATTAAAAACAAATTCTTGGAGCGCGGGTATCCTACAGTGGTACTTGACCAAGCTCTTGACAAAGCCCTAAATAGACGTACCAGAACCCCCAACCCTATCACATGTCCATTGTTTGTACACACGTTTAATCAGGAATCGGGTGCGATTAGACACGCTATTGAACGGAACCGGAATATTTTACTATCTGATAGATCCTTAGGACCCACCACCAGGGCCAGACCCATGATAGCATACAAACGGGGGAGGACGCTGCGTGACCATTTAATACAAGCAGATCCTAGACACAAGTACACCAAAACGGTACCTAAAATATCACAGAAAACAGGTTGCTACAAATGTTTTAATTGTAACGTATGTAACTCACTTATTTGTGGTACGCATTTTGCACACCCACGCATGGGTAATCGTTACCCGATACGTGAGTATTCCAATTGTAACACTGATCACTGCGTGTACGCGTTGAAATTCCCCTGTACATTGACGTATGTGGGTAAAACCGTCAGCCCGTTCAAGAAACGATTCCAAAAGCACAGAAGTGACATTAGGGTTGCCCTGGCCAAGACCGAGAAGGGTGAACAGGCTGACCCCAACAAATCTGTAGCGATGCACTTTGTAACAGCCAAACACCAAACACATAAACCCCCGTGGGATGGTTATTGAGCATGTCAAGCCACCCCGTAGGGGTGGGGATCGTGATCGTTTACTTCTCCGCCGTGAGGCCTACTGGATACATACCCTAGACACAGTACACCCTGGTGGGCTCAATACTAATTTATCTTTCACATGTTTCATTGATAATAGATGATAACTTCCTCTGTATTCTTGTTTTTTTCATCTATGGCTTGGTTATTGTTATGATGCACAACATGTATTTTTAATTATTGTTTACGCTTCATCTGGGTGATGCCTCATCGGATATAAGACATATCTTGTACTTATTATTCTTTTTTCCCTTTATGGGCCTTTATTCTTTTCTGTCCTTTTCCTAAGTTTGGTACCTATTTGGGATACCCATGTAGCGGGCGCATTAATTGGAACCATATATTTTTATTATTAGTTTTTTATGTTTAACGCCATATGTTGCGCTTCCTTTTTCATTAGATTGTTTGCCTTATGCAACCCCTGGGCTCCCGCTGTGATATACATGGTATTCTGGAAAAAAATGTTTTTGCACTTTAATCCTTTTTCCCATGATACCATTTTTTATTATCTTTATTTATTTTTTATTTTTGTTTTTATTTTTTATTATTTATTTTTTATTTTTATTTTATTTTTTCTTATTTTTATTTTTATTTTATTTTTATTTTTTTTCGGTTTAGGGTTCCTTACATCCTTTTTTCATTCTTTTCTCCTTTTTTTCCTTTTTCTTACCTTTTTTTTCTTGAATTTTTTTTCTCTTTAATCTTTGTCTGTTTCTTTTTCTTCTCAGTCCGTCTCTTTCCCCCACCCCTTCCCCTCCTTCTTCCCTTTCTCCTCTTCTCCCCCCCTCCCCCCCAGACACCCACCCCCTCCCCTTCACCTTTTTCTTTTGATGCACACATACTTTTCCTCTTTGATATTTTTTTCACTTATTTTCACCTTTTCCCTTTTTCTTCTTTTTTTCCTTCTGCTGTTATATGTGTTTTTCTAACCTCTGTTTTTGTTCTCCTGCTTTACCTAATCTCTATTCTCCCCCTTTCTTTTCCTTCTTCTGTGGTTTCTTCTTTCACATTTTTTCTTTTTCTCTTTCTCTTTTACCTTTTGCATCATTGTTTTCTCCACCCCTTTTTTCACTTCTCCTTCACTCTATCGCTCTTCATTTCCTTGCTCTTCTACAGGCACACACCCCTCCTTGGATATTCAACGCAGCGCCAGCAACACATCACTGGTTTCCGTGACGACGGCAGCCCTGCTGTCAGGCGTCCTTCCCGTAGATCTGTTGCCATGGAGGTGGGCAAATGCGCGGCACACGTGGCGCTACGCGATAGACTCCTAGGGCTTCCAGCTGACAAGCAGTCGCTGGGTCCTAGAAAACATTATGCCCCGAGCGGGCGTATTCGGCGTATACAGCTGATTGGTTACCATTAGACATTTGCTGGAGAGGCGATCCGCACTCCACGATTTTTAAATGCCAATACCCTTAACCATTTATGTTACTTTTATACACAACAGTTTTTAATACTTTATGGCGGGATTCTGACGCCATTCTGACGTCAGAGGGAGGGGGAGTGTACTTCTTTTCATTCTGCACTTGTTTTTTTTTTTATTGGTGACCACTGTATATATATATTGTGTCTGACACTATGCACCCTATCACATGCCTGACAAAGGGGCCCCGAAACGTTGCACCTCTTTTGTGATGTAACTTCTTTTCATTAAAAACCTTCTTGGACAACTTCTTGCTGATCCATGGTGTGCTGGGGAAGATGTACATTTGTTTGATGCTTCCAGAACCCAACTGGTAATCGCTGCAGCACCCACTATTTATGTGCCATTTTACCAGGAACGTGTGCGATTGGAATATTGAATATACACTACAGTTACAGCAGACATGTCCCAGGACTCCCATCCAGAGGGCTCCCCCGTGCCCAGCTGGTCTTTGCTCTACTATGTGCAGGGCTCACACACCAATGAGTAATCACACACAGGAATCTTCCATCGTGGCACTTGGTGTAAGGGGGGCGGCATGCGGTCAGTGCCTAGTACAAGGCTCCCCACACAGCAGTTGGAAGAGCTCCTCCACACATGGTACGCTCAAAGATAGGCACCAGATCCCTCTGGGGGAATTAGAGCCCACAACGGGAACAAGATTGTGATTTGGGAGGCTGGGTGGTGCTGCAAGGGCCCCCTTGAGCATGGGGCCGGGATTTCAATAGTGACCCCTGTACTTACGCCCCTGCTTTGTGTGCTTTCTCACTGTGCTCCCTGTTTACCACACTTGCCTCTGAAATTAGGACAGGTGTCTTTGAGTGACCAGTAATGGGAGCTTTATTATTTGCCACCACTCACTATAAAATCCCAGGGTTCTAAACAGCCATATTGACAATGTGTGGTACTGCCTTTAATTCTGTAGTTTGGTGTGAACACAAATTCAAACTGAATTTTGGCTGTTAAAACATTCCTTTGGCAGGAGCCAAACATAATGCATAGTAGCGGTATTACTTCCATTATCACACATGACAGCTTCCCACTGTTGATAGTTATTAAGTATGCCAGTGGGTGCAGGCACCACAAGTCGTTAACAGTCAGTGATGTCACCTGCCCCATTTTTTTACCTGGCCTGGAATTCGCAGCCATGTAAGAAAAAAAACAGCATTGAGTCCCCCCAATTCATACCAGGCATTTTAGGTCTGTTTTTAAAGGTGGATCTCATGCAAACGTGCAAAAAAGTAGAATGAGGCCCCCCAAATTCCATATCAGACCCTGGAAATCTGATATGGGTTTTAAGGGGCTCCGTGCAAAAAAAGCATGGGGTCCCCCTAAAAATCTATAATAAACTAATAATTAGAGCATGCTGCCCCCACCTCCCTGAACCAACTGAGGCCATGTGTTACCAACATGGGGAAGGTACCTTGCCAGGGGGTATCCTCCAAAGCACCTTGTCCCCATGTTGATGAGGACAAAGGCCTCCTCCTCCTCCCCACAACCCTGGCCCAGTGGTTGTGGGGGTCTATGCGTGGTGGCTTATCAGAATCTGGAAGACCCCATTAACAGTAAGGGGCCACTCAGATACCCCCCATGTGAATGAGTATGGTGTACTTTGTGTTCCTACTTATTTACAAAAAAAGTAAGCAGTAAAAATGACACAAAAAACATCTGTGGTCATGCCTCATGGAAGGATCCCAATACAGGAGGCAACGGGAAGGAGCAAGGAGAGACAGTGAGTAGTGAGTAGATCTGCATGGCGCAGGGCCAGACAAGAGAAGAGACTGCCATCTGCAGTAGTGATGGGCCGAATACCCCCCCTGATTCGGTTTGCACCAGAACATGCGAACAGGCAAAAAGTTCTAGCGAACATGCAAACAATATTAAAGTCTAGGGGACACAAACATGAAAAATCAAAAGTGCTAATTTTTAAAGTCTTATATGCAAGATATTGCCATAAAAAGTGTATGGGGACCAGGGTACTGCCCCAGGGAACATGTATCAATGCAAAAAAAGTTTTTAAAACAATCATTTTTTCAGGAGCAGCGATTTTAATAATACTTAAAGTGAAACAATAAAAATTCCTTTAAATATAGTGGTCCCCTTAGTCTGCCTGTAAATTAGCGCATCTGTGTGATGTGCAGAACAGTGCCACAGCAAAATTACATCACAGGATACTTTTTATTTTTTAATAAAGGAATTGTCAAAAACTGTCTGTTGTGGGTTTTACTTTTTGACACTTTTTTGGAGAATGGGTAGGGGTACAATGTACCTGATACCCATTCACATAGGGGGTCGGGGATCTGGGGGCCCCCTTGTTTAAGGGGGTTCCAGATTCCAATAAGCCCCCCGCCTACAGACCGCAACAACCAATGACAGGGTTGCTGGGAAGAGGCTCTTGTCCCCATCAACATGGGGACAAGGTGCTTTAGGGGGAATCCTAAAGCACCCTTTCCATGATGAGGGTAAGCGGCCTGGTATGGTTCAGGGGGCTCTCGCTCGTCCCCCCCTTTCCTGGCCTGCCAAGCTGCTTGCTCAGATAAAAGGTCTGGTATGGATTTTGGGGGGGCCCCACGCCAATTTTTTTTTAAATTTTGGCGTGGAGTTCCCCTTAAAATCTATGACAGCCCCAAAGGACCTGGTATGGATTTTGGGGGGACCATACGCTTTTTTGTCATGGAGTTCCCCTTAACCACTTACGGACTGCCTGCCGCAGTTTTACGTCACTACTTTAAAGAGGAGTATCGTTGTTATGGCAGTAGCTAGCTGCCATAATCCCGGTATCCTCTTCTTCAGCGGGCGGTCCGCTTTAAGATAAAAGTGGTCTCTGTGGCGGATTCCCTGCAAGATCACTTTTATCAACGGCAGAGGCGATCGGGTCCGCTCTCCTGCTTGGTATGGAGATGAGTGAGGGGAAGATGGCCTCACCCATCTCCATATCATTGCAGGGCGGCTTTTTTTTTTATTGCATTTTAGTGTAAATATGAGATTTGAGGTCTTTTTGACCCCAGATCTCATATTTAAGAGGACCTGTCATGCTTTTTTTTCTATTACAAGGGATGTTTACATTCCTTGTAATAGGAATAAAAGTGACACATTTTTTTTTCAAAAGAACAGTGTAAAAATAAAAAATAAAAGGTAAAATAAATAAGAAAAAAATTTTTTTTTTAAACGTGCCCCGTCCTGCTGGGCTCGCGTGCAGAAGCGAGCGCATACATGAGAAGAGCCCACATATGAAAACGGTGTTCAAACCACACATGTGAGGTATTGCCACGATCGGAAGAGCAAGAACAATAATTCTAGCCCTATTACTCCTCTGTAACTCAAAACATGCAACCTGTAGATTTTTTTAAATTCGCCTATGGAAATTTTTAAGGATAAAAGTTTGTCACCATTCCACGAGTGGGCGCAATTTTGAAGCGTGACATGTTGAGTATCAATTTACTTGGCGTAACATTATCTTTCACAATATAAAATAAATTGGGCTAACTTTATTGAAAGTCTTATTTTTTAATTCAAAAAAGTGTATTTTTTCCCAAAAAGATGCACTTGTAAGACCGCTGCGCAAATACGGTGTGACAGAAAGTATTGCAACAGCCGCCATTTTATTCTCTAGGGTGTTCGAAAAAAAAAAAATATATATATATATATATATATATATATATATATATAATGTTTGGGGGTGCTAAGTAATTTTCTAGCAAAAAAAAACAGTTTTTAACTTGTAAACAACAAATCTCAGAAGGAGGCTTGGTCTTTAAGTGGTTAAAATCCATACCAGACCCAAAGATCCTTGGTCCTTGTCCAAAGGGCATGGTATGGATTTTGGGGGGCCCAATGCTGTTTTTTTTCCTAATTCTACCATAGGTTTCCCCTTAACTACTTCAATACACTGTATTATATATTGTACACTGACAGCTCTGTATGTATAAATATATGTATATATAAGTTGGACTCGAACATCAGGTGTTCGCCTGTTCGCTGCAAATTTGAGCTCCGCTGAACGCCCCATAATGAGCTGCGAGATCACAGTGCATTGCTGTATGATGATTGGCCAAAGCATGCACCTGACCTGCATGCTTTGGCCAATCACAGCACCCTCTGCTAAGAGAGCCATAATTGGCCAAAGGTAGTGGGACTAAGTCCACACTCCACACTATATAAGGCTGCTTACACTGTGGCCGTGTGTTGTTGGTGAGGACAGAGAGATCGCTTGAGATTATATATATATATATATATATATATATATATATATATATATATATATATTAATATTATAATATACACTCTGCATTTAGCATAGACTATATATTCAGTGTTTACTCTATAATCAGGCAGAGTATTAATATATATATATATATATACATATATATATATATATATACACACACACACACACTTTGCATCCCAGTGTAGCCTATATCTACAGTACATTCTGTGGTGTACTGTTTTCAATACACTTCAGGCGGTGTACACAGTATCTAATACAGTTTGTACAGTATCTTCTACACTTCTGGTATTGTACACTGTAAAAAAAAATCAGTGCAGCCATTTTACAGTTTCTAATACAGTCCAGGCGGTGTACACAGTATCTAATACAGTGTGTACAGTTTCTACTACACTTCTGGTGGTGTACACAGTACACAATACAGTGCAGCCATAGTACAGTTGGTAATACAGTTCAGGCGGTGTACACAGTATCTAATACAGTGTGTACAGTTTCTACTACACTTCTGGCGGTATACACAGTACACAATACAGTGCAGCCGTATTACAGTTGCTAATACAGTGCAGACGGTGTACACAGTATCTAATACAGTGTGTACAGTTTCTACTACACTTCTGGTGGTGTACACAGTACACAATACAGTGCAGCCATAGTACAGTTGGTAATACAGTTCAGGCGGTGTACACAGTATCTAATACAGTGTGTACAGTTTCTACTACACTTCTGGCGGTATACACAGTACACAATACAGTGCAGCCGTATTACAGTTGCTAATACAGTGCAGACGGTGTACACAGTATCTAATACAGTGTGTACAGTTTCTACTACACTTCTGGTGGTATACACAGTATCTAATACAGTGTAGAGTGGTGTTGCAAAACAAAATATACATCATGTCCGGAAGGCCAACAAGGAGAGGCAAGCGCTCACAGGCCATTAAGAGAGGGCAAGCAGCCTCTGTGTCTACAGTCAATAGTGCTGGTCATAGACAATGTGCATCCTCTGCAGGTGGCCGTGGGGCATGCTTGTCTTTTCTTTCTGCTGCTGGCCGTGCTATTTAGCTAGAACATGCAGAAGAGTTGGTGGAGTGAATAACAAAGCCATCCTCATCCTCCTCATCCTCTGTCACCCAGGCTCAGAGTATGCCTTCCAACGCAGCTGCCATAGCAGTCTATTCCACTGGCTCCTTGTCCACAGTTACTCCTTCCATAGCCCCACCATCATGCACGGAGGAGTCCCCAGAATTATTCGACCACAGTGTCAAGTACATGCTCCTGGAGGATGTGCAGCGATTTGAAGGCTCCAATGTGGGTTCCCAGGTTGAGGAAGGGAGTAACGTGACCCTAGAGAGAGGAGGTGCCCAAGAAGGACAAGAAACTGTCAGTCATATTCCCTCAGCTGCAGCATACTGCCAAGTTTGCTCCAGTGATGAGGAGGGAGGGGATGATGAGATCACTGACTGTACTTGGGTGCCTGAGAGAAGAGAGGAGGAAGATGATGCACAACTCCAACGAGGCAGGATGTTCTCTAGGAGGCAGCTTAAGGGCAGCCACCCTATTGCATCACACCGCAGAGCTCCGCAAGTGCAGGGCGCTGCTGACTCCCCACTGACTTTTAAAAGTTCCTTGATATGGGCCTTTTTTGACATGTGTGCAGCAGATGGCACAATTGCAGTTTGTGTCTGCAGCAGATCAAGCGTGGCCAGAACAGCAGCCACTTGGGCACCACATGCTTGACCAGACATATCATGACCTGCCATGCAGTCCGTTGGAACAGCACTTGAAAGACCTAAATCAAAGAAAAAAGGTGGACTTCTCCTTGCTCCCCATCTGGGATATCCAACCCTACTATACCTCCAGTCCTTTCAAAAACCTGCACTGAGAGGAATGAAGGTATAGCAATAGGTGTCCCAAGTACTTGCAGCCAATCTGCCAGCAGTACACCATCATCTGATTTTAGCAGGCAAATATCCCTACCCCAGTTGCTGAACTGTAAAAAGAAATTTGGTCTCAGCCATGCACATGCTCAGTGTCTAAATGCTAGCTTGGCCAAATTGCTAGCACTGCAACTGCTGCCTTTTCAGCTGGTAGACTCTGCCCCCTTTCGTGAATTTGTGGAATGTGCTGTACCTCAGTGGCAGGTTCCAAAACGCCATTTCTTTTCACAGAAGGCCATTCCAGTTTACTACCGGCAGGTGGAAGGCAATGTTTTGGCCTTGTGAGACAGGTCGGTCAGCAGTAGGGATGAGTCGAACACCCTCCTGTTCGGTTCGCACCAGAACATGCGAACAGGAAAAAAGTTCGTTTGAACACCGTTAAAGTCTATGGGACACGAACATGAATAATCAAAAGTGCTAATTTTAAAGGCTTATATGCCAGTTATTGTCATAAAAAGTGTTTGGGGACCTGGGTCCTGCCCCAGGGGACATGGATCAATGCAAAAAAGTTTTAAAAACGGCCGTTTTTTCAGGAGCAGTGATTTTAATAATGCTTAAAGTCAAACAATAAAAGTGTAATATCCCTTTAAATTTCATAGCTGGGGGTGTCTATAGTATGCCTGTAAAGGGGCGCATGTTTCCCGTGTTTAGAACAGTCTGACAGCAAAATGACATTTCGAAGGAAAAAACCCATTTAAAACTACTCGCGGCTATTGCATTGCCGACAATACACATAGAAGTTCATTGATAAAAATGGCATGGGAATTCCCCACAGGGGAACCCCGAACCAAAATTAAAAAAAAAAATGACGTGGGAGTCCCCCTAAATTCCATACCAGGCCCTTCAGGTCTGGTATGGATATTAAGGGGAACCCCGGACAAAATTTTTAAAAAAATGACGTGGAGGTTACAAGTTCCTGGTGCTGGACAATGTGTTGCTGAGGCTCAGTCAGAGGAAGAGTGGTGGAAAAGGTGGCCGGCTGACCGATTTTCAACATTTAAGCATTTAAATAATTTTTCAGTCCTCAGCGCCAAGGTCTGATCAATTCAAGCAACCATCGCCAGCGTCTGCATTACATGATGCAGGAATATCTAGGGGCAAGAGCAGACTTGGAGACCTTTCCAACAGAGCATCCACTGGGTTACTGGGTCTAGAGGAAGGACCACTGGCCAGAACTTCCTCAATATGCAATTGAACTACTGACCTGTCCTGCATCCAGTGTGCTTTCTGAACACACATTCAGTGCTGCTGGAGGGTTAGCAATGGATCAAACAGTGCACCTGTCCACAGACTTGGTTGATAGGCTCACATTCATAAAAATGAAGCCGTCTTGGATCAGCAGCTATCAAGAACCTGATGCTAATGTATCTGATTGAATTTGCTATGGATGTGGGATCCCTTGAAGACTGTCTATGCTGACTATCCTGTTCTTCCTCAATCTTGATGATGCTAGCTCCAACAATATTTTTGGTTTAGGGCACCAGCACTACCACCCAAGGCCAAATTTATATGCCCCTATTTAACAGGGGCATGTAATTACAATTTTGATCCAATATTTCACAGCAGAGTCCATTCCTGCGCCCAACAAGAGTATTTGTGAGGGGTTACAGTGTTGTGGCACCACCACCATAATCTAAGGCCCAATTTTTCTGCCCCTGTTTAACAGGGGCATGTAATTACAATTTTGTGATATAATATTTCACAGAAGGGCCCGTTCCAGCCCCCAACAAGAGTATTTGTGAGGGGTTATAGTGTTGTGGCACCACCACCAAAGGCCTAATTTTTTCTGCCCCTGTTTAACAGGGGCACGTAATTACAATTTTTGATATAGTATTTCACAGCAGGGCCCGTTCTTGCACCCACCAAGAGTAACTGTGAGGGTTTACAGTGTTCTTATACCACCGACACCTAAGGCCCAATTTTCTGCAGAGTATATAGGGCAGGCCGTGTAGTATATATACTGCTGTTCAGAGTATATAGTGCCTGGGGACCTGGGGGACCCCCACACCCAGACCCAAAGGACCTGGTAATGGACTGGGGGATGTTAGCTTGCGTCGCTTCGCCTTTTGGCCACTAGGGGCTCATGCACACAAATCCCGGTTCTTTCAGGGGAGAGGAGACAGTTCATGTGTTCATACTAAGTATGAACACTGATCTCTCTCTTCCCCTAGTCAGTCCCATCCCCCCACAGTTAGAACACACCTAGGGAACACAGTTAATCCCTTGACTGCCCCCTAGTGTTCACCCCTTCCCTGTCAGTGATATTTATGCAGTAATCAGTGCATTTTTATAGCACTGATTGCTGTATAATTGTCAGTGGTCCCAAAAATGTGTCAAAAGTGTCCAATTTGTCCGCCACAATATCGCAGTCATGATAAAAATTGCAGATCGCCGCCATTACTAGTAAAAAAAAATAATAATAAAGATGCCATAAATCTATCCCCTGTTTTGTAGACGCTATAACTTTTGCGCAAACCAGAAATATGTAGAATAATACATATCGGCCTAAACTGAGGAAAAAATGTTTATTTATTATAGCAAAAAGTAAAAAATATTGCGTTGTCGCTCTTCTTTTGTTTATAGCGCAAAGAATAAAGACTGCAGAGGTGATCAAATACCACCAAAAGAAAGCTCTGTTTGTGGGAAAAAAATTACGTCAATTTTGTTTGGGTACAGTGTCACGGGACCACGCAATTGTCAGTTGAAGTGACGCAGTGCCATATCACAAAAAACGGTCTGGTCATTGAGTGGGCTGAAGTGGTTAAATGACATTTTTCCCCTTTAGAAATGTAATTTTGCTGTGGTATTGTTCTAAACACTGGAAAAAATGTGCTTCTTTACAGGCATACTAAGGACACCCCCAGGCACGATATTTAAAGGATTATTTCATTTTTATTGTTTCACTTTAACCACTTGCTTACTGGGCACTTAAACCCCCCTCCTGTCCACACCAATTTTCAGCTTTTAGCGCTGTCGCACTTTGAATGAAATTTGCGCGGTCATACAACACTGTACCCAAATGAAATTTTATCATTTTTTTTCCCACAAATAGAGCTTTCTTTTGGTGGTATTTGATCACCTCTGCGGTTTTTAGTTTTTGTTAAAAAAATTGAAAAGGCAGAATTAAAAAAAAAAATTATATTTTTTTATATTTTGTTATTAAATTTTGCAAACAGGTAATTTATCTCCTTCGTTGATGTACGCTGATGAGGTGGCACTGATGGGCACCGATAGGTGGCAGTGATGGGCACTGATTGATGGCAGCACTGCTAGGTGGCACTGATTGGCACCACTGGTGGGCATTGATAGGTGGCACTTGTGGGCATTGATAGGTGGCACTTGTGGGCATTGATAGGTGGCACTTGTGGGCACTGTGGGCACTGGCAGGTGGCAATGACAGATGGCACTTGTTGGCACAGATGAGGCATATGTGCCTCCTTCCTCTTCGGGACCGATGTCCCTTTGACATAAGCCGGTGATCGTCTTTTTTTCCTCCTCACGCTGACAGCTGATCACATGGTAAGGGGCCGGGACTGGCCCCTTACTTGGATCTGTGATCATCCGAGTCTCCGTGACTCAGTAATCACAGCGCGCACACCGCGCGCCCTGCAGGGTGCGCGCGGTGCGCATGCACAGGGGAGGACGTCCTCCCGGAAATTGAGGTCCGCGCTGTAGCCATCATTCGGCTAGGGCCCGGACCTCAAGTGGTTAAGCATTATTAAAATCACTGCTCCCCAAAAAAAACTGTAGTTTTTAAAACTTTTTTTTTTGCATTGATACATGTCCCGGGGGCCCCAAACACTTTTTATGGCAATAACTTGCATATAAGCCTTTAAAATTAGCACTTTTGATTTTTCACGTTCGTGTCCCATAGACTTTAATGGTGTTCCAACAAAGTTTTTGCTGTTCGCATGTTCTGCTGAGAACCGAATCGGGGGGGGTTCGGCTCATCCCTAATATTACTGTATATATTCTATACTGACTGCACTGTGTGTGCATGTATATATATATATATATATATATATATATATATATATACAGTATCTCACAAAAATGAGTACACCCCTCACATTTTTGTAAATATTTTACTTTACATTTTCATGTGACAACACTGAAGAAGTGACACTTTGCTACAATGTAAAGTAGTGCGTGTACAGCTTGTATAACAGTGTAAATTTGCTGTCCCCTCAAAATAACTCAACACACAGCCATTAATGTCTAAACCGCTGGCAACAAAAGTGAGTACACCCCTAAGTGAAAATGTCCAAATTGGCCCCAAAGTGTCAATATTTTGGGTGGCCACCATTATTTTCCCGCACTGCCTTAACCAGAGCTTCACAGGTTGCCACAGGAGTGCTTTTCCACACTTCCATGATGACATCACGGAGATGGTGGATGTTAGAGACGTTGCACTCCTCCAAGGATGCCCCACAGATGCTCAATAGGGTTTAGGTCTGGAGACATGCTTGGCCTGTCCATTACCTTTACCCTCAGCTTCATTAGCAAGGCAGTGGTCATCTTGGAGGTGTGTTTGGGGTTGCTATCATGTTGGAATACTGCACTGCGGCCCAGTCTCTGAAGGGAGGGGATCATCCTCTGCTTCAGTATGTCACAGTACATGTTGCCATTCATTGGTCCCTCAATGAACTGTAGTTCCCCTGTGCCGGAAGGACTCATGCAGCCCCAGACCATGACACTCCCACCACCATACTTGACTGTAGACAAGACACACTTACCTTTGTACTCCTCACCTGGTTGCTGCCACACACACGCTTGACACCATCTGAACCAAATAAGTTTATCTTGGTCTCATCAGACCACAGGACATGGTTCCAGTAATCCATGTCCTTAGTCTGCTTGTCTTTAGCAAACTGGTTGCGGGTTTTCCTGTACGTCATCTTTAGAAAAGGCTTCCTTCTGGGACAACAGCCATGCAGACCAATTTGATGCAGTGTGCGGTCTGAGCACTGACAGGCTGACTCCCTACCCCTTCAATCTCTGCTGCAATGCTGGCAGCACTCATACCTCTATGTCCCAAAGACAACCTTTGGATATGACGCTAAGCACATGCACTTAACTCCTTTGGTTGACCATGGCGAGGCCTGTTCTGACTGGAACCTGTCCTGTTAAATCGCTGAATGGTCTTCTTTTTTTTCAGATTCACAGATAGTACTTTGCCATGAGGTGCTATGTTGAACTTCCAGTGACCAGTATGAGAGAGTGAGAGTGATAACACCAAATTTAACACACCTGCTCCCCATTCACACCTGAGACCTTGTAACACTAATGAGTCACATGACACCGAAAGGGAAAATGGCTAATTGGGCCCAATTTGAACATTTTCACTTAGGGGTGTAACTATTTTTGTTGCTAGTGGTTTAGACATTAATGGCTGCGTGTTGAGTTACTTTGAGGGGACAGCAAATTTACACTGTTATACAAGCTGTACACACTACTTTTCATTGTAGCAAAGTGTCATTTCTTTAGTGTTGTCACATGAAAAGATAAAATAAAATATTTACAAAAATGTGAGGGGTGCACCCACTTTTGTGAGGTGAGATACTATATATATATATATATATATATATATATATATATATATATATATACTTTTTTTTTCTCCAAAACAGTAAAAGTAAATAATCACTAAACAGCAAACATCCACTTTCCCTCAGCGCTCATGAATCTTTTAAAATAGACAGGTCACAGACCCTTCAGCTGCTGCTATTATGTTAATCAGGAAGTAAAAAATATGTCTACACACCTTAAGGAGATATAGGCATTAGCAGGGCTAAACTCGTGTATCAATCCCAGAAAGGTCGTCAATTTAAACACATAATAATATATAAATCCAGCACAATGTCCTCATTATAAACAAGAATAAAAATGTATAAAAAAGTTTCCATAGAGTAATCAGCTGTAACAAAATAACCAACGGTGCGTGGGGGAGTGTTTAAAAATTGTAATTATAATTAATTCCTCAGAATCTTCATCCCTTCACCACAGCGCGTTGGACACCGCTCCTTTAAGATTTTACACTCAACAGAAACCAGGTGAAAATCAGCCTTAAACTCCACAAGGTGGAGTTTAAGGCTGATCGGATCATAGTATGGACTACCTCTTTAGCTTCTAACGTAATTTCACCAGTATAAGGTCTGTATGGGTTCACACTGTGTTCTATCCTGGAATGTCAGACTCCAATGGATTGCTACTGGATCCCAAGCTCATCAGCGATCATGCCAAAGGATAAGGAAGCTCTCATAGTATAATTCAGTTTTAAACCATTTTTAATTAAACCCCAAATCCCCCTTAGATATTGCACTTACAAATATAGGATTAAAAACGAGCATGTAAACAGTAGCTTGCCTGCCTGGTGTCAATCCACCACTCCTAGTTTTGAAAGGATCGCTGCAATGCCCGGGATGAGCTCTACGAGGGTAGACAAGCTGAGTGGCCGTGTAGCTTCACCCTAGCGCGTATCGCTGTAGACTTCATCAGAGGGAGTGGCTACACGGCATGGCTCACTCTATTTATGGGCTGTCTTCAGATAATTTAACCCTCCGACTGCCTCCAATTTCAATCAGTGCAGAGATCGCTCTCATCACCTTTCATAGTTATCTAATTGCTCTATACTCAAAATGTGTTTAGTTTGGCCACCATACATTGCATTAATACATCCAAACATGAAGTACAACTTTGATAATAAAATGTGCAAACTATATGATATGTTCTAATGTCTTGAAAGTCTGAAAGTGTCAGTCAAAAAATCCATTTAGTCTCACATTTTGACAGTTCCCTGACTTCACCTCGCCAAAGAGGTTTAGTCCTATCAATACCCCAAAACTTCAGGAATGCGGGGTCCCTGTTATGCTTACACCTAAAGTGTAATGATACACTGTGATCTTTATACCCTGTGCATATATTATAAATATGCTCTGAGACTCACTTACCTAGTGTCCTTTTAGTTCGGCCAATATACATTAAGCCACTAGGGCACTGCAGAGCATAGACCACATATGTCGAATTGCAAGAAATAAAATCTTTGATCTCAAATTCACATCCATTAGATGATGAACTGAACTTAGTAAGACCTCTAATATGAGTATTAACCGCTTCCAGACTGGCCGCCGCAGTTTTACTGCGGCAGGTTGGCTCCCCTGGGCAAAACTACGTTACCTTACATCTCTTTGCCTTTTGCCCACTAGGGGGTGCTGTTGGAGCTGATACGAGTGCCCGGCGGGTGCAATGACCGCCGGGCACCTGTGTTCGCTTGTGACAAAGCGAGAACCAGGATCTCTGTGTGTAAACACAGAGATCCCGGTTCTCTCAGGGGAGAAGAGACTGATCGTGTGTTCATACTGATTGATGTCTCCTCGTCAGTCCCATCCCCCCCACAGTTAGAAAACAGTGAGGGAATACAGTTAACCCCTTGATCGTCCCCTAGTGTTAAACCCGTCACTGCCAGCGACACTTATACAATAATCAGTGCAGTTCTATAGCATTGATCGCTGTATAATTGTCACTGGTCCCATAAATGTGTCCGATGTATCCACCGCAATATCGCAGTCCTGATAAAAATCGCTGATCACTGCCATTACTAGTAAAAAAAAAATAATAATAAAAATGCCATAAATCTATCCCCTATTTTGTAGGCGCTATAACCTTTGCGCAAACCAATCAATATATGCTTATTGCGATCTTTTTTTTTTACCAAAAATATGTAGAAGAATACATATCGGCCTAAACTGAGGAAAAAATGTATTTTATTTTTTTTAAAGTGGGATATTTATTATAGCAAAAAGTAAAAGATATTGTGTTTTTTTTTCAAAATTGTCGCTCTTCTTTTGTTTATAGCGCAAAAAATAAAAACCGCAGAGGTGATCAAATACCACAAAAAGAAAGCTCTATTTGGGAAAAAAAGGACATCAATTGTGTTTGGGTACAGCATCGCACGACTGTGCAATTGTCAGTTAAAGTGACACAGTGCCGAATCGCAAAAAAATGGCCTGGTCATTGAGCAGCCAAATCTTCCAGGGCTAAGGTGGTTAACCTGCTGCCACGCCTTACATTTTCTGCATGCGTAAAAACCAGGTGTGTGCTGGAACATCTGTGGTCATAAGGGCGGATCCAACACTTTCTTTACTATCCTATCCCCAAAAGAAGGTGCTTTTCGATAAATAAAAGTGGGGTTATCTGGTAATACTCTTTTTAAAGTTTCCCACGTGGTGTGGTGAAGGGATGAAGCTTCTGAAGAATTAATTATAATTACAATTTTTTCAACACTCCCCCACACACTGTTGGTTGTTTTGTTACAGCTGATTACTCTACAGAGACTTTTTTTTTTAATCCGTAAAGATTTTATTAAAGATTTAACAGACAATACAGAAATTCCAATATAAGAGGACATGGCTCCAAATACAATACAGACCATGGTGATATACAAATGACATGGCCAACAAAAGACTCCCTGTATAAACTGCAAACAACATTCCTGACATAAGAATGCTTAAAATGCTCAATGAGATATCAGTACATTTGCCAGTTTTGTGTGTGATATTTCAGGTATCTATAGATAGGTCAGGGCTGTGGAAAATTCAGGGCCTCTGCAAATATTCCTAACTTGATTTCTGTTTGTTTCGTAAGACCTGAGAGGGATGGTAAAAGGAGCCGACTACCAAGTCAGCCCCTTATCCCATAGTCTCTGCATATTAGGATTTAGTCAAGGTAGATAGGAAAGAAAAGAGAAGAACAAGAGCGGGGGGGTGTAGTACCGAGAAATTAATGTGAGGAGAGGGGGTGGGGTAACCACCGTCTACCCTCTCCATCTACATCAGGTAGCGACATATGTTGTATAGGGATGAGCCCGATGTTCGAGTCGAAGTAAGTTCAGCAAACAGCGAACAATGTGCGGTGTTCGCGGTAAATTCGAAAGCCGCCGGAACACCGTTAAAGTCTATGGGACACGAACATGAAAACATGCTTATATGCAAGTTATTGTCATAAAAAGTGTTTGGGGACCTGGGTCCTGCCCCAGGGGACATGTATCAATGCAAAAATTTAAAATTTAAAAAAAATTTTGCATTAATACATGTCCCCTGGGGCAGGACCTGGGTCCCCAAACACTTTTTATGACAATAACTTACAAATAAGCCTTTAAAATGAGCACTTTTGATTATTCATGTTCGTATCCCATGGACTTTAACGGTGTTCATGTGTTCTGTCAAATTTTTTGCCTGTTCACATGTTCTGCTGCGAACTGAACCGGGGGTGTTCGGCTCATCCCTAATGTTGTATATAGGCCAAAGTGCCTTTAAATTGTATCTCTGAAAACAAGGGACCATAGAACAAATTAAACGTTGTCTTGTAACTTTGAGATTTTTGATAATTAATCTAGGTTTCACATATATTCGAGAGACTGGATATTTTATCCTGGATGGTGTATATCAGCTCCTCCATCACTGCTATATGATTAATACGTGATGCCCATTGTTTCATTGAAGGGGTTGATTTAGACCTCCAATGGACCAGTAAACAAAGCCTAGCAGCGTTAATCATATGCATGGCCACTGATTTATAGTATCTTTTCTGGGGTGTTTTGGAAAGGAGGCACTGTGCTGGTGAAAAGTCAAGTGGGAGCGAGGAGATCGCAATCGTAGGTCCTGCTGTATATTTTTAAGTTTTGAGAGAAAGTTCTTTTCATATAGGTCTGTAAGTTTACCAGGGAGTTGGATACCCAAATAGGTGATGGAATCTGCTTTCCAACGGAAAGGGAAGTTTGTCTGACATAGGTGTACAAGCTTAAGGGGTTGAGAAATGTTCAGTGCAAAAGATTTTGAGTAATTTATTTTTAAGTTCAAAATACCTTGAAAGTGTTCTAGGACGTCAATGGGGATGACAGGAAGAGCAGGATATCATCTGCAGAGGCAGCGATCTTGTATTCTTGTTGGTGTACCTCAATGCCTTTTATGTTTGGATTTGCCCGAATGCAGTGTAAAAGAGGTTCCAGAGTAAGGATATAGCGTAAAGGAGAAAGGGGGCATACCTGTCTGGTTCCATTATGGATGGGGAAGGCATACGACAAGTGGCCATTGACTCAAACTCTGGCTCTTGGATTGGCATATAATGACCTAATAAAGGCTTGCATGCAGCTCCCCAGTCCCAGGGCCTCTAATACCTAATCCATGTAGTTCCAGGCCACTCGGTCAAACGCCTTCTTTGCATCTATTGCCAGAAAAAACATTCTCACTGGGTAGAGGTAAGCCAGTGATATAAATTCAAAGCTTTGATGGTATTGTCCCTGGCCTCTCTGCCAGGAACAATGCCACCTTGGTTGAGACCCACCCACACAGGCACATGGTAGGACAAATTATCAAGTAAATATTCCCTCGCTGTATCAAAGAGAAAAACTACAACTAAATAACTGCTGCAAAGCACTGAGAGGTCATACCATAACCACAAGGAAAATGAACAATGCAACATAGTGCTGCGCTGTTGGAGTGTTAATATACTGTGAATAATATATGATAAATTACCTAATGTATACACATGTACAATGGGCAATGACTAATAATAAATCAATATGTGCCACACATATACCATACATAGATTAATAGAATAAATAATGAGTTAATGTTCTTTTTGTTTAATTAGTTTTTATTAAGAAAAAGGAGAAGTATACAATGCATGTTGAGTCAAATAACCACCAGTATACATTATTGGATGGGTTGGAGAAAATGTGACGTATAAAATAGCATAAAATAGCATACCTCCTCATTTACTATTATATTTGTATTAGAAGGAAGAGAGAGTGAGAAAATGGAGAGAAGAGGAGAGGGAAGGGAGATAGAAGAGGAGGGGAAGGAAGGGGGGGAGGGTGTGAGTCTGCCTAGGTCCACATTCCCTTAATCACTAGTATTATCTATTAACATTTTACATGGGTTGATACAAAATTTCTGCGTATGCGGCAGTGTATTTGAAGGCAAACCAACTGAACCATATTTTCTTAGCAAGATCTGATTTGTTTCTTAAGGAAAGGGTCATGTCTTCCATGTAATAAACATAGTCTACTTTCAGCAACCATTTACGTAATGTCGGGATGGTTGTTTTTTTCCAAAACAAAGGGATGAGTGCCTTTGAGGCATTAAGTAAGTGTGGTGTGATTGATTTCTTATAAGGTCCAGTTGGTTTACCTGTATAGTGAAACAAGACAAACCACGGATCATTTGGAACTTCCCACCCTTGAATTTCCTTGATCCAATATAAAATGGTCAGCCAAAACGGGCGGATCAATGGACAGAACCACCAGATGTGGGCGTGTGTTGCCCTCTCACCACATCCCCTCCAACACAGCGGGGACATTTGTGGGAAGAATTTATGTAACACCACAGGCGTATGGTGCCACCTTGTCAATAGCTTGTATTTTATTTCTGCCATTCTAGATGCTCCGGAGGACGCGTGTGCTAAGGTAAGAATGGTGGACTTTTGGGTTGACGATAACTTTTTTTGCAAGTCTTGTTCCCAATTGTGAATAAAAGTGGGGGTGTTTGGAGAGGCCAGCACAATTAAAGCCTGATAAAAGTATGAAACAGGTTTCTCCATTGGTTGATCTTCAGAGAAAGCAATTTCCAGGGGAGAGAGTTCCGAAAAGGATCTCAGGGGTTTGGGAAGTGAGCGTACAAAGGCTGCTAATTGTCTGTGTCTCCAATGATCCATCGTAGAGAAGTTGGAATTGGGTAGTAATGCAGACAGAGGCAGTATTCCTGTAGCATTGGTAACGTGGTGTAGTAAGATTTGAGAACCAAGATTCCATACATGGATCCCAGGATCAATATTACCAGGCGGGAAGTAGTTATGTCTGGTCAGGGGTAAGAGTGGAGAGTTATATGGCCATTTGTGTATCTTACAGTCCCATGACATGAGTCCCATGACATGAGGGAGGAACGAGACAGCGGTGATGTGGCTTTGGACAAGCTTCTGTATTTGCCAGGTATCCATATTTGTGTAAAAAGATATGTGCCACTAAGTTTCATTTCCAAAGAGACCCAGAGTTTGGAACCTCTTTGATACTTCCAGTCAGAGATTCTGTTCAACACAGTGGCCCTGAAGTAAGTTTTAAAGTCTGGAAGGGCTAGACCTCCCTTCCTTTTGGATTGAATAATAATGGATTTAGGTAGTCTAGGTCTTCTTCTATTCCAAACATATCTACCAATAACAGAGTTTAGTATTTTTAAAAAATCGGTATACCATAGGGTATCATCTGAAACAGAAATAGCACCCTGGGCAGGATGTTCATCTTTACAACTCCAATTCTTCCCAACCATGAATGGGCAATCTGGGACTACCTCTGAAGGTCCAATCTAATCGCATTCAAAAGAGGGATGTAGTTTGTACGGAATAATAAAGTCAGATTCGGGGTAAGGAAAAGGCCTAAGTATTTCATTTTCCTCGCCTGCCAACTAAAAGGAAAGGCTTGTTTTAATTGGGTCACAGTAGAGTTGGGAATAGATAGATTCAAAATTTCAGATTTGGACATGTTAATTTTAAAATTAGATACTATGCTAAATTGTGAAAATTCTGACATGAGATTGGGCAGGGTTATCAGGGGCTGTTGTACATAGAACAGAATATCTTCTGCGTATGCAGCATACTTATGTTCTGATTCACCTACGACTATTCCATGAATTATTGGATTTTGTCTTATAATAGAAAGAAAGGGTTCTAACGATAGGGCAAACAAAATCGGTTAAAGAGGGCAACCTTGGCGCGTGCCATTGTGTAGGGTGAAGGAGTCACTTAAGGTGCCATTTATGCGTAGTTGTGCTGTAGGGTGGTTGTATAGTGCAGAAATTTGGGCTAACAGAGATGACCCAATGCCCAGATGGGTCAATATGGCCATTAGGTACACCCAGTCCACTCTATCAAATGCCTTCTCTGCGTCAGTTGAAAGCAAAAGGGTGGGCTGGGAGACTCCACGAACATGTGACATTAGCAGAAGAGTACGGAGAGAGTTGTCTCTAGCTTCCCTACCTGGGATAAAGCCCGTTTGGTCCTTAGAAATCCATTGCGCAATCAGTGGGAGGAGTTTATTTGCGATGGCTTTAGCATATAATTTAATGTCAATATTAAGTAGCGAAATGGGGCGGTAACTCCCGCAATTAGTGGGATCCTTACCGGGTTTGGAGATGACCGTGATATGTGCATGGGTTGTCTCAGGTCGGGGGGCTACCACCGGTGAAGATCGTATTAACGTAAGCTGACAAATGAGGTAACAGCGTGTCTGCAAAGGAATGATAATAAGCCACCGTAAATCCATCAGGACCTGGCACTTTGCCTGTAGCCATTGCTTTTAAGGCGAGGTGGTGACCTCCCCCTCCAGCGAGGTGAGTATATCAGGTGATAATCTAGGTAAGTTCGCACATTTTAGGTACTCCCCAATGAGTCGCCTCCTATCATCTCTATCCTTAATCGAATGCTGTACATGATACAAATTTTTGATAAAACTCTCTAAACTCTTTAGCTATATTAGGGGTGTCATGTAATAAAGTGGAGGAAGAATTTTTAATTTTTGCTATGAAAGAGGTGGACTTCTTTTGTTGCAGGAATCGGGCCAGTAAACGGCTCGGTCTGTTGCCCCATTCATAGAATCGTTGGGCTACTATGCGTGCCTTTTGCTTTTGTTCTAATTGAAAAAGTGATTTCAATTCCTCTCTCTTTGTGGTCAAGGTGTGGAAAATAGCTAACGATTGACTAGCTTTATGATGTTGTTCGAGTGATCTGATTTCGTTGAGTAGTTTAGACTGTTGGAATACGCGTTCTCTTTTTTTTTCTAGCTCCCAATTCTATTAGTTTGCCCCATATGTGGGCCTTATGGGCCTCCCAAAGTGTCCCTGCGGATATGTCAGGTTGGTAATTTTCATGAAAGTATAAAGAAAGTTCCTTACCTATCGTTTGTTTATCAATCTCATCAGCAATAAGTACCTCATTAAGTTTCCAATTAGTAGATTTAAAGGGAAGGGATGGGATTTTAATAGTGATCATGACCGGAGCGTGGTCAGAGAGAGGAGAGGTTTCAATTGCTGACTTCACCAGTAAGGGTAGATGATGATGGTCAATAAGGAACAGATTAATTCTGGAGTAGGTCTGATGAACCTGAGAGTAATAAGTGAAATTCTGTTCCCCTGGGTGCATAATCCTCCAGACATCCATTAATTGGGAATCATGTAAGTGTTTGCAAATGAGTCTTAAATGCATATGAGATATGCTAGAGGTCCCTCTGGAGGTGTCTATGACAGGTTCCAGGGGCGTGTTAAAATAGCCGGCAAGAAGAATGCACCCATGGGAAAAGTCCCTCAGTTTCTTTAGTGTAGAGGAAATAAAGCCTGCCTGATCATGGTTAGGAGAGTATAGAGTTGCCAAGGTACAGGACATATTGCCCAGGGTACCCTTCAGAAAAAAAAAACGTCCTAGTGGGTCACATAATATGGAGTCTAATGTAAATGCAAACCCTCTGTGGAACCCAATGGCCACGCTTTTTGCCTTATGTCCATCAGAAAGGCTATAATACTACATGGGGTACTGTTTTGAATTAAGTTTTACAGTTGTGGTATGTGTAAGGTGGGTCTCCTGTAGGAAAATCACATCCCCCCGCAGGCGACCCAGCTCTCTATACAAACTATGTCTCTTTCTAGGAGCATGTAACCCCCTTACATTAAGTGAGAGTAAGTTTACCTTAGCCATGGGGGCCGTGAGAGGGGTTTCGTGAACACCAGTATCTTGTGGGGATGGACCTGAGGCAGAGGGAAAAGGGATAGGGTAGGGAGATGGGAGGAGGTGTGGAAGAAAAAGAAAAGAAGAAGGAAAGTAGTAAGGGGAGAAAAGAGAAAATTAGTAACACATAATGGGCAAAAAACATAGATCACCGTGGGGGGGGTGATTGTAAGTGCACGCATATCATTGCAGCGCAAAAACAGGATGCACATGAGGCCCAGCACCCCCACATTCATACCCCACGAAGGGGCAGGAACATGAGGACACAAAGCCACAGGGCTCCCATTGAAGGGGGGGGGTGATAGCACCTGGGAATCCAGACACAGGCACCAAGAAGTGAGTGAGCAGTGTCTCAATGCCCCGGCGCCGACACCATAAGTTGGAAAAAATAAACGCATATACAAAAAATCATTGTTAAAAGGAAAAAGCAAAAGTAACACTGTACTGAGTAAACTTCTATATGATACTGTAATTGTAACACACCTAGCAAGATTACCTAGCTAAAGACCTCATCCTGAACTCAGAGCTATATGCGTCAAACATAAGTAAGTAAAGCTAGTAGCTAGTAGGCACACGCTCCTTGTTAACAAAACTAACATAGGATTAAACTGGGTCAAATGTACTTGCTAAGAGATGATTTCCATTTCCATCGGGAGATGGGAGGCTATTATTTAGGACTGTAGACCAGAGGCTCAAGTTAGCTGTGGGGAAGATCCGGTTGTAGAGGATCGGTGTTTGCGCTCGACTTTCTGCCATTTTGGCTCAGTATTAGAAGGCAAAGGTGGGATGCCATCTTGCCATCCAGGCAGCTCCGGGGGGATATATTCATGTCCAGGCAGAACTTTTCCAGGTCCTCTGGGAATCTAAGGACGGCCATTTTACCATCTCTGCTGGCTATTAGGGCGGCAGGAAAGCCCCATCTGTAGTTGATAGATGCATCCTTTAGCTTTTCCATGAGAGGACGCAGAGCCCTGCGTCTCTCTAAGGTCTCCCTTGCCAAATCCGAAAAGAAGGAGAGACTTGCCCTGTCAAAGTCAAGTAAGGCAGCTTCTCTGGCCTTGTTCATGATTAGTTCCTTTTCAGGGTAGTGATGCACTCTGCAAATCACATCTCTTGGAATATCAGAGGAAAGATTGCGTGGGTGAAGGGCACGGTGAGCACAGTCTATTTGCAGGGGATGGTCTGCAGGACGCCCTAGGAGGCCATTGAGGATACCACAGATGGAGGGGAGTAAGTCATCATCCCTTGTCGCCTCATGGAGACCCCGAATCCTGACATTGTTTCGCCTGTTGCGATTTTCTTGATCCTCTAATTTATATAGGGCCAATCTGTGTGCAACAGTGAGTTGGCGGTTAGAAGACTGTAAAGCACTAATGGCAGTCACGTGACGATCTAAGCTTTGCTCAGTTTCTTCCACCCTCTCCAGGACCTGGGAGAGATCCAAACCGCACCGCCAAAACCTCTTTCCTGATAGCCCGCTCAAGGCCCAACAGCATAGACGCCAGATCAGTCTTAGTAGGTAGGTCCCCCACCAAGGCAGCGACCCCGGAGCGTGTGTGTGTGCTCACCTCTTCATCTGATCCGGCAGATGAAGTGGGAGAGCGGCGTCTGAGTTTAGGCCTGGTGCAGGAGGTGGAGCCTGTTCTCGAAGCCACGCTGCGAGGCGAGCGGCCTAGGCTGTCAGTGTCTTCCATGTCCTCAGGTTCTGTGGATAAGAACCGTTTGATCGAGCCCGCCGAGGTTCCCTTCTTAGGCAGGGGCTTGCCAGATCTCTTCTGCATCGTAGATGGGATAGTTGCGGTGCTAATATTGTAGTAAAAGGTCGTTTGTGCTGTGTCGGTGCTGGAGCTCAGGGGAGATGCGTCCGCTCTACAGCATGCTGAAACCACGCCCCATAATGAGTTAATGTTCTATACTTGTAAACAATTAGTAAACACGAAAAAATTAGAAAAAATAAATAAATAAATGATGACAAAGTCCTCTAAAAAGCGATTCACAGTCCTCTGAAGAGTGATTCCCAATTTTCCAAAAAAGTACTAGATAATAAAGTGAAATATAGTGCTGCACTGTTGGAGTGATAATATACTGTGAATAATATGTGGTAAATTACCTAATACATCCACATGTATAATGGACAATGACTAATAATAAATCAATATGTGCCAAACATATACCATATATGGATGAATGAATAATGAGTTAATGTTCTATACTACAACAATGAGTAAACAGCGAAAAAGTAAAAAAAAAAAAAAATAATGACAAAGTCCTTTGAAAAGTGATTCACAGTCCTCTGTAAAGTGATTTGCAATCTTCCAAAAAAAGTTATAGATAATAAAGTGCTCCGTGATGTAAACAAAAGATAAAAGATAAAAGTGACTTTCTTTCTTCTGTCTAAACACCATATAAAGTGCAGTGTGCTTTTCTTTACTGGTGACACCCTTCCATGCTGTGCACTGTGATGATGGATGGCCTCTTACCTCAAGGCTGTGGGATAACAGCATGTGTGTTTTAATCACAGATGGTTCTTGGTAGTGGGCGAAGCTCCTATGCTTGTATATTTCCGATATTGGAATGGCAGTCTTTCCATTTTCAATCTATTGCCACTTATCTTTTTACAAATAAATATGTAATTCCCACAATACAGGTAAATGTAAGATGGCAAGGGGAAGAAGAGAGGGATCCCAGGATAGTGTAGTATGTTTTAAAACAACTTGATTTATTTAATAAAAACGGTGGATGCAGCTACTCACGTTCACAAAGTAAATTAAAGTCATCAAACCACGATCGCTGAGCTTGCCTATGCCACTTCCAATGCCGCTATGTCCCTACATGTATCGTCACAGTCACGTGACTTCATCAGGGTGTGTAGGATGTGTAGGGGTGCTGGAAGTGTCCTTAAGTCTGTTCAGTGAGGGAGCTAATTGGACAGCCATTTTCTTGTGGCAAGATAAAGGAAGTATTACAACGGCCATTTTCCCATATATGTTAACATGGGAAATCAATAGCGGCCATTTCTGTGTAGCCTGGCTTTTACCATATAGCATGGCGGCCATTTTCTCAGTGCTACTTCGATTTATTGTGCCTGCCAGGTACTTATAAGGAAAAGGGGATATAAAACATTAACTCAATATCATAAAATATCCATAAAAACCTAAGATTACAGAACCAAAGGACAGGGGAATGGACTAAAAAGAATAGGTAAGGAGGCCACCAACATACACTGGTGGACGAAAGATCACAACTAAAATGGTGTCCCCGAACCCTCCTGTGATGAATGTTGATGCGGGGGACACCATAAATGGCCGCATCACAATCTATGAAGATATATAAGATCAAAAAATAAAAATTATAAAATAGTAATCTGTCTGCTCCGAAAATGGCATGGATGATAAAATGTAACATAAATCGATACATACAATGCAAATTAATGATAAAATCACTAAATGCAAAATTGTGTTTGAAGAGACTATGTATATGTAGATCAGGGAGAATTAAAGGGCCATTAGCAGTTGCCTAAAAAATTTACAATTAGGCAAAATATTGTATTAAAGAGGCTAGATATATGCAGATCAGGGAGGATTAAAGGGCCATTAGCAGTTGACCAAAAATAATTAAAAATCACTAAGGAAGCAGTTTAAATCAAATTCTACATTCAATCCTTGTGGTGCAAAGGTATCCAATGTGAAAATCCATTTGGCTTCTAATTGGCCTAACGTTCTAACTTTATGGCTACCTTGCCAGTGTCTGATGTAGGGTTCTACTCCCGAAAATTTTAGATATGTTGGGTCTTTGTTATATGGCATATAGCGAATAGGGATGAGCTTCGAGTTCGAGTCGAACTCATGTTCTACTCGAACATTGGCTGTTCGCAAGTTCGCCGAACAGCGAACAATTTGGGGTGTTCGCGGCAAATTCGAATGCCGCGGAACACCCTTTAAAAGTCTATGGGAGAAATCAAAAGTGCAAATTTTAAAGGCTTATATGCAAGTTATTGTCATTAAAAGTGTTTGGGGACCTGGGTCCTGCCCCAGGGGACATGGATCAATGCAAAAAAAAATTTTAAAAACGGCCGTTTTTTCAGGATCAGTGATTTTAATAATGCTTAAAGTCAAACAATAAAAGTGTAATATCCCTTTAAATTTCGTAGCTGGGGGGTGTCTATAGTATGCCTGTAAAGGGGCGCATGTTTCCTGTGTTTAGAATAGTCTGACAGCAAAATGACATTTTGAAGAAAAAAACACATTTAAAACTACCCGCGGCTATTGCATTGCCGACAATACACATAGAAGTTCATTGATAAAAACGGCATGGGAATTCCCCACAGGGCAACCCCAAACCAAAAAAAAAAAATGATGTGGGAGTCCCTCTAAATTCCATACAAGGCCCTTCAGGTCTGGTATGGATATTAAGGGGAACCCCAGCCAAAATTTTTTTTTTAAAAATGACGTGGGGTTCCCTCTAAATTCCATACCAGACCCTTCAGGTCTGGTATGGATTTTAAGGGGAACCCCGCGCCAAAAAAAAAAAAAAAAACGGCGTGGGGTCCCCCCAAAAATCCATACCAGACCCTTATCCGAGCACGCAACCTGGCAGGCCGCAGGAAAAGAGGGGGGACGAGAGTGCGGCCCCCCTCCTGAACCGTACCAGGCCACATGCCCTCAACATTGGGAGGGTGCTTTGGGGTAGCCCCCCAAAACACCTTGTCCCCATGTTGATGAAGACAAGGGCCTCATCCCCACAACCCTGGCCGGTGGTTGTGGGGGTCTGCGGGCGGGGGGCTTATCGGAATCTGGAAGCCCCCTTTAACAAGGGGACCCCCAGATCCCGGCCCCCCCCCTGTGTGAAATGGTAAGGGGGTACTTACCCCTACCATTTCACTAAAAAACTGTCAAAAATGTTAAAAATGACAAGAGACAGTTTTTGACAATTCCTTTATTTAAATGCTTCTTCTTTCTTCCTTCATCTTCTTCTGGTTCTTCTGGCTCTTCTGGTTCTTCCTCCGGCGTTCTCGTCCAGCATCTCCTCCGCGGCGTCTTCTATCTTCTCCTCGGGCCGCTCCGCACCCATGGCATGGGGGGGAGGCTCCCGCTCTTCTCTTCATCTTCTTCTTCTTCTTCTTCATCTCTTCTTCCTTCTTCTCTTCTTCATTTTTTCTCCGGGCCGCTCCGCAGCCATGCTGGCATGGAGGGAGGCTCCCGCTGTGTGACGGCATCTCTTCGTCTGACGGTTCTTAAATAACGGGGGGCGGGGCCACCCGTGACCCCGCCCCCCTCTGACGCACGGTGACTTGACGGGACTTCCCTGTGACGTCACGGGGAATGCCACAGGGAAGTCCCGTCATGTCCCGTGCGTAAGAGGGGGGCGGGGTCACCAGGTGGCCCCGCCCCCCGTTATTTAAGAACCGTCAGACGAAGAGACGCCGTCACACAGCGGGAGCCTCCCACCATGCCAGCATGGCTGCGGAGCGGCCCGGAGAAGAAATGAAGAAGAGAAGAAGGAAGAAGAGATGAAGAAGAAGAAGAAGATGAAGAAGATGAAGAGAAGAGCGGGAGCCTCCCCCCCATGCCATGGGTGCGGAGCGGCCCGAGGAGAAGAAGATAGAAGACGCCGCGGAGGAGATGCTGGACGAGAACGCCGGAGGAAGAACCAAAAGAGCCAGAAGAACCAGAAGAAGATGAAGGAAGACAGAAGAAGCATTTAAATAAAGGAATTGTCAAAAACTGTCTCTTGTCATTTTTAACATTTTTGACAGTTTTTTAGTGAAATGGTAGGGGTAAGTACCCCCTTACCATTTCACACAGGGGGGGGGCCGGGATCTGGGGGTTCCCTTGTTAAAGGGAGCTTCCAGATTCCGATAAGCCCCCCGCCCGCAGACCCCCACAACCACCGGCCAGGGTTGTGGGGATGAGGCCCTTGTCTTCATCAACATGGGGACAAGGTGTTTTGGGGGGCTACCCCAAAGCACCCTCCCAATGTTGAGGGCATGTGGCCTGGTACGGTTCAGGAGGGGGGGCCGCACTCTCGTCCCCCCCTCTTTTCCTGCGGCCTGCCAGGTTGCGTGCTCGGATAAGGGTCTGGTATGGATTTTTGGGGGGACTCCACGCCGTTTTATTTATTTTTTTTGGCGCGGGGTTCCCCTTAAAATCCATACCAGACCTGAAGGGTCTGGTTTGGAATTTAGGGGGAACCCCACGTCATTTTTTTTTAAAATTTTGGCTGGGGTTCCCCTTAATATCCATACCAGACCTGAAGGGCCTTGTATGGAATTTAGGGGGACTCCCACATCATTTTTTTTTTTAAATTTTGGTTCAGGGTTGCCCTGTGGGGAATTCCCATGCTGTTTTTATCAATGAACTTCTATGTGTATTGTCGGCAATGCAATAGCCGCGGGTAGTTTTAAATGTGTTTTTTCCTTCAAAATGTCATTTTGCTGTCAGACTGTTCTAAACACGGGAAACATGCGCCCCTTTACAGGCATACTATAGACACCCCCCAGGTACGAAATTTAAAGAGATATTACACTTTTATTGTTTGACTTTCTGCATTATTAAAATCACTGCTCCTGAAAAAACGGCCGTTTTTAAAACTTTTTTTTGCATTGATTCATGTCCCCTGGGGCAGGACCCGAGTCCCCAAACACTTTTAATGACAATAACTTGCATATAAGCCTTTAAAATTAGCACTTTTGATTATTCATGTTCGTGTCCCATAGACTTTAACGGTGTTCGCGTGTTCGAACGAACTTTTTTCCTGTTCGCATGTTCTGGTGCGAACCGAACAGGGGGGTGTTCGGCTCATCCCTAATAGCGAAGTGTTTAGACACACTATGTTTGTCAACTCATTTTATGATGTTCTGTACATGTTCTTTGATGCGTACTTTTAGTGGTCTTTTAGTCCTACATATTGCAGTCCACAACTACATTATAAAATGTATCCTGCCCATTCAGTGTTACAGCATATAAATTATTTCACTTCGTAGGTGTTTCCTGCGCTGATAGAAGTAAAACTGGTTTTCTCCTTAATAGGGCGTTTTGTTTTAGTGCACTTAAAACACTGCTTGCATGGGTAAAAACCTTTCCCCGTAAAGAACGTGAAACCTCTGGTAGGTGGGTCTGGAATGCTTTTCACTAGTTTGTCTCGGATTGTGGGGGCTCTCCTGTATATAAGATTGGGATTTTCTGGTAATACTTCTTGTAAATGTCTGTCAGCTCATAAGGTACACTGGTGTCGCTTAATGATTTTTTAAATTTTTTTATATTGAATACTGTAGTCAAAAATAATTGGTACCTTAGCGACAACCGATTGTTGTTACTTCTTATCTTTGATCAAAACATTTTGGTCCATTTCTGCTACTTCTGATAGTTTTTACGTGATGTATTTGTCATCATAGCCTTTTTCAATGAATTTCCATCTCATGTTTTCCGCTTGATCCATAAATGTATCCTTGTGAGTGCAGTTCTGCCTGAGGCACATCAATTGACCCTTTGGGATATTATATAACCAATTCTTGTGATGGCAGCTTCGTAACGGTAGATAGCTGTTTCTGTATACACTTTTGAAGTGAGTTTTTACAGTGAGAGCATGATTATCCTGTGTAATTTCTAGATCCAGAAACACAATTGTTTTCTCACTGTTATCCCAAGTCATTTGGATGTTTCTATCATTTGTATTTCAATTCTCTAGAAATAGGACTAGATTATGCTGTTCCCCCTTCCACAAGATTAAAATATCATCAATATATCATTTAAAAACGATCAATTCACTTGGTGTATCTGTGAAAACTGTTTGTTCTTCCCACTGTGCCATAAATAGTCCCCGCCACGCTGGGAGAAAACTTAGCTCCCATGGCGACATCTATTTTTTGATAATAATATTTTTGGCTATACCAGAAGTAACAGTTTATAAGGCAGAAATCTAAACTTTTGACCAGATATTTCCTTTCTTCACATGGTAATGTAGTGTGGTAGGACAGTCGGGTTGCAAGAATCTTGGAGAATAATTTGACGTCCACATTCAGAAGAGAGATTGGTCGGTAATTGGCTACATCAGTGGGGTCTTTACTCTCTTTGGGGATCACCAAGATGTAAGCCTCCAACAGGCTGCTGGAGGAGCAGGCTAAACTTCCAGCAACAGGAACCCCCAAGGACATGCAATAGGTGCCAAGGATGGAGGTTTCCAGGTGTAGCGTGGTAGACCAGCACTGGTACCTCTCCTCCATGCTGCTTTGGTTTTTAATTTTGTGATCACCATTTTATTGTTCATGGCTTTTTAGCAATAAAAATCCTCCTGTTTTTTACCTGCACTATGCGGAAGCGGTGATTTTTTCTTTTACATAATCTCCGGACAAGAATATCTTTCCTTTGGATGACCAATGCCGGTCTACCACGCTACACCTGGAAATCTCCATCCTTGGCACCTATTGCATGTCCTTGGGGGTTCCTGTTGCTGGAAGTTCACCCTGTGTGTTCCAACATTCCGGATTCCCTTTCCAGCCCGATGGGGCTCATTGCCTGAATGACTCCATGTCGCTGACAGGGGAGTCCACCCTTTCTGGTAAGAATATCCACCTTTATTCATTTACTTGATGTTTAACATCATTGATGCCAACCTAACCCTACGGATCTACACTGTATCCATCAGTCCTTTGGGTCTCCAACCATCCATTTCCGTCCTGCCTTCAATGTATGGACATGAGTTAATACTTCACTCACCTACCATTGTTTTATTTGGACTTATGTTGTGTTATCACATTTTCTATTTACACGTATATATGGACTCACATATGTTGTAGTTTTCTTGGCTATAACACTGTTTAGCGCTGCATTTTTTATTTTCATTCACAGTTGTTTGTCACAACGTATGCTGCTGCTTATTGCCCCTTTTTTTGTAGAGCGCAGTGTTTTTACTTATTTCCTTGCTGGAGGAGCAAGTGGTATCAGAAAGTGTGTTGAAGGCCTTAAGGAAACCTGGAGCTAAAAGGTCTGCAAAGCTTTTATAGGACTGTACCGTAGAGCCATCTGGCCCTGGACTCTTCCCAGGTTTCGTGCCCTTTAAGGCCTCCTCCCATTCCTCTGATGACAACGGGGCTTCTAGAGCCTTCCAGTCACTCACAGTTAGCGCGAGGGCTATATTTGCCCAGAAAGCCTCTTATCATATACGATCATGTATTCGCTGTGATTGGGCTAAGTTCATTCAAATTGATAACATGCAGTTTGCTGTAGAAGAAGTGGAACTGGTGGGCTATGTCCTTGTTCTTAGAATGAGTTACCCCAAACTTATCTACAACATGGTGGACAGTAGAAGCGAGGGTGCGTTTTTGCATGAACCTTGCTAAAAGCCTCCCTGGTTTATTGCCTTGTTCATAGAACAGTTTCTGTGATAACATCTGTCGTTTCCATGCCCTCTTGAACAGTTTTTCTAACAAAAGCGCCCGTGTGTCAGCTAAGTCGTTTGCTACTTTAACAGCCAGAGAACATTTGTGCTGTGCTTCTAGCTTTGATATTTTGTCAGAGAGGGCTCGGACCAAAGTTTTGTGTTCCTTCTTTTTCCTGGCTGCGATGGCCAGCAAATGGCCGCGTACAACACACCTATGCTCCTCCCATTGAGTCATGGGGGACACATTTGGTGTGTCATTGTTGCGGAAGTAATCGCCAATTGTTTGTTTGATGGTAGCCAAGTCACCCGGATCAGTAAGAAGGGTAATCGGATGATGGTCAGAAAGCACTATGGTTTCTATCGTTGCATCATAGAGGTAGGACAGGTCCGTCTAAGATATAAAGATGTAGTCCAGCCTCGAGTAATGATTATGCGGGGATGAGAAAAATGTATAGTCTTTCTCTCATGGGTTCAGAGTGCGCCAGGTATCATGAAGTGTGAAAGAGGTCACGTGAAGTTTCACTTGCCTTAAAGCAGAAAATAGAAATGAAGAGGTACCTGTGGAGGTATCAAGAAGCGGGTCTAAGGCCATGTTAAAGGCACCCCCTAGAATTAGAAGGCCTGACTGAAAAGTTGTAAGTTTCAGGAGAACCTCTTTCAGGAAAGTCACCTGTTTAGAGTTGGGACAGTATATATTTGCCAAAGTCACAGGCCTGCCTTTCCAGGCCCCTTTTAGGAAAATGAACCTACCTTCTTGGTCAACCATACGATCCGCAAGGCAAAATGCAAGCAACTTTGCAATTAGTATTGACACTCCTTTTGTTTTGGAAGCAGCACAGGTTGCATGATAGACCTCAGAGAAGCGACTATTGGATAAGCGGGGAATGGAGCCTAATTTAAAATGTGTTTCTTGTAGGAATATAACTTGGGCTCTATGATGGTGAGCTTCAGCAAGAACACTGCTACGCTTTTCCGGAATATTAAGGCCTTTAGCATTTAAGAAATACACCTTGGGGCGTGGCCAAGATGGCAACCTAGGAGGACGTGTGTTCCAGAGCTCTGCTGGAAGAATACCTAAAATCCTGTTTCCTGGCTCTTGTTTGGGGAAGAGATTACACACAAATAACCTGAATGCCATACAGAACACGGCAGCGGGCCAAAAAGCTTCGTTTCCCGCGGGACCTGGACGCTACAGCCCCAATTGTGAACAACCGCGTGGCTAACCCGTCCCGCCGGCTATCCAACATGGCGTCGCAGACCGAGGCCGTGCACCAGACTGAAACAGAACAGATTGGTTTCCCGGAGGTAATGGTTGCGATTGCTTCCTGCCAGGCTGCCCTGACCAGCAAGATCGAGTCTGTGCAGCTGGATATTGGCCTGATTCGGCAGGATCAGGACAAGCTCCGGTCGAGAGTGACTGAGGTGGAGGAGCGAGTAGGCCTCGCGGAGGATGCGGTTACAGACCATGCTGCATCTATCCGCACATTGCAGACTAAAGTCCGCGCCTTGGAATATAAGGTGGACGACTCCGAGAACCGGAACAGAAGAAACAATCTTCGGATCGTAGGCCTACCAGAGGGGGCTGAGGGGAAGAATCCCACGGTTTTTGTGGAGGAGCTGTTGAAGACACTGCTCCCAGCTGCGCAGTTTTCCCCCTTCTACACTGTGGAACGCGCACATCGGATTCCCCCTGTTCCCGGTCCACCGGGCTCTCACCCCCGCACCCTAATATTCCGAATGCTTAACTTCAGGGACCGGGATGCTGTTCTGAGGGAGGCGCGCAGGGCTGGCGAGGTTAAATTTCAGAATGCCAACCTACTTTTCTTCCCGGACTATTCTGTGGAGACACAAAAACTACGCAGGTCGTTCGACCAAGTCAAAGCGTCATTGCGGGCACGGAACATCAAGTACAGTATACTTTTCCCGGCCAGACTGCGGGTGCAAGACGGGGAGTCAGTGAAGTTTTTTACATCTCCTCGTGAGGCGGCCACCTGGCTAGAGACCTTGCCACAGCTCCATTAAAGTCCTAGATCCTTATATTTTCCTTTGAGCTCGTTTGGGGACTGCCTCTACATATTAGTGTCTCTGGTACATGCTCTTGGTGCCTTATAACTACAGTCTACTGATTCGCTTTGGAAGATCGAAAACTTTTGCTGCACACCTGGGTAAGAAGAGGATCAACCTGTCGGCTTTTCCAACCGCAGATGGCCCTCCACACTATATCAACTCACGCCTGATGCTGTTTCGCTGGCCACACTGTAGGACTCCCACCGGACGCATTTCCTTTAGCACCAGCATCTCAGTCCGGGCTCAAAGAACAGAACCCGCCAGAGCCGGACCCAAGCCATGTACCCCTGTGATATTCCAGGAGAAATTATCACCTCAATTTAATTCACTGGACTGGTTGGTGAGCTGTGAGTGAACAAGCTTAGCGTTTCAGTACTTTAACCGTGATGTTCGCCCCTGCAACTCACTAGGAGAAGATTTTCGTTTAATTTATGTTGGTGTTATTATTACTATTATTATTTGTGTTAGGGTTTAGGTAAAAAATGAGTGGGCCCGGAGCCCTAGGTTGTAACTAAGAAACGTGCCCCTGCAATAGATCAGGAGAAATGACTACTATAATCACCTATAGTTTTTTGATACTGTATGAGTGTTGAATGTATGAGCATAAGAGTCTCATTGGTTACCTAAGGAAAGAGCCCTTGGGGCTACACATGAGCAATGAATCGCTATAACGAATATTACACTTGCAAGCGTTTGGGTTAATGGTTAATATGATTAGAACCTCAGTCTTTTGTAACTAAGAAATGTGCCCCTGCGATAGTTCAGGAGAAATGATGCTTATAAACTCAGGAAATGTTTTTTGCTGGTAACTGGGTGGGAGAGTTGGAGCCCGGTACATTTATACTGTAACTAAGCTATGTGCCCCTGCAATAGTTCAGGAGAATTGAATTCTACATTTTCAATTGACGTCCAGCATCTCTGTTGTCTGGCTAGACAACTTCACCGTATCTAAGTTCACGCCCCTTTTACGGTTGTAATAGTTGGGTTTTATGGGAATCTACACATCACCAGTTTCAAGGGGGTGTGGGGGAGGGAAGGGAGTTTTCTGCCGTTGCAGATACAGGGGAATCAGATGTGCTAGTTCACTAAATAAAGGAGTTGCTTTTGTCACAACGGGGCTCATATGCCTTCTATCATTATATCAGATGACTGTTGAATTGCAGTTGGTTTTGCTTCTGTACAGAGTACATGCTCTCAGAATGCTGAACGGAGCGGAGGTATTGGTGTTTGTGCAGAATTGGGGGATGGGTGGGACTTGTGGATCCGACACGCTATACTTTTGGATTTGGTTAGATGACTGACATATCTATTATTTCGTGGAATGTCAGAGGCTTAAATTCAGCCATAAAGAGATCTCTTGTCTTTAAGTATATACAAAAGTACGTGCCTCACGTATGTATCTTACAAGAGACGCATCTGGTGGGATCCAAAATTCTTGGGTTAAAAAAGGCCTGGGTGGGGACGCATTACCACTCTACTTATTCCGGTTATGCCAGGGGAGTGAGCGTGTTGATCCGCAGATCCCTCCCATCTCAGATCCTTGATGTTAAAACTGACACTGAAGGTAGATATGTGATTATACATATGTCTGTTCACTCCAAACGGATGGTATTGGTGGGCTTGTATCTCCCCCCTCCTGCGAGAGTCCAACCTCTATATGAGATTATGCAGATTGTTATGGGATACCATACTCACGAAGTTTTTATTTTTGGAGATTTTAATTTAGTACCCTCCCAGGCGGTGGATAGACTCAACCCCGGGGCCCGCACCTCGTCGGAGCTGCAGAGCTGGGCGACTACTTTTGCTCTGACGGATGTGTGGCGATTTTTTCACCCCAGGGATCGAGAATATACTTGCCACTCATCCTCACACAGAGCTCTGTCCCGAATAGATTTGGCATACGTCTCTAGAGCTGCACTCTGCTGGGCAAGAGAGATCAAACACCTGCCACGGGGCATATCAGACCATGCTCCTCTCAGTCTTGTCATCTCCCTGGGCAGATCATCAGGTCCAAGGCTTTGGCGTTTATCTAGATTCTGGGCGCTAGATGAAAGGATCCAGGAGGTAATGCCGGAAGCCATTTGTGGTTTTTGGTTGAGAAATAGGGAGTCGGCGGACCCACAGACCCTCTGGGATACTTTCAAGGCCTGGGTTAGGGGGGAATATATATCCCGTATATCTTCTATGCAGAGGGAGGCCGCCCGGTCCCTGGAGAGGCTGGAGGAGGTGGCGGGGCAGTGTGAGGCAGCCTATGTAAGGGCCCCTTCTGAACCAAACTACTACACATGGCAGGGGGCATTGAGGGAACTCTCCTTATTTAATGTTGAACAAACTAAGAAATCTATGTTACACGCTACACAGAGGATATTTGAATACGGTAATAAAAATGGTAGATTGTTAGCCTGGCTAGCACATGGACAATTGGGTACTACACATATAGCTGGGGTACGGAGTGATAGTGGGGAACTGCTGACCTTACCAGAGGACATTAATGATAGGTTCTCCTGTTACTTCAGGGATCTATACGCTTCTAGAGCTAGTGACAACCCTTTGCTGTTGCAGGAGTACTTAAACAGTGTCCCATTTCCTACGCTGTCTGACGAACATAGGGCAATGTTGGATAAGGATATCTCCTTAGAGGAGGTCCAGACTGCTATCGGGGGTCTACAGATAGGAAAGACCCCTGGGGCGGATGGACTCCCTACAGAGTTCTACTCTCAAAATGTGGAGCTCCTTGCACCCAAACTCACATCCCTTTTTGCTGGGCTGGTTGATGGGGGTGCTCTCCCGGAGTCCATGGAGGAGGCGGTCATTGTACTGATCCATAAACAGGGCAAGGACCCCCAGGAATGCGCGTCATACAGGCCCATCTCACTACTTAATGTGGATATGAAAGTCTTGGCCAAGATCCTTGCCACTCGCTTATCATCAGTTATATCGACATTGATTCATGATGATCAGACTGGCTTTATGCCGGGTAAGGGGACAGATATTAATATTAGACGCCTCTTCTTGAACCTGTCCATTACTCATAAAAACTGTGGGAGTAGGGTGATCGCCTCCCTGGATGCTGAAAAGGCGTTTGACTCTGTGGAGTGGGACTATCTTTGGGAAGTACTAGGGAGATTTGGTTTTGGCCCTGGCTTTCTCCGTTGGATCCAGTTGCTATACCGAGCACCGAGAGCCAGGGTACGCACCAACAATAGAGTCTCTGATCCCTTCCCACTCCACAGAGGCACTCGCCAGGGGTGCCCGTTGTCGCCTAGTTTATTCGCTCTCGCCTTGGAGCCCTTAGCGATATTAGTTAGAGAATCTTCGGATGTCAGGGGGCTGCAGATTGGTAGATTGGAGGAGAAAATATCCCTATATGCGGATGACGCATTGCTCTATTTGAATGATGCAGGACCATCTTTGCTGGCTGCCTTGGACATTTTCGACAGATTTGGGGACGCATCGGGGATTCGTATAAACTGGTCTAAGTCAGTCCTGTTCCCTCTGGATGGTGGGATCCCTGATGCGGCGAGAGGTACGCCTCTACAGTGGGTCTCAGACTTCAAGTACCTGGGGGTCCGGGTATCCAGGGACACTGCCCAATACTATAATTTAAACTTGCTTCCTCTGCTCCGTCTCCTTAAAGAAAGATGTCGCGCATGGTCTGAATTGCCACTTAATTTACTAGGACGTATAAATATTCTAAAGATGATGCTTCTACCCAAATTTACTTACCTCTTTAGAAATAGCCCGATTTGGCTACCTGCATCTTTCTTTCGGGAAATAGACAAACAAATTATCTCCTTTATTTGGAATGGAGCCATTCCAAGGTTAGCCAAATCCACCCTACAATTACCGACCCAGATGGGGGGACTTGCCCTTCCCAACTTCAAACTATATTATTGGGCGGCGATGCTGGTGACGGTGTACTGGTGGTTTGAGGGGAAACGTTCAAATGCCGCGGTCTGCGCGGAGGCGGCGCATCTGGGATCTATACAAGACCTGCAAAATTTGGTTTTTAGGGGGGCAGGGGCATACGAGGAGCTTCCTGCTCCGTCCAGAGCAACACTTCAAGTGTGGAGGATGGCTAGAAGGAGGTTCTCCCTTGCGGGGCGTTGGGCGCCTGTTCAGCCTCTCTGGGGAAACCCTCAGTTGCCCCATTTCCGCACAATACCTGATCCTCAGCTCTGGGCGGAATTCGGAATCAAAACCCTCAGAGACATTATGCCCAATGGGGAACTGATGTCTTTTGCCCTTATGTCAAGGACATACGGATTCCCGGGATGGATGTTTTTCCGATACGCACAGCTGCGTCACGCGACTAGGGCACAATTTCCCACCCCTCCTCTCCTACAATTAGACCAGTTGGAGGATCTGCTTTCTAGCAGTGACTTAACAAAGCCACTGTCAGCCATTTATACCACGCTCCTCCCTAGGGAGATACCCAAGATGGACAGGCTGTGGAATGCCTGGAAATCAGATATTCCCAGTTTGGAGAGGGAGGACTGGGAAACCTGTCTGGAACAAGGCCCCAAACTGGTAATATCAGCCGGAGACAAACTGACACAAATCAAATTTCTTCATAGGGTCTACTTCACACCGGCGAGACTATCCAAAATATACCCTGATAGGGATCCACATTGTCCTAGATGTCGAACTCAAGTAGGCACGTATATGCACATGTTTTGGGACTGTCCTGCATTATCAAAGTTCTGGTTGGGAGTGTATGATCATTTGAATGTTAGGATGGACCTATCTGTTCCAAAAACACCTGAGTTAGCCCTCTTGGGAATACACGAGGATGAACAAAGGACACATCATAGCAAAATTCTAATCTCACTCCTCTGCTATTATGCTAAGAAGGAGATCCTCGCTGGCTGGAACTCGGCTAACCCTCCGACCCTTTCCTCCTGGGAAAAGAGGGTTAATACTGCTTTGCCCCTCTATAGGCTAACGTATATTAGTCGGGGATGCCCCTGGAAGTTCGACAAGGTCTGGCTACCATGGACTGGTGGATGATACTGCCCTCAGCTTCTCTCGGCTGGGTCTCGGGTCACTGGGTTGTGGGAGGGAGGGGATGGATGACCCTGTGGTAATGTCGCAATAAGGATGTAACTAAACTATTACACGCTTCCCTATCTGGTTTAGTAGACGCCCCTCATGACTCCTTACCTATTGTTGTAATGACAAGCCTGACAGGCTTACCAACTATGTTCAACAATCCACTACTAAATGTGTTTATATAACTGCATTGGATACAGCATGTTAAATCTTATGTGAGTAAGAGTTCACCTATACTCTATTATATGATCCATTTTTTACATGTACCTGCATACACCTGTACCGTTTTATTTAACCTCTTTTTCCTTTTTCTGTACTGCATTTTATACTTTTCAATAAAGCACTCCTGATTGTTAAAAAAAAAGAAATACACCTTGAGGGATGGAGGAGCTGAAGAATGCACCGTAGAAGGCATATTCAATGGATGTGGTTGCGTGTCAATATCGCCCCCAAGTTGTAAATGGAGAGGGTCTGTGGAAGGTGGAAGTGGGGAGGGGAAAAAAAGGATGGGGGGTTTGAACAGAGATGGAGGAAAGGGTGAAAAGAAAAGGCGGAATTAGAACCTACTCTTAACTAGGGATGAGCTTCGTGTTTGCGTCGAGCGCATGTTCGACTCAAACATTTTGTGTTCGACCGTTCGTCGAATTACGAACGTTGTGGGCCGTTCGCGCCAAATTCGAGTGGTGTGTCACGGCCCATAATTCACTGCATCGCATCTGGCTGATGATTGGCCAAGCATGCACTATGACCCGCATGCTTGGCCAATCACAGCGCTGTGTGTACAGAGAGCTGTAATTGGCCAAAGCCAGGGAGGCTTTGGCCAATTATGGCTCAGGGGGTTTAGTACATGCCCCACACTATATAAGGCCACCTGCGTGGTGGCCTTGTGTAGTGTGTTGCGGCAGAGAGAGATAAATAGACAGAGAGACAGCATCATTTGATTTAAGTTAGATAGAGTAGGCAGGTCGAGTCAGTGAGCTGCACTTACAGTGTATTGTGTGTGTATATATATATATATATATATATATATATATATATATATATATATATATATGCATCCCAGGAGTTGTATATATATATATATATATATATATATATATATATATATATATATATATACTGTATTCAGTTTAGCTAGATCCATTCCTGTTATTCTCTTCCTAATATACTGACAGGCAGGCTGGTGTTTTTACAGTATTTCCAGTTAGTGTACTGTGTAACCTGCACAGTTACACCTACAGTATAGCTACCTGAAGACAGGTGCTTGTGTGTTTCTTCTGATCCTATTAATAGCACAGCTAGGCTCTTGAAGTATTTACAGTTAGTGTACTGTGTAACCCTGCACAGTTGCACCTACAGTATAGCTACCTGAAGCCAAGTGCTTGTGTGCTTCTACTGATCCTATTAATAGCACAGACAGGCTCTTGAAGTATTTCCAGTTAGTGTACTGTGTACGCTGCACAGTTGCACCTACAGTATAGCTACCTGAAGCCAAGTGCTTGTGTGCTTCTTCTGATCCTATTAATAGCACAGGAAGGCTCTTGAAGTATTTCCAGTTAGTGTACTTTGTACCCTGCACAGTTGCACCTACAGTATAGCTACCTGAAGCCAAGTGCTTGTGTGCTTCTGCTGATCCTATTAATAGCACAGGCAGGCTCTTGAAGTATTTCTGGTTAGTGTACTGTGTACCCTGCACAGTTGCGCCTACAGTATAGCTACCTGAAGACAGGTGCTTGTGAGCTTCTTCTGATTCTATTAATAGCACAGGCAGGCTCTTGAAGTATTTCCAGTTAGTGTACTGTGTAACCCTGCACAGTTGCACCTACAGTATAGCTACCTGAAGCCAAGTGCTTGTGTGCTTCTTCTGATCCTATTAATAGCACAGGCAGGCTCTTGAAGTATTTCCAGTTATTGTACTGTGTAACCCTGCACAGTTGCACCTACAGTATAGCTACCTAAAGCCAAGTGCTTGTGTGCTTCTTCTGATCCTATTAATAGCACAGGCAGGCTCTTGAAGTATTTCCAGTTATTGTACTGTGTAACCTGGCACAGTTGCACCTACAGTATAGCTACCTGAAGCCAAGAACTTGTGTGCTTCTTCTGATCCTATTTATAGCACAGGCAGGCTCTTGAAGTATTTCAGGTTAGTGTATTGTGTACCCTGCACAGTTGCACCTACAGTATAGCTACCTGAAGCCAAGTGCTTGTGTGCTTCTTCTGATCCTATTAATGGCACAGGCAGGCTCTTGAAGTATTTCCAGTTAGTGTACTGTGTACCCTGCACATTCGCACCTACAGTATAGCTACCTGAAGACAGGTGCTTGTGTGCTTCTTCTGATCCTATTAATAGCACAAGTAGGCTCTTGAAGTATTTACAGCTAGTGTACTGCGTAACCCTGCACAGTTGCACCTACAGTATAGCTACCTGAAACCAATTGCTTGTGTGCTTCTTCTGATCCTATTAATAGCACAGGCAGGCTCTTGAAGTATTTACAGTTAGTGTACTGTGTACCCGGCACAGTTGCACCTACAGTATAGCTACCTGAAGCCAAGTGCTTGTGTGCTTCTTCTGATCCTATTAATGGCACAGGCAGGCTCTTGAAGTATTTCCAGTTAGTGTACTGTGTACCCTGCACATTTGCACCTACAGTATAGCTACCTGAAGACAGGTGCTTGTGTGCTTCTTCTGATCCTATTAATAGCACAAGCAGGCTCTTGAAGTATTTACAGCTAGTGTACTGTGTAACCCTGCACAGTTGCACCTACAGTATAGCTACCTGAAGCCAAGTGCTTGTGTGCTTCTTCTGATCCTATTTATAGCACAGGCAGGCTCTTGAAGTATTTCAGGTTAGTGTATTGTGTACCCTGCACAGTTGCACCTACAGTATAGCTACCTGAAGCCAAGTGCTTGTGTGCTTCTTCTGATCCTATTAATGGCACAGGTAGGCTCTTGAAGTATTTCAGGTTAGTGTACTGTGTACCCTGCACATTCGCACCTACAGTATAGCTACCTGAAGACAGGTGCTTGTGTGCTTCTTCTGATCCTATTAATAGCACAAGTAGGCTCTTGAAGTATTTACAGCTAGTGTACTGCTTAACCCTGCACAGTTGCACCTACAGTATAGCTACCTGAAACCAAGTGCTTGTGTGCTTCTTCTGATCCTATTAATAGCACAGGCAGGCTCTTGAAGTATTTACAGTTAGTGTACTGTGTACCCGGCACAGTTGCACCTACAGTATAGCTACCTGAAGCCAAGTGCTTGTGTGCTTCTTCTGATCCTATTAATAGCACAGGCAGGCTCTTGAAGTATTTACAGTTAGTGTACTGTGTAACCCTGCACAGTTGCACCTACAGTATAGTAACCTGAAGCCAAGTGCTTGTGTGCTTCTTCTGATCCTATTAATAGCACAGACAGGCTCTTGAAGTATTTACAGTTAGTGTACTGTGTAACCCGGCACAGTTGCACCTACAGTATAGCTACCTGAAGCCAAGTGCTTGTGTGCTTCTTCTGATCCTATTAATAGCACAGGCAGGATCTTGAAGTATTTCCAGTTAGTGTACTGTGTAACCCTGCACAGTTGCACCTACAGTATAGCTACCTGAAGCCAAGTGCTTGTGTGCTTCTTCTGATCCCATTTATAGCACAGGCAGGCTCTTGAAGTATTTCCAGTTAGTGTATTGTGTACCCTGCACAGTTGCACCTACAGTATAGCTACCTGAAGCCAAGTGCTTGTGTGCTTCTTCTGATCCTATTAATAGCACAGGCAGGCTCTTGAAGTATTTCCAGTTAGTGTACTTTGTACCCTGCACAGTTGCACCTACAGTATAGCTACCTGAAGCCAAGTGCTTGTGTGCTTCTGCTGATCCTATTAATAGCACAGGCAGGCTCTTGAAGTATTTCTGGTTAGTGTACTGTGTACCCTGCACAGTTGCACCTACAGTATAGCTACCTGAAGACAGGTGCTTGTGAGCTTCTTCTGATTCTATTAATAGCACAGGCAGGCTCTTGAAGTATTTCCAGTTAGTGTACTGTGTACCCTGCACATTTGCACCTACAGTATAGTTACCTGAAGTCAAGTGCTTGTGTGCTTTTTCTGATCCTATTAATAGCACAGACAGGCTCTTGAAGAATTTACAGTTAGTGTACTGTGTAACCCTGCACAGTTGCACCTACAGTATAGCTACCTGAAGCCAAGTGCTTGTGTGCCTCTTCTGATCCTATTAATAGCACAGGCAGGCTCTTGAAGTATTTCCAGTTAGTGTACTGTGTACCCTGCACAGTTGCACCTACAGTATAGCTACCTGAAGACAAGTGCGGGTGTTCTCATACTAATAATACTACAGGCAGGCGGTCGATTCTGCTAGCTGCAGATTAATTGGTATATATACATCCCAGTTTTGTGCAGCTACATCTCACTGCAGGCGATTAGTATGCTTGGAAGGCCAACAAGGAAAGGCAGACTCTCACAAGCCAATAAAAGAGGGCAAGCAGGCTCTGTGTCTAGAGGCAACAGTGCTGGTTGTGGACACGGTGCATCCTCATCAGCACGTGGCCGTGGGACATGCTTGGCCTTTCTTTTGGCAGCTGGCCATGTTGAGCCGCAACATGCGGAAGACTTGGTCGAGTGAATGACCAAGCCATCCTCATTCTCCTCATCCTCTCTCACCCAGGCTCAGGGTACTTTGTCTGGTAAAGCAGCTGCCAACGCTGCCTCTTCCCTCGGCTCAATGGCATCAGTCACTCCTTCCCTAGCCCCACAATATCCTCCTGAGGAGACCCCCAAACTGTTTGACCACAGTGTTGGGTACATGCTCCAGGAGGATGCCCAGCGTTTTGAAGGCTCAGATGATGGTACTCAACTAGAGGAAGGCAGTAACGTGAGCCCAGACAGAGGGGGTGCCCAAGAAGGACAGTAATCTGGCAGTCATGTTCCCCCAGCTGCAGCATACTGCCAGGTTTGCTCCAGTGATGAGGAGGGAGGGGATGATGAAGTCACTGACTCCACGTGGGTGCCTGATAGGAGGGAGGAGGAGGAGGCACATCACCAACGAGGCAGGATGCCCTCCAGGGGCCAGCTCAAGGGCAGCACACTGACTGCATCACACCGCAGAGCTCCCCATGTGCAGGGCGCTGCTGTCTCTGCGCGTTATTCCAAAAGTTCTTTGGTGTGGGCCTTTTTTGAGACGAGTGTATCAGATCGCACCGCTGCTATTTGCAACATATGTCTCAAGCGTATCTCGCGTGGCCAAAACATCTCCCGCTTGGGCACCACATGCTTGACCAGACATATGTTGACCTGCCATGCAGTTCGTTGGCAAGCGTACCTAAAAGCCCCACACCAAAGAACAAAGAGGACCTCTCCTTGCTCCTCACCAGCTGGAATCTCCAACCCCACTATACCTTCAGTCCTCTCTGAGACCTGCACTGAGAGGAATGAAGGTGTAGAATTAGGTGTGTCACAGCCAAGTATTTTCGGGCAATCTGCTATCAGTACACCAACATCAGATTGTACCAGGCAAAGTTCCCTGCCCCAGCTGCTGCACCGCAGAAAGAAGTTCACTCCCAGCCATCCACATGCCCAGCGGTTGAATGCTAGCTTGGCAAAATCGCTAGCACTTCAACTGCTACCTTTTCAGTTGGTAGACTCTGCCCCTTCCGTGAGTTTGTAGAATGTGCTATTCCTCAGTGGCAGGTTATCAAAAAGCCACTTTTTCTCATGGAAGGTGATTTCGGCTCTCTACCAGCATGTGGAAGGCAATGTCTTGGCCTCGCTGGACAGGGCGGTCAGCAGTAAGGTGCATATTACCGCTGACTCATGGTCCAGCAAGCATGGGCAAGGGCGTTACCTAAGTTTCACGGCGCATTGGGTGACTCTGCTGGCAGCTGGGAAGGATACAGGACAAGGTGCAGTAGTGTTGGAGGTTGTTCTGCCACCACGCCTCCAAAATGCTACTACTAGTGATTCTGACACCTCTCTCCTCCACCCCCTCCTCTTCTTCTTCCTCCATGGCCTCTTCCTGTGCTTTGCCCTCTGAACCAGCAGTGCTCCGTAGGCACTCAAGGGGCTACGCAAGTACGCAAGCCAAAATATGCCATGCGGTGCTTGGGGCACAGGAGCCACACTGGGGCAGAGGTTCTGTCAGCTCTGCAGGGGCAGGTTCAGAGGTGGTTGACGCCATGCCAGCTTAAGCCAGGAATGGTGGTTTGCGACAATGGCACCAACCTCCTCTCCGCCCTCCGACAGGGACAACTGACCCATGTGCCCTGTTTGGCTCATGTCCTTAACTTGGTGGTGCAGCGGTTCTTGGGCAGGTACCCGGCCTTACAGGATGTCCTGAGGCATGCCAGGAAAGTCTGTGTGCATTTCCTCCGGTCGTATAATACCAGTGCTCGACTGGCTAAACTCCAAAAGGAATTTAACCTGCCCAAGAACCGCCTAATCTGTGACATACCCACCAGGCGGAACTTAACGTTGGCCATGCTGCCGCAGCTGCACATGCAGCAGAGGGCCATTAATGAGTACCTGTGCGACTATGGCACCAGGACAGGGTCAGGGGAGCTTGTGTTCTTTTCCCCACGCCAGTGGGCCATGATCAAAGATGCATGCACTGTCCTGTCACCATTTGAGGAGGCCACGAGGATGGTGAACAGTGACAGTGCATGCATCAGTGACACTGTTCCTTTTGTCCACCTGTTGGAGCACACGCTGCGTGGAATAATGGACAGGGCATTTGAGGCAGAACAGAGGCAGGAAGAGGAGGACTTCCTTACCTCTCAAGGCCCCCTTTATCCAGACAGTGTTCCTGCCTGCCTGCCGATCACACAGGAAGAGGACGAGAAGGAGGAGTAGGAGGAAGAGGATTGTGTCAGCATGGAGGTGGAGCCTGGCACTCAGCATTAGCAGCAGTCTTTAAGGGATCATTTACAGTCCTAAGAAACCCATGGACTTGTACATGGCTTGGAGGAGGTGGCTGCAAATCATGTCGTCCTTAGTGACCCAGAGGACTCCAGACCGAATGCCTCAGCAAACCTACGCTACATGGCCTCCCTGATCCTGCAAAGCCTGCGGAAGGATCCTAGTATTCGTGGTATCAAGGAGAGGGATCGTTACTGGCTGGCAACCCTCCTTGATCCACGTTACAAGGGTAAGGTTGCGGACCTTATCTTGCCATGGCAGAGGGAGCAGAGGATGAAACATCTCTGGGAGGCCTTGCAGAAAGGTCTGTGCAACGCATTCCCAGAGACTGGGAGGTTACAAACTCCTGTTCCTGGACAACGTGTTGCTGAGGCTTTGGTCCATCAAAGAAGGAGCGGTGGAGAAGGTGGCTGTCTGACTGATGCGTTCAGACAATTTTTTAGTCCGCAGGCCCAAGGTATGATCGGTTCCAGCAACCATCGCCAGAGTCTTCTATACATGGTGCAGGAATACCTAGGGGCAAGATCTGACTTGGACACCTTTCCCACCGAAAATCCTCTGGGTTACTGGGTCTTGAGGATGGATCACTGGCCAGAGCTTGCACAGTATGCAATTGAGCTACTGGCCTGTCCTACATCCAGCGTTCTTTCAGAACGCACATTCAGTGCTGCTGGATGCTTTGTAACCAATCACAGGGTGCGCCTGTCCACCGACTCGGTCGATCGACTGACCTTCATAAAAATGAATCAGTCTTGGATCACCACCAGATACCAAGCACCTGATGCTGATGTAACCAAATAATTTTTGAAATGTCAGCTTCCTTCAAGACTCCCTATGCTGATGCTGAGTGACTATCCTGTTATGCTGAGTGACTATCCTCTTCCTCCTCAATGATCATGCTGATAGCTTGTAAGAATATTTTTGGTTCTGGGCGCCACCACCAGTGGCTAAGGCCCAATTTTTCTGCCCCTGTTTAACAGGGGCGTGTAATTGCAATTTTTGATGCAATACTTTGCAGCAGGGATCATTCCTGCACTCCAACTAGAGTATCTGTGAGGGGTTGCAGTTTTGTGGCACCAGCACCATTGCCTAAGGCCCAATTTTTCCGCCCCTGTTCAACAGGGGCGTCTAATTACAATTTTTGATGCAATACTTTGCAGCATGGCTCGTTCCTGCACTCCAACTAGAGTATTTGTGAGGGGTTGCATGTTTGTGGCACCAGTGCCTAAGGCCCAATTTTTCTGCCCCTGTTCAACAGGGACATGTAATTACAATTCTTGATCTAATAGTTCACAGCAGGGTCCGTTCCAGCGCCCACCAAGAGTAACTGTGAGGACTTACAGTGTTGTGGCACCACCACCACCATCACCAAAGGCCCTATTTTTCTGACCCTGTTCAACAGGGGCATGTAATTACAATTCTTGATCTAATATTTCACAGCAGGGCCCTGTAAGGGCTTACAGTGTTGTGGCAACACCAACACCTAAGGCCCCAATTTCTGCAGAGTATATAGGGCAGACCCCTACTTTCAAACATCCAACTTATAAACGACTCCTACTTGGAAACGAAAGGAGACAACAGGAAGTGAGATGAAATCTACCTCTAGGAAGGGAAATTCTCTCCTGTAAGAGTTAATATGGGAAAAACGTTTCTCCTTTCCACTGATGTTTTATCACCAATCCTTGTTTCACTAAAAACCCCAAATTTTCAAAAAAATTTCACCAATCCTTGTTTTACTAAAAACCCCAAATTTTCAAAAAATCCTTGTTTCACTAAAAACCCCAAATTTTCAAAAAACATTTGTCATTGGGACAGAAAGTGAGGTGAAATCTTCTGAAGAGGAGCACAGACAGCAAAACAAATGTCATAGGGGTGATAACCCTTCCCTATGTTTTCCAAAAAGCTTAAAATAGATTTTTTGGCTGGAGCTAAACACTTTAAAAATGTACCAGTTCAAAATTACAAACAGATTCTACTTAACAACAAGCCTACAGTCCCTGTCTTGTTTGCACCACCTGTATACTGTTGTTCAGAGGGCCTGGGGCCCCACGCCTTTCCTTTTTTAATTTGGGTGCGGGGTTCCCCTTAATATCCATACAAGGGCCTGGTAATGGACTGGGGGGGTACCCATGCTGTTTGTCTCACTGATTTTCATCCATATTACCGGGACCCGACATTACATTAAAGCCGTTTTAAACGACTTTTATTCCTTTAAAAATGTAATTTTGTGCAGGGAATGTTCTAAGCACGGAAAACACGCGCCATTTTACAGGCATACTATAGACACCCCCAAGGTATGATATTTAAAGGAATATTTCACCTTTTTTTTTCACTTTAAGCATCATTAAAATCACTGCTCCCAAAAAAACGGATGTTTTTAAAACTTTTTTTTGCATTGATACATGTTCCCTGGAGCAGGACCCGGGTCCCCAAACCCTTTTTAGGACAATACCATGCAAATTAGCCTTTAAAACTAGCACTTTTGATTTCGAACGTTCGAGTCCCATAGACTTCCATGGGGTTCTAACGTTCTTGCCAAGTTTCGGTCCGTTCGCAGGTTCTGGTGTGAACCGAACCGGGGGGTGTTCGGCTCATCCCTACTCTTAACCTGTTAATGCACTTAACGTGCCCAGAAACCTAATCGTGATCTACTTCCCGTGTGAAATGTACCGGAGGTACTTCTAGTCCAGCTGAACTACCTAATCAGGGGATAGTAAGAGATACTTGGTGGAAAGAACACTATGCCGGCTATTTTCAAGAGGAGTCTGCCTCTTTGAGGTGGGGAAGAAACCTAACACCAAAACAAATAGATAGACTCTACCGTCCAGATACTTCAGGATATAAGAATAGAGATTAACATTAACATGAAGGGTGAACCCCTAGCTCTGTGACACGGGAATGCCTGGATTAGGCCCACCCAGAAGAGGTGAGTAGGGCCCCCTCTGGAGCACCACCATGTAACAAAGCTGGCGACTACAGAATGATCAAACTTAACAATAGCAACATATCACCGGGCTGCCGGATAAAGGGCGTGCCCATTGCTGAGTGTACTACACTGGTCCGCGGAGACCTCTGCACCCGGGAACATCAAACCCTGATGTATGCCCAGGGAACAGAGGCCTCAATGCACCATCTTTCTCCTGGATTTACCACCCAGGTCACCCTGTTAAGCGAGATTGTATAACAATAAGATATAGTAACATGTGAGAACTCCTGTAACCTCATATAGATATAGTAAGACCATCCCCTGGCTTAGGAGTTTCCAGCTCTTACACTGTACTGTACATATAAGACAGTAGAAAGTAATGAGCTGTGGTTCATTATCAACAGAATGACCTTCAAAATTTCTTAGGTATGAAACAACGGATTAATTCTTCCACCCTCCTGAGGTCCCAATAACCAAACCCCAGTACAAGCTTAGGGCCAGTTTAATCAAGGGGTCAGGAGGTATAACACTAACATTAACTTGAAATTGATGACAATATCGGTTAACAATGAACTGATGAACTGAGCCCCTTCCCTCCAGAGTATCTGTAATCCTAGTCATGTATCACAGTTCCAGCATTGTGTTTGTGAAAAAAAAAACATTAAAAAAGAAAGAAAAAACAAAGAAACAAAAACATGATCAAATTGCTAGAACTACTTTTAGTACTGTCACTATCGCTATGGCCGTTCCTGAGCAACTGACATATTTGCTGTCCTGTTGGGGTGATCAATGCCATAGATATATTAGAACACAGGTGAGAGAGAGATCAAGACATCTTAAGTATTCTTGTGTAGTCTTCTTTTGAAACCTGTCAGGCATCTCAATGTGGCAAGGTGGGGGGGGGGGCAGGCATCTCCCCATGGTTTAACTGAGGCCCTCTACGGAGCAGTCTCTATCAGCAATGTGGAGGAGCCGGAGCATGGGGATCATGGAAGCCTTGGAAATTAGAGCCTACCGCTGCTCCTCATTGTCACAAGGTCCTGGGACATGAGCACCTGTCATGTAGTCTGGTTGCAGTAATGTCTGTTCAAGCCAATGCATTCCCTCAAAGTATGGGAGGGTTATCTGAGTCCCCAATGCCAGTACAGCAGAAGTCAGAGATCAGAGCAAGAGTGATATCACATGTATCTGCCACAGCTCAGCAAATCCCGAATCAGAGTCAGCTCTATACCAGAGCACAGGGGTAGCCATATAGTGTATAACAACAGTTAGTGCACTTAAGAAAGTGTAGGTAAAGACAAAGAACTCTAATGCCCCATACACATGAAAGGATTTTCTGTCGATGGGAGCTTGTTATCGGAAATTCTGACCTTGTGTAGGCTCCATCTAACATTTTTCATCGGAATTTCCGACACACAAAATTTGAGATCTGGAGCTCAAATTTTCCAACAACAAAATCCGTTCTCGTAAATTCCGATCGTGTGTACACAAAGTTCCACGCATGCTCGGAATCAAGCAGAAGAGCTTCACTGGCTATTGAACTTCATTTTTCTCGGCTCGTCGTACGTGTTGTACGTCACCACGTTCTTGACGTTCGGAATTTCCGACAAGATTTCTGTTACTGTGTGTATGCAAGACAAGTTTGAGCCAACATCCATCTGAAAAAAAACATGGATTTTGTTGTCGGAAAATCCTATCGTGTGTACAGGGCATAAGGCTCAGCTCACCGTACCGTCATCTGTGCAATCAATGATCAGTCCTGCGGCGCACAGACGATGGAGAGACTCGTGGGCTTTCATCCATTTCCACATCTCCGCGAATTCTCGGCGGGGTGGTGGTTGAAGGTCTTCGACGCCTTTGTCTGCTTCTTTGTGACCTTGGAGTGTCATCAGGTTGAGTAGGGATCCAGGGTTCTAATTGCAGGAATGCGCTATACCCATCAGGAACATTGATTACCGGGATGCCCAGGGCATTACAAGACGGAAGTGGATCAACCGGCGTTCTCAGCGATGATGTGCAATTTCTAGTTGTCACTTGTAGGCAGAAGGGGAACTTCCACCGATAAGGAATACGTCTTTCCCGCAGGACTTAAAGGAGAGGGCGCAAGTCTCTCCTGTGCTGGAGAGTAATGGCGGAAAGATCTTGGAACAGCTGAATGCGTGCTCCTATATGTTCCAAGTGAGCATGGTTGCGAGCTAATCGCAGTATTTCCTCCTTTTAGATGAAGTTAACCAGGCAGCAGACAGCATCTCTGGGTGGATAGGTGTCCCTGCCCCTAGGCCTAAGCGCTCTGTGACACCACTCCATCTCAACAGGGGCATCAGGTAGTCTGCCTAACAGGCTATTAAAGATGTCCCACACCGCAGCTTGCAGTTGGGGGCCTTCCACTGATACATAGATTGTGCCTGCGACCCCTATTATCCAAATCCTCCATGTGCCTGTGCATGTCCATAAGGTGCTGTGCTTGTACCATTGTGGATCGTTGGGCCTGTTGGATGGCCGTGCCGTGTGTCATGGCAGGCAATTCCACGTCTCCAGGCAAGAAGCAACAGTTCTGATGTCAGATTTTAAGTCAGAGATTGCAGTAGTTAAGGTGCTTTTGATGTCCACAGCTACCTGTTGTAGATCGGCTAGACACAGGAGAGGGATGGGAGGCAGTCATACCTGTATTAGAGCTAGCTGGGTGAGAGATAGCTAGGGAGTCTGCGGTGTTGGCTTAGACCGCCGCACTACGGTCTGTGGCTTGAGATGCGGCCTGCGATTCAGCATGCTGTGTGCGGAACATTGCCGGTATATTTTTGCTGAGCTGGGTGGATGAGTCCAGCTGGGACCGGGTGGCCGACTGGCTTCTCCCAGTCATATTTGCACCTAAGGGCGAGATTCTCCCACTTATGAGAGACTAATCCGAAGCTCTGGACAGCAGAGTTCTCCTTCTATGCTTCCATCTTGCTCCGGTGCTAGGCCACGCCCCCTACAGAGACTTTTTTTAATACTTTTCTATTCTTGTTTATAATGAGGACATTGTGCTGGATTTAAATATTATTATATGTTTAAAATTAATACCTTTCTGGGATTTATACAAGAGTTTAGCGTTGCTAATGCCTATATATCCTTAGGGTGTGTAGACATATACAGTATCTCACAAAAGTGAGTACACCCCTCACTATTTTGTAAATATTTTATTATATCTTTTCATGTGACAACACTGAAGAAAGTATACTTTGCTACAATGTAAAGTAGTGCGTGTACAGCTTGTATAACTGTGCAAATTTGCTGTCCCCTCAAAATAACTCAACACATTAATGTCTAAACTGGCAACAAAAGTGAGTACACCCCTAAGTGAAAATGTCCAAATTGGGCCCAATTAGCCATTTTCCCTCCCTGTATCATGCAGGTGTGTTAAATTTGTCGTTATCGCTCTAACTCTCTCATACTAGTCACTGGAAGTTCAACATGGCACCTCATGGCAAAGAACTCTGAGGATCTGAAAAAAAAATGTTGCTCTACATAAAGATGGCCTAGGCTATAAGAAGAGTGCCAAGACCCTAAAAAACTGAGCTGCAGCATGGTGGCCAAGATCATACAGTGGCTTAACAGGACAGGTTGAACTCAGAAAAGTCCTCGTCATGGTCGACCAAAGAAGTTGAGTGCACGTGCTCAGCTTCCTATCCAGAGGTTGTCTTTAGGAAATAGACGTATGAGTGCTGCCAGAATTGCTCCAGAGGTTGAAGGGGTAGGGGGGGTCAGCTTGTAAGTGCTCAGACCATACACCGCACACTGCATCAAATTGGTCTGCATAGCTGTCATCCCAGAAGGATGCCTCTTCTAAAGATGATGCACAAGAAAGCCACTGAAGACAAGCAGACTAAGGGCATGTGTAAAGGATGTCAAAACCAGGTACCCCATAAAAAAGGATTATAGTTTTGTCACGGAGAAAGTAAAACTCATGGCATTTCTATTAATTCACCAGTAGATGGCAGCATAGAGTGAAAAGCCTGAATGACATAAAGCACATTCTAATGGGACCTTTACTAATAAGAAGGGGAACCAAAAGACTGACCTTTGTTTCTGGTGGGAACACAATAGCAGTTGCTACCCAGTCTATTAGTCTGAAGGTCATGTGTTTGTGTCATTGCAGGTAAGAGGGAACATTTTTAAGGCTATAAACAGCGTGGAAGTGATTTAATTTACATCCATGTGATCAGTAAAGGCTGCTGTGTGATTAATTAACATATCAACATATGTACAATTGGTTATTATTTTCTATGAGGACATTATTCCGGTGTATGTGAATGTTATTATTATAGATATAGATATGTTATACTTTGTATGAACACAATAGCATTTGCTACTAGGGATGAGCTTCGAGTTCGAGTCAAACTCATGTTCAACTCGAACATGGGCTGTTCGCAAGTTTACCGAACAGCGAACAATTTGGGGTGTTCGCGGCAAATTCGAATGCCGCGGAACACCCTTTAAAAGTCTATGGGAGAAATCAAAAGTGCTAATTTTAAAGGCTTATATGCATGGTATTGTCATAAAAAGTGTTTGGGGACCTGGGTCCTGCCCCAGGGGACATGTATCAATGCAAAAAAAGTTTTAAAAACAGGTTCCCCTGTGGGGAATTCCCATGCCGTTTTTATCAATGAACTTCTATGTGTATTGTCGGACCGACAATGCATTAATAGCCGAGAGTAGTTTTAAATAACTTTTTTTCCTTTGAAATGTCATTTTGCTGTCAGACTGTTCTAAACACGGGAAACATGCGCCCCTTTACAGGCATACTATAGACACCCCCCAGGTACGAAATTTAAAGTGATATTACACTTTTAATGTTTCACTTTAAGCATTATTAAAATCACTGCTCCCGAAAAAAAAGCAGTTTTTAAAACTTTTTTTTGCACTGATCCATGTCCCCTGGGGCAGGACCCAGGTCCCCAAACACTTTTTATGACAATAACTTATATATAAGCCTTTAAAATTAGCACTTTTGATTATTCATGTTCGTGTCCCATAGACTTTAACGGTGTTCGCGAACAAATTTTTTGCCTGTTCGCATGTTCTGGTGCGAACCGAACAGGGGGGTGTTCGGCTCATCCCTATTTGCTAATAAGGATGAGCTCTGGCGTATTTGCACAGCCCACCTGCAGAGCCAGGAAGTTGGCACTGCTCTGCGCTAATCACAGGCAGTGAGACATATCCCAATCTCTGCAGCCGTGCATTGGGAAATGTCTCACTGCCTGTGATTAGCGCAGCGCAGTGCCGACTTCCTGGCGGGCTCTGCACATGGGCTGTGCAAACACACCTAAGCTCATCCTTAGTTGCTACCCAGTCTATCAGTCTGAAGGTCATGTGTTTGTGTCATTGCAGAAACTTTTCAATAAAAACACTTCTGGTTTGACCCATCCCGCTCCCTTCGCACATTGGAATTATTGACCATAGTTTCAGCATATGTGCAACAAAATTGGCGCACAACGTGGGGCCGGGTGAAGAAAACACAAAAGGGTCATGGAAGTGGAAAAGAGCGGTTACACTCTCCATAGAGAAGCTGAGAGGAGATCAAAGGGGTTGTATGGGTTCGTTTTTTTTTTTTTTTAAATAACAAACATGTTATACTTACCTCCACTGTGCAGTTCGTTTTGCACAGAGTGGCCCCGATCCTCCTGTTCTGGGGTCCCTCGGTGGCTGTCTGGCTCCTCCCCATAATAGCTAACCCCCCTCAGGTAAGCTCTATCCTGAGGGGGTTAGCTTGCAGGAGTGCTCCCTGTCATACACGCTGCATCCATAGACACAGAGTGTATGACTCGGTCCCGCCCTCTGGTGGCCGCGTCATTGGATGTGATTGACAGCAGCGCGAGCCAATGGCTGTGCTGCTATCAATCTATCCAATCAACGGCCAGACTCCATGAAGAAGAAGACGCCGGGGGATGCGCACAGCAGGTGAACAGGCACAGGTAAGTAAACGGGGGGGCTGGGGGGGCCGCCATTGCCAGGTGTTTTTTCACCTTAATGTATATGATGCATTAAGGTGAAAAAACACAAACCTTTACAACCCCTTTAAGATATTAACCGTTGCTGCACAGGAATTGTATACAGATATATATGATATAGAATATGGATATAGAAAAGTTGCAAGACGAAATCAGTGGGCACCTGAATCACATGACAGTCGGCAAGTATGGCGAAAGGAAAAACCCGACGCCACTACATGCGGATAGTCAATGAGGTGATAGATGAACTGGTCGAGACTGAAAAAGAAGAGGCGGTGACACAATTTCTCCAAGCAACGAAGAGATTCATCTGTGAGCTAGAAAAGAAGAGGGAAAATACTGAAGCACCAAATATCAGTGAGAAAGACCCCCAACCGGAACAGCAATTAACCGATTTGAAATGACAATATCACACTATGCAGGAAAAGTTCCAGGAAACCTCCAGAATGATCGAGGAACAGATAAAAGAGCTGAGTACTAAAGGCAAGGACTCGAGTGACAGTCATCTAAAACAAGAACATATTCCAGTTACTCATAGACTTCACCATTGTAACTTGCCAGAGGTGACAATCAGGAAGGACTTTAAGGTTGCTGGTCAGATAGGTGAAAAGGAACAGAAAGACAAGCTGTCTTATACAAACCTTATGCACCAGATCGACATAGGACTACAAAAATGGTATCCCGAGTCCAAGATTGTGGAAGCTGTGGTAAAAGCCATTAGTCCCGGCCTAAGTCTCAGAGGCATGCTGGAAATGAAGAATGAACTAACCCTAGTGCAACTTAGGAGAATCCTAAAAAGCCATTACAAGGAGGAAAATGCTTACGAACTGTACCAACAACTGATAAACATCTTACAGAATAGTAAGGAAACTCCTCAGAGTTTTCTGTTCAGAGCTATTGAGTTGAAGGACCGCCTGTTGTTTGTGTCTCAAGGAGAAGGCTCGGAAGAACACTTCGGGACTGAGCTGATACAAAAGAAATTCCTAAGATCAGTGAGTACTGGACTGAGAAGTGACCACATCCAGTTTCAATTAAAGCAGTATTTAGACGATCCTTCCATTCCAGATGAGGTGCTCATAGAGAAAACAAATGAAGCCACTAATATGGAGATGGAACGGGAACAGAAGCAAAAGAAAGCTCAGCCCAGCAATTTGATGAAAGGGAAAGAGTGTCAGTCCAATGTTTTACAGTGTCCTCAGTGACTAGATGTCCTGACAACAACTGCCGACACCATATCTTGGTCCCCACCACAAGCAAGTAGCCCAACCATCCAACAGCTGTCAAAGAGCAACTCGGGACTGAAAAAGCTGATGGTCCAGATGCAAAAAGAGATGATAAAGATGAAAACACTCCTCCAAGGTTCAAGAACTCAAAGAGATCGTGAATTCAGAGGACCTCAGGTAACAGTGGGCACGAGCAATGGATGTTGTCAATCGAGAACGGCCCGTGACAATTGCTTCAACTGTGGTCAATCTGGACACTTAGCGAGATACTGCAAAACGACCAGACACAACCAGTTAAATGGGAAAGGGTTGCTGTCAAGGGACCGACAGTAACCTGTGCTAGAACCAACCCTGTGTCCCAAAATGTAACTCTTGTCGGTAGCAAATCAACAAGCTCTCAAACCACCACCAGTGCCATGGCTGAAAGGGTGAACCCAGATTCCTTTCAAAGGATACCCAACCGCCATAACCAAAGTTCCTACCAGGTGGCTGAGGAAGAGTCTCGTTGGAAGAAGGTGCCTTGTGAACTGTGAAATAGACAATACTTCTGTCCAGGCCCTATGGCATACCGGCTCTCAGGTTAGCATCATCAATGAGAGCTGCAGACAGCGGGTTCTGCCACATACAGTTCTCTGATCTTTTGAAGAATTGCTTGGGCAAGGAGTCCTCCTAGGAAAAGCAGCTAATGAGACTGAGATTCCCTTCTCTGGGTGGATTGAGGTCAGTTTTCAGATAGCAGCGGGAAGTAACACCACCCGACAACTAATAGTGCCCCTTGTGATATTGGAGAATGAGAAAGTAGCTGAAAAGCCCATCATCGGTTATAATGTCATTGAAGAACTCTTCAAGGAGACAGCTGCCAAGGGAAAGGAAGCCATTCCAGGTTTTGTGGATGAACTAGGGACAGCATTGGAACTGTCGGCCACCAAAACAAAGATCCTTGTAAATCTACTACAAGTAAATCACAGAGAATCTGGTGGTACTACACTAAAGACTGGTACTAAGAGCCAAAGAATTCCAGCAAGCACTGTGACAGATCTCAGGTGTAGGGCTCATGCCAAACCAGCATTGCAAGATCAAACAGTTTTGTTTACACCTGATGAGGCCTATCATGTGCCTGATGGACTCCATATTGGTGTGACATTAGTATCACTCCAAAAGGGACAATTTTCCAAATTATCCATCCCGGTTTGGAACACAACTAAGTGGGACATTATTTTACCAGGTTAGACTAGGATAGGGTGCCTCAAGCCCATAAAGGCAACATACCCAGCTCAGGTGAAACTGAAACAATCAGTGAGTGTGGCCACTCACTCGGTAACTCATCGGTTAAAGACATCCAGACCAGGACCAGAAGGTCGAGTGGATAACCTTAACACCAGTCAGTCACTGGTAAGCAATGCTAATCGGGAACACTGGGATCCACCAGTGCCTATCGAACACCACCGGAAAAGGATCAACAGGTAGTCAAGACAATGTTGAGGGAGGAATGCAATGCTTTCGCCAAAGTTGACTCTGAGGTAGGATGTATTCCTTCACTACAATTGCAACTTCACCTGCAGGATCTGCTGAACCACGGATGGATTGCAGAGTCAAAATCTTCATACTCATCACCCATTGTATGCGTAAGAAAAAAGTAGTTTAAGGCTTTTTGGCGACTGCAGGGAATTGAACCAGAAGTCCATCCCTGACCACCATCCAATCCCTAGGATTCAAGACATGCTGGACAGCCCAGGAGGAAGTTCATGGTTTTCTGTGATAGACCAAGGGAAGAATCCAGTCGACCACTGACTGCCTTCATCATACCTTGGGGTCTGTATGAGTGGATCCGAATACCCTTTGGCCTTAGCTCTGCACCAGCTGAATTTCAACGCAGCATGGAAATCTGTTTTAATGGGACTGAGGGATGAGATCTGTCTGCCGTACCTAGATGACAACCTGGTTCACAGCAGATCATTCCAAGAACATATGGAACATGTCCAGTTGGTACTGAAACGGTATCAGCAACATGGAGTCAAGTTAACAGCGAGGAAGTGTGAACTCTTCCAAAATAAAGTCAGATTCTTGGGCAAGATCATGTCCAAAGATGGCCATTTCATGGATCCAGCAGACACTGCGCCGGTGCTGGCCGTGAAGAACAACCAGCCAAAGACTGTTGGAGAACTCAGGAAACTACTAGGATTAATTTCCTACTATCGCCCTAATATCCAAAACTTTTCCAGAATTGCAATACCCCTCTATGAATTACTGTCAGCGGACACAACACCTGCCACAACATCAGCACAAACTAGTCTGTCCAGAAAGAAGAAGCCACCACCAAAGTTAGTAGGTCAACTACCTTCCCATCGGTCTATAGTCTGGACTGACCACCATCAGGTAGTGCTGAACCGGCTTATTGAGGTGTTAACTCATCCTCCAGTGATGGTTTATCCTGACTACAGCAAATCCTTTGTTCTGCACTGTGATGCCTCGCAAGAAGGACTAGCAGCTGTATTGTACCAAGAGCAGGAGAAAAAGTTAAAAGGTAATTGCTTATGGGTCTAGAACTCTAACACCTGCCGAGAAGAACTATCATATGCATTCGGGGAACCTAGAGTTCCTAGCGATGAAGTGGGCCATATGTGATAGGTTCCAAGACTACCTATACTACTGTCCATCCTTTGTAGTATTTACTAACAATAACCCCTAACTTATGTCCTCACTAAGGCTAAACTAAACGCAACAGGCCATTGATGGGTTGCAGAATTAGCTGACTTTAATTTCACCATCAAGTATCGTCCAGGAAAGAGAAATGCAGATGCGGATGTACTTTCACGTATGATAGATGTATGAGATAAATCCGCGCAATGGATTAGGTATTTTGTTATGGGTGTGGATGCTGCCTCTACAGATACAATACCACCTAGGTGGAATGTATTAGAAAATGGTAAAAAAGCAGGCGTAGTATGGCGCTGCCCTTATGGAGATAAAACAGATTTTTTCTTTGTAGTGAACAATAACTCTATTAGGGCGTACACACGGTCGGACTTTGTTCGGACATTCCGACAACAAAATCCATGGATTTTTTCCGACGGATGTTGGCTCAAACTTGTCTTGCATACACACGGTCACACAAAGTTGTCGGAAAATCCGATCGTTCTGAACGCGGTGACGTAAAACACCTACGTCGGGACTATAAACGGGGCAGTGGCCAATAGCTTTCATCTCTTTATTTATTCTGAGCATGCGTGGCACTTTGTCCGTCGGATTTGTGTACACACAATCAGAATTTCCGACAATGGATTTTCTACACACGGTCGGATTTTCCGTGTGTAGCCCTCCCCCTACGCGTGTTTTGTCGTCAGACTTCTACTGGGGCCCCAGTAGAAGTCTGACGACGAAACGCGCGATGCGCTGGCTACGGACGCCTTGCAGCACTTCCAACAAAGGGAATTCGATATCTTTTTCTTATGCTCGTTTTTTCATTTGAAATGTGAGTACATATATTTATTAGGCTTTAATAACAGTTCTCTTATGGTTTTACGCGATGGGTATCCCTTCTTTCCTTTACATGTAAATATCACACCATAACATGCAAGTAAAGTTTGGGGGACATCCTTGATTGCTACACAGTGGCAGACACTGTGACCGCCTATACCCCTGCAGGGGAAAGAAAAATCTGGTGAGTGCAAGCATTGTCAGAGCATGCAGACAAGGCACTAATTAAAGAACCAGCACCTGGATAAGAAGTTTTCCTACAGATATTTGATCCTCAAAGATTGAACACCTCAAAACACTCCAAAAAGAACTTTTTTCTCACAAACGGAACTTTTCTTATCCAATTAATACTGGTTACAGCACATCAGTCACTATTTATGATGGATAATTTTGCACAATTTTGTATGAATTTGTATGATTTAGCACTGGTCACTTTATTGATTTAGCACAATGCACTTCTGTTGATTAATTGAAGCACCTTATGTTGCTATTTCACTTTTATTAGTCAGAATCCAGCACCAGTCACAGATTAATATAAAAACACTCAATTTTTTTGGCACGCACAGGTTTATAAACAATCATCTTTAAAAGGAATACTTTAGGAATTATGGATACTAGGTAACACATAGAGTTACTGTTCACTACAAAGAAAAAATCAGTGTTATCTCCATAAGGGCAGCGCCATATTACTCCTGCTTTTTTTTTTCTAATACATTCCACCTAGGTGGTATTGTATCTGTAGAGGCAGCAGCCCCACCCATAACAAAATACTTAATTCATTGCGCGGATTTATCTTATACATCTTGCACAATTTTGTATGAATTTGTATGATTTAGCACTGGTCACTTTATTGATTTTGCATAATGCACTTTTGTTGATTAATTGAAGCACCTTATGTTGCTATTTTACTTTTATTAGCAGTCACAGATTTGAATATAAAAATACTCAATTTTTTTGGCACACACGGGTTTATAATAGCCATCTTTAAAAGCAATACTTTAGGAATTATGGATACTAGGTAACACATAGAGTTATTGTTCACTACTTTCACGTATGCCATTAAGTCCTGAATAATACATGCAACAGTGTTCGCAAGAAGTGAACCCCAAAATCATCGGGTGCATAACCCAAGCACTTCAAGTACGTCAGAAAGAAGAAATGCCTTGGCTGTGTCCAATAACCATTGCCCATACAACGTCAACAGTAGATGATACCCAAAAGAAGGTAGCTCAAAAACCCAAAGGGACCATAAGGACAGCCCAAAGAGAAGACTCTGTGATTTGCCCAGTGTGGAAGTACAAGAGCCAAAACCGGTTCCCATCAAAACAGGAATGACAAGGTGGACCAATCGATCTCTTCATACTAATGAAATAATGGACCAAACTATACCTCGACGAAGATGGAATCTTGAAACGGAAAACATCCTCAGGTTCTCAACTAGTGTTGCCCAAGTTGTATCATAAATTGGTGTTGAAAGAATTACACAAAGAAATGGGACACTTAGGAGTCGAAAGGACTGTCAACCTGATCAGAGAAAGATTCTTTTGGCCACATATGCAGAGAGACGCTGAGCATTACATCAGTCACCAGTGCACTTGTCTGAGAGACAAACGCCTACATAAGTGTACTAGAGCTCCATTGAACAATATTGCCACCACTTATCCTTTTGAGCTGGTCTCCATGGACTTTCTCCATCTCGAGACTTGCAAAGGAGGTTATGAGTACATATTAGTGGTAATCGACCATTTCACCAGGTTTGCTTAGACCTACGCAACCAAAAACAAGTAAGCAAAGACTGTTGCCGACAAGATATTCAGTGATTTTGTCTTGAAGTTTGGATTTCCTACCAGAATTCACCATGACAAGGGTAAGGAATTTGAAAACCAATTGTTCTTGGCATTGGGGAAACACTGCCACATCCAGAACTCTCACACAACTCCATATTGTGACAGACCTAGCCGGGAGAGAGACTTTTGGAGGGGACTGAATGCTAGCCTCTTGCCGACCGATTATGGGCCCTGGCATTTGGAGTAAGGGTGCTCTTTGTGAGCTGTATGCCTGGGGACTCTTGAGGTGGTATTACTGTGGATTCGGGTCCTGGTCCCCCAGGACACACAGACTCTGGGGACCCTGTGTATGCCATATGGGAAATGGTGACTTGGAGGGTATGTCTTGGATTGCTTAAAATGGGACAGTAATATTTATCCCCAATATCTCCCAGGATATATATGTAAAGACTATTATAGGTTTGTTTGATTCTGAACTCAACATGTTAATTGAGTGAATATCAAAAGAGAGATCCTAGTATTAAAGTACCTAGTATACAGGGTGACTCTGTAGGTACTTATCAGTTATTTGTGCCAGCGTCCCCAAAAATGTATTTAAGAGCATCAAGGGACTAAAGGGATGGGACTTTTAGGGCACAATTGTAATGGACTACAAAAGGTATATAAAAAAAAATTGAATTTTATTCATAACATACAAAAAACATGGGGAGTAGACATGGACATTTAAAAACACATCAGATATAGACATACAACATCTGTAATGACACCATTGGGGGTCCTATCCTGCAGTCTCCTAAGTAATTCTAATACTCATAACAACGCAATATATTCCAGGTAAAAGAAAAGGGTAGACTTCCCCTAGAGAGTTGGAAATTGAAGGGGCACTGCAGGTCTGGTGTTCCAAAATGGTGTATTCTCCAATTGCTCTACATGTTTCACGTTGACAAAGAACGCTTCATCAGGAGCTAGAGGTTCTAATAGAAAATACATATAGACAGAGAAAAAGACATATATCAAGATCACGAACAGTTAAGATTGTTTTTAGTAGATATACTGTAAAAAACAGTGCACATAACCACTTTATTGGAAAAGATAGGAAAAGAAGGCCGACCCCTAATGGCGAGGCATGGCAGGGGCCCTGTCAAAGATTGAGGTCTCACATAGAAGGGCAGCACAAACCAGCGGTCCAGGACAACCCAATCAAAGGGGAGTCTATATAAACATCAGATATCATAATTGTAATTGATAGTTAAAGTTTGAGCTAATGAGTTAGTAAGTAAAGGATGAGGATAGTGCATGGTTTGCGGAATGGGTGATTGACCGTAAAAGTGAGAGAAAAGAGGGAAGGGGGGGGGGAAAGGGGAAGGGAGAATGAAAGAATGAAAAAAGGGGGGGGGAAAGGGAGGGAGAAGGGGAAGGGAGAATGAGAGAAATATGAAAAAGAGGAAAAGAAGGAAACAAACAAAAAAGAAGGCAGGGGGGGGGAAACAGGGAGAGAGGAGGGGGGAGGGGGAGAAGGGAGGGGAGAAAAGAGGAAAGGAGGAATAGGAAAGAAAAGAAAAGAAGGAAAGGAACGAAAAAGAGATGCGGAAGGGGTAACTAGATTAGCAAGATTAATGGACAAAGAATGGCTTACCGATTTAGATGAAAAAAGGCAAAAAGGTAAATATTCACATAGATGAACTGGTTCAATAGATCGCTGGAAGCGATCAGAGGTAAAAGAGTTTCTGAAAAAGATCAGACTGGCAGCAGACAGAGACCGGGGCGTCCCAGGTATGTGTAGCATCAAATGATTGTAGGTAAGGGGAAGGCCTGTATGAGCTGCAATTCTGGTGTATAAAAGAAAACATAGACACATGTGACAATAGTCAAAAGTAAATACTGAGGTCAATGCGTGTCAATGTAAAGAAGCCTCGCCAGAGGCGGCAGCCATCAAACAGACTTACCCCACAGTGAATGACGAAAGATTCTGGGATTGCACCGCTCTGCTGGGTTGCTGCCTGTTGTATGTCCCACCCGAGTGAAAAAGACAGCCCTATATATGGCAATATCCAGATCGGGAGCAGCCGGTCTAATCAGAGCGGCGTCTCCCGGCCCCATAGCAGGCAGCTGCACGTGCGCCGAGCCGCGCCGTCACCCGGACCGCACAGCGCACGCGCGGCAAGAAAAAACTCAGCGCATGCGCTGAACACGGGGCCCGGGGGGAGACGAGGCAACGGCAACGTACAGGCTACAGAGACGGGGAAGAGGGGAACCTGAGTGGGTCCCCTAGGCCACCGTCGATCGCCGCATATCCGGTCAAAGAATCGAACCTGGTGTGCGGCGCTGTGCCATGGAAACCACCAGAAATAATGGGCAGAATTGCAGCTCATACAGGCCTTCCCCTTACCTACAATCATTTGATGCTACACATACCTGGGACGCCCCGGTTTCTGTCTGCTGCCAGTCTGATCTTTTTCAGAAACTCTTTTACCTCTGATCGCTTCCAGCGATCTATTGAACCAGTTCATCTATGTGAATATTTACCTTTTTGCCTTTTTTCATCTAATCGGTAAGCCATTCTTTGTCCATTAATCTTGCTAATCTAGTTACCCCTTCCGCATCTCTTTTTCGTTCCTTTCCTTCTTTTCTTTCCTATTCCTCCTTTCCTCTTTTCTCCCCTCCCTTCTCCCCCCCCTCCCCCCTCCCCCCTCCTCTCTCCCTGTTTCTTCCCCCCCCTGCCTTCTTTTTTGTTTGTATCCTTCTTTTCCTCTTTTTCATATTTCTCTCATTCTCCCTTCCCCTTCTCCCTCCCTTTTTCCCCCCCTTTTTTCATTCTTTCATTCTCCCATCCTCTTCCCCCCCCCCCCTTCCCTCTTTTCTCTCACTTTTACGGTCAATCACCCATTCCGCAAACCATGCACTATCCTCATCCTTTACTTACTAACTCATTAGCTCAAACTTTAACTATCAATTACAATTATGATATCTGATGTTTATATAGACTCCCCTTTGATTGGGTTGTCCTGGACCGCTGGTTTGTGCTGCCCTTCTATGTGAGACCTCAATCTTTGACAGGGCCCCTGCCATGCCTCGCCATTAGGGGTCGGCCTTCTTTTCCTATCTTTTCCAATAAAGTGGTTATGTGCACTGTTTTTTACAGTATATCTACTAAAAACAATCTTAACTGTTCGTGATCTTGATATATGTCTTTTTCTCTGTCTATATGTATTTTCTATTAGAACCTCTAGCTCCTGATGAAGCGTTCTTTGTCAACGTGAAACATGTAGAGCAATTGGAGAATACACCATTTTGGAACACCAGACCTGCAGTGCCCCTTCAATTTCCAACTCTCTAGGGGAAGTCTACCCTTTTCTTTTACCTGGAATATATTGCGTTGTTATGAGTATTAGAATTACTTAGGAGACTGCAGGATAGGACCCCCAATGGTGTCATTACAGATGTTGTATGTCTATATCTGATGTGTTTTTAAATGTCCATGTCTACTCCCCATGTTTTTTGTATGTTATGAATAAAATTCAATTTTTTTTTTATATACCTTTTGTAGTCCATTACAATTGTGCCCTAAAAGTCCCATCCCTTTAGTCCCTTGATGTTAATTGAGTGAGCTGATCACATTAGCCTCCAGGACTGGCTAGGAGACAAACAGTCTACTCCTACTATAAGTGTTGATGACTAAGCTGAGGAGGGGGGCAGAACATTTTTATTGTTAATTGTAATTAGCTCCTGCTATTGTGAAAATGTCCTGTGGTTGTACTTATGATAATGTATAATGTCGTGTGAAGCTCGGTGACCACAAGTCTGGGCAAAAGGTCATGTTAGTAAACTAGCTCATGTTAATTAGGTTAATTAGGTTACAGGTGTATCGTTAGAGTAATATGAGCAGGAGGTATGCACCCCCTCTTTTACTGTATAAAAGAGCCTGTATTCCTGTCAATAAAGGAGATTCCTGGTTGAACTTACATACAGCCTGCCTGGTGTTTGTTCTGAGCTACACAACTGGATTAGAACGGCACATAGCTGTAGTTCTAGTCCCAGAGCATCGGATGACTGAACCATCAGATGTTGCAATCTGCAATCTGATTCTATAGCAGCAGAGGAGTGTCGGGAGAGTGGAACCGAGCGAGTAGGGGCTTGTTACACATATCATCCAGAAAGCAATGGACAATGTGAAATATTTAATCGTACCCTGTTGTCTATGCTTCGGACCCTGACACCAGATTCCAAGAAAGACTGGAAAAGTTCACTTGCACATGCATACAACTGCACCATAAGTGAAGCTATGGGATATTCTCCATTCTTTCTACTGTTCGGAAGGTCCCCAAGATTACCCATAGATAGCATGTTTGACACTCCAGTAACAGAAAAATACAAGACTCACTTCGAGTATGTGAAAACGTGGACAGATAGGATGACTGAGGCCTATCAGGTTGCTTCAAATGTAGCTACTCAAGCTGCACAAAGAGGAAAAGAACACTATGACAAGAAGACTCATGGAGTTGAACTTTCACCTGGCAGCAGAATTCTTGTAAGAAACCTTATGGAAAGAGGAGGACCAGGAAAACTGAGATCGTTCTGGGAAGATGCCGTGCATGTTGTACTTGGGAGAAAATGTGACGATATTCCAGTGTACGAGGTCAAGCCAGAAATTGTAAAAAGCTGAACAAGGATTCTACACTGCAATTTGTTATTGCCATGTGATTACCTACCCGTCGTCCAAGGTCAGAAGATACCTGACAGATCCAGTGCCAGAACACAAGGCAGAGTTCAAAAGGCTACTCAACCGTCTATACAGATATCTGAGGGAGTATCAGAAGATGAATCTGACCAGAAACAAGAACAATGGAGATGATTCATTCCTGTAACTCAGAGAGACTACACAAGGGAAGACACAGAGTTGAATCCAGAAGCAGCAGAGTTCAACCCTTGTCAGCTTGAAACGAGTGAGGAAGTTACAGAGGAAAGTACATAAGAAGCTACAGTGAAAGTTACAGAGGAAAGTACAGAAGAAGTTACAGCGGAAGTTACAGAGGGAAGTACAGAGGACGAGCCTTTGGATCAGCCCGAACAAACTGTATGTTCACCAGGGGACACACAAGAAGAAAATCCTTCACCAGGAAAGCCAACAGAGACAGTTGACAGTGACGAAGGCGAGCATGAGGACGTTTCAGATGCCCTTACTCTATGCAGGATCCAGCCCAGCAGGAACAGGAGACAACCAAGAGTTCTGACTTATGACACTTTGGGTCAACCCAGTAGTGTTGCCAGAAATGTAGCTGTACAGGTCATAGACTTTATTCATACCCCACCTGTTTTCCCTAGCTGGTATTTAAGCCTAGATTGTTTTGCTGAGGACTATAAAATCTGGTAAAAAGTAGTCATGTCTATTATGCTACGGCCTAATAATGGTTACTATGTTAGAATTGTTTACTTATGTCAAAGATGTTAGGTGTTATTTTCTGTGTTTTAAAAAAAAAATGTCTTGCACTCTCACTGCAGAGATTCCAGGTCAAGCAAAAATAGCTTCAAGTGATGGGACTAGGTAGTTAAGATAAAGTCGGCCGACAACAAAAGGGTAAAGAGTATTAGGTGGTTACACTGTACTCTATTGGTAACGTACCATGGGTATTCCACCTTATTGGAAAAAGAACAGAAGTAATGAGGTGTCCCCTAGTCTCCCCATCACACCTCATCTTCTCAATAACCTGCACAAACCTGCGTTGTAGAGGTTTACTACTTAGTTATATATATATGCAACAATATCTCACCAGGTACATGAGCGCTCTGGACCTAGTGGGAAGCTGTGACATAACTGGAAGTAGATGTCGCAGGGAGGATGGTCCCTCCAGTAATTGGATTACTACTTAACCTTGGCTCCCTATGGTTATTGTAAGATGGGGAAAGGAATGGTCCTTATACTAAAATCTGCGTATGTCTGGGATGACATAAAGTTTTGTGGGGGAGAGTGTAAGGGATGTCAAAACCAGGTACCCCATAAAAAAGGATTATAGTTTTGTCATGGAGAAAGTAAAACTCATGGCATTTCCATTAAATCACCAGTAAATGGTAGCATAGAGTTAAAAGCCTGAATGACATAAAGCACATTCTAATGGGACCTTTATTAATAAGAATGGGAACCAAAAGACTGGCCTTTGTTTCTGGTGGGAACACAATAACAGTTGCTACCAAGTCTATCAGTCTGAAGGTCATGTGTGTGGGTCATTGCAGGTAAAAGGGAACATATTTAAGGCTATAAACAGTGTGGAAGTGATTTAATTTACACCCATGTGATCAGTAAAGGCTGCTGTGTGATTAATTAACATATCAACATATTTACAATTGGTTATTATTTTCTATGAGGACATTATTCCGTTATATGTGAATGTTATTATTATAGATATGTATTACTTTGTATGAACACAATAGCAGTTGCTACCCAGTCTATCAGTCTGAAGGTCATGTGTTTGTGTCATTGCAGAAACTTTAAAAAAAAAAACACTTCTGGTTTCACCTGACCCACTCCCTTTGCACATTGGAATTATTGACCATACATTCAGCATATGTGCAAGACATGGATTACTGGAACCAAGTCCTGTAGTCTGATGAGACCAAGATAAACTTATTTGGTTCAGATGGTGTCAAGCATGTGTGGTGGAAACCAGGTGAGGAGTACAAAGACAAGTGTGTCTTGCCTAAAGTCAAGCATGGTGCTGGGAATGTCATGGTCTGGGGCTGCATGAGTGCTGCTGTCACAGGGGAGCTACAGTTCATTGAGGGAACCATGAATACCAACATGTACTGTGACATTCTGAAGCAGAGCATGATCCCCTCCCTTCAGAGACTGGGCCGCAGGGCAGTATTCCAACATGATAACAACCCCAAACACACCTCCAAGACGACCACTGCTTTGCTAAAGAAGCTAAGGGTAAAGGTGATGGATTGGCCAAGCATATTTCCAGACCTAAACCCTATTGAGCATCTGTGGGGCATCCTCAAATGGAAGATGGAGGAGTGCAGGGTCTCTAACATCCACCAGCTCCGTGATGTCATCATGGAGGAGTGGAAGAGGACTCCAGTGGCAACCAGTGAAGCTCTGGTGAACTCCATGCCCAAGAGGGTTAAGGCAGTGCTGGAAAATAATGGTGGCCACAAAAAATACTGACACTTTGGGCCCAATTTGGACATTTTCACTTAGGAGTGTACTCACTTTTTTTTGCCAGCGGTTTAGACATTAATGGCTGTGTGTTGAATTATTTTGAGGGGACAGCAAATTTACACTGTTATACAAACTGTACACTCACTAATTTACATTGTAGCAAAGTGTAATTTCTTCAGTATTGTCACATGAAAAGATATAATAAAATATTTACAAAAATGTGAGGGGTGTACCCACTTTTGTGAGATACTGTATATCCCACCATAATTTGTGGACGCTATAACTTTTGCGCAAATCAATCGATATACGCATAATGTGATTTTTTTTTTTTTACCAAAAACATGTAGCAGAATACATCTTGGCCTACATTTATGAAAATTTTTTTTTTTAATTATTTATTGGAAAGGTTTTATAGCAGAAAGTAAAAAATATAGTTTTTGTTTCAAAATTGTTGGTCTTATTTTTTTATTTTTAGCGCAAAAAATAAAAATTGCAGTGGTGATCAAATGCCACCAAAAGAAAGCTCTATTTGTGGGCAAAAATGACCTGGTCATGAAGGGGGTAAATCTTCTGGAGGTCAAGTGATTAAAACATAGTCAACAAAATGCAGGATATTGCTTGCTTGCATTTGAGTGCGAATGAGCATTGCTATTCAAACCCAAGATAATGTACAGTATAATCTTATTTAAAAAATACCCTCATGAACACAGTAAAGAATTGCATTAGATTTGTCAGTGCTAGAGAATACAAACATATTTATTGTTGTGGACAATACAGCAGAAATAAAAAAAAAAACCTTGACATCGTCTTTTACTGAGAAACTGAAAGATATGAAATTGCAGAATTGTTTTTTATTAGACTGTGGTTTTCAGTTAGTTTCGACAACATTTGAAAGGTTTACAAAAGCCTGTGATTTTCAGCATACAACCATCCACAGACAAACACAGAGAAATCTATTCAAACTATCAAACCACTCTATTATGACAATAATAACTTACTGCAACTGTGGGCAATTCCACAAAGATAAAGTGTGTTTGTGTATATATATACACATACATATATACATACAGTGCCTTGAAAAAGTATTCATACACCTTGAAATTTTCCACATTTTGTCATGTTACAACCAAAAACGTAAATGTATTTTAGTGGTATTTTATGTGATAGACCAACACAAAGTGGCATATAATTGTGAAGTGGAAGGAAAATGATAAATGGTTTTGAAATTTTTTTAACAAAAAAATATGTGAAAAGTGTGGTGTGCATTTGTATTCAGCCCCCCTGAGTGAATACTTTGTAGAACCACCTTTCACTGCAATTACAGCTGCAACACCCCCCTGTTCGGTTCACACCAGAACTTGCGAACAGGCAAAAAATTTGTTTGAACACGCGAACATCGTTAAAGTCTATGGGACACGAACATGAATAATCAAAAGTGCTAATTTTAACGGCTTATATGCAAGCTATTGTCATAAAAAGCATTTGGGGACCTGGGTCCTGCCCCAGGGGACATGGATCAATGCAAAAAAAAGTTTTAAAAACGGCCAATTTTTCAGGAGCAGTGATTTTAATAATGCTTAAAGTGAAACAAAAAAAGTGTAATATCCCTTTAAATTTTGTATCTGGGGGGTGTCTATAGTATGCCTGTAAAGGGGCACATGTTTCCCGTGTTTAGAACACTCAGACAGCAAGATTACATTTCAAAGGAAAAAAAGTCATTTAAAACTACTCGCGGCTATTAATGAATTGCTGGTCCGACAATACACATAAAAGTTCATTGATAAAAACGGCATGGGAATTCCCCACAGGTGAACCCCGAACCAAAATTTTAAAAAAAAATGACGTGGGGGGTCCCCCTAAATTTCATACCAGGCCCTTCAGGTCTGGTATGGATATTAAGGGGAACCCCGGCCAAAATATTTTTTAAAAAATGGTGTGGGGTCCCCCTCAAAATCTATACCAGACCCTTCAGGTTTGGTATGGATTTTAAGGGGAACCCCACGCCAAAATTTTAAAAAAAATGGCGTGGGGTCCATACCAGACCCTTATCCGAGCATGCAACCTGGCAGGCTGTAGAAAAAGAGGGGGGGACGAGAGCGCGTTCCCCCCCTCCTGAACCGTACCAGGCCACATGCCATTAACTTAGGGAGGGGGCTTTGGGGTAGCCCCCCAAAACACCTTGTCCCCATGTTGATGGGGACAAGGGCCTCATCCCCACAACCCTTGCCTGGTGGTTGTGGGAGTCTGCGGATGGGGGGCTTATCGGAATCTGGAAGCCCCCTTTAAAAAGGGGACCCCCAGATCCCTGCCCTCCCCCCTGTGTGAAATGGTAGTACCCCTACCATTTCACTAAAAAACTGTCAAAAATGTTAAAAATGACAAGAGACAGTTTTTGACAATTCCTTTATTTCATTTTTTTTTTTTATTTTGGTTAGGGGTTCCCCTGTGGGGAATTCCCATGCTGTTTTTATCAATGAACTTTTATGTGTATTGTCGGACTGGCAATTCATTAATAGCTGCGAGTACTTTTAAATGACTTTTTTTCCTTTTGAAATGTCATTTTGCTGTCAGACTGTTCTAAACACGGGAAAAATGCGCCCCTTTACAGGCATACTATAGACACCCCCCAGGTACGAAATTTAAAGGAATATTACACTTTTATTGTTTCACTTTAAGCATTATTAAAATCACTGCTCCTGAAAAAACGAACGTTTTTAAAACTTTTTTTTTGCATTGATCCTTGTCCCCTGGGGCAGGACCCAGGTCCCCAAACACTTTTTATGACAATACCATGCATATAAGCCTTTAAAATTAGCACTTTTGATTTCTCCCATAGACTTTTAAAGGATTTCCACGGCTTTCGAATGTGCCGCGAACACCCCAAATTGTTCGCTGTTCGGCGAACTGCCGATGTTCAAGTCGAACATGAGTTCGACTCGAACTCGAAGCTCATCCCTAGTCTACCAACTTTGCACATCTAGAGAGTGACATTTTTGCCCATTCTTCTTTGTAAAATAGCTCAAGCTCTGTCAGATTGGATGGGGAGCATCTGTGAACAGCAATTGTTAAGTCTTGCTTCAGATTCTCAATTGGATTCAGGTCTGAACTTTGACTGGGTCATTCTAATACATGAATATGCTTTGATTTAAACAATGCTATTGTAGCTCTGGCTGTATGTTTAGAGTCATTGTCTTGCTGGAAGGTGAAACTCCGCCCCAGTCTCAAGTCTTTTTCAGACTCTAACAGGTTTTCTTCTAGTGCCCTGTAGACATGGTCGGACATTGATCGAACATTCCGACAACAAAATCCATGGATTTTTTCCTACGGATGTTGGCTCAAACTTGTCTTGCATACACACGGTCGTACAAAGTTGTCGGAAAATCTGATTGTTCTGAATGCGGTGACGTAAAACTCATATGTCGGGACTATAAACGGGGCAGTAGCCAATAGCTTTCATCTCTTAATTTATTCTGAGCATGCATGGCACTTTGTGCATCGGATTTGTGTACACATGATTGGAATTTCCGACAACGGATTTTGTTGTCGGAAAATTTTATAGCAAGCTCTCAAACTTTGTGTGTCGGAAATTCCTATGGAAAATGTGTGATGAAGCCTACACACGGTCGGAATTTCCGTCAACAAGGTCCTATCACACATTTTCCATCGGAAAATCCTATCGTGTGTACAGGGCATTAGTTTGTCCTGTATTTGGCTCCATCCATCCTCCCATCAACTCTCACTAGCTTCCCTGTCGCTGCTGAAGAAAAGCATCCCCACAATATGATGCTGCCACACCATGTTTCACGGTGGAGATGGTATGTTCAGGGTGATGTACAGTGTTAGTTTTCTGCCACACATAGCGTTTTGCTTTTAGGCCAAAAAGTTCAATTTTGGTCCCATCCTACCAGAGCACCTTCTTCCACATGTTTGCTGTGTCCCCCACGTGGCTTCTTGCAAACTGTAAACAGGACTTCTTATGTTTTTTTTTCAACAATGGCTTCTTGCCACTCTTCCATAAAGGCCAGATTTGTGGAGTGTACGATTAATGACTAATAGTTGTCCAGTGGACAGATTCCCTGACCTGAGCTGTGGAGCTCTGCAGTTCCTCCAGAGTAAACATGGGCCTCTTGGCTGCTTCTCTGATTAATGCTCTCCTTGCCTGGCCTGTCAGTTTAGGTGCACGGCCATGTCTTGGTAGGTTTGCAGTTGTATAACATAAATGCAAACCTACTTGCACTTTTAATTAGCATTTTTTTGTTATTATAAGGTTTGTTGCTTCTGCCATTAGAATGCAATCTTTAGTTGAGGCTAATAAATATATTATTTTTGATGGTTTGAATGCATATGCGTCATTTCCAGTTATGTGTTCATCTACTTCTGGGTTCCGCGTGTTGAAACGCATACGCGTCACTTCCGGCTTTGTGTTTACTTACTCCCGGGATCTGGAATGCATTAATTAAGCTTGAGTTCATTTCTGGCTTTTTTACATATATATGGCCACTTGTACATGCGTGACCACGCCCCTGATGACATCTGTGAGTGATGAAACATGTTGGGAGGAGTCTGGTCACGTGACATTGCCACACTCGGTAGTCACGATCATACTGGTTGTAAACATTATCATCATGTTTGAGTATTCTGGCTTCCTTTTTATTAAATAAATACTTTTGCTAGCAATACTGCACAATAAGTTTTTTTCTTGCCTATTCCCATACATTTATGTCATGGGAATCCGTCCGAGGTGGATCTGATTAGAGCAAACCAACTCGCAACAATAAGTGCATCCACCAAAAATGGAACCCCACTACACTTTCGATGAAAAATACACATCCAAAAATAAAGTCCTCCATGGCACAGTGCCTTGCTTCGGTGCCAAAAGTAAAACTCCTCTGTAATACATTCTCCACCACCTAAAGCACCAAAGACTCCTACAAGATCATTGGACCTCAGAACTCAAGAGGCCAAGCCATGCTTATGTATGGAAATCATCCCCATACAGGATTGATGAAACCACCAGCCATACTTTCACTCCCAATCGGGCCTGGATCTAGCCAGTCTGATGTGGAGGTGCAGTAATGTCAGGGGTGCAGAGGATAGGAAGTCAGCAGGGCAGTGTACAAAAATAGGAATCAGTACTGGGGTGTACTGGGGGTCAGCAGGGGATATCATAGGGGTTAGCAGAGCAGAGGACGGAAGGTCAGCAGGGCGTCAGAATGGTAGTGTATGGCAGGAGTCAGCAGTTTGTAGGTCAGTGTACAGGGGGTCAGCAGGGCAGAGGATGGAAGGTCAGCAGGGCAGAAGACAGAAGGTCAGCAGGGCAGAGGATGGATGTTCAGCAGGGCAGTGTGTAGTGTGTCAGCAGGGCAGAGGATGGATGGGTCAGCAGGGGAGTGTACAGGGGTCAGCAGTGCACAGGACATATAATATGTTCCTAAAGGTGACTTTAACCTTTACACAGTATAAACAATATATAAACATTGACAATATTAATAAAACTCAATAACATGTAATCTGACTGGCTCTACAATTAAAAAAGTCAAAACAGGATGGCAAAATGTGAAAAGACTGGAATTATGAAAGACATGGGGCACCCTGGGGAAGAGAAACAGAGAAATAAGTCCTGCAGCTAGGTAGTGGGGGGGGGGGGTCTTAAAGGGGGATTAACCACTTAAGCCCCGGGGGGCGTGGCCTGACGAGGCATGTGAGCAGACCTGCTGCACGGAGCTCCCGCTGATAATCCTGCCTAACATCCTCTCCTCACTACCGTTTTCGCCCGTTCTTGCCCCAGAGAGCTGCCTGATACCTCCTGGAGACATCCGGTGCTGTTGGCTGACCGCTTGGAGCTAATGATGACCCGGGGAAACCGAATGGAGACCGAGGCCTGGGAGTCCCAAGCTGACCAAGATGGCGCCGGCCAGTCTCAGCCTCCTAAAGCACAGCGCGGCCTGGAAAAGAAATCCGAACAGGGGGTAAGTCCAGCAAACTTCCTAAAAACAAGGAGCAATCCAGGGACATGCTTTATTATGCTCATAAGCTGGCCGGACGTTCTGATTCCCCTTTGCATGGCTCCCCCCAGCCCTTATACACCTCTGAGCTGACTAACAGGGAGGATACAAGCATGCTAGATGACACAGTGCCATTAGATCTGCAGCAGGATTTCATGTCTGATCCATCTGACTCCCCCACAGAGGACAATGTTCAGCTTTCTCTGAGTGAAATCCTGCATGCTGTGCACAAATGCACTGCTTCAGTTGATGATTTGGAGGAGAAATTTGGAGGTCTAAAAGAAACAGTGTCCCTTATGCGCCAAGATCTGCAAAAGATCAGGGAAAGAACCACAGCAGTGGAGGGCCGGGTGAGTGACGTGGAGGACCAGTTGCCCCCCCTTCACAGAGATGTCAGGATGGCCACTCAAAATGCCTTTCAAGCCCTTAGCAAAACTGACGAAATCGAGAACCGTCTGCGACGCAATAATGTGCGCATAGTGGGACTCCCTGAAAAAGTGGAAGGACGTGACCCCACAACCTTTATTGAAGAATGGCTGCAGGAAGTCTTTGGTAAAGAAGCTTTCTCTCCCATCTACACAGTGGAAAGGGCCCATAGAGTACCACCACGCCCTCTCCCCCCTGGGAACCCCCCAAGATCAGTGTTGGCCAGGCTCCTGAATTACAAGGACCGGGAGGTGATACTGAGAATGGCCAGGGAAAAAGGCAGCATTAAACACAATGGCACTAAAATCTCATTTTACCCAGATTTCTCTGCCGAAGTACAACGCAGGTGATCAAAATTTGCAGATGTTAAAAAGAGGCTACAAAGGCTGCAATTATTCTATGCAATGATGTTCCCAGCCAAGCTGAGAGTGACGGCCAATGGACAGAACAACTTTTTTGAAAATGCGCAAGATGCTGCAGCATGGCTAGATCAAAATGGGCAAGCTCTGCGCCGCCAGGGCCGGGATGATGGAGCCGGATAAACCAGATATGGCAGAAGAAATGCAGGGGAAAGCAGGGCATCCATTCCCCTTTTATGTTTACCAGTCTGAAGAGGAACTTTACTAGTTGCTTACACAGCGAGTGACTACCACAGAAATACCGTTATATCTTTTACAACCAGTTATTCTTACTTAAGCACAGACCCTCATTGGGGTTGTTACCGAGCAGAGTGTGTAGAAGTTGCTTGAAGTCATGGGTTACATGGCTACTGTTCCAAAGCCCTGTTGGCGGTAATATTCAGGACAGATCACATACCCTACAGTCTCAGGACAGTTCTGGATGTGTGCGCCACGGTGTGGCGGGATCCAGGGCCCTCAACACAGTTTGTTTCTACTTTTGTTTTGTTTTTCACTGTTTTGCCGCGCAGTTGTGCAAGAGTATCCACCCTTCACGAACACCGAGCTTCCATTGGGACAATTTTTTATTTAAAAAATGCTTTTTGATGCAACACACTCCAATGCTCTTGGGCAACCATATAACCAGAACAGTTCTGACATCCAGAAGAATCTCCTCTCAATGTATTTTTGAATATTTGCAATGGTATCCACACCCATAGTATCATGGAATGTGCGCGGAGTGAATGACCCTTTAAAAAGGACCATGATCTCCTCTGGTTTGCGCAAATTCCATCCGGCCATTATTGCCCTTCAGGAGACACACCTCCTGAGGGACAATGTGAGCTGCTTGCAGTATGCCTGGGTGGGCAAGTCCTATCATTCCACTCACACTGCTTATTCTCGTGGGGTGAGTGCACTGATACACAAAGCTCTGACATACCAGGAACTGGACTCGCTAGTGGATAGTGCTGGCAGATTTGTATTCATTTACTGTAAGTTGTATACCTTAACATTGAATATAGCCTTTATATATATTCCACCCCCGTTTTCACGGGAGGTGCTGCAACTGTTGCTAACGTACCTGGCGGGCAAACCTGATGTCCCACTGCTGATCATGGGAGATTTTAACTGCTACCTAGACCCTAAACTGAATAGGCATCCCCCAGTCCCTTCTCCTAGGGGTGGCAGGGGTACAGCACTCAGTCGCCTAATTATGAAATTAGGTTGGACTGATTTTTGGCGCATACGTAACCCTAATGTAAAGCAGTTTTCATGCTTCTCTAAAACTCACGGATCCCTGTCCCGTATAGACCTTAGTATAGGCACCCCTAATTTGCTAGAATATGTTTCTAAGATAGAGTACTTCCCTCGGGGAGTATCTGACCATTCACCTGTGGCTGTATGGCTGATTGCCCAACCCCCAACCTCATTACCTAGGGCGCCATGGAAACTCAACGCCTTCTGGCTGAAACTGTTTAATTCCCCAGAACGAATTTCCAATCAAATAGAAATATTCCTTAATTCTCATAAACATTTAACAGGTAAAATTCAAACCTGGGAAGCCTTTAAGGCCTACCTTAGGGGAGTGTTTATTACTGAAATAGCCACGGTCAAAAGAAATTCCTCAGCACTATTTGAGCAGGTTGGGGATCAGGTACGTTAGCTGGAACTTTCCTATGTTACCGACCCTACAGAGTCTGCGAGGGAGGCGTGGATTTCGGCCCAGGATTCACTGGACTGCTTGAGAACCTCCGACGCAGAACGCAGAAGGTTCTTTAGCAAGCAGGCATTTTATGAAGAAGGGGAAAAAACGGGACGTTTATTGGCAAAAATAGCCAGGTCGCAGCAATTGTCTCCAGCGGTCGGGGCGATTCGCACGGCCAGTGGAAAGGTGGTCAATGGCCCAGATAAGGTTTTATCAGAGCTAGCATCCTTCTACAAGGATCTCTATGGAGCGAGGGATAATTACACAGATAACGAGTTAGAGGCATACCTTTCAGGGATTGATCTGCCCTCTCTGTCTGAGTTGGCTAGACAATCACTGGAAGCTCCCCTGACATTGGAAGAGTTACAACATTCGGCATGCTCCTTTCCTACGTGCAAGGCTCCAGGAGAGGATGGTATCCCCATGGAAGTTTTTGCCCAGTATGGCAAGTGGATAATGCCACACCTGCTAGAAGTGTTCAATGACTCACTTAAAGAAGGCAGTTTACCAATCTCCATGACTAGAGCTAATATAATTTTATTACTGAAACCTGGAAAGGACCCGGTTGACCCAGGCTCATAAAGGCCTATTTCACTACTGCAAAGTGATGTTAAAATCCTGGCTAAGGCCCTGGCGCTTAGGGTCAACCGGATCATTGACTCCATAATACATCCCGATCAGGCTGGGTTTATGCCGCAAAAGTCCACTGCCACCAACCTCAGACACCTATTTTTAAATATGCAACTGCAGCCGGATAATGAAGGGAGCAGGGCTCTGCTTTCCCTAGACGCCAATAAGGCGTTTGACAGTGTGGGCTGGAGATACCTATGGGCAGTACTATCAAAGTTTGGGTTTGGAAGTCGTTTTATAGCTTGGGTTAAACTGTTGTATGCCTCCCCGAAGGCGACTATCAGGATGTCAGGTAGGATGTCTCATGCTTTTGCTCTGAGCAGGGGCACAAGGCAGGGATGCCCCCTGTTTCCCCTGCTCTTTGCCATTGCCATTGAGCCACTGGCGGCTGTAGTAAGGGCCAGTCAGGGGATCCCGGGCTTTAAATATGGGAACCTCCACGAAAAGATTATGCTGTACGCTGACGACATGATGCTTTTCCTGGGGGACACCACAATGTCTTTGGCGGAAGTGACAAAAATCATTACTGGGTTCGGCCACTTTTCTGGCCTGACAATTAACTGGTCTAAATCGGCTCTGATGTTGCTGGACGAGGGGGGAGTGGTGAATTTGCCAGATTCCTGTTCGGTTCCGGTAACGTCATCATTTAAATATCTAGGCATACAAATTTCACCTAAACTAGCGGAATATTGCCCCTTAAACATACACCCCCTGCTATCCAGATTTAAGGAGAAAATTAATACATGGAACAGGCTCAAATTGTCACTGGCGGGCAAGGCAAATTTAATAAAAATGATCCTAATGCCGCAGCTACTCTATTTCTTACACAACTCCCCAGTAGTGATACACTTAAAGACTTTTAGGGTGGTTAACACTCTTTTCCAGAGATTACTGTGGAATGCAGGTACACCTAGAATCAAGCTGGAACAGCTACAAAACCCTAAGGACAGCGGAGGGCTGGCAGTACCCAACCCTTGGCTGTACTATATAGCAGCTCAGCTGCAACATTTGGTTGGATCCATGGCCCGGGACCCTGCTGGCTCATCGGCGCAGTTAATGCTGATTGGGACAGGAGCGGAAACAGTCCCGCTAGGCCTTGAGGCCCAGCTGTTTCACAAGTCCAATAAACTGACACCCACTCTTACTTTAATGCAGAAAATCTGGAACAAGGGAAGGCAGTTGCAGGAAGTGACAGGTTTCACAGAATACAGCCCAATATGGGGGAATCTTTCGTACGTCGAGTTAGCAAAGTTGCAACAGGGTCCTAAATGGCGTTCATTTGGTGTTATCCTTTTATCCCATATATTTAGAAATGGCAAGTTGCTGACGTTCTCAGAGCTACAAAATAAATATAACCTGCCAAATACTATGTACTATTCCTATATCCAGCTCAAACATGCGGTGGACACACAGGGAAAAGATGCTCCCTGGACTCTGTCAACCACCCCTATTTTTCATTTGATACAGTCCAGCACAGAAACTAAAGGATTCATCTCATATTGCTATCAAATGCTATTGATGCAACTTTTGAAAGCGCACCCGACTAGGGCACCGTCCCTATGGGAGCAGGATATAGGTCCAATTACAGGAGATCAATGGGAAGAAATTTTGCAATCCACTAATATATGTTCTCTCAATGTGGCCCAAGAGGTATCCCAACTATATATAGTACTTAGAGTGCACTACACCCCACTTAAACTTTACAATATGGGTAGGAGGCCTGATCCTATATGTAGCAGATGTGAGCGACATCAAGGTGATCTCATTCATCTACTGTGGAGATGTCCAAAACTCCATAGGTATTGGAATGAGGTTATGGGAACACTTAATCAGGTGTTCCAGACTAACATCCCCCTTGACCCAATTCACTGTATTTTGGGAGTCCTAGAAGATGTTGTCCCGGAAGAGATAACTAGAATAGCACTCACTAGGGCACTGTTCCAGGCACGCAAACTTATATTGCTTGGCTGGAAATCGACCTCCCCGCCATCAGTGAAATCTTGGATAACGCATATGGGTAACACCTTGATTATGGAAAAATACATTTACCAACATAGAGGCAGCTCCAATAGATTTGAGAGGATTTGGGCACCATGGTTAGATACCCCTGGACTGAGTCCTAAGGAGCTGGTAATGTCCAGACTACTACAATGTCCTGGGGGGAGGGGGGCCATGAGGCTCTTTAAATGATTATTGACCGTAAATTGGTAGAGCATTGCAATGTTATAGGATTTTCGGTAATAAATGATGATTGGAATGTACTATTCACATGAATGTATATTGTTGCATGATGCTTGTACAATGGAAGCTATGTAAACTTGTTCAATAAACACCTTTTTGATTTAAAAAAAAAAACACTTAAGCTCCAGACCATTTGGCTGACCAAAGACCAGAGCACTGCGATTCGGCACTGTGTCACTTTAACTGACAATTGTGCGGTCGTGCGTCGTGGCTCCCAAACAAAATTGGTGTCCTTTTTTTCCTACAAATAGAGCTTTCTTTCGGTGGTATTTGTTCATGCGGTTTTTATTTTTTGTGCTATAAACAAAAAAATAGCGTCAATTTTGAAAAAAAAAAAAACATTAATTTTTACTTTTTGCTATAATAAATATCCCCAAAAAATATATAAAACATTTTTTTTCCTCAGTTTAGGCCGATACATATTCTTCTACATATTGTTGGTAAAAAAAAAATTGATTGGTTTGCACAAAAGTTATAGCATCTACAAAATAGGGGATAATTTTATGGCATTTTTATTAATAATTTTTTTTTACTAGTAATGGCAGCAATCAGCGATTTTTATCGTGACTGCGACATTATGGCGGACAGACCGGACACGTTTGGTGTTATTTTGGAACCATTCACATTTATACAGCGATCAGTGCAATTAAAAATGCATTGATTACTGTGTAAATGTGACTGGCAGTGAAGGGGTTAACTACTAGGTGGCGCTGTAGGGGTTAAGTGTGTCCTAAGGAGTGATTCTAACTGTGGGGGGGGGGGGGGGCTGTGTGTGACACGACACTAATCACCGCCTCCAATTACTGTGATCAGTGTCATTAGGCAGAACAAAGAAATGCTTGTTTACATTAGGCGATCGCGGGTATCCCCGCAGACATAGAGTCCGCGGGACCTGCAATCATGCTCACGGAGCTCCCGCAAGCCGTCTCTTACAGGGCAATGTACAGCTACATTAATCTGCCTGTACGTGCCCTTCTGCCGCAGTATATCTGTGTGAAGCGGTCGGGAAGCAGTTAAACAGAATCTGTGCCTGCTGTATACAATGCCCACCTATACTACAGCCCTTGTATCCACTAAATACTAAATACTTTGCCACAACTGACAGTTCCCACAGACACACATAAATCCGTGGACAATGGAACATTTTTTTTTTTTTTTTTATTAAATGTTTCCATTACATATGTCTTTATACACACAAAAAAATATATTTTTGTCTTATGCCGCATACATACGGTCGGACTTTTCAGCTACAAAAGTCCGACAGCCCGTCCGACAGACTTTCGACAGACTTTTGACGGACTTTTGGCGGACTTTCAACAGACTTTCTAACGACCGGACTTGCCTACACACGATCACACAAATGTCTGATGGATTCGTACGTGATGACGCACACCGGACTAAAATAAGGAAGTTGATAGCCAGTAGCCAATAGCTGCCCTAGCGTCGTTTTTTGTCCATCGGACTAGCATACAGACGAGCATATTTCTGGGTCCGGCGGAGTTACGACGTAAAGATTTGAAACGTGTTCCAAATCTAAAGTCCGTCAGATTTGTGGCTGGAAAAGTCAGCTGAAAGTTCGGGGAAGCCCACACACGATCAGATTGTCCGCCAGACGTCGTCCGTCGGCATCCGTCTGACTTTTGTAGGCGAAAAGTCCGACCATGTATACGCGGCATTAGAGTACATGGATCAAAATTTATCTGGTTCAGTAGGGACCGGTTGAATTTTGATCCATTACTGATCGACTTCTGTACAAGCAGCCTTTATGAAAATTTCTGCATGTTTAGCACAGCCAGCTATAGCTGGCCGCAATGATCAGTGTATTCTGGCGGCATGGAAGTCTCTAAGCTGTCAGAACACAATACCTCAGCGGTAGTGATTCCTCTATCCACATTAAATTTGTAGATGTGAAAATCAAGCATTTTTTTATTTTTCTTGTTCAACCTACTGTTGAACAGAAAAAATAACGAATGTATAGGCTGCCTTACTGAGCTTACCTTAACCCCTTCCCGTCCAAGCTATAGCCGAATGACGGCTACAGCACGGACCTACTTTGCCAGGAGGCCGTCATATGACATCCTCCCATGCTCGAGTGGCCTGCACGCCCCCTGCAGGGCATGCATGGCACGCTCTGTGATCAGCGAGTCTATGAGACTCGGCTGATCACAGATCGGAGTAACATGTCGATCTCGACCCCTTACCACGTGATCAGCTGTCGGCCAATGACAGCTGATCATGTGATGTAAACAGAGCTGGTAATCGGCAGCTGTCAGAGTGACATCGGTCCCGATCACGGAGAGCCGCCGCTGAGTCATCTGTACCCACCTGTGCCACCTACCAGTGCACAACAGTGTTGCCTACCAGTGCCCACCTGTGCCATCTACCAGTGCCCACAGTGACGCCTATCAGTGCCACCAATCAGTGTCTCATCACCAGTGCTACCTATCAGTGACGCCTATCAGTGCCCTTCAGTGCCACTCATCAATGCCACCTATCAGGGCCCATCAGTGCCGCCTTATCAGTGCCCATCAGTGCCGCCTTATCTGTGATTATCAGTGCAGCCTATCAGTGCCCATTCGTGCCCATCAGTGCAGCCTCATCAGTGCATATCAATGAAGGAGAAAAATTACCTGTTTGCAAAATTTATAACAACTGTTTAGCAAAAAAACCCAGTAGTGCTTAAATACCAACAAAAGGAAGCTCTATTTGTGTAAAAAAAAAAGATAAAAATTCATCTGGGTACAGTGTTGCATAATGGCGAAATTGTCATTCAAAATATGACAGCGCTGAAAGCTGAAAAGTGGCCTGGGCAGGAGGTGGATTTAAGTGCCCAGTAAGCAAGTGGTTAGAGAAGAACTTCATTAAAACCGACAACTGTTGAGACAATGAAAACTTTGGTCAGGTCTATGTATATCTATGCATAATGTACAGGGTACAGGGGTCAAGAGTAAGTAATAAAGAAAACAACGTATAGAGTACAGTAGTCAGGATGAGCGTCATGTTCACATCAGAGTCATCCCTTATATCAGTGTCCCCAGAGTGACACCACCTTACATTAGAGTCTGCAGAGCCCCCCTTACATCAGAGTCTGGCAGAGGTCCCCCCTTACATCAGGGTCTGGAAGAGGTCCCCCTTACATCAGAGTCTGGCAGAGGTCCCCCTTACATCAGAGTCCGGCAGAGGTCCCCCCTTACATCAAAGTCCAGCAGTGGTCCCCGCTTTACGTCAGATTCTGGCAGAGTGTCCCCCAGTCAATTCCCTTGACAAAGGGATTTTTATGGACACTTTTCTCCTGTCCACAGACAGAGAAAAGTGTCTGTTTTATAGAAACTGTCTGTATATTTACAGATGGGGTTGGGGTGTACACATACTGCCATTCTGATGTTTTGTGGCCATGGCAGAAATTATATCTGCTCTTGCTTTCTGTGGGCACATTGCCTGCTGAACATGACCCATTCAAGTGAATAAGGCTGCTCTGCAATGCACGCAGTTGCAGTGCTCTAGTGCGGGGTTCTAGGGGTTAAGCAGGTGGTGAGGAGGTGATACAACACCTCCTCACTGCCTGCCAAATGCTCTCTGAAGAGCAATCTGAACTTAGATTGCTCTTCAGAGACCAAAGCACATGTGAACATACCCCTAAAGGGATGCTGGGGCTAGGAAGGGGTTAAACAGAAGCATCACAAAAGTGTGAGTAATAACTCCATTAGGTTATTCAACCAGCAGTTTGTCAGCCATCTCCAATAGTACTAAAGTTGTCCCTGAGTGTTATCTGTACATAAACAGAGTGAAGGAGGGAGATAAGTGGGAGGGAGAAAGGAGGGAAATGGGGAGGGTTCAGTCACATGTTGAGGGCATAAAAATCGTGTGGCAGGTGGCGTCGTGGCAAGTGACAATCCGCAATGCGTGACATTGTGGCAAGTGACAATCCTCAATGTGTCGCAGGTGACGTCATGGCAAGTGACAATCCGCAACCGGTGGCGTCGTGGTAAGTGACAATCCGCAATGTGGGACAACGTGGCAAGTGACAATCCGCATCTGGTGGCAGGTGACGTTAGCAAGTGACTTACTCAGAGCTCCCACTGATTCTACATTATGGTGAGTTAAACTGTTTTATTTTGTATAAAAATGTAATAATAGAAATATTGCACTTCAATAATTTTTTTTGCAATATGGTGTTTCTAACTGGGGGGATGGGACTGAATGGAGGAGGAGAGAGATCTCTGTTCCTAATCACTAGGAACAGCAGATCTGTCTCTCCTCCCCTGTCAGAATGGGGATCTGTCTGGTTACATTGACAGATACTCATTGACGGGTTCTCTTTCTACCCCTATATAATGTATAGAGCCATGACAGGTCCTCTTTATACTCCTATACATGTATATAGCCTAGACAGGTTCTTTTTCTACTCCTATATACATGTATAGAGCCATGACAGGTCCTCTTTATTCTCCTATACATGAATAGAGCCATAACAGGTCCTTTTTATACTCCTATACATGTAAACAACCATAACAGGTCCTCTTTATACTCCTATATACATGTATAGAGCCATGGCAGGTCCACTTTAGTTATCATGATATAAAATAATGGATGTGGAGGCATTTTGGTGGGCGTGACTTTTTTTTTTGGGGGGGGGGGGGCAGCATTTCATTGTTGGTACCAGGCAGCACAATGTCTTGGGCCGGCTCTGATTCCCATAGACACACTCTTAAACCTTGTGGACAGCCTTCCCAGAAGAATTGAAGCTGTTATAGCTGTAAAGGTTGGGCCAACTCAAATTAGAACCCTACGGACTAAGATTGGGATGCCATTAAAGTTCTTGTGCATGTAAAGGCACAATCCCAATCCTTTTGGTAATATAGTTTATATTAAACCCAAACTATTGAGTAAATGCAGGAAAACGAGGAAAGCTGGAAGCCGCACACCAGTGTAATGGTAAATGCTTTTATTAAATAAAAAGCTAAATCATAAAGGATCACAAAAACACTACAGCAGAAGCGTACAAAAACAGCTGACACGTTTCACACTCACGATGAGTGCTTACTCATAGCTATCCAGCTTTCCTCGATTTTCCTGCTTCATCTTGCATCAGCCAGCACCTGGGACTCTTCCCCTTTGAGGGATAAAACTATACTGGCTTTTATCTCCACTGGTTTGTGCCTACCTGAGCAGTGGGACCCCTTTCTGCTTGGTTTGCATCTCTGGATTCATATTGAGAGTAAATGGGACTTTCAGGCTGGGTATACACTTGTGCGATGTTAGACATTGCATGTGATTTGCACCGCACTACTGTGTGATGCAAATTCAGCCATACAGATTGTATCACTGAATTTGCATCACATTCACACCAAAATAGTGCAGGACCCTTTTTTTGGTCCACATTCGAATCGGATCGCATGGGTATTCACACCCATGCATCCGATTTCTGCACCATTTGACAGTTCGCACTGCGATATGTGAATTGATCTGGGGCTGTCATTAACTTTCTATTGACACCCACAGTGGTTTGCATAGGGCAGTGTTCTATGCGAGTTCTATGCGATGCAGGAACTGGCAATGGAATAACACTGGTTTCCACATTGCACTAGTGTGAGCCAAGCCTTAGGGTATAGCAATAGTATTCATCATTGGAAAAATGTTACAAAAATACATACGATTTTATTCAGTGCAAAAAAAAAAGTGCAAAAACATATTTCAAGAACCCAGTATAGGTCTCATAACAACATTTCCTATAGTGGCAAGGACATTGTTATGCTTGTGAAATAAGTACACATTTATAGATATACATCACATGTGTTAGACTCAAGGTTCCTCAACATGTTTTATGGACAACTCCACTTCTTCAGAAGGCATATCAAAGAGTATTAGGTTATCATGTCAAATGTTGAAGTTTTTAATCAAAAGCTTCAAGTCCTGTGTCTGCCTTTCCAGTGGGTAATTGAAGTGAAGGGGAACCCCAGAAGTTACCAGGGTGGGTATCTAGGAACACCTAGAATAACTTTCTTGGTAGCCAATAGAAAAGCTGGTGCAAAGGATTTATCAACCATGGATTGTTATCAGAACCAATTAATATTTAAAAGATGGGAAACACCAAAATAACAATGGCTACTAGACTAATTAGGACCACACTTATGCCATGTACACGCGGTCGGACTTTTCTGCTACAAAAATCCGACAGCCCGTCTGACAGACTTTCGAAGGACTTTTGGCGGACTTTTGGCGGACTTGCGGCAGACTTTTTAACGAACGGACTTGCCTACATATGATCACACAAAAGTCCAACGGATTTGTACGTGATGCCGTACACCGGACTAAAATAAGGAAGTTGATAGCCAGTAGCCAATAGCTGCCCTAGCGTGGGTTTTTGTCTGTCGGACTAGCATACAGACGAGCGGATTTCTGGGTCCGGCGTAGTTACGACGTAAAGATTTGAAGCATGTTTCAAATCTAAAGTCCGTCAGATTTGCGGCTGGAAAAGTCAGCTGAAAGTCCGGGGAAGCCCACACACGATCGGATTGTCAGCCGGCTTTAATCTGACGGCGTCAGTCGGACTTTTGTAGACGAAAAGTCCGACCGTGTGTACGCGGCATTAGGCCTCCTTTACACTTGTGGTTGAGGGACAGTAAAATAAAGCAGTTTCATTTTTACCTCACCCAACCGTTCCCCCTTACACTGGAAAGGCACCAAAGGGGGATTACATATGTCACAGCAATGAAATATTATCCCCTATGCCTATGCAGGTGTCCTCATTCAACTGAATGGATCACCCTGCAACTGCCCCCCCAATCATATGCAATGCAGTCTGCTGGTTTTAATAGGTTAAAACATATGGTGAGGAGATATAACACCTCCACATTGCCTGTCAAATGCTCCCTGAAAAGTGATCTGAATTCAGATTGTTCTTCAGAGGGTAATGTGCATGTACACAACGCCTTATAGTGACTATAGCTCTTGTAAGCGCTGACATTCTGTTTCCACATGAACAGTGGTTATTTTTTTCATTGCTAAAGATGTCATCAGATCTCACATTTCTCTCAGTAAAGATGCAATCAAGGAATAGAATAAGCAGCAATCACTGGGAGTGCAGACACAAGGCTTGAAGCTTTTGATTGAAAACTTATGACATGCTGTAACTGTGTATTCATTCCGCAAGCATAACAATGTACTTCCCACTATAGGAGATGTTGTTACAAGCTCTATATTGGGTCTTTTTATAGATGTTTGTTACCTTTTTCAAACAGTTTTTTTCTTATACCACGAAGCAAAAAGGAGTCCTGGACAGCCGCAAACCGATACAACACCTTATTTGGAAATCCAACAGTCAGTCCACATGGTGTAGAGGCAGAGATAGATAGCTAATGCATTTCACACCGTATGTTGGTGCTTAATCATAGCTAGTGTAACATGGTCTGGTTGTGTATATAAGTAGGGGTAGATAGCCAATCAAAATAAATTTCACTGAAATCACCCTCTTTGCACAATCAAAGCATGCATGAGGGACATCTAAGGGAGAATCGATGAGCAGGTGCAGGTATGTGAAATCCTAAAAAGGAATGTAACATGCACTGCTACCCCTGTCAAAAAAACTCCCACTCGAGTCCCAATATGTGTGGAATATTCAATTTGTCATGACAAAACAAATTACATACATAGATAAAATCATAGACCGAATTCATATCATATTGCATTGAATAAAAATTTAATTGATAATAACAAATGTTTCAAAAGCAATTAATATGCAAGTCTTGAACTGATCTAGGTATAAATCATGAACCATATATAAGAAAATCATAGTTTAAAATAATTCTTTTGGAAAGATGTATTAATTCCAATATCACATCCATGCTAAAACGTAACGAACAGTCACTGTAATGCTCTGTACACACGGTCGGATTTTCCGACCGCTTGTTGACGGAAATTCCGACCGTGTGTGGGGTCCATTGGACTTTTTCCATCGGAATTTCCGACAAACAAAGTTTGAGAGCAGGCTATAAAATTTTCCGACAACAAAATCCGTTAGCGTAAATTCCGACCGTGTGTGTGGACAATTCCGACGCACAAAGTGCCACGCATGCTCAGAATAAATTCCGAGACGGAACTGCTCGGTCTGGTAAAATTTATGTTCATAATGGATATAGCACTTTCATCACGCTGCAATGTTTAATGCAGCGCACTCTCTTCTTTATAATGCTAGAAGAATGAAGTTGTTTTGCTGCTCATATTCACACAGGCTTCTCACAAACGTCCTTCTTTATTATTTATCGTGATTTTATGAATATAATATTTTTATTTGTCACATCTCCCGAAAAAATTTTTCTTTTTTAACTTTCAATATGTTTTTATTTTCAATTACGTCATACAGTTTATGCATTGATACATTAAAATGCACAGGAGGGAATGCCTCCTTGAACACGAGACATAAAGGTTACATTTTAAAAAAACATATAACATACGGTGTATCAACCTTAATGGCTATTGGGGGGGTCAACCTGATAAATATCAATATCCAAAAACTAAATACTCAGTCTCCATGTAGTGCTCCTAAAACATCACGGGACTTTTCCCCCATCCCCGCCACCCCTGACGGGATCTAACTGTGCCGGGCGGGGAAATTTCCTTACTTCTCCTCTGCCCACTTGGGCTGAGCCAACAGGAGTATTGAGGAGGTTACGAATCCCCGTAAGCGAGGGAGGTTACCGTATGGTAGCTTCATATTGAGTTATCACCAATTAGCTATCTGATGTGAGGTAGTAGACAGAAGATATGAAAGAGAGGGAAGAAAGAGTGAGGAGGGGAGGAAGGTAAAGGGGGTCCTCAGGGTGGAGGAGGAGGGAGCAGGAGTTCATCTGTGTGCCTCTAGTACAACTGTAGGATGAGTTTGTCTAAGAGAGGGTTAGGGGTTGTTGCACCCCTGAACACCCGGTATGAGGGAAGTTCCCATATATTGGGCCCAAGGTTCCCATATTGTTTGGAATTTCGTGGAGGTGTTTGTTAGAATGCTGGAAAGTTTTTCTTGGGCCATAATCCACGAAACCTTCCTTTTTACTGCGTTAAACGAGGGCCTCGGCTGTTTCCAGGCTTTGGCAATGGAGATTTTAGTACCCAGTAATATAAAGTTGATCAGTGTTTGGGTAGCCTTAGAAATTCCAGATAGGCTTGCATTGAGAATTGCCACCTCTGGGGACCTAGGGACCTGGCAAGCTGTCACTTTGTAAATCATAGAGAAGACTTTTCTCCAAAAAGTGCGAATTTTGGGGCATTCCCACCAAATGTGGGCTATTGTGCCCAGGTGTTGGCATCCTCTGAAGCATAAGGGGTTTGCTGAGGGATAGATTGCTGCTAACCTGGTAGGGGTCATGTACCATCTGGTTATCAGTTTGATGCTTGCCTCCATTAAGGAGATGTTCTGGATCCCCTTAAAGGATTTGGTTAGTGCTGCTTGCCAAATCTCCATGGAAGTCAGAATTTGAGGGTGATTGGTCCATTGGGGATGAAGAAGTGCCCTATGCGGTATAGCCCTTTGTCCAGCCACCATTTGAATGCTGAGATGTCAAGTCCAGGTGGAAAGTCAGGGTTGTGGAATAGGTGAGCTAGAGGTCGTCCCATGGAGACCAGAGCTGTGGATTGCCGGAGGGAGTCCCAAAGGGCGCAGGAGTGGGATAAAGTGGGTGAAAGGATGGGCGGTCTAGATTTAGTCGGGCACCAAAGTATGTAATCTAGCGTATGGTTGGGGATAGCCCGTCATTCAATAGTCACCCAATCTGGTTTTTCATAGCATGAGTAAATCGTGGACAATTGGGCTAATCTAGCTGCCAAGTAATATTTATGTAAATTTGGGAGACCTAGCTCCCCTTTGCATCTGTGAATGAATAGGGTGTTCTGAGGAATACGGTATCCTTTCTTACCCGAATGAAGTAGAGTAGCCTGGGGAGTAAGGTCATCTTAATGGAGTTGATCCGACCCAGCCAGGATAGCTCGTGTTTTGACCACAGATTAAGGTCTGCCTACAGTTTCCTGAAGAGTGAAGGATAATTTTGTGCATAAAGAGTTTCCGTTGTGGCCGTCAGTGTGATACCTAGGTAGCTAAGGGAGGTGTCGCTCCATTTGAAGTGGAAGGACTGTTTTAGAGAGTCAATTGTTTGAAGCGGTAAGGAGACATTAAGAGCTTGGGATTTAGCGAAATTAACTTCGAGTCCAGAGATTTTCGCGAAGTTCCTTAACACTAGGCAGAGATTGGGGAGTGTAGTGAGGGGGGATGTCAGGAAAAGGAGGATGTCGTCGGCGAATAGCCCACATTTGTGCGTCTGGTCTCCACAGGTCACCCCTTTGATATCGGGGTTCTGTCGAATTGCGATCGCTAGGGTTTCTATGGCTATTGCGAAAATTAGGGGAGATAGAGGGCACCCTTGCCTTGTGCCACGCAAAATGTCTATTGGTTTGGAGTAATGTCCTTGGAGGCGTATTTGGGCCTTTGGTTGTGAATAGAGAGCATGCAGAAGTCCCAGGAAGCGATCGCCAAATCCCCACCTCTCCAGCACAGTGAAGATGTAGTGCCAGGAGACCGTGTCAAAGGCCTTCTGCAGGTCTAATGATAGAAGAAATCCTGATTGGTTTGGTCCCCCTTCCCAGTTAGTTTGTAGAATCAAGGTGATATCTATTGCCCCCCTTATTTGGTCAGGACCCTGTCTCCCGGGTATGAATCCTACCTGGTCCTTATGTATATATTGAGTAATAAAGGATGATAACCTGTTAGCCATTATTTTGGTGAGTACTTTTAGGTCATTGTTTATGAGTGAGATCGGTCTGTAGTTGCTAACGTCTTTGTGGTTTTTGTCAGGTTTGGGTATGACCGTGATTAAATCAGTATTGAGGTGAATGTCTAGGGGGGTTCCATTGGTTTTGGAGTTAAAGAAGGAGGTCAGGTGAGGTGCTAGAATGGCTGCGAAAGATTTGTAGTATGCTACAGAGAGACCATCAGGACCCGGAGCTGACCCCCTTCTAAGATCTTTTATGACCCCCAATACCTCCTCCTCTGTGATGGGTGTTTCCATCTTTTGTTTGTGGACATCTTTTAGGGAAGGTAGGGGAATACCCTCCAGGAACTGAGGGATTAAGTCCGCATTTGGCGTAGTTGTTTGGCTATATAATTTAGAGTAAAAACCCTAGAAGGCTTCTAGTATCTTGGAAGGGTTAGTTGTGGGGGGTTGACCATTTATTCTGAGTTTGGGTAAAGCGTGGATCTTGATGGGGGAGACAGTTTTTTCGCTAGGGGGGGGGCCTATTTTGTCTGCCTGAGTGTAAAATTTCTGTCCGTTCCAGCGAACGGCCTTTTCGGCCTTGGATGTGAGTGCTAGATTGAGATTAAGTCTGGCTTTATCAATAAGGGAGACAGGGGTCTTGGAAGGGTCTTTTTTGTGGGAAGCCTTCAGTGTGGTATATTCCCTGTCTAACCGAATTAGGTCTGCTTTCTGAGCTCGTTTGATTTGAGTTGCAATCTGGATGAGTTTACCCCTTATAAAAGCTTTATGTGCAGCCCATAACGTTTCGGGAGAAGTGTCCTCTGATTTATTGTATTTAAAATACTCTTGTAGGGCTTTTTCAAGTTCTGTAACCCTGATGGGATCAGATAACAGCGACTCATTCAGTCTCCAATGTCCCCTGGATCCACCCAGGGTGCCTGTTTTGATTGGTATGGTGACGATGGAGTGGTCCGAGAGGGCCGACTCCCTGATTTGTGCTCTGTGGATTAATGGGAGTAGGGAGGATGGGGTCAGTATGTGGTCAATCCTCGCGTATGTGTTATGAGGGGAAGAGTAATGGGTATAGTCCCTTTTGTTGGGGTTAAGTTCCCTCCAAGTGTCAGCTAAGCCATGGGCATGGATTATCTTTGCGATTCTGAGGCTTTCTTTGGTGGGGCGCATAAGTTGAGTCCGCGGGGGTTTAGATTTTGTCCAATCCCTGATCGAACGCTGCGTTCGAATCTCCGCCAAAGATGACCGTTCCCTCCAATTTCTGAGCGAGGATGCGCATTAGGGAGTAAAAAAATTTTGCTTGTCCTCTATTTGGAGCATAGTAGGAGATCAGGGAATACAGGTGGTCTCCCACTGTGCGCTTGACCAGGAGGAACTGGAACTGGATATTATGATTGCCACTCCCTTGGTTTTGTTTTCAGCGCTCTCTAAGAAAAACTGTGGGAAGTGAGGGTGGAGATACTTAGGGCTATACCGGGAGGGGAAATGCGTTTCTTGCAGCATGACAATGTCTAGCTGAGATGCTTGTAATAGTCGAGAACCTTTCTTCTCTTAATCTGGGAATTGATTCCCTGGACATTATGGGAAGCTATGTGGAGTTCAGCTATAGGATCGTTAGCCATGGAGCAGTTGGAGTGAAATGCATCGATTATAGCCCTCACTTACCCTTTGATGCATGGGAACCTGGACGACAGGATGATGATCATTCCTCCTTCTTGTTGGGAAGATATCAGGTACTTCCTTGGGGGTGTGTGTGGTATCTGAAACACAAGATGTGGTTAGGCACATTGTAGTGATCGGGGAGGTGGGGTGGGAGTGCGGGATAGAAAAGAAAAGGTCTCCTAGAAAAGAAAGAAAGGACATAGGGAAGGAGAAACCCCCCATGTCCTTCAGAAAAAAATCAGAGAATGTCTGGCCCATCTGGGCTCAGACAGCCTAGCCCCTAGAGACCTACGGTGTCTAAGGGTTATGTGGGTGCGCAAGTGTTCCTTCACGAAACCGAACGCCCTACAAAAAACTTGTTCCCTTAAGGGAAAAAAAGAAGTAAAAAAAGAAAATTTTTGAGACCATTACCGGTGTATACCAGGTTATCTAAACAGTGTGACTGGCTAGTGGCCCTAAACCTCCTCCAAGTGTAATATCCCCCTAGGTCCCTATCCACTCTCTTTTACAGCGAAGCGTCCATTGAATAGACCAAAGGAAAATCCCCAATCATGGGGGTTAAATTTCCCCCATGGATAGGTGTGAAGATACAGTCACTCTCAGTCCGGAGAGGTACAGCTCCCTAGAGCTTAGTATACATGTGAGTGGGCCAGTTAAAAACAGGAAAAAAGAAAGAGGAAAAAATTGAACAAAACCCAAAAAACCTGAAACAAAAAAACCACAAAGTTCTGAAAATTCAGAAAACGGTGCCCGCATGGTGGCTAGCATGCCTAAGGAAATAGGCACGAGGGATCCCCCATATTCGTGGGAATGATCAATCTGATCCCTGCTTCACAACCGGGATAGATGAGATGCAGTTCACATCATCACTGGCTTCAAGTTAGGTTGTTGTCTTTGGCCTTCTTTGCTTTTCCTGTTGACCACAGGGGAGATTGAGGGCTGGTGGGGGTCTGTCGTTTGTTGGAGTTGATCCCGGCATTGGTTGTGTCCATTTCGGCTTCCTGGGAGATGAGTTTCAGGTGCAGGAGAAGTTTTTCTCCTTCTGGGAGGGAGGAGAAAGCGTATTGTTTCCCCTTGACGGAGAATTTAACCGCGAATGGGAAGGCCCACTTGTATTTGACGTCTCTTTGGGTGAGAGCGAGAAGCAGGGGTTTCAATGATCTCCTCCTCTGGATCGTAGAGGGTGAAAGATGTTCAAAGATCTGTACTGGGTGTCCCATGCACTTCACTGAGTGAGAGGACCTGGCCTGTCTCATCACTTCCTCTTTAACTGTGTAGTGGTGGGGCTTGGCAATAATATCTCTTGGGGTGCCGTCTTTTCTGGGGGGCCCCAAGGCTCTGTGTGCCCTGTCCAATTCAAGGCGGTGAGAGGAGATATTGGGGATTAGTTGTTTAATCAGGTCCTGGACTGCTTCTGGAACATTGTGAATCGTTTCCGGTAGGCCGCGGATTCTGATATTGTATCGTCTTGACCTATTCTCAAGTTCGTCAATACGGGCCATTGCTAGGTCCAATTGATCTTGCACAGTGCTGATGTGCTGTGAGTTTTGGTTAGTGATAGCTATAGTGTCCTCCATTTTGTGTTCGATCGCATCGATCTGAGCTCCTAAATTTATAAAATCTGCCTTCAGGTCCCCTGTGATTTTAGCTGCTGTTTGTGCCAGGCCTCTGTCCAGTAGTTCAGAGAATCTGTGGAAGAGGGAATCCATGTGAAATGCAGGGTCACTGGCAGGGGAGGCATGAGGAGGGAGGCCTGTGTGACCTGAGATAGATCCCAGGGGGGACAGAGGGCCATCACAGAGAGAGCGATCCTGTAGGGATCCTGTAGAGGCTGGAGAAGGGGTAAGAATAGGTGGGTATGCCGCTTGTCTTCTTGGAGTGAAGTGAGGGGGGATGTGGGGTTGCTCTGACCTGTAGTCCGCCGGGCCTGTGGAGCAGAGATCCTGTGGCTGTGCCTGCGTAGCGGCAGCCATCTTGGATATCCCAGCCGTTCCTGCTCTCTCCAATTGTGGCCACAGGTTACGTTTCACCGGGACCCCGGTCATATGGCGGTGTAGCTGGGACCGTGGAGAATGTCTCCAGGTGCTTTTAGTGAGCGGCTATGTGCTGTGGTCAATGCTGTGGGCGCCGTTGGATCGTGAGGGAGCGGAGCTCTAGGCTATAGCGGCCATCTTGCGAGCCCCGCGCATGCGCACCTCCCTTTTTTTTTTCTTTTTTCTTTTTTTAGATTTTGTATTATTTGTTTTTATTTTTTTTAAATCCTGATCTCCTTATTTTTTTTGTTTTTTTGGATCTCCAGAATAATTTTGGGTGTGTTTTGTGTGTCAAGTTACCACAACACCATTATTATCTTGTATTATTTAATCTCAAGGAGGTTGCTTGGTGTTGGTGTCTCTTGTTAATTTTACATTGTATTTTTGAAATGTACCTGCCTCCTCACAAACAAACTGTCCTATTTGAAGGAAAACACACATAGGCAAGTATAATTGAAAAAAAAAACCTTTATTAAGGGGTCATACCAAAGAAAGAGGGAAGGCAACGCTGGAGAAACAGCAGAAATTGGCGAAGCCTTTGGCCCCCAGGGCACACATCAACTATTTTAATGCAAAATTGGTGGCCTGAGGAATCCATATATAAGGCAGTACAATCTGGTCCAGAAGTCCAAGAGTTAATGAATAGCAGCAGATGACATACATGTCCCCAGGCTGTGGTCATACAAGAGCCTGCATCTTTTGTCAGACCAGACTGAACCCAGGTCATCACTCTCTAGTCTTCCTTAGATGCTTCCTTCCAGGCTGTGGCTCTGGTGTTGGAGGTGTGGCAGGAGGAGGAGGACCTGGAGTAGGAGGAGGAGGACCATGGTTCAACTCACAAACGTGGCTTTGGCTTGTGAGATGGCCCCTCAACCACTTATTTAGGGCTTGTAACATCACTTCCTCACATATTAGGCGTTGACCCTCCTCCATTTCCAGCATTTTGCAGGCTGTAATGTATGCAAAGTCCTCTTGAACACTGTGGGGGGTTCTGAGGGCTGCAGTAGCCTTCATAAATAGGCCAAATGCTGCCTCCTCCACGTTGCTCCTCTTCCTGTCACTTTTTGGTTCAAGGCTGAGTGGAGAGACCTGGGTATCGGGCAGGCAACTGGGCCCGGCCACCTCCTGGCTGCCACTTACCCCCACCACCCCCTGGCTGAGGCTTTCCTGTGTATGAAAAAGGGACATCGTTTTAGTTTTGTTGTCCATCAATCACACACAATTTTCAGCTCAGGACTGTTGCAAATTGAATGTCAATAAATAGAAAAGACTATTATTCTGACCCCAACAATTTTCATTCTTGTCACAATCATTTGTGGCCACTACTGTCTATTGAAATGTAAAGCACTTTGTGAAATCAGACATTAGTAATCCAAACTAACATATATTTAACATCATTCATTTGACAAACAGAAATATTTAGAAGAATGCTATACCTGACTCAAGCTGGGCTCCTCCACATGTTGCTGCCTGGAAGGCCCAGGTTGGGCGTCTGAAGCCTCAGCTGGGGGGGAGGAAGTGTAGAAGGAAGAATGGAGAGTGCTGGCCTGGGTTCACTCTGGCCTGCCAGAAAATGCAGTCTATCATAGTACCACAGCCTGGGGACATAAATGTCATCTTCTGCAGCTCCTGATCTCAGGGAATCCTGGAGCTTCTTGCGCTCCCTAAGATAAGTGCTCCTCATGCCACCAATTAGGGCCTTCAAATAGGGGATGTCTGCCGTGGGGATCACCGGCTTCACAAATTCCAGCAATTGATCCAGCGCTTCCTTCCTCTTTGTTTTATTCTTATAATGTGGGTGGTTTACCTGTCACAGACAGGGAGGCTCCCTAAACATATCAATGAAGATTGGCATAAAGTCATGATCATTGACTAGATCCATTTTCTCTGCAAGACAAACCCTAATGTCAGGCAAAACTCTCCTAATCTTGACACAATATAGGCCTTAATCTATAAGCAGTATAGGCCCAAGTTCAAATGGTACCTTTGTTATCACGATCGTTGCTTCCGCTAAACCTTCCTCCGCTCACAGATTGTACGTACGACGCACGCGTGTTAAGCTTTATATACACTGCGCATGCGTGAAATTCCACCCACCCCTGACGTTCTTTCTAGTCTATTCCCTGCCCCTTCTCATTCGGCGCAGTGCGGAAGAGCACATGGCGGAGACAGAGCAGGTGCATGCTAATAGCAGCAACGAGGAGAAGGAAAGCCCGGAGCCAGAAACGAGAAGAGAAGATTTAAGGCATCAAATATGGCCTTTGTAGAGATGGTGGAGATGGTGGACATATTGAAGAGGGCCGGCTATGATGGGAAGTATGGACCTTACCCCAACCCCAATGTCAGAAAGGCCAAGATCATGGCAAAAGTTGTGAAGAGTCTGCAGAAGAATTTTGGGGTACGGCGATCCAAGGATCAACTGAGGAAGCGGTGGTCAGACCTCAAAATCAGGGAGCATGATCAGTATAGAAGGATCAGGAGAGTGCTGCAAAAAAGTACCGTATTTATCGGCGTATAACACGCACTTTTTTCCCCTTAAAATCAGGGGAAAGTCGCAGGTGCGTGTTATACGCTGATCCCCTGCGATCCCGACCTGTCAAAATAACAAAATCGCCGACCGCGATTTGAAAATGGCGCCGCCGGTGCCGAAATACACAGAGCCGGTCCTCGGCTCTTTCCGGTGGCTCTCGTTTACTTTCGGTTTCACTCGTAGCCCCGAGCGGAGCTATGCGAGTAGGTTCGGATAGCTCCGCTCGGGGCTACGAGTGAAACCGAAAGTAAACGAGAGCCGCCGGAAAGAGCCGAGGACCGGCTCTGTGTATTTCGGCGCCGGCGGCGCCATTTTCAAATCGCGGTCCGTGATTTTGAAGCCCAGCAAGCAGGGACAGGGGATCGAAGGCTGCACTGGGGCAAGGCTGCACTGGGGAAGGCTGCACTGGGGAAGGCTGCACTGGGGCAAGGCTGCACTGGGGCAAGGCTGCACTGGGGCAAGGCTGCACTGGGGAAGGCTGCACTGGGGAAGGCTGCACTGACATGGCTGCACTGACATGGCTGCACTGACAAGGCTGCACTGGGGAAGGCTGCACTGACATGGCTGCACTGACAAGGCTGCACTGACAAGGCTGCACTGACATGGCTGCACTGGGGCAAGGCTGCACTGAGAAGGCTGCAATGATGGGCATTTAAATGTAAGTTTTTTTCCCTTCAACTTCCCTCCTAAAAATATCTTTTTCCTTAAAATTCCCTCCTAAATTGGGGTGCGTGTTATACGCCGATAAATTTGGTATGTAGTTGTCCTGTGTTCCTATTCTTTATTTTTCTTACATTCGTTCTGCTCCATGTGCTTTTCTTTACTGCTGTACAGTTTAAAATGGCAACTTTCATGTTCATGGACACATTATTCGTTCGTAGGAAACATTGTTCGTTCGGCCAATAAAACACCATGTTTTGTCCAGATGCAGTTTAATACATTTTTTCTGGCCTACTTCTCTTAAAATAAGTTTGTTGTCTAGATGGGTTTGTAACTAGAATGAAATGCAAAATAGATTCTGTGTAAGGAGAGGACACTCAGCAGCTGTTTACACATCTGGAAGCTGGAGCACTAGTGTGGGACACCAAAACACCCTTTTTATTAGGGGGCCCACACAGGTGCTCAAGTGTATACTATAGGGGTGTCTCGTTCTGTGAAGCTTGTACAAAACAGATAAGTACTCAAGCTTGACAAAGGACAAAAATATTTCTTCATCTTGAAACTCTGCCAAAACAGACAATTGTACCCCACTTCCAAGCAATGTTTCATATTCCTATCCCTGTCATCAAATATCTGTGTGCTAAGTATACCTATTTTTGTTCACATAGGGGAGAAAGACTTGGAAGACACCACTCATCAGAGGAGACCACGGACCCCCACCTCAGGAAGAAGGGGAAATCCCCCAAACCCAACCAGAAGAGGAGGAGGGAGATGTTGTGGAAATTGTCACCACAACAGGTGAGTCTCTGCAACCACAGCTTCAGGTAAGAGATGGATGCCTGCATATTTATAAAAAAATTGTGTTTTTTTTTTTTTTATTAGGTGATCGTGATGTTGTGGAAGAGGAATGTCATTTCACCAGTGAAAGTGCCCAGATCCTCATCGGGGAGATGATGTTCAAAACAAAATGAAGAACATCATTGATGTTTTAGGGAGAATTTAAAACACCCAGAAATCACTAACTTATTGCAGCTTTATTATTGTTATTTTTGTGATTAATTTTTGACATATTATAGAAAAGCCACATTTTGAAGATGCACACAGTGTGTCAACATGTGCTATCTGCCATCACGGGAGATCAACGTACGTGTTTTGTGGGTGCAACCCCTTCCTCGATAATAAGGTAACTGAAAGGAAGTGGTTGCACCCACAAAACACGTCCCTTGATCCAACATGATGGCAGCTAGCACATGTTGACATTAGGCAATTTGTGTGCAGCTTCAAAATTTGGCTTTTCCAGGGGTAACATCACCCCATCTGCTGAACGCAATATCAAACACAGTTTATAAATACTCATGTCTGATATTGCCTTCACTTCCTTTAAAAGTTGAACTTTGTAAGTTCCAGAGTTGTGTATTTTTTATGGTTTTAAACATGCCTGTTTTACCTTAAAATGTAATTTCTACTTATTTTAATGTGACCCAAAAAATTGATTAATTTTATCTGAAGAAGAGATTGTCACCTCATGTGTCAATGAAATTTCGTTTGCACTGTTGAAGAAAAAGGCCAAAAAATTAGACCATTAATAAAAGATAACCGAGGAGACAGCTAAAAGAAAGCTTAGCAGGAAATCAAAGCAAATATTTTTTCAGTTTAAAATATATTTTTATTTAAAAAATGTCTCAGACATTGTCTGGCATATCGATGGCCCCCCTACCCACAAAGTATTCCATGTATCTTATACGGACCTCGCGGGCACTCTGGGGGGGCAAGCCAGGACGGCCAGCTTCAAGCGCCGTCAAGGCTGGTTCATTAATATTAATTCCGGCCTCAGGCCAAACTGAGGCAGCATAGTTCCAAGAATTTCTCCTTAAAAAGTTGTGGAGAAAACAGGATGATGTGATTCAGTTCATATTCCGCCATGTGTATGGGTGTAAGAAATAGGCGGAACCGGCTGGCCATTATTCCAAACGTGTTCTCCACCACTTTTCTGGCTCTGGCCAGCTGGTAATTAAAAACCCACTGGTCCGGGGTGAGGGTCCTCATAGGGAATGGCCGCATAAGATGGTCCCCCAGCGCAAACACTTCATCCGCAAAGAAGACGAATGGGAGTCCTTCCGCATTGTCTTCTGGAGGTGGCAAGCCCAAGCTGCCATTCTGAAGACGCCTGTAGAACTCTGTCTGGGCGATGACTCCACCATCTGACCATTCTTCCCCACGTCCACATACAGGGACTCATAAGTAGCCGACACCACCGCCAACATCACAAGACTATTGAACCCCTTGTAGTTGTAATAGTATGACCCCGAGTTGGGTGGTGGGATTATGTGGACATGTTTCCCATCAATTGCCCCAACGCAGTTAGGAAAGTCCCACTGCTGGGCAACGTGGGAGGCCACAGTCTGCCATTCCTGTGGGTTGGAAGGAAACTGTGGAGTCAAACAAGAACCAAAAATTAATCATTTTGCACATAAACATTGAAAGCAAATTAGACAAAAACATTCTTGGCCAACATCAGTATAACATTTATTTTAGAGAGTATTTAAAGACAAAAGTATAAGGTCCACCTATCAGATTCCTCCCCCCCTCTCATGGACGATTTTAAAAATTTTATGGGGGGGAGATGTTTTGGACAGGTAACCCTCTCCACTTCATTGAGAAATGAATGCCTAAATAATGTGTATTACTTTGGCCAGCCCCTCCTTACTTACACTATTGGCAGCCCACATGGACAGGTAAGAAGTATCATAATACAAAGATATAAATACACATTGTACACATTTTAGCACATTTTTACATTCTGCTATTACCTATCAAGATAATAATAGGATACAAAAACTTTTAACATTACCATTTGAAAGTATTCAGGCAGGCCCTTGCACTACATGCTTTTGGGAATTCATCCATAAATCTGACCACAAAAGAGGTAGGTATAGCGTGTATGGGTTTGGCAAAGTCAGCAAATAGAGGATTGGTATCAGCTGACTTAGCGGTTGGGGGAGGGAGGGTTCCAAATAATTTTGGGACTCAAAGAAAAAACCTCTGGCACTCTCGCAAAAATTAAAAGCACAAAAACATTTTTACACAAATTAGGGAGTGTTTAGGGTAAAGCACTACTATGGAGCCGACTAAATACATTGTTAAGTGACTAGACATGGTGGATATAGGCCCAGGAGAGCATTCTGGGGAGGATAGTGAAGGCAAATATGCATGAAGGACAAAAAAATGTCAAATAAAACCAGCATGCATGAGAACAAAGGGGACATTCACAGCATATTACAATCACGGTAATTAGGGAATAAGGAAAGAAATACATTACATTAGCAAACATTAAATACAATAAAATGTGATGTTAAAGGATAAAAATCTTACCTTAATATAGTCCTTCTGCAGGACCTGGATGATGGCAGAACAGGTCTCTGGGATAATGATCCCCAGAGCCTGGGGGGAGATGCCTGTCAAGAGCTTGAGGTCCTGCAGGCTTCTCCCCATCGCCAAGTACCGCAACGTGGCGACTAGCGTCTGCTCTGGAGTGATGGCTTGCCTCATGCAGGTATCCTGCCTGCTGATATAAGTCGACAGCAAAGCCAACAAACGGTGAAAAACGGGGTCCGTCATCTGGGGAGAGTTCCTGAAATTGTCAGGATTATTCTCACGGATCTCACAGAGCAAAGGCATGTGACAGAATTGGTCACGCTGGAGCAACCAATTCTTGGTCCATGAACTCCTCCTCGCCCTGTTCATGGACTGGGCTTGTGTCAAAGTAAGAACTCCAACACCAAGTCCCCGCACAGCATGAACTCTACGATGAGTACGTACATGCAACATGGCTTCAAAACGGTCGGCTGGTCAGAACGAAGTAACAGAACACAGTGAAGAACAGCAAAGGCCTGTGAAGAGCGACCTGAAAATCAGTAACAAACGGACGAGAACACAATGAAAAATCAATGGTAACTCACTGCACGCACTGAAGACCAGATACAAACCCACAAGCACAAACTGAACACCAGAAATACGATCTGAAAACCACAAGTCTGAAACAGCGCAAATCGCCTCTCACCAAACTTTTACTAACATGAGATTAGTAAAAGGAGCCCAAAGGGTGCCGTGCTTGGTATTGAACTGCCCTTTTATAGTCTCGTCATACGTGGTGTACGTCACCGCTCTGTTGACGTTCGGAAATTCCGACAACTTTGTGCGACCGTGTGTATGCAAGACAAGTTTGAGCCAACATCTGTTGGAAAAAAATCCATGGATTTTGTTGTCTGAATGTCTGACCGTGTGTATAGGGCATAACTGTTTAAACGTACACTGTTAAACATATACATACATATATGTGTGTATATGTATGTATATATATACAGTATCTCACAAAATTGAGTACACCCCTCACATTTTTGTAAATATTTTATTATTTCTTTTCATGTGACAACACTGAAGAAATTACACTTTACTTCAATGTAAAGTAGCAAGTGTAAAGCTTGTATAACAGTGTAAATTTGCTGACCCTTCAAAATAACTGAACATACAGCCATTAATGTCTAAGCCGTTGGCAACAAAAATGAGTACACCCCTAAGTGAAAATGTCCAAATTTGGCCCAAAGTGTCAATATTTTGTGTGGCCACCATTATTTTCCAGCACTGCCTTAACCCTCTTGGGCGTGGAGTTCACCAAAGCTTCACAGGTTGCCACTAGAGTCCTTTTCCACTCCTCTATGACAACATCATGGAGCTGGCGGATGTTAGAGACTTTGAGCTCCTCCACCTTCAATTTGAGGATGCCCCACAGATGCTCAATGGGGTTTAGGTCTGGAGACATGCTTTGCCAGTCCATCACTTTTACCCTCAGCTTCTTTAGCAAGGCAGTGGTTGTCTTGGAGGTGTGTCTGGGGTTGGTATCATGTTGGAATACTGCCCTGCAGCCCAGTCTCTGAAGGGAGGGGATCATGCTCTGCTTCAGTATGTCACAGTAAATGTTTGCATTCATGGTTTCCTCAATGAGCTGTAGCTCCCTAGTGCCGCCAGCACTCATGCAGCCCCAGACCATGACACTCCCTCCACCATGCTTGACTGTAGGCAAGACACACCTCCTCACCTGGTTTCTGCCATACACGCTTGACACCATCTGAACCAAATAAGTTTATCTTGGTCTCAACAGACCACAGGACATGGTTCCAGTAATCCATGTCCTTAGTTTGCTTGTCTTCAGCAAACTGTTTGCAGGCTTTCTTGTGCATCATCTTTAGAAGAGGCTTCCTTCTGGAACAACAGCTATGCAGACCAATTTGATGCAGTGTGCAGCGTATGGTCTGAGCACTGACAGGCTGATCCCACACCCCTTCAACCTCTGCGGCAATACTGGCAGCACTCATATGTCTGTTTCCCAAAGACAACCTCTAGATATAGAGCTAAGCATGTGCACTTAATGTCTTTGGTCGACCATGGCGAGGACTGTTCTGAATGGAACCTGTCCTGTTAAACCGATGTATGGTTTTGGCCACTGTGCTGCAGCGAAGTTTCAGGGTCTTGGCAATCTTCTTATTGCCTAGGCCATCTTTATGTAGAGCAACAATTCTTTTTTTCAGATCCTCGGAGAGTTCTTTACCATGAGGTGCCATGTTGAACTTCGAGTGACCAGTATGAGAGAGTGAAAGCGATAGCACCAAATTTAACACACCTGCTGTGTGTTGAGTTATTTTGAGGGGACTGCAAATTTACACTGTTATACAAGTTATATGTCCCCACATTAAAAGCAGGGGTAGAAAGACGTTGATCTGAGAAAAATGAAAACAACATACAAAGTGTAAAAACACATCATATATATGGAAAAAAAAAATACAGAAAATAATACAGAAAAAAATAGAGAAAGAGTGGAAAAAAATTAGAGAAAGAGGCATAGATGATCACCTTAGATGATTAAAAAGTTCATAATATCTTTAATCAAATAAATACTGTCATTTAATGGGAAGGTCAGCAGGCAGAAAAATTCATACCGCCGATCTTGATTGTACCGATCCTGTCAGTAGATGATTAGCCGGTAATGAACCAGAGTCTCCATTAGCATAGCATGTGGTAAATTATCAATCCTTATTAATGGCAACAAGAAGGGATCTAGTTATGATAAGAAGCTCCAAGGATGAATTTCATTCATAAAAATGAGACCCATCCCACTAAAAATCTGACTTAAGTTTAAATGACACTGTGGGATGACATAAATTAGTGTTTATGGGATCAGTGCATGATTCAAGACTGAGATCAGTGAGATCTGATAACGCACACACATCAGGAACAAATTAAGGAGAGGGAACCGACTCACCCACCAGCGACTGCTCCACAGATGAAAGATGTAATGCATTCTCAGGATCAACAAAATAATGCTTCTTTAAAGTTAATATGTGTGCAAATTAATTGACATCCAAAATAGTCCCTTACAGGTTGAAATGATTGGTAGTACAAAAGTTCAGAAAACCCACTGCAGGTAACATGCTCTTGCGGGCTGATTCCGATCCCCCATTGCATACAATAAAAAGTATTCCAGTTGGCCAATTCCTTAGGTTTAAGCATCTGTGCAGTAAAGATTCTGATTTCAAATGAGAAGCCATTCACATGACCTCTAGGTTTAAAGACAGAGGGTACCTCAAATCGGTTATCAATAGGGCGTTCAGCATTGCTGATAAAGTCCCCTGATGCAATCTATTGATTGATAAACCCTCCCCAAGAGCCAGATTCAAGTATGATAAGTCAAATCAGTTTAACAGCATTCCCATCTTCTCAACACCATATAGTGCAGAAGTCAATAAAATTAAAAAAGTGATTATTAAATACGGTATCTCCCTTTACTATCTAGTGCCCCAATTTACTCCTAAAAATTTCTAAAGGTATACGGACGGTCTCTAGGAGGGCACACTCACTTGGTAAGTGGCTATCACCAAACCTCTATACCAGCACAAAAGCACCTATACACTGGCTACAATTTAGAGGCATTTTCAAATGCGGGATTAATAGATGTGCATATTGTCCATATACAAAAGGGGGCGATACAGTTTCTTCAGTCACCACAGGCAAATCTCATAAAATTTTGTCCTTCATCAACTGCAATACACGCTTTGTAGTGTATGTGATTACTTGCACATTATGCCCCATTCAATACGTAGGAAGAATGACACGTAGGCTAAGGGATCACCTCTATGATCATCTTCATGATATAGAGAAGAACAATCCCACTAATGTGGCTCCTCATTGGAACGACTTACATCAGAAATATGTATCAAGCTTAATTATCCAAGGCATAGAAATAGTACTAAAGCCACCCGGGGGGGGGGGGGGTGACAAATTAAAAGCCCACTGGCCTAAATTTTGAGTGGGATGTGTCTCATTTTTATTAATTAAACACATCCTCGGGGCTTCTTATCATAACTAGATCCCTTCTTGTTGCCATTAATAGGGGTTGATAATTTAACACCATGCTATGCTAATGGGGACTCTGGTTCATTACCTGCTAATCATCTACTGACAGGATCGGTACAATCAAGATCGCCTGTATGAATCTTTCTGCCTGCTGACCTTCTCATTAAACAACAGTATTTATTTAATTAAAGATGTTATGAACTTTTTGATCATCTAAGGTTATTGTTCATGATCTCATCATTCATTCTCTATGCATCTTTCTCTACTTTTTCTCCACTTTTTCTCTATTTTTCTTTTTTTTCTCTATTTTTTTTAATTTCTTTCATTTTTTTTTCATTTTTTCAATTTTATTGTATATCCCCATATACACATTGATGGAGTAGTCAATATATATGATGTGTTTTTACACTTTTTATGTTGTTTTCATTTTTCTCAGATCAATGTCTTTCTGTTTTTCTTAGTTGTTTTTGTCTTTTTTTTCATTCAGTAAGGGTCAGCTACACATCCATCCATTAATCGATCGAAAGTCACTTTCTCCCTTTTTAGTTCCCTGTTTTCAATGTGGGGACATATAGATAGACAGATAGATAGATAGATATAAATATAGAGAGAGAGAGAGAGAGATACATATATACACATATTTGTACAGTATGTATATGTTTAACATAGTTTATGTTTGTATATGTTTAACATAGTGTATGTTTACACAGTAATGCCGCATACACACGATCGCACCTTCCGACAACAAAATCCATGTTTTTTTTTCCGACGGATGTTGGCTCAAACTTGTCTTGCATACACACGGTCACACAATGTTGTTGGAAATTCCGAACGTCAAGAACGCGGTGACGTACAACACATACGACGGCACTAGAAAAGGGAAGTTCAATACCAAGTGCGCCACCCTTTGGGCTCATTCTGCTAATCTCGTGTTAGTGTGCAGACTTTTCATAACTTTAGTCATGATCTTGGCCTTTCTGACATTTGGGTTTGGGTAAGGTCCATGCTTCCCATTATAGTCGGCCCTCTTAAAGATGTCCACCATCTCCACCATCTCTATAAAGGACATATTTGAGGCCTTATATCTCCTCCGGGATCGGGACGTTCATTGCTCTGGGCTTTCATCGTTGCTGCTCTCCTCTGCATGCACTTGCTCTTTCTCCACCATGTGCTCTCCCACTGCACCTAAAGAGAAGGGGCGGGGAATAGACTAGAAAGAACGTCAGGGGCGGGCAGAGTTTTACGCATGCGCAGTGTATATAAAGCGTAACATGCATGCATCATACGTACGATCTGTGAGGGGAGGAAGGTGTATCGGAAGCGCCGATCATTTGAACCAAGGTACAATTTTAACTTGTGGCCTATACTGCTTCTAGATTGAGGCCTATATTGGGACAAGATTAGGAGAGTTTAGCCTGACATTAGGGTTTGTCTTGTGTTGTGTCTTGCAGAGAAAATGGATCTATTGATCGATCAGGACTTTATCCCCATATTCATTGATATGTCCAGGGAGCTGCCCTGTCTGTGGCAGGTAAACCACCCCTTTTATAACAATCAAAGAGGAAGGCAGCGCTGGATCAATTGCTGGAATTTGTGAAGCCGGTGATCCCCACGGCAGATATCCCCTATTTGAAGACCCTAATTGGTGGCGTGAGGAGCACTTATAATAGGGAGTGCAAGAAGGTCCAGGATTCCCTGAGATCAGGAGCTGCAGCAGATGACATTTATGTACCCAGGCTGTGGTACTAGGACAGACTGCATTTTCTGGCAGGCCACACTGAACCCAGGCCAGCACTCTCCAGTCTTCCTTCAAGGCTTCCTTCCACCTCAGCTGAGGCTTCCGACATCCAACCTGGGCCTTCCAGCCAGGAAGATGTGGAGGAGCCCAGCTTGAGCCAGGTATAGCATTGTTCAACATATTTCTTGTCAAATAATTAATGATGTTAACTAGTTGTTATTATTGAGCATTTATTTCGGATTTTACAAAGTGTTTTACATATCAATGGACAGTAGTGGCCACAAATGATTGTGACAAGAATGAAAAATGCTGGGGTCAGAATAATAGTCTTTTCTATTTATTAACATTCAATTTGCAACAGTCATGAGCTGAAAATTGTGTTTGATTGAAGACGCAAAAAGTAAAACTATGTCCCTTTTTTATACACAGGAAAGTCTCAGCCAGGAGGAGGCTGTGGAAAGTAGCAGCCAGGAGGTGGCGGGGGTAAGTGGCAGCCAGGAGGTGGCCGGGCCCAGTAGCCTGCCCGAATGCCAGGTCCCTCCCCTCCGCCTTCCAAAGAAAAGGCCCAGGAGGAGCAACCTGGAGCAACCAGAGGAGCAACCTGGAGGAGGCAGCACTTGGCCTATTTCGGGAAGGCTACTGTGGCCCTCAGAACCCCCCAATATTCAAGAGGACTATACCTACATGGAAATGCAGGAAATGGAGGAGGCCCAACGCCTCTTATGTGAGGAAGTTAGCTTACAAGCCCTAAATAACGGGTTGAGGGGCGAACTCACAAGCCAAAGCCACGTTTGTGAGTTCAACCATGGTCCTCCTCCTCCACCTCCTGCCACAACTACCACACCAGAGGCACAGCCTGGAAGCATGCGTGGAAGGAAGACAAGGGAGTGATGGCCTGGGTTCAGTCTGGTCTGACAAAAGACGCAGGCTGTGTAAGACCACAGCCTGGGGACAGATATGTCGTCTGCTGCTGTTCCTGATCTCTTGTAGTCCTGGACCGGATTGTGCTCACTATTATAACGACTCCTCAGGCCACCAATTTTGACTGTAAAATAATTGATGTGTGCCCTGGGGTAAAAGGCTTTGCAAATATCACCAGTTTCTCCAGCGTTGCCTTCCTCTTTATTTTGTTATGACCCAGAATAAATGGCTATTTATTTTTCACAAATACTTGCCTATGTGTTTTACTTCAAAAAGGACAGTTTGTGAGTAGGCAGGTACATTTCAAAAATACAATGTCAAATTAACAAGGGACACCAACACCAACCTCCTTGAGGTTAAAAAATACAAGATAATAATGGTGTTGTGGTAACTTGACACAAAACAAAAGAAAAAATAATGGAGATCACTATAAAAAAACAAAATCAAAATAGGATTACAGTGATTGTTCGTTACGTTTTAGCATGGAAGGGTAAATTCGAAATAATACATCTTTCCAAAAGAATTATTTTAAACTATGATTTTCTTATATATGGTTCATGATTTATACCTAGATCAGTTCAAGACTTGCATATTAATTGCTTTTGAAACATTTGTTATTGTCAATTCAATTTTTATTCAATGCAATAAGATATGAAATTGGTCTATGATTTTATCTATGTATGTAATTTGTTTTGTCATGACAAATTGAATATTCCACACATATTGGGACTCGAGTGGGAGGTCTTTTGACAGGGGTTACAGTGCGTGTTACATTCCTTTTTAGGATTTTAGCACCTGCATCTGCTCATTGATTCTCCCCCAGATGTCCCTCATTCATGCTTAGATGTGCAAAGAGGGTGATTTTAGTGAAATTTATTTTGATTGGCTATCTACCGATACTTATATACACAACCAGACCATGTTACACTAGCTATGATTAAGCACCAACATATGGTGTGAAACGCATTCGCTATCTATCTCTGCCTCTACACCATATGGACTGACTGTTGGATTTTAAATTACCAATAAAGGTGCTGTATCGGTGTGCGACCATCCAGGACTCATTTTTGCTTCATGATCTATTGCAGAGCCTGCACCTATATGCCCTCTTAGGGTGTGTGTTTCAAGGAGCTACAGGTATTGCCTGGAGCGGCAACATTTTTTCTTTAGTTTTTTTATACTTAATAAAATCGATTATGTTTTTTAAGACATTTTTCCAAAGATCTACACTACTTCTAAACCTTACAAGTCCCATTTATTCTCTTTAGTTTTTGGTTCATGTTCATTTGGTATGCCCTTTAAGGGAGAGTTGGGTAAAATCTTTGTGGCTTTTTTAATTTTTCAAAATTATTATATTACACAGAACACAGCAAGTTTAATTGGAACTGCATGGATGTGTTTCACAATCGTTCAGCAATCTTTATATACATAGACCATTAAGATTTCTAACAATGCTAGACCTTTCTGTGTATACTGTATTTTTATTGTTTGTTTGCAATGTTTGTTTTTTATTGAAATAAATTCATTAACATTACAGTACCCCCTAACATTTATCCTCTTACCTTCATTAAATCTGACCTGGGCACATATATCTGTGGTGTTTACTTATCTCTCTCCAAACCTCTAAGTGCCATGTCTTTCTGCTGTTCCATTCCTCTTTTATCAGCAGAGTCACTTCTGACAAGTTGTGCGACACATGAGATAATGGTAGCTGGAAATTTGTGTCGGGGAGGAAGCTTAGAGGTAGATAAGCAGAGAGCTTGTCTGTTCACAGTACTGCTCTGCATGTTCCTTCGTTTCTCTGCCTATGTGGAGGTGGGTGCCTTTCCTTCAATCAGCTCTTACACAGTGTAAGCCCAGCGTCCACACCCACTGATTAAAGAGGAAACAAGATTTGTAACACGAACTGCAATTTCTAAAGAATGTAGAAATGGAAAGGGAAAGACACCAGATATACATGGAAAACTTATGTAGGGAGATTTGTTTCATCTCTGTGTATCATCTAAGGCTATTCACTTCACTGGGTAAAGGAGAGGGTTTACAACCACTTTAATTTAAAATAATGTTTCAATAGTTAAGCACAAACATTTAACACAACTTTTGAAGTCAGCCTAGAAAACTTTAACCCCTCCTCTACACTTCTCAAAGCATCTCGTCTAACTGATTTTATGAACACAGCCCACAGCCAACAGTTTTTTTTGTTTTACAAAAGAGTTTATTAGCAAAATTAGAACATATTGTATATCCAAAATTCAATGGAACATGTTATCAAATACAAATAGATTGGGTTAACCACTTGACAACCAGGCTTTTTCTGTCACTTTTTGTTTACAAGTTTAAATCAGTATTTTTTGCTAAAAAATTACTTTGAACCCCTAAACATTATACTTTTTTTTTTTTTTTTTTTTTAGCAGAGACCCTGGTGATCGTTTTTTTGGAAAAAAAATACATTTTAGTGAATTAAAACAAAACGCAACATATACCCCAAAGATGCTGTGACATTGAGTGAATAGATACTTAATTGTGCATGCTTGTGGAATGGCAAAAAAACTACGGTACTTAAAAATCTCCATAGACAACATTTTAAATGCCTTTACAGGTTACTTGTTTTGAGGTACAGAGGCTTTCTAGTGCTACAATTATTGCTCTTGCTTTAACGTTTGTGGTGATACCTCACATGTGTTGTGTGAATACCGTTTCCATATGCATATGCGACTTACATATGCATTCGCTTCTGCGCATGAGCACAGAGAGATGGGTGTGTTTTTATTTTCTTTTTTTTTTCTTATTTATGTTACTTTTTGTTATTTTATCTTTTACACTGTCCCTGTAATTATTTTTTTTTTTTGATCACTTTTTTCCTATTACAAGGAATGTAAACATCCCTTGTACTAGGAATCAGGGTAGAGAAAATAAATTCAATACCACGCTAGAAAACCACATAATATAAATCAAAGCTGCAACAAAAAAACATCAAATATCCCTATGGCGCAAGTAAACAATATTTAAATAAGTTGCGCTACAAATGAATAATCACACTTAAGTGATATAAGGTAAAAATTACAAATATTCAATTGTGGTCATTCAAATAAATGTCCATATGAATAATATAATACAAAAATTGAAAAAATAATAATAATAATCGTGAAAAAACTAGTGCACAATTTTGATAGGTGTATGGAGAGGTGAATATAGATGAACAACAAAGTCCACTGAAGATATGACTTCTCCAATACCCGTCACCAATCACTGAAGGTAAGGTTAATGGAAAGACAGGTCTCAACCTAGAGAGAAAGCTCTATAAGTGGGAACTAGGGATGAGCCGAACACCCCCCCCCCCCGGTTCAGTTCGCACCAGAACCTGCGAACGGACCGAAAATTCGCACAAACTTTAGAACCCCATTGAAGTCTGTGGGACTCGAACGTTCAAAATCAAAAGTGCTAATTTTAAAGGCTAATTTGCATGGTATTGTCCTAAAAAGGGTTTGGGGACCGGGTCCTGCCCCAGGGGACATGTATCCATGCAAAAAAATGTTTTAAAAACGGCCGTTTGTTTCGGGAGCAGTGATTTTAATGATGCTTAAAGTGAAAAAAAAGTGAAATATTCCTTTAAATATCGTACCTGGGTGGTGTCTATAGTATGCCTGTAAAGTGGCGCATGTTTCCCGTGCTTAGAACAGTCCCTGCACAAAATGACATTTTTAAAGGAATAAAAGTCATTTAAAACTGCTTGCGGCTTTAATGTAATGTTGGGTCCCGGCAATATGGATGAAAATCAGTGAGACAAACGGCATGGGTACCCCCCCAGTCCATTACCAGGTCCTTTGGGTCTTGTATGGATATTAAGGGGGGAACCCCGCACCCAAATGAAAAAAAGGAAAGGCATGGGGCCCCCAGGCCCTATATATTCTGAACAGCAGTATAAAGGCAGTGCAAACAAGACAGGGACTGTAGGTTTGTTGTTAAGTAGAATCTGTTTGTAATTTTGAACTGGTACATTTTTAAAGTGTAGCTCCAGCCAAAAAAATCTATTTTAAGCTTTTTGAAAACATAGGGAAGGGTTATCACCCCTGTAACATTTGTTTTGCTGTCTGTGCACCTCTTCAGAAGATTTCACCTCACTTTCTGTCCCCAGACAAATGTTTTTTGACAATTTGGGGTTTTTAGTGAAACAAGGATTGTTGATAAAGCATCAGTGGAGAGGACATCTCACTTCCTGTTGTCTCCTTCCATTTGCAAGTAGGAGTCGTTTGTAAGTTGGATGTTTGAAAGTAGGAGCCTGCTCTATATACTCTGCAGAAATCCGGGCCTTAGGTGTTGGTGTTGCCACAACACTGTAAGCCCTCACAGTTACTCTTGGTGGGCACAGGAACGGGCCCTGCTGTGAAATATTAGATCAAGAATTGTAATTACATGCCCCTGTTGAACAGGGGCAGAAAAATGGTGCTTTTGGTGGTGGTGGTGGTGGAGCTGGTGCCACAACACTGTAAGTCCTCACAGTTACTCTTGGTGGGTGCAGAAACGGGCCCTGCTGTGAAATATTAGATCAAGAATTGTAATTACATGCACCTGTTGAACAGTGGCAGAAAATTTGGGCCTTTGGTGGTGGTGGTGGTGGTGGTGGTGTTGCCACAACACTGTAAGTCCTCACAGTTACTCTTGGTGGGCGCTGGAACGGGCCCTGCGGTGAAATATTAGACCAAGAATTGTAATTACATGCACCTATAAAATTAAAATAAGTGTGGCGCTAAAAAAATGTCCTTTATTGGGCAAAGCCAAACAGAATGGTGTCTGGAGGGCGATATGCACAACAAAGAATATTAATGAAAATAAGTCCTATAAGGACTGTTGGTTGACACCAATAAAACAGATAAATAATCCGAACCGCAAGGTAAATGGGTAAGATATATGGGTGAATCATATAAAAAGTATGGTGACACCTGAAGTGAACCAGTAAACAAACTAATACATGTGCATGTAATCAAAAAAGAAAACAATGTAGGAAGAACCACAAATCCTAAAAATAGGGAGGAGTAGTTCTATGCATAAGAACTAAAAAATGTGAGGGTTGTGCACGTCACATAAGTGTGATGCACACAAAATAAAATTGATTGTGTAGAGAGAAACAATAACTAAAAATACTAGGCTGCTAATACAACAAAAAGTCCATCCGGAACTCATATATAAATAAAATTGGTGACTCGAAGTCCAAACTACTTTGTTCTAATAAAGCTGGTTCTTAGCTGACTTACACTATGGGGAAGTCTCTGTTTTTTCCCTTCACCTCTGAGGATTGATATCCTGTCTATGGAAGCTGGATCTACAACAAGCACCTACCACTTATATCCTCGAAGTGATAGGTCGGTGAGATCAGAGTGATCGAGTCGGTGAATGTTGCCATTTCTCCATCATCTTCAGCCGCTGGGAACCAGGAGCCATTCTCCCTACTCCAATACAAGCTCGTTTGACTCTCAAGTCGCTGACTGGGAGTCCACCATCTCTGGTAAGGGTATTTATGCCTACACCTTTCACACAGATGCTTATTACCGCAATTCGTGGATGCCATCCTTTGATCCATTGGTCCTCCCACACTGATCTTGGCAGCTGCTGATCGCTTTCTATTGCATTATTTGGACTTCGAGTCACCAATTTTATTTATATATGAGTTCCGGATGGACTTTTTGTTGTATTAGCAGCCTAGTATTTTTAGTTATTGTTTCTCTCTACACAATCAATTTTATTTTGTGTGCATCACACTTATGTGACGTGCACAACCCTCACATTTTTTAGTTCTTATGCATAGAACTACTCCTCCCTATTTTTAGGATTTGTGGTTCTTCCTACATTGTTTTCTTTTTTGATTACATGCACATGTATTAGTTTGTTTACTGGTTCACTTCAGGTGTCACCATACTTTTTATATGATTCACCCATATATCTTACCCATTTACCTTGCGGTTCGGATTATTTATCTGTTTTATTGGTGTCAACCAACAGTCCTTATAGGACTTATTTTCATTAATATTCTTTGTTGTGCATATCGCCCTCCAGACACCATTCTGTTTGGCTTTGCCCAATAAAGGACATTTTTTTAGCGCCACACTTATTTTAATTTTATATCTTCCTTACAATTTGTCTGATTGTGGTGTTGGCTGCTTTGCTCTCTGGTTGGCGCATTATTTTTATTTTTGATTTCTGAATTACATGCACCTGTTGAACAGGGGCAGAAAAATTGGGCCTTTGGTGGTGGTGGTGCCGGTGCAACAACACTGTAAGTCCTCACAGTTACTCTTGGTGGGCGCAGAAACTGGCCCTGCTGTGAAATATTAGATCAAGAATTGTAATTACATGTCAGAAAAATTGGGGCAGAAAAATTGGGCCTTAGGCACTGGTGTCACAACACTACAACCCCTCACAGATATTCTAGCTGGAGCGCAGGAATGAGCACTCCTGCAAAATATTGCATCAAAAATTGTAATTACACACCTCTGTTAAACAGGGGCTGAAAAATTGGGCCTTAGGCACTGGTGCCACAACACTGCAACCCCTCACAGATACTCTAGTTGGAGCGCAGGAACAAGCCTTGCTGCAAAGTATTGCATCAAAAATTGTAATTACACGCCCCTATTAAACAGGGGCTGAAAAATTGGGCCTTAGGCACTGGTGCTGGTGCCACAACACTGCAATCCCTCACAAATACTCTAGTTGAGCGCAGCAACGAACCCTCCTTGCAAAATACTGCATCAAAAATTGTAATTACACGCCCCTTTGAAACAGGGGCTGAAAAATTGGGCCTTAGCCACTGGTGGCGGTGCCCAGAACCAAAAATATTCTTACAAGCTTTTCAGCATGATCATTGAGGAGGAAGAGGATAGTCACTCAGCATAACAAGACAGTCACTCAGCATCAGCATAGGCAGTCTTGAAGGGATCTGACATTTCAAGAAAAATTATTCGGTTACATCAGCATCAGGTGCTTGGTAGCTGGTGGTGATCCAAGACTGATTCAGTTTTATAAAGGTCAGTCGATCGACCGAGTCGGTGGACAGGTGCACCCTGTGATCGATTACAAAGCCTCCAGAAGCACTTAATGTGCGTTTCGAAAGAATGCTGGATGCAGGACAGGCCAGTAGCTCAATTGCATACTGTGCAAGCTCTGGCCAGTGATCCATCCTCAAGACCCAGTAACCCAGAGGATTTTCGGTGGGAAAGGTGTCCAAGTCAGATCTTGCCCCTAGTTATTCCTGCACCATGTAAAACAGACGCTGGCGATGGTTGCTGGAACCGATCATACCTTGGGGCTGCTGACTAAAAGATTGTCTGAACGCATCGGTCAGATGGCCACCTTCTCCACCGCTCCTTCTTTGACTGACCAAAGCCTCAGCAACACGTTGTCCAGGAACAGGAGTTTGTAACCTCCCAGTCTCTAGGAACGCGTTGCACAGACCTTTCTGCAAGGCCTCCTGAAGATGTTTCATCCTCTGCTCCCTCTGCGATGGCAAGATAAGGTCCGCAACCTTACCCTTGTAACGTGGATCAGGGAGGGTTGCCAGCCAGTAACAATCCCTCTCCTTGATACCACAAATACGAGCATTCTTCCGCAAGCTTTGCAGGATCAGGGAGGCCATGTAGCGTACGTTTGCTGAGGCATTCGGTCCAGAGTCCTCTGGGTCGCTAAGGATGACATGATCCGCAGCCACCTCCTCCGAGCCACGTACAAGTCCATGGGTTTCTTGGGACTGTAAATGATCCCTTGAAGACTGCTGCTGATGCTGAGTGCCAGGCTCCACCTCCATGCTGACAAATCCTCCTCCTCCTCCTCTTCCTGTGTGATTGGCGGGCACGCAGGAACACTGTCTGGATAAAGGGGGCCTTGAGAGGTAAGGAAGTCCTCCTCTTCCTGCCTCTGTATTGCCTCAAGTGCCATTATTCCACGCAGCGTGTACTCCAACAGGTAGACAAGGATGCATGCACTGTCACTTCTCACCATCCTCGTGGCCTCCTGAAATGGTGACAGGACAGTGCATGCATCCCTGATCATGGCCCACTGGCATGGGGGAAAAAAAACAAGCTCCCCTTACCCTGTCCTGATGCCATAGTCACACAAGTACTCATTGATGTCCCTCTGCTGCATGTGCATCTGCTGCAGCATGGCCAACTTTGAGTTCCACCTGGTGGGCATGTTACAGATTAGGCGGTTCTTGAGCAGGTCAAATTCCTTTTGGAGGTCAGCCAGCCGAGCACTGGCATTATATGACCAGCGAAAATGCACACAGACTTTCCTGGCCTATCTCTGCCCCATTGTGGCTCCTGTGCCCCAAGCACACCAGCTCAAGCATGGCATCTTTTGGCCTGCGTACTTGCGTAGCCCCTTCCACCGCACATTCCACAAACTCACGGAAGGGGGCAGAGTCTACCAACTGAAAAGGCAGCAGTTGAAGTGCTAGCAATTTAGTCAAGCTAGCATTCAACCCCTGGGCATGTGGATGGCTGGGAGCAGCTGGGGCAGGGAAATTTGCCTGGTACAATCTGACGTCGGCGTACCGATAGCAGATTGGCTGCAAGTACTTTTCTGTGACACATCTAATTCTACACCTTCATTCCTCTCAGTGCAGGTCTCAGAGAGGACTGAAGGTATAGTAGGGTTGGAGAGCCCAGCTAATGAGGAGCAAGGAGAGGTCCTCTTTGTTCTTTGGTGTGGGTCTTTTAGGTACGCTTGCCAACTAACTGCATGGCAGGTCAACATATGTCTGGTCAAGCATGTGGTGCCCAAGCGGGTGATGTTTTGGCCACGCGAGATACGCTTGAGACATATGTTGCAAATAGCAGCGGTGGGATCTGATGCACTCGTCTCAAAAAAGGCCTCAATCGCCAAATACCATAATTAATAGCATAAAACCAAAGATCCTTTAAAATAATGACATTCTGGCAATACACAATTTCATCAAAACTCAAGAATTATCGATAAAGGCATTGATCTCTATATCTACATTTAGGCCACAGGGTCTAAGACATCTAATTTTATCGATCCAGCTCATTTCAAGCTTTGAAATCGCCCGCCTTTTTGGTCCACCTCTCCAAGGTATTCTAAGCCTGTCTATCCCTATCATTGAAGTGCCTTTGGGATTTTGTTTATGCACCTCTAGGTAGTGTCTGGAGACGGAATGACCCTTAAAGCCTCTCCTGATATTCCCTATGTGTTCGTTCAACCTGTCCTGTAATGGGCGTACAGTGCGACCCACATACTGAAGCCTGCACGGGCAGATCAGGAGATAAACGACACAAGAGGTGGAGCAGGAAAGCATGAAAGATTTGATGGGAAAAGTATGGTTAGTTTTTGTGGAAATAAACTGTGTAGTTTTCCTGTCTCTAATAGCGTTAGTGGAACAGACAGCACAATTATTACATCTATAAAAGCCTACTCAGTTCTGAAAGAACATTGGCTTATTAATAGGCGGATCGCAGACACTGGGAGCCACAAGCTGTTTAATTGAGGGGGCCCCCCTAAACACCACCTGTGGTTTCTCAGGAAGGACAGAACCCATGGTCATTTTTGACTATATGCCAGTGTTTGCGTATGAGTTTTTTAACCACTTGCCGACCGTCTAACGCAGATATACTCTGGAAGAATGGCACGGGCAGGCAAATTAACGTATGTGATTGTGATCGATCTTTTCGTTCCAGCGCCGAGGAGAGAAGACATCAAGTAAGTCTGCACAACACTACACATTACAGTAGAACACTCAAGACACACTTTTCACCCCCAAACACCCCCCGATCACTCCCCTGCACCCCCTGTCACAGTGACACCAATAGCAGTTTTCTTTTTACTGATTATTGCATTGGTGTCATTTGTGACCATTATAAGTGGTAGGACAGTTAGTGGTAGGCCCCTTTAGGTCTAGGGTACCCCCCTAACCCCCCCTAATAAAGGTGTAACCCCTTGATCACCACCCGTCGCCAGTGTCACTAAGCGATTATTTCTCTGATCGCTGTATTAGTGTCACAGGTGATGCTAGTTAGGCAGGTAAGTATTTAGGTTCGCCGTCAGCTTTTTATAGCGTTGGGTACCCCCATATATTAGCTCATAAAGGTTTTAACCCACTGATTGCCCCCTAGTTAACCCTTTCACCAGTGATCACCGTATAACTGTTACGGGTGATGCTGGTTAGTTTGTTTTTTATAGTGTCAGGGCACCCGCCGTTTATTACCTACTAAAGGTTTAACCCCCTGATCGCCCGGCGGGTAATATAAGTTAGGTTTTAGGGTCAGATAGTGTCTGTGCCTCCCTAGGCTTAGTTAGGCTAGTGCCAGTACCGCTAACACCCACGCACGCAGCATACACCTCCCTTAGTGGTATTGTATCTGAACGGATCAATATCTGATCTGATCAGACCTGTACTAGCATCCCCAGCAGTTTAGGGTTCCCAAAAATGCAGTGTTAGCGGGATCGGCCCAGATACCTGCTAGCACCTGCGTTTTACCCCTCCGCCCGGCCCAGCCCAGCCCACCCAAATGCAGTATCGATCGATCACTGTCACTTACAAAACACTAAACACACATAGCTGCAGCATTCGCAGAGTCAGGCCTGATCCCTGCGATCGCTAACAGTTTTTTGGGTAGCGTTTTAATACAGATACTAATAGTCAGGAGCTTTTTTACCTGTGAGTCTCACTACTGTACCACTAAATTTAGAGCCCAGAATGGCAAATTGAAGGTACAGTAGTGAAGAGGCCTACACGTTTCTGAGCATGACAGATAGTGAAGAGGAAGTCACTCTGTCAGATTCAGGCTCAGAATACGAACCTGTAGACGACAGCGGCTCCGTGACAGATAGCTCTGACGACGGAGTTGTGGTCCCTGCCAAGGTCCGGCGTACCCAACCCCGTTCTTCTTCTGCTGTTGTTGAGGTGCAAGAACCTCAGGTCCCTCATATGGAGCAGAGCAGTACTAGCACCGCTATTTCTTCTGGTGAACTGGCAAGCACCAGCGGCCTATTGCACCCTGGTCATTGTCAAACCAGCACTGCAGTATCACGTGGTGACTTGGCGAGTCCCTAAGTGCAGTTCAAGCTGGTGAGGTGGCAAGCACAAGTAGTGTCCCGCTGCCACCAAGAAGAAGACAAACACAGGCCCGTCGTGCCCATAGTGCCCTTCCTGCTGCATTCGCCAATCCTAATTGGGAACCCACCACTTCTGCAGCACCCGTACTTCCCCCATTCACTGGCCAACCCGGCATTCAGGTGGAAACAGTTGATTTTACATCACTTGATTTTTATTCGCTGTTGTCTCTATAGATCTATTGTGGACCAAAGCAATTTGTACGCTGGTCAACACATCGCCACTATTCCCCAGTCCTCCCTTGCTAGAGATTAGAGACCAATTACGAGTTGCCGAATTCCGCTCTTTCTGGGCCTGTCCCTTAACATGGGCATAACTAAAAAGAGTGAGTTGCGGTCATATTGGTCCACTGACCAAATTCACCATATGCCCGTGTTCTCTGCCTCCATGACCAGGGCATGATACGAGCAGATCTTGCGGTTCATGCATTTCAACAACAATAAACTCTATTGTCCTCGTGGAGACCCTGGATACGATCGCCTCTACAAAATCCACCCCCTCGTAAACCACTTCAACCAATGTTTTGCAGACTTGTTTACTCCCCATCAAGTTGTCTGCATTGATGAGTCCCTGATTACGTTTTCTGGTCGCTTGTCATTCAAACGGCACCTTCCAAGCAAGCGTGCAAGATACAGGGTCAAGATGTATAAGCTCTGTGACAGGGCCACAGGCTATACATGTAGTTTTATGGTTTACAAGGGCAAAGATAGTCACGTAGAGCCGACAAACTGCCCTGACTACATAGGAAGCGCTGCAAAATTGTGTGGGACTTGGTGTCACCCTTATTCGGAAAAGGGTACCAATTGTAGGTGAACAATTATTACACGAGCGTGCCGCTTGTTAGTCACTTGTTTGATCATCAGATTGGAACATGTGGCACCGTGCGATCTAATCGCCGGGGCTTTCCCCAGCGGCTTGTAGATTCCCATCTGGGGGAGAGAGCCTGCTTGAAGTGTAATAACTTGCTCGCTATGAAGTGGAGGGATAATAAGAATGTTTTCCAAATTACTACGGAGACTGGTGTTGTGGAGAAACCCCACTGTGTCCACAAATATAACCTTAACATGGGAGGAGTGGACCTCAACGACCAGTTGTTGGCGCCGTTTCTAGTTGCCCGTAAGGCCAGACACTGGTACAAGAAAGTGTCCATTTATTTATTTCAATTGGCTTTGCTAAACGCTCATTTGCTATACAGAGCTTCAGGACGGACTGGATCCTTCCTAAAATTCCAGGCGGTGCTCCACCTCACCATCCCCAACCAAATTCAGTAAGCCAGCTGCATGAGAGGCATTTTCTTTGTGTCCTCACGAGTACCCCTACCCAACGAACCTCCCAAAAAAGATGTTGTGTTACAAAAGTTACAGTTACAAAAAAAAGTGTAAAAAAAAAAACACAAAAAAATATATTAAATAAAAAAAACAAAAATAGTTGTCGTTTTACTGTTCTCTCTCTATATTTTCTCTCTATTCTGCTCTTTTTTACTGTATTCTATTCTGCAATGTTTTATTGTTATTATGTTTTATCATGTTTGCTTTTCAAGTATGCAATTTTTTTATGCGGGTATGCGGATTTATTTATCTTGACAGCAACAGCGTTTGCTCTAATGAAACATAAAGCCGTGACTCCAGCGCTGTAGGAGGTGATTTCACCACCACAGTTAAAAAAAAGAGCATATATGCCAAAGCATGGGGGCAGCAGGGGCAGAGGAGCGATTTGCTCCTAACTTTTGGGGTGGATGCCCCCATGCTTCGGCATATATAAATGGTGCATGTATGCCCATCATTAGATGTGGGCGGATGAAGGGAGGTATTCTAATGGTGGGCATACCCACCGATCAATCTCTTTTTTTCGTTCAGCCCACAGGCTACATGAAAAAAAAGTTTACAATATATGCCCAACAAGGACCAGCAAAGTACTGGTATGTTGCTGGACTTTGAGTGGTTATACCAGAATGATGCCTGCAGGTTTAGGTATCATCTTGGTATCATTCTTTTCAGCCAGTGGTCGGCTTTCATGTAAAAGCAATCCTAGCTGCTAATTAGCCTCTAGACTACTTTTACAAGCAGTGGGAGGGAATGTCCCCCCCCCACCGTCTTCCATGCTTTTCTCTGGCTCTCCTGTCCCATCAGGGAACCTGAGAATGCAGCCGGTGATTCGGCCAGCTGACCATAGAGCTTATCAGATACCAGAATGGCTCCAATCATCTCTATGGCCTAAGAAACCGGAAGCTACGAGCATTTCATGACGCCAGATGTAAATAGCGCCATTGGGAAATTGGCAAAGCATTTTATCACACTGATCTTGGTGTGGTCAGATGCTTTGAGGGCAGAGGAGAGATCTAGGGTCTAATAGACCCCATTTTTTTTTTTATTTACATTCACTGACATAACAATAAAAATGATAAAAAAATTTAAAAAAAGAAAGGAACAGTTTAAAAATAAGATAAAAAAGCAAAAAAAAATAAAGAAAAAAAAAAAGCACCCCTGCCCCCCCCTGCTCTCGCGCAAAGGCAAACACAAGCGTCCGTCTGGCATCAAATGTAAACAGCAATTGCACCATGCATGTGAGGTATCACACTTTCCAAAATGGGGTCATTTGGGGGGGTTTGTACTGCCCTGCCATTTTAGCACCTCAAGAAATGAGATAGGGAGTCATAAACTAAAAGCTGTGTAAATTCCAGAAAATGTACCCTAGTTTGCTAGGCTATAGGTTAGGCTATAGCCTAGACGCTATAACTTTTGCGCAAACCAATAAATATACGCTTATTGACATTTCTTTTGCATGTAAAGACATGTGGCTGAATACATTTTGGCCTAGATGTATTACTAAAATTGAGTTTATTGGATTTTTTTATAACAAAAAGTAGAAACATCATTTTTTTCAAAATGTTCGGTCTTTTTCCGTTTATATTGCAAAAAATAAAAACCACAGAGGTGACAAATACCAATAAAAGAAAGCTCTATTTGTGGGGAAAAAAAGGACACAAATTTCGTTTGGGTACAGCATTGCTTGACCGCGCAATTAGCAGTTAAAGTGACGCAGTGCCAAATTGTAAAAAATGCTCTGGTCAGGAAGAGGGTAAAACCTTCCGGGGCTAAAGTGGTTAATGGAAAAATGCTGTTGAGAGTAACCCGTAATAAAGGGGCATGAAAAATTATTGGACTCATGTGCCAATACTGCAGGTTTATCTGCCAATAAAAGATCACGGTCCAACATTCGAACTTCTGAAATTTCACAATTAAGTATGGAAATGTCATAACCTTTATCCATTAATCTATCTCTGATCTATCTCACGATTGGGGGTTATCATCACTGAATTACTTCCTAGAAAAAGATACCACCTTGTCTGCGAGACAAAAAGGGTTCATTATGGAATTCTTGGAGTATGCCACCACGCATAATGTTTTCTGGCATGACAATAAATATTACCTCCAGAGAAAGGGTGTGGCCATGGGGGCAAAGTTTGCCCCCAGCCTGGCCAACCTTTTCATGGGGAAATGGGAGGAGGACGTCATGTGCTGACACCATCACGTCACATGGGTGTTTGTTTGTTTTTAGCTACCTGGCTGTTTTAAATGTAATTTTTGTACATGTCATATTGCGAGTGTTTTCTGCTTGTTTATTAGCATTAAAGGCTCTCCTTTTAAGCAATACTTCACGATTGGAGTACCTTTGTTTTTACACTCGCGGCTTTGAGCCCGAGTGCATTTCTTTCCAGATTAGAGCATCCATCTGTCAGGCTTTTTTTCCCCACCTTGCTGAAACAATCTCCATTTATTATCTGAAGACGCTGAGGGATCAGAGGCACCGGAAGACTCAATTGTCCCCACAGAGGGCTCAATCTGCTTGCATGTATGACTCCGCTCTTGGGGGGGGGTCCACCTGCTCTGGTAAGGGTTCCCACTTATAGAGCTTTCTCTTCAGGTTGAGACCCAGCTTTCCATTAACCTTACCTTCAGTGATTGGTGACGGGTATTGGAGAAGTCATATCTTCAGTGGACTTTGCTATATTTATCTCTCCATACACCTATCAATATTGTGCACTCATTTTTTCACGATTATTATTATTATTTTTTCAATTTTTGTATTATATTGTTCATATGAACATTTATTTGAATGATCACAATTGAATATTTGTCATTTTTACCTTGTTTAGGAATCAGGTTAACAGGTCCTCTTTATTGAGATATCTGGGGTCAAAAAGACCCCAAATCCCTTCCCTACCTTTAAAAGCAAAAGATAAAAAATAAAACTTTTTTTTATATTTTGCTTCAAAAAAATATTTACTTCAAGACTTGACAGGAAGTGGCGTCATGATGTCGCTCAGGCTCCTCAAAGGCCATAGATAGTGTATCTACTCTTTGATCGCCTATGGGAGAAGCCGACCGCAACCTTGGATCATTTCTCGGGTGAAAACAGGTGAAAGGGTAAGCCCGAGAAACATCCACAAGTGGTGGGAGGGGGGGGGCATCCCTTCTGTCGCTTTGGGATGCGTTCCTGCAGCTCTCATTTCATGAGAAAGCCAGCCACCGGCTGCAAAAAAGGATACTGGGGTTGTGGCTGATATCTTCAGCCATAAACACGAAAAAGCACAATGGTAAAAGTTGTAGCCTATAAACCTCAAATATAAAAAAAGAATGTAATCAGGATATACAATTTATGTAGCATTAAATTTCCATAAAATTAGTTTATGTACAGTTTTTTTATTAATTTATTCACTTACTTAGATGCAATGATGGCCCCAAATGTAGATAATGTACTGTATGAGGTTGATTATCTAAAGGTAAAACGGCTGTTCACTTTGCAAGAGAATTTTTTCTTAGCTTAGTTAAATGAGATGAATGTAAAAAAAGGAGAAAAAAATAAGGGTTTTTTTCTCAAAAGATAAACAATGGATGAATGTACACAAATCACCTACCTTTGGTCTACAAATCATACATCTTTATGTTGTTATGAATGATTAAACCTATACGTGTGGTTAAAAGCAGAGTCACATCATTATTTCTTAATGACTATTATATTTCCACGTACTTCAATCCATATCTAGTACAATTTTCTATTTGTATGTACCAAAAAGTTTTTTTAAGGCAGCATTTTATTACAACTAGGGTTGAGCCAATTATGGTAGTGGTGCCGATACTGTTCTCATACTCGTGTAAATGCTTCTGATACCTGAAGCCGATACCTCTACTACAAAGAATCACATGTGATTTGAACAGGGATGGGGTGTCCAAATCACATGTGGTTTCCCTGTGGTTGCGGTGCCATTCAGATTGCAATTTGAGTCATACAAAATTAATTGCTCAAATCGCACTGCAAAGCACACCGCAACCACGGGCAAACCACATGAGATTTGGACAGGACCACATTCCTGTTCAAATCACAGACAAAAATGAAGAGAGTGCACAGGCTCCTAGTGCAGCCAGTAACCTTTATTAAATGAGTATAACACAAGTAAAGTTGCACTCACAATTGTAGATATATTTAAGGCATATCATCCCATGTGTTGACATTGCTCTGTGAAAGTCCCACTCTACTCTCCTCACTGCCTGGATGCAGGGGCGGATCCAGGGGGGGCAACGGGGCAATTGCTCCCTCCAAGAATGCTGGTGAGAGGGCAGGCAGCTGGGTCCGCGGGAGAGAGAGAGCGGACGGCCGGGCGGGTGACAGTCTGAGACTGACAGTGGGTGGGTGAGAGAGCGGACGGCCGAGGGGGATGGTGACAGTCTGAGACTGACAGTGACCCGCCCAGACTCAGTCTGAGACTGACAGTGGGGTGGGCGGGTGAGAGAGCGGATGGCCGGGGGGGCTGGTGACAGTCTAAGACTGACAGTGGGCGGGTGAGAGCGGACGGCCTGGCTAGGGACAGTCAGAGAGTGGGCGGGTGACATTTAGAGAGCGGGCGGGCTGCTGGCCAATCAGGGAGCTGGCGTGCGGGGGAGCAGAGAGATGACATTATCTGTCACCGCCCGCCCTGCATCCCTGCAGTTCCGCCCTCACTGTGCAGGTAGCCATGGGCAGCAGAGAGATTACATCATCTCTCTGCTGCCTGACTGGTAATCTGCTGCCTCACCCTCTGGGAAACAGAAAGTGACAATTGTAGCTGTAGCAGGCAAGTGACAATCCACAACGTGTGGCAGATGATGTGGCAAGTGACAATCCGCAACGTGTGGCAGATGATGTGGAAGTGACAATCTGCATCTGGTGGCAGGCGACGTGGCAAGTGACAATCTGCAACTGGTGGCAGGCGACATGGCAAGTGACAATCTGCATCTGGTGGCAGGCGACGTGGCAAGTGACAATCTGCAACTGGTGGCAGGCGACATGGCAAGTGACAATCCGCAATGTGTGGCATGTGACGTGACAATCCGCATCTGGTGGCAGGTGACGTGGCAAGTGACAATCTGCATCTGGTGGCAGGCGACGTGGCAAGTGACACTCTGCATCTGGTGGCAGGCGATGTGGCAAGTGACAATTCGCAATGTGTGGCAGGCGATGTGACAATCCGCATCTGGTGGCAAGGTGACGTGGCAAGTGACAATCCGCATCTGGTGGCAGGTGACGAGACAATCCGCATCTGGGGGCAGGTGACGTGGCAAGTGACAATCCGCATCTGGTGGCAGGTGACGTGGCAAGTGACAAACCGCATCTGGTGGCAGGTGACGTGGCAAGTGACAATTGTAATAGGCAAGTGACAATCTGCATCTGGGGGCAGGTGACGTGGAAAGTGACAATCCGCAATGTGTGACAGGGGATGTGGCAAGTGACAATCCGCAATATGTGGCAGGTGACGTGGCAAGGTGACAATCTGCATCTGGTGGCAGGCGATGTGGCAAGTGACAATCCGCATCTAGTGGCAGGCAACGTGGCAAGTGACACACTCGGGGCTCCCACTGATTCTGCATTATGGTGAGTTGAACTATTTCTTTTTATATAACAATGTAATAATAGAAAAAATGCGCTTCAATCATCCTGACACCATAACAACCATGGTGCTGTGATGATTGAAGCGCCAACACCAGCCATTTCCCTGATAAATTCCCCCCAAAAAATTTATTTTCTGGCAGTGCCCCTCCCGAGACTAGACTCTGGATCCGCCCCTGCCTGGATGACAGTTCGGCTAGGGTGCCTCCACATGCACAAAGATTTCCACAAGTTGTCAGATTTCAAGCTCTCAGTGGGATGGAGCAGTGCTACTGACTGCTCATGGGCTGTTAATGTGTGCGGCACCACGTGGGTGGGGAAACAATGGAGGATATCGATAATTATGCTGGTCTATTGTTTGACAGCTTGTGGGAGTCTTTGTGTGTGTGGAGGCACACTGGGTCAATGTTAAAGGCCAATATGGAGTGGGTGGCCGAACTGTCATCCAGGCAGCGAGGAGAGTAAAGTGGGACTTTCACAGCGCGATGTCAGCACATGCGATGATATGCCTTTTATACACCTACAATTGTGAGGGCAACTTTACATGTGTTATACCTATTTAATAAAGGTTAGTGCCCTTGGAGCCTGTGCACTCTCTTCCTTCTTGTCCTTCATAGTTTCCAGAGTCCCGTTGGTTCTGAGAGCAGCAAGACATCCATTGATCCTTTCCTTATTGTTATAACTTATAGACTGTGGACTTTAGACTGGTTACACAGGTCAGCCCTGGCAGTAGCGCATGTATCTAGTGTATAGTGTTTACATTTCTGTTCAAATCAAATGCGATTCTTTGCAGTGCAATTTTAGCCCATTCATTTTGTATGGGCTCAAATCGCACAGCAAAGGTATTGGTACTTGGTATCGGCAAGTACTTGACTGACAGTATCGGTACTTGTACCCTAGTTACATTAATTAGTTACCAGCTATAAGTATTTTGTTCAAGATTAAATATAGAGTTGAGGTAAATGTTTCACTAATATAACTGTTACCCAACTTTGGTATTTAAAGTGGATGTAAACCCGATTCATGAAATTTGACCTGAGCACATCTATCTGTAGTGTTTACTTATTTCTCTCTAAAGTCATAAGTCCCATGTCTTTATGCTGCTCGGTTCTTCTATCAGTATAACTTCTGACAAGTTCGCCAAGATGGAAAATAAAAGCAGCTGAAAATTTGTGTCGGGGTGGGTGTTATCAATAGATTACCAGAGAGGTGGTCTATTCACAGCACAGCTCTGCAGATTCCTTCCTCCCTCTGCCTATGTGGAAGGGGGGGTTTGCCTTTCCTCCAATCAGCTGTCACACAGTGTATACCAAGACTCCAATACCACAGCTGAAACAGGAAGAAAAAAAATCTAACATGATGTATACATTCTAAACAGTATAGACAGCTAAAGACAGCAGACAAATAAAACGTACTGTATATAGGGAAATGTGTTTAATCTCTGTGTATCATCTGTGGCTATTCACTTTACTGGGTATAGGAGAGGGTTTACATTCATGTAAAACTGTACATTTTGTCCAATTTGCCTTTCTCTTTTTGCAGTTATTCTCCTCTGTTAACAGATTATTGTTTTGCAAGTTTAATGAACTGCTGGCAGCCCTTTCCACATGTTTGTGTTCCTGTGTTATCCCAAAACTTTGTTCTGCTTGCTTCATTGCAGTATATTAGAAACTTAGGACAGTCAAATATCACCATCCAGACCTCTACCATGTCAGAGTGATGCATTCTAATTACAGTGTTTGTAGATTACATCTATAACCTAGTATGCTGTAACAGCTATAAAATTAAATTGGGCAAGCTGATATCCTTTTACTCAATGTTTACCTTTTCTTCACCTTGTTTCCCGTAGCATGTACCCTATCCCTTCTTCTTTTTCTATGCACAGCAACCTTCTTTCACCCGTTTATTATAAGAGTGATTGTAAAGTCTCGTTTAAAAAAAAAAAAGAAATAACAAACATATTATACTTACCTGCTCTGTTGAGGTGGATTTGTTCAGTTTGTGCTTGTGGGTTTGTATCTGTTCTTCAGTGCGTTCTGTTACTTCATTCTAACCAGCCGACCGTTTTCTAGCCATGTTACGTGTACGTACTCATCGTAGAGTTTGTGCTGTGCGGGGGCTTGGTGTTGGGGTTCTTACTTTGACACAAGCCCAGTCCATGAACAGGGTGAGGAGGAGTTCATGAACCAAGAATTGGTTGCTCCAGTGTGACCAGTTCTGTCACATGCCTTTGCTCCGTGAGATCCGTGAGAATATTCCTGACGATTTCAGGAACTTTCTCCGGATGACTGACCCCGTATTTCACTGTTTGTTGGCTTTGCTGACCCCTTATATTAGCAGACAGGATACCTGCATGAGGCAAGCCATCACTACGGAGCAGAGGCTAGTCGCCACCCTGCGGTACTTGACGACGGGGAGAAGCCTGCAGGACCTCAAGTTCTCAACAGGCATCTCCCCCCAGGCTCTGAGGATCATTATCCCGGAGACCTGTTCTGCCATCATCCAGGTCCTGCAGAAGGAGTATATTAAGGTAAGATTTTTATCCTTTAACATCACATTTTATTGTATAGAATGTTTGCTAATGTATTGTATTTCTTTCCTCATTCCCTGATTACCATGATTGTAATATGCTGTGAATGTCCCCTTTGTCCTCATGCATGCTGGATTTTTATGTTATTTTTTTGTCCTTCATACATATTTGCCTTCACTTACCTCCCCAGCATGCTCTCCTGGGCCTATATTCACCTCGTGTAGTCACTTAACAATGTATTTTGTCAGCTTCATAGTAGTGCTTTACCCTAAATACCCCCTAAAATGTGTAAAATTTTGATTTGTGCTTTAAATTCAGGCAGAGTGCCAGAGGTTTTTTTTTGGGTCCCAAAATCATTTGGAACCCTCCCTCCCCCCAACTGCTAACTCAACTGATACCAATCCTCTATCTATCCTCAATCCTCTATCTGCTGACTTTGCCAAACCCATACACACTACACCCAACTCTTTTGTGGTCATATTTATGGATGAATTCCCAAAAGCATGTAGTGCAAGGGCCTGCCTGAATACTTTCAAATGGTAATGTTAAAAGTTTTTGTATCCTATTATTATCTTGATAGGTAATAGCAGAATGTAAAAATGTGCTAAAATGTGTACATTGTGTATTTATATCTTTATATTCTGACACTTCTTACCTGTCCAGTGGGCTGCCAATAGTGTAAGTAAGGAGGGGCTGGCCAAAGTAATATACATTATTTATGCATTCATCTCTCAATGAAGTGGAGAGGGTTACCTGTCCAAAACATCTCCCCCCCCATAAAATTTATAAAATGGCCCATGAGAGGGGGGGAGGAATCTGATAGGTGGACCTTATATCTTTGTCTTTAAATACTCCCTAAAATAAATGTTATACTGATGTTGGGCAAGAATGTTTGTGTCTAATTTGCTTTCCATGTTTATTTGCAAAATGATTAATTTTTTTTTCTTGTTTGACTCCGCAGTGTCCTTCCAACCCACAGGAATGGCAGACTGTGGCCTCCCACTTTGCCCAGCGGTGGGACTTTCCTAACTGCGTCAGGGCAATTGATGGGAAACACGTCCACATAGTCCCACCACCCAACTCGGGGTCATACTATTACAACTACAAGGGGTTCAATAGTATTGTGATGTTGGCGGTGGTGTCTGCTACTTACGAGTTCCTGTCGAGTTGTGTATTTATATCTTTCGAGTTGTGTATTTATATCTTTATATTCTGACACTTCTTACCTGTCCAGTGGGCTGCCAATAGTGTAAGTAAGGAGGGGCTGGCCAAAGTAATATACATTATTTATGCATTCATCTCTCAATGAAGTGGAGAGGGTTACCTGTCCAAAACATCTCCCCCCCATAAAATTTATAAAATGGCCCATGAGAGGGGGGGAGGAATCTGATAGGTGGACCTTATATCTTTGTCTTTAAATACTCCCTAAAATAAATGTTATACTGATGTTGGGCAAGAATGTTTGTGTCTAATTTGCTTTCCATGTTTATTTGCAAAATGATTAATTTTTTTTTCTTGTTTGACTCCGCAGTTTCCTTCCAACCCACAGGAATGGCAGACTGTGGCCTCCCACTTTGCCCAGCGGTGGGACTTTCCTAACTGCGTCAGGGCAATTGATGGGAAACACGTCCACATAGTCCCACCACCCAACTCGGGGTCATACTATTACAACTACAAGGGGTTCAATAGTATTGTGATGTTGGCGGTGGTGTCTGCTACTTACGAGTTCCTGTATGTGGACGTGGGGAAGAATGGCTGGATGTCAGATGGTGGAGTCATCGCCCACACGGAGTTCTACAGGCATCTCCAGAATGGCAGCTTGGACTTGCCACCTCCAGAAGACAATGCGGAAGGACTCCCATTAGTCTTCATTGCGGATGAAGCGTTTGCGCTGGGGGACCATCTTATGCGGCCATTCCCTATGAGGACCCTCTCCATAGCCAAAGGGTTATTAATTACTGGCTGGCCAGAGCCAGAAGAGTGGTGGAGAACACGCTTGGAATAATGGCCAGCCGTTTCCACCTATTTCTTACACCGATACACATGGCGGAATATAAACTCAATCACATCATCCTGGCTTGCTGTGTTCTCCACAACTTTTTAAGGAGAAATTCTGTGAACTATGCTGGCTCAGTTTGGCCTGAAGCCGGAATTAATCTCAATGAACCAACCCTGATGGCACTTGAAGCTGGCCATCCTGGCTTGCCCCCCCCAGAGTGCCATCTAAGATACATGGAACACTTTGCGGGTAGGGGGACCATCAATATGCCAGACAATGTTTGAGACATTTTTTAAATAAAAAAAAATATTTGCTTAGATTTACTGCTTGTCTTTCTTTTAGCTGACCCTGACTGAAATTTGGGGAGTCCTGAAAATGGCGTGATTGTGTAAAATTAGAAAGCACTGTGGGTGTTATTTACTAAAGGAAAATACACTTTGCACTACAAGTGCACTTGAGACTGCACAGAAACTGCACTTGTAGTGCAAAGTGGATTTGCCTTTAGTAAATAACCCACATTATCACTGAAAACATGAATTTTACAACAAAAAATGCTTTTGAACATTGAAAGAAGAAGCCACACATTGTTGATTATCAATCTTTTTAACCCAAGCACAATCACATGTGCATTTATAAAAGGTTTTTCAAAAAAACAACATGTTTGTTGTATAACAAATTTTTAGGTCACATTAAAAGTAGAAAGTTCCTTTTAAGGTAAAACAGGCATGTTTAAAACCAACAAGAAATACACAACTCTGGAACTTACAAAGTTCAACTTTTGTAGAAATTGATGGCAATATCAGACATGAGTATTTATAAACTGTGTTTGATATTGCGTTCAGCAGATGGGGTGAAGTCACCCCTGGAAAAGCCACATTTTGAAGATGCACACAAATTGCCGAATGTCAACATGTGCTAGCTGCCATCACGGTGCCTCTAGCTCACTCCGTGCCTTCTGTCGTGCGTCGCACTCAGTGCCAGGGTTGGTAAGTGTGTGTCTTCTGACCAACTATTTTGTGAATATATTTATTCCATTCCTCTCTATTAAGATGGAGGTTTATTATATGTATATATCTTACAGGATCGCACTGCATCAGCTCCTGATGAGTGGAGAAAACCATCCACGAAACGCGTCTAGCTACACTTGATGCTTCAACCTTAACTATTTGCACTTTGATGATGTCATCATTATTTTTAATATCATTATCAGAATTATGTTATTCTAATACCAGGTCCCGGGCACACCACCTCTGGCACCTATTATGACTATTATCATTACTATGCGATTACAATTCCAGTTACCAGGCATGCCACCGTTGGCACCCTAGGCCACTGTTGCCCTGTACAATATTATTTCAACTACCATCTATCTAGTATGATTATATATCTATTGCATGTATTTTTCCATACTATATGCTTCATTTTTATTCTAATTATATATGTGTGTATATATGTGAAATCCTTGTACTATATCTACTATGATTATTAAATTAATATTTTTCAACCCTCCGCATTCCAACCGCTTCATTTAAAGTCCCAACTCCCCTTTTGCATATACCTGATACCAGGATGGAGGCGACGAGTGCGCCTCATTTAAAGTCCCAAACTCCCCTCTCTATTTTAATCATGGGGGATCAATGGACATGTTTTGTGGGTGCAACCCCTTCCTCTCAGCTACCTTATTATTGAAGAAGGGGTTGTACCCTCAAAATGCATACATTGATCTCCCGTGATGGCAGATAGAACATGTTGACACACTGTGTGCATCTTCAAAATTTGGCTTTTCGAGAATATGTCAAAAAATGGGTAAAAAATTTTCAGGAAAAAACAGCAGAAAAAAATTGGGATTTTGAGGGGTTTTAAACTTTCCCTAAAACATCAATGATGTTCTTCATTTTGTTTTGAACATCATTGATGTTTTGCTTGATGTTTTCCAAGTCCCTATTACACCCCATGATCTCCCTGATCAGGATCTGGGCACTTTCACTGGTGAAATGACCTTCATCCATAACATCACGATCGCCTAAAAATATATAAAAAAAACAACCCGTGTATTATAAATATACCGTCATCCATCTCCTACCTAAGTCTGTGGTCGCAGACACTCACCTGTGGTGACAATTTCCACCACATCTCCCTCCTCCTCCTCCTGTTGTGTTTGTGGGATTTCCACTTCTTCATGAGGTGGGGGGTCTGGTCTGTTGTCTCCTCTGATGAGTGGTGTCCTCCGTGTCTTTTCTCCCCTATGTAAAAAAAAAGGTATATTTAGCACACAGATATTTGATGGCAGAAATAGGAATATGAAACATTGCTTGGAAGTGGGGTACAATTGTCTGTTTTGGCAGAGTTCCAAGATGAAGAAATATTTTGTCACTTTGTCAAGCTTGAATACTTACCTGTTTTGTACAAGCTTCACAGATGGAGTCACCCCTATAGTATTCACTGGAGCACCTGTGTGGGCCCCCTAATAAAAAGGGTGTTCTTTTGTCCCACACTAGTGCTCCAGCGTCCAGATGTGTAAACAGCGGCTGAGTGTCCTCTCCTTACACAGAATCTATTTTGCATTTCATTCTAGTTACAAACCCATCTAGACACAAAAATTATTTTAAGAGAGGTAGGCCAGAAAAAATGTATTGAAATGCATCTGGACAAAACATGGTGTTTTATTGGCCGAACAAACAATGTTTCTTACGAACGAATAATGTGTCCATGAACATGAAAGTTGCCATTTTAAACTGTACAGCAGTAAAGAAAAGCACATGGAGCAGCACGAACGTAATTAAAATAAAGAATAGGAACACAGGACAACTACTTACTTTTTTGCAGCACTCTCCTGATCCTTCTATACTGATCGTGCTCCCTTAATTTGAGGTCCGACCACCGTTCCTCAGTTGATCCTTGGATCGACGTACCCCAATATTCTTCTGCAGACTCTTCACAACTTTAGTCATGATCTTGACCTTTCTCACATTGGGGTTTGGGTAAGGTCCATACTTCCCATCATAGTCGGCCCTCTTCAGTATGTCGACCATCTCTACCATCTCAACAAAGGACATATTTGATGCCTTAAATCTCCTCCTCCGGGATCGTGACATTTCTGGCTCCGGGCTTTCCTCCTCCTCCTCGTTGTTGTAATTAGCACACACCTGCTCTGTCCCTGTCATGTGCTCTTCCCCCACTGCGCCAAACGAGAAGGGATGGGGAATAGACTAGAAAGAACATCAGGGGCGGGCGGAGTTTCACGCATGCGCAGTGTATATAAAGCGTAACACGCGTGCGTAATGCGTACGATCTGTGAGCGGAGGAAGGAGTATCGGAAGCGCCGATCGTGATAACGAAGGTAACATTTAAACTTGGGCCTATACTGCTTAGAGATTGAGGCCTATATTGGGACACGATTAGGAGACTTTAGCCTGTCATTAGGGTTTGTCTTGTGTATTGCAGATAAAATGGATGGCTTCAATGACCACAACTTCCTCCCCCTGTTCATAGACAAATACAGGGTGCTGCCCTGTCTGTGGCAGGTCAAACATCTGCATTATAATCATAAACAAAAGAGGTAGGCAGCGCTGGAGAAATTGCTGGATTTGGTGAAGCCAGTGGTCCCCATGGCAACCATCCCCTATTTAAAAGCCAAAATTGGTGGCCTGAGAAGCATTTATCTTAGGGAGCGCAAGAAGGTCCAAGATTCCCAGAGATCCGGAGCAGCAGCAGATGACGTTTATGTCCCCAAGCTGTGGTACTATGAAAGACTTTGTTTTCTGTCAGACCAGACTGAAGTCAAGGAATCCCTCTCAACCCTTCCACTCTTCCTTCCACCCTATCCTCCACCCCAGCTGAGGCTTCTGATGTCCAACCTGGGACTTCCAGCCAGGAAGAAGTGGAGGAGCCCAGCTGGAGTCAGGTATAGCATTCTTCTACAGATTTCTGGTCAATAAAAAAATGATGTTTACTAGATTTTATTATTGATCACTAATTGCTGATTTAATAAAGTGTTTTACATATCAATAGACAGTAGTGGGCAAAAATAATTGGGACAAGAATGAAAAATTCTGGGCTCAGAATGATAGTCTGTTATATTTGTTAACATTCAAATTGCAGCAGTCATGAGGTGAAAATTGTGTGTGATTGATGAATAAAAATCTAAAACTATGTCCCTTTTTCATACACAGGAACACCTCAGCCAGGAGGAGGCTGTGGAATGTGGCACACAGGAGGAGGCTGTGGAATGTGGCACACAGGAGGCGGCGGGGGTTAGTGGCAGCCAGGAGGAGGCGGGGTAATGTGGCAGCCAGGAGAGGACCGGGCCCAGTAGAAGCCTCACAGAATCACAGGTTCCTCCCCTTCGCCTTCCAAACAAAAGACCCAGGAAGGGGAGTAACGTGGAGGATCCAGCACTCAGGCTGATTCAGGAGGCTACTGCGTCCCTCAGAGCCACCCCCACTCATGAAGAGGCCTTTGCCTGCATGGCTGCCACAAAATTGCAGGACATGCTGGAGGGCCAATGCCTCATGTGTGAGGAAATCCTTTATAAAACATTAACTAAGGGGGTGAAGGGCGAAATCACACCCAAAACCCACCTGTGTGAGTTGGACCTTCCTTCTCCTCCTCCTCCTCCTCCTCCTGCCACAACTCCACCACCACAGACACAGCGTGGAAGGAAGCGTGAAAGGAAGACCAGAGAGTGATGGCCTGGGTTCAGTCTGATCTGACAAAAGATGCAGGCTCTTGTATAACCACAGCCTGGGGACATACATGTCATCTGCTGCTGTTCATGATCTCTTGGTCTTCTGAACCAGATTGTACTCCCTTATATATGGACTCCTCAGGCCACCAATTTTGTGTTTTCCTTCAAAAAGGACAGTTTGTTTGTGAGGAGGCAGGTACATTTCAAGCAACCTCCTTGAGATTAAATAATACAAGATAATAATGGTGTTGTGGTAACTTGACACACAAAACACACCCAAAACTATTCTGGAGTTAAAAAAAAATAAAAATAAAACACAAGATCAGGCTTTAAAAAAAAAAAAAAAAAAAAAAAAACTTAATCTAAAAACATCAAAAAAAAATAATATTTTTTCGGTAGTGACAAAAAAAAATATTATATTGATGAAATCACGATAAATAATAAAGAAAGAAGTTTGTGAGAAGTCTGTGTGAATATGAGCAGCGAAACAACTTCATTCTTCTAGCATTATAAAGAAGAACGGAGTGCGCTGCATTAAACAATTTAAAATATTGCAGCCTGACGAAAGTGCTATATCCATTCCGAACGCTAATTTTACCAGACCGAGCAGTTCCGTCTCGGAATTTATTCTGAGCATGCGAGGCACTTTGTGCGTCGGAATTGTCCACACACGGTCGGAATTTACGCTAACGGATTTTGTTGTCGGAAAATTGTATAGCTTGCTCTCAAACTTTCTGTGTCGGAAAATCCGATGGAAAAAGTCAGATGGAGCCAACACATTGTCAGAATTTCTGACAACAAGCTCCAATCGCACATTTTCCGTCAGAAAATCCGACCGTGTGTACAGGGCATAAGGCTCTGGAGATATTGGTAAAACGATTGCGCTGTCCGAGTCCACGAAGAGCGGAAAAGAAAGAGAGAGCTTTCTGATGCCGGATCATCTGCTCCATGAATATATGACATGTTCCCTCTTTCTTCAGATCCTGTAAGTGTTTTTAACCCTTTTGGGGATATTAAAAAGTTTTTAATTCTGCACTTAGAGGTGCATTTTTTCTTTTTGTTTTGTCTTTTATTAGAAATTGCTTTTCTCTGTGAGTGCAGCCCTAAGTGGAAGATCATATCATCGGATCCCCTTGTCCAAATATAGACACTATCTGCCTGGTCCTGACACTCAGAGAGCCCTTACATATACATATTATCTAGAGTCAATGGTGCCACTGCTGTGACTCAGCCAATCAGTAGGGAGAGGCCGGGAAAGGCCGAGGGACTCCTGGACATCGCTGGACAGAGATGGGGCTCAGGTAAGTATTAGGGGGGCTGCTGCAAACAGAAGGCTTTTTATCTTAATGCATAAAATGCATTCAGTTAAAAAACATTCTGCCTTTACAACACCTTTAAAGTGATACTAAAGTCTCTTTTTTTTGTTCTTTAAAAATAACAAACATGTCATACTTACCTGTAGACATGTGTACTATCGAAAAATGTGTTTAGTTTCATTTTCATTTTATTCTTTTTTTTTTTTTTGTTCTTTTTTTTTTTCATTTATCGTATCATTCGTTATGATCGCCATTCGTTACTTCGGATAATTCTTCACTTCAGATGCATTCATATTCGCTCCATTCCATTCGTTAAGATACGGCATTGATTACTTCAGCTAATTCGTAACTTCGGATGCATTCGTATTCATTACTTTCCATTCGTTTAGATACAGCATTCATTACATTTGTTCATTTGGACATTGGTGGTTGTATTAGTAATTGGCCCACCACACCCTGTCTGGACGCTGGATGGAATGCAGCCTGACACAGAAAAGGGAATAAGGGACTCATTGGCCAAAGATAACACACTAACACTGCCCATCCGAGAATCGAATGAACCCAAATACATCCAAAAGTAATACGAATGCACTGTTTTTATGCGATTCGGCACTGCGTCGCTTTAACTGACAATTGCGCGGTTGTGCGACGTGGCTCCCAAACAAAATTGATGTCCTTTTTTTCCCCACAAATAGAGCTTTCTTGTGGTGGTATTTGATCACCTCTGCAGTTTTTATTTTTTGCGCTATAAACAAAAAAATAGTGACAATTTTGAAAAAAACGCATTATTTTTTACTTTTTGCTATAATAAATATCCCCAAAAAATATTTAAGAAAACATTTTTTTTCCTCAGTTTGGGCCAATACATATTCTTGGTAAAAAAAAATTGCAATAAGCGCTTATTGATTGGTTTGCGCAAAAGTTATAGCGTTTACAAAATAGGGGATAGTTTTTTGGCATTTCTTTTAATAATTTTTTTTTACTAGTAATGGTGGCGATCAGCGATTTTTATTGTGACATTATGGCGGAAACATCGGACATTTTTGACACATTTTTGGGACCATTGTCATTTATACAGCAATCAGTGCTATAAAAATGCACTGATTCCTGTGTAAATGACACTGGCAGTGAAGGGGTTAACCACTAGGGGGCGGGGAGGGGTTAAGTCAGTACTAGGGAGTGTTTTCTAACTGTAGGGGGGATGGGCTAGCTGTGACACGTCACTGATCTCTGCTCCCGATGACAGGGAGCAGGGATCAGTGACACTGTCACTAGGCAGAATGGAGAGATGCTGTTTACATCAGCATCTCCCCATTCGTCCTCTCCATGAGGCGATCGTGGGTATCCCCGCTGCGATCGAGTCCGCGGGACCCGCAACCTGATTCATGGAGCTCCCGGCCGGTGCGCACGCACGCAATGGCACTGCAGAAAATTCAAAGGGACGTACCTGTACGCCCATTTTCCCAGCCATGCCATTCTGCTGACGTACATCGGAGTGCACCGGTCAGGAAGTGGTTAATGCATAGAATGCATTAAGATAAAAAAAACTTCTGTGTTTATAACCAATTTAATGTACACAGGCACACAGCAGTCCAAAGTTTAGTTTAGTTTTTAGTTATTAACATAATTGTTTCATGACTAGAGGTCATTGAGGTCATTGATACAGGCAGTGTCAGCATGTATTGATTATTTTCACAATAACTCTATGCCTAATTTACATACCTAACCCATTTTTATATTTTTAAAAGACATATAAAGCTTTTTTTTGTATACTATTTCATTAAAAAAATGCTCTATTTTTCAAAAGCTGAGAACTGTGCATTAATGTAAATAATAATAATATTTTTATATGTTTTATGTATTTTTAATACATAGCTGGAACACTGATTACACACAGCTGTATATGAACTGACCGCATAAGAAGCAAGGCATTTTGCTTTGTATATTCATTGGGGCTACACTAGCAATACCCCCAAATCTTGTATTGTACTTGTACTGTATTTCTCCAGGTGTAAATCAGAGTGAAGATGTGGTTCACCAGTGGTACGCTTTCCACACTTTGAGAAATTCTGTACTATTAAGTAAGGAGGTGTGCACGCACATTTCTGCCCATCAGTCAAGAGTTTGGTATTGCACATCTGATCTCCAATCTGACATTTCCATGAGACACAGATGAATAAATGCAGTGACTGATTTGACTTTAGATTTGACAAATTGAAGAGGCAGTACAAAAAAGATAAATGGATTTGGGAAAATAATTAAATAGAATGGCAAGACTCTTACAGTATAAGATATTGAATATCAAACAATGGTGAATATAATAAAAAGCTTTCCTTTAAATCATATTTATGGAAAGCAAGCATAATGTAAACAGTTTAACAAACTGTTTAAGTCTGACATTACCAACCACAGCAAATTTTCAAATACTGTATATTTCTCTTAAATTAGGCATACATTTTTTTCCTTAAATAAGGGAGATGCTCATTTACATGTAAATAAATCACAGCATCAATACATTTAATCATTATTATCATTTTACTGTAATCCAATACACATTTTTTCCTAAGAAGAGGTCAGCAAAAACAGCAATACATAAAAGAAAACTACTGCAGAGGTAATTAAAATAATACAAGCACATCAAAAATCTTCAAACAGAAAGTAGACCCAAGCTAAGCTTATTTTCTGAAATAAAATGCAAGTATGAAATTGATTGAAATACATATTAACATCATATAACAACGAAAATAGAAAGAAACTGCGTAAAGAAGAAACAAATGTTAGTTTCACAAATTAAGATCAAAGACACTGTGACATATTTTCAATTCATATTGTCCAAGTAAGGAGAACATAACCATGATCATAGGAGAAAACACTTTTCACAGCAAAAATTCCCTTACAGTGGCTAGAATCCTCTGACTATAATGATTGCAAGCTTAGTATTTTTATTGAAATGTTAAATAGAATAAACTATTTTGGGTAAACTAAAATATTAAAATGTGTACTTTGGTCATTAATTAAAAATAAATGATGAGATCTATCTCTAACTGCTCAAGGCTTCAGATTTTTGTGTAGCAATAGCTGTAGTATACCAGGCAGTTCACCTCTCTTTTAGTAGTAATCACATGATTAAGGAACCCCTAGTGTTTCCTGCATAATGCAGGAGAGGTATTCCAAAACACACCAGCTCCTTGTGGCACATATACAAAAAGTTGATATATCAAAATATCAGTATAACGAACAGTGCAGTTGCTTCGCCATAGCCACAAGCCAGATTTAAGCCTGACTTGGTAAACTGCATTGGATTAGTGAATCATACAGAGAGAGAAAATGTTGCACATCACAAATTCACGAACAGATACTTTGTGTGAGGTGCTGTCTGGAATTTGTTTACAGTGCATTACATATGTAACACCCTCTAGTGCTGAAATGCGTTTAGGAACATTTTCTGGACTCGTGATAAATGGGTCTGTTAAATGGGTCAGGGTTCAGATTCAGGTCAGGCTGGAAGGCTCTGCAGACCAGTCCTCTATTGCCTCCCCCTGGTTCCGGAGGTTTTATGGAAACTTTTAGAAGCTAGTGGGTGTGGATATAGAGACAGGATCTGACTATTTATGGGAATCTGGCCAATCCCCAGGCAGGAGGCCTGGCAGGGTAGCTGAACCACCCCAATATTGAGGAGTCTGGACAGCAGGGGAGTCAGGTTGAAGATGGAGTGCTGAAGTGCTGCTGTGGGTGGCCTGGGAGGGGGCCCCAGAGGAAGGGGTGGTCTGTCTTCAGGCTGGAGACTGGAAGAAGGAAGGAAGTTGAAAGAGGGATCTCCACTGCCCTGCAGTCCACCAGGGAAGGAAACCCTGTTAGTCAAAAAAAAAAAACTAGCCAAGCAAAAGACCTGAAACTAGTTTCACCTACAGCTGCAGGACAATGACAGTGTAAGTACCTCTACACCCCCAGGGCCTACAATGGAGAGGGCTGCTAGGTGCCATACACATCCAGTGCTCCCTGGGACAAAGGAAATGGAAAGTCTGTTCTGGAAGCTCTTGCTCTGGGATACTCTTCAGCCAGATGGGCTTGTAGTTTCTTGCTGGGGTCTGGAGAGGTACATTTAAAGTGGTTGTTAACCAACTTCTACTAAATCCTACCATTCTCTCTGTACCATAATAATAAGTATCACTGTGCCTGTCTTATGTAAAAAATCTGCCGGATTGTAACTATATGAGCGAGGCTCCCTGGCGCTCAACTGACTGTCAACTCTCTTCTCGCTCACAGCTCTAGTGGACAGGGCTGAGCCCTCCCACTGACATCAGCCGGGGAGGAGAGGAAGAGAGGAGAGAAAGAGCCGACAGTCAGCTGAGCACCAGGGAGCCTCGCTCATATAGGTACAATCTGGCAGATTTTTTACATAACACAGGCACAGGGAAACATATTATTATGGTACAGAGGGAATTACAGGATTTAGTAGCAGATATGAGAGCAGCAGGAAGGGGGGAGGCTGGCACTGGTACAAGCAGACAGGCAGGTAGGGGAGGGGGGAGGAGGACAGAGGAGAAACAGACACAGGAGAGCAGGGCTGGAGCTGATGGAGGCACGTACGCTGACCACGGTGTCAGGGCTCAGCAGCCCTGATATATTGTGGTCAGCGTACAGGGAGGAGGGTATAGCCAGGCAGTATCAGCCAAGTTTTTTAGGTGATATGGGGGGCCAAATGACACAGTACAAAAACTGTGCTCTATAACATGCTTTAAGGGAACAGATCCTGTGCTTTTTTTTGTGGGTTAATAAATGTTGTAAAGATTACCAAGTGTTCCATACAGAGACTGTGTTACTGATCCATTAAGAGACAGAAGCCACTCCGAAGGGAGTATAAAGTGCATTTTTGTACAGGAATAGGACGTTTTGCCCTCCAAGTTTTGTTTCAAGTCAAGTTGTGAATTCCATATACCCCTAGAATAACCCAAATAAAACAACAGAAACAAGCCCATGGACTGGTTGCTAACTTTAGATGCAAGTTGGAAAATGTGTGTTGCCTAGCTGTGCAGACTACTGTATAGGGGGACCCAAAACAACAGCGGCTCATTAGGGGGCAATGCTACACATACTATTCAGATTAAGACCATTTAAGCATATTTTCTGTCTTCACAACAGCTATAGTGTTTTACTCGCATCTAACAGACACTAGTGAGGAAAAGCCGATCACCGGCTCTTCCTGTGTACACTGTGATCAGCCGTGATTAAACACGGCTGATCACGTTGTAAAGAGTCTCTGTCAGAGACTCTTTACCTAGATCGGTGTTGCGGGGTGTCAGACTGACACCCCGCAACAACGATCGCCGTGATACGCGCCCCGGAGGCGCGCAGCGGCTTGATATCTGCCAGACGTCATATGATGTCCAGTCAGGATATTGAAACCACTTTGCTGACGTCATTTTGTTAATGCAACAAATGTTAACCTGTATGCAGCAGGTGCAGGGGGCCTTAATATTTTGATCTACACTACTGACTATGTGATATATGTTTATTTTAAAACAGGCAGAGCTAAACCCCAAAAATATATGATAATTATTATTATAATAATAATAAACAGTTTATTTTCCAGCAGCTGCCTGTAACACAAAAAATTATGTGTAAAATGCAAAAAGGTTTTATAACAAGTAAATATATAAATTACATCAGAAATTAACTCATAAAATATTACATTATATTATTATAATAATTAATAAACAATTTGTTTTCCAGCAGCTGCCCTTAACACAAAAAATTATGTGTAAAATGCAAAAAAGTTTTATAACAAGGCAGCGCTAAACCACCAGAAGAAATGTAAATATAAATAACAACAAGTGAGTAAATCTATAAATGACATCAGAAATTAACTCATAAAATATTATATTATTATAATAATTAATAAACATTTTTTTCCAGCAGCTACTCTTAACACAAAAAATTCTGTGTGACATGCAAAAAAAGGTTTTATATTCATTTTGTTAAGCGTTGCGCAAACTGTTGGCACTATATAAATCCTGTATAATAATATAATAATAACAAGGCAGTACTAAAACACCAAAAGAAATGTAGATATAAATAACATCAAGTGAGTAAATCTATAAATGACATCAGAAATTAACTCATAAAATCTTGTCTTTTTTCAACCTGACCTACTAAAAAAAAAAATAAACATAGTTTTCATTTCACCATCCATAGAAAGTTCAATTAGAAAGTCCCATTGATGTGCTTTAAAAATAAATCAAACCACATGGTGCTCCACTCCAAAAAAGGAAATCTATCGTGCTCCAAACAGAAAAGTGAGACTCATCCTCAGCACACCCCTTAGGACAGCATAAACTCACCAGAATATAAATGTAATGGGATTAATCACATCAATTAAATTCCTCCACTTCTCTGGATCCACCAAGCTCCACAGACCATGGATATAATTTACTCAATTGCAGGTATTATTCCTCCAGCCCTCTGAACACACCCAATCTCCACTTATAGGATGAAGGGGAAACACAGAAAGGAATTCACTGCAAAAAATTCTAAAAATGTTTATTTAAAAAGGTAATACATATAAGTAACACAATCACACTGGTGACTTGACACCTTTGGCACACACATACACAGCTTAGTAATGTAGAGGAGCCAACCAGTGTTCCACAGTGCAAACACAAGTTCCAGGACACCAGGAATGATGTCAAAGCCATTTGGATCCACCCCAATGCTCCTCACCCAGTTGGTTTCCTCAGCCTTTAGATAAATAGAAATAGATAGAAGGAAGATTTTGAACTTTCAATCACAACACACATCCAGAGTGTAAAACATTAGTTTCTTCATTAATTGCTCATCTAAAAATATTCATAATATGCTTCAGTGTGTGAGCTGCACTTCACGCACTTTGCAAACACGCGTGAAAAAGCATATTGGGGATATCAGACAAGGTTTTTCAGGGCACGGTGTGTATAAGAAACACGAGGGCACTACCATTTTTATGGGCATTGACAAGTTTACATCCAATTGGGGGGGGGGAGCCATATTAGAAGAGAGATATCCAAATTGGAGATTCATTGGTTATTTAATCTTTACCCCATTCAGTATAAGCATTGAGTGTGATGTTATTAGCTTTATTAATAATAGTTGGGAATGTTTCTCTGGAATGTTTGTTATTTGTGTGGTGTGTGAAATGTATTTCTGTTGGATTTTAGTTTATTCTTTGATATGTTGTACACATTTATTGTCAATTATTTATTACGAGAAAGTTCCCGCTCCACCTATAATAACCTTTTTTGGTAAACATTATATTTAACAATGAATTGTGCCATTTATTGTTCTTTTTAGTGGGATCGTTGCGTTAACTTTTAATTTTTAATTTGTTTTCTTGGCCCTTATTATAGAATAACACACATTTTACTTTTACTCACAAGATGGTACTGTTGAGCATTCCCAGATATTGTTTCTACTTGATAGCATAGAGTGTAGGGGGAATTCTTCTTCTGGGTGTCCTATATTTATTTGTTGACCTTCACTAAGCCATGCCCCGACTATGTCATTATGTGATGAAATGCATAGGGTGGAGCCTGGCGTGACATGGGAAATCATCATGCATAGCAGCCATGGCTTAATTACCGGAGCTTGCTTTCATCTTACTATTTGTTTAAAATGGTACTTTTTACATATTGTGTGAGTGTGCATTTAAAAGTTTTTATTAAAGGAGTTTATTGCAACTTCTACACTATGCGGCTTTACTCTCTTCTCTATTTTTGTTGAGTTTGGTATTTATATAGAGAGAAGTGATATTTGCCTTGGCTGCTTGGGTCTGTTCCCACAAGCGCTATTGACCACTCAATTTTAGAGGGTCTCTCTGGTCTGGTAAGTAGTTTATGTTGCTTGTTTTGTTCTAAGTGAAGATGTTTAAAGCCCAGTAAAGATGTATCTTGCACTGAAGAATTGTGGTTAATGGCACCTGATTTTTAGTGTTCACGTATCAACTCCAGCACTGATCCATCCTAGAGCACACTGTGACTGTTTACAGACTGATATGCGTGCATTTCATTTGCACTTGTCATTTATGGTGTTATAATCACAGACATTATTTATGTACTGTATATTTTGGTACAAATCATCTATTTATTTTTTTCATTTATTTGCATATATTCTTTTATATGAATTCTCACTTGCATTTTGACTTGTATTATTTAACATTCAATTATTAGTGCTGCACATTTTCTGTTTACTATATATTGGAATTTGCTTAACAAATTGTTGTGCTGGCAGATTTTATTAGATGTGGGTAGACCAAGCTATTTTATGTGCTTTCAATATGTTTTTTTTAAAAAAAGAAAAACTTCCAGCTTAATAAACTGAATTGCTACATTATATGTTTGAGAACTTAGCAAATGATTTAAAAGAAATTTTATTGTGGAAACTTTTTTTGTTTAAGGAATTACAATGCAATATGTTTAATAACATGCTGTATATTAAACAGGAATGAAACAAAAGCTTTGTGTATAAGTTTGAAGTGGGTTTCCCTCCAATTTTTGTTTATTATAAGATGACAAGTCTTGAGATATCCTTTTAAGATCTTTTCTCTGATGTTTTCATCTTCAAAATCTTTTTGCCAGCTTTTTAAGATAGAATGTCCTTGAGTTTTTGAAAAATGGAAGTTTAGAGGAGCATATAGTTTCGATATAGAGTATGCTGAATGCTCAGTGGCTTGGTCGATAATTGGATGCTGAAAGGGATTTCTCTTTTGGTTGAAGCATCGTTTGAAGAATGATACTAGTTGTCTGAAGATGGGTCCATGATGAGATAGCAAATCGTACTCTGTTGATATTTCACTGAAGTATTTGGATTGAGTTGAGTTAGGTTTAAAAAGTTCTGATGCTTTTGTAGGGCCTTTAGAGTTCCAGGTTTCATAGTCCTTTTCACTTATATTTATAAAGAATTTGAAATTATTGTACAATGTTAGCTGGTTGGAAATTGAAGCAGAGAGGCCTAATGATCTCCTTACTGAGCACCAAGGCCATGAATGTGTCTCTAATCAGTATACTTTGTTGTAAATCTGAGGGCAGGTTGTTGAATTTGCTATGAAGTAGAATCAGTAGGTTATAGGGTTGAACATATTCCAATTCCAGTATATAATTTGTACAGAGTTCCGGAAATTACTGCGCTAAACCATGTGAGTAAAGCTGCTAACACTAAAACAAACAAAGTCCAAAATATATGTTAAAACAAAGTGTAGCGCTAAAATTTCTCATATTACAATGTGACAGTAATACATTGAAAGTATTGAATGAAAACAATGAAAGTATTAAGTGAAAGGCCAAGTAGGAACACCAATATAGTGAGCTTCCTTAGGTGAGTGTATAGCTGACTCACAATCCTTTGTAGGGATAATACTGATATGGTGAGATGAAATAAGACTGACCGTGGAGCTGTCAAAGTGGAATATTCTTCTATCAAAGAGATATAAATATAAATATATACTCTTACTAGATATGGTGGACCCAATTGCCAGCAGCAGTGGGTCAATTGGGCTCGTATTAACCGAAAGCCTGGGAATCAGATGCTGTACCAACCATGATAAGACTGGAACCCAGAGGAGAATCAATCCAAACACGGTAGACCCACTTATCAGCAAGGATAGATCAAAGTAATACGTGGTGGCCGGAAGCCTAGGACTCTGATGATTCGCCAAGCTGAATGGAACTGGTGCCCAATAAAGGAGCCGTCTGAAGACTAGTCCATGGGAGCTTTGAATTTTCAGCTCTTTTGAAATTAAAAAAAAAATGCTTTTTGGATGCTGATGGATGTTAGAGATCTTGTGCTCCTCCACCTTCCATTTGAGGGTGCCCCACAGATGCTCAATAGGGTTTGGGTCTGGAGACATGTTTGGCCAGTCCATCACCTTTACCCTCAGCTTCTTTAGCAAGGCAGTGGTTGTCTTGGAGGTGTGTTTGGGGTTGTTAACATGTTGGAATACTGCCCAGTCTGCGAAGGGAGGGATCATTCTCTGCTTCAGTATGTCACAGTACATGTTGGCATTTATGGTTCCCTCAATGAACTGTAGCTCCCTAGTGCTGGCCGCACTCATGCAGCCCCAGACCATGACACTCCCACCACCATGCTTGACTGTAGGCATAATGCACTTGTCTTTGTACTCCTCACTAGACATGTGCACACTGAAATATATCGTTTCGGAATTTTGTTTTCGTCCGAAAAATACATTTATTTAGTTACTCCCGAAATTTGTTTTTAATTATTTCGTTTTGTTAAAAAAAACAATCATCCGAAAATCCAAAATTAGGGTCGAACCTGTCATTGAAGGCTTATGGTGTCTGTGGAATGTTCTAAGAAGATTTGACGGAGCAGGTAAACTGTACTGTCGAATGTTACGCCTACAAGCTATAGTAGAATTCTAAAGTTGTATGACACTAGTAATAATTATATTTATTAATTATTATTACTAGTCAACCAACATTGGAATTCTTCTATAGCCTATGGGCGGAGCATCTGACCATAAATGTCCCCTCGCAGTGACTGCTTTGTTGAATCTTCATGTCGAATCTTTTCTCTCTATGTCGAATAATCTTGGACTAATAGAGTTAGGTTAGGCACATTCGACCTTTTTTTCTATTGTCTCTTTAATGTCGAATCTTTTCTCTCTATGTCGAATCTTTTCTCTCTATGTAGAATAATCTTAGACTAATAGAGCTAAGGTTAGGCACATTCGACCAAAGGTTCGATGGACACAGATCGCTACTGTCAGCGTCATGTCGAATCTCCTATCTATATTGAACTGTTGTCGCAACAAAAACGAAAATAAAGCATTTGTTTATGACGGATCTTTCGGTTTTCGGATTCTGCACGTTCGTTATCGTTTATTAAAACAATAAAGAAAATACCCGAAATTCAGACGAAAATGCATTCAGACGAAAACGAATGCACATGTCTACTCCTCACCTGGTTGTTGTCACACATGCTTGACACCATCTGAACCAAATAAGTTTATCTTGGTCTCATCAGACCACAGGACATGGTTCCAGTAATCCATGTCCTTAGTCTGCCTGTCTGTTTGCAGGCTTTCTTTAGCATCATCTTTTAGAAGAGATGTCCTTCTGGGATGACAGCCATGCAGACCAATTTGGTCGACCATGGCAAGGTCTGTTCTGAGTGGAACCTGTCCTGTTAAATGGCTGTATGATCTTGGCCACTGTGCTCGGTTTCAGGATCTTGGCAATCTTCTTATAGCGTAGGCCATCTTTATGCAGAGCAACAATTCTTTTTTTCAGCTCCTCAGAGAGCTATTTGCCATGAGGTGCCATGTTGAAATTCCAGTGACCAGTATGAGAGTGTGAGAGTGATAACCCCAAATTTAACACACCTGCTCCCCATTAACACCTGAGACCTTGTAACACTAACGAGTCACATGACACTGGGAAGGAAAAATGGCTAATTGGGTCCAATTTGGACATTTTTACTTAGGGGTGTACTCACTTTTGTTGCCAGCGGTTTAGACATTAATGGCTGTGTGTTGAGTTATTTTGAGGGGACAGCAAATTAACACTGTCATACAAGCTGTATACTCACTACTTTACATTGTAGCAAAGTGTCATTTCTTCAGTGTTGTCACCTGAAAAGGTATAATAAATTATTTACAAAAATGTGAGGGGTGTACTCACTTTTGTGAGATACTGTATATCTGGGTGAGATTTTGCTACTTGCTCGTGGTGCAAGTCCTTCCGTCCTTCTCTCTTACTTCGTTTCTGGGAATGCCCAGAGATATCAACATTCTGAGACCGAATCCTCAATTATATCTTTGGCATCACTTCAACACAGATAGTTAAACATCCGATGTTATGTCTTTTGGTCACGATGACATTCCGTAATATGCTAATCCCAGTCACAAACCCAAAATATCGGCCTAGACATGGCTATGTCTGCTGACAGCACGTAAAGCCATCCTAAAATCCTGGATGGTCTTTACACCACCATCACTCTCAATAGTGAAAAAAGATCAGAAAATGCTTCTATATTTTGATAAATTAGACATATCAAACCACTCTTTCAACTCAACAAACCACTTTTTTAAAAGAATGCAAACAGTCATGGACTAATTATCTGACTAATACAGCAATAACAAAAATTCTGACAATGTTTAAAAACTCTGAGTGGTATAATAAAGCCTTTCTCTCTAATTCACTGGGCAGGTTGGAACTGAGATAAGTGCTCTACAACATGGCCTTAGCCCTCTGCAAATCCCTTTGGAAATGATCCCATTGCTCCACATAGCCTCTGGACTAAAATTATACTTTCTTGCACATAGGTACAACAATTTCAGTCATTACTATTCCTTCCCTTTTTATTTTTATATATTTATCTTTTTGTTGTTTATTCTTTGTTTTTATATTTTTGTTCTTATTTTATTCCTATTTTATGTTATTGTATTATACATTTTCATACTCTAAAATGCTCAAAATTTCTCAGTAAGAATGAGTTTTTGACAAGAAATCTAGAATTTTTAAAATGCTAAACTGTAAAATGGTCCAACTGTTCATCCATGCTTAACAATTACTATTACGTTAAGAGTACAAATTATTATCAGATGAACCGCACATACTGTACTTACAATTCTTCCAATAAAAGCGTTATTTGGCACATGCTATATGATATCCTCTTGTTTGTACAAATCATCCAGAAAACAATAACAATTATGGAAAAAAAATAACATACTGTAGGTACTGTAATTGCCCTTTGATTAATGTTTATTTAAAGGTGAAGAATCTTTCAACATTTTCTTAACCCTCTTCTCCTCCATGATCTGCTGTATACTTACATTGTTCTGGCATTGAGTCCACCAGTGTTTTTCTGTACATTTTACCTGTGGCTAACACATCTACTTCCTGCTGTCTGTGTACAGTAGAATCCCATAGACTTCTATGAGGTCAGGAGACTGATCTGTCTCCCAACCCCATAGAAATGTATGAGGTTCTACTGTAGATGTCTAGGAAGTGGGACCTGGACCCAGCGTTTAGTGACTGTTGATCTTTCCTAACCTCCAGTAATCATCTCCTTGCACCAAGAGTTTCCCATTGCGAGCATATGGCTCTTCCCAAAATCTATACAAGACCCTTATCTGAGTTTATAGCCTGATTGGCCAGGAAAGCCTACCAAGCCATATGACCTCAACATGTGGAAATACCTTGCTAGGGGGGACCCCCCTGGCAAAGCACCTTGTTCCCATGTTGATGAGGACAAGGGCCTCTTCCCCAAAATCCTTGCCTAGTGGTTGTGGAATCTGAGGGCAGGGACCTCTTAGAATGTGGAAGCTTCCTTTAAAAGTAAGGGAGTGTTTAGATATCTTCTCCTCCATTGCTTAAATTGCAGCAGCAGGGACTGGAAATGTCATTCAGGTGGAGTCATATGACTAGTTCAGCCATAGCAGTTGGCTTTTCGGTGGTTGTCAGGCATAATTACTTGCATGGATCTATACCTTTGGACTATGTAATTGATGGTGGAAAAAAAAGCTTGTGTTTATTTACCTTTGCCTTTTTTTTGTGAATGAGTAGGGGTACAATATACCCCTTACTCATGCACGCAGAGGGACCCAGTATTTGGTAAAGCTACTGCTATTATCATGTACCTGTATGCGGAGCCTGAGATGATGAGTGTAGGCTCTTGCACAGGTCCCGGTTGAGACAGCGTCTGCAAGAACCTGAGAAAGGCATGATTGCCAGGGTGCTGACACTGTGGACTGAAACTTAAAAGCATAGAAAGCACACTGGGCTAAAAAAAATGCCAGTTCCCTTGGCAACAAAAACGTTCATATAGAGTATTTTTGTATACATGTTTAGGTGCATTTAGGAGTGTTTTGCGCTTTTTTCTGCCAGAAAGCTCTACACAAAAACGCAAACCAGAAGGTTTTTTTCCTGTCTCTAAGCACTGAGTTTAAACTATGCCTTTAAACATTCTAATGTGCATGGACACATAGGATAACATTGAGCTGCTTCTACAGGCAAAACACAAAACTGCTGTAGAAGCAGTGACTTTTAAGCCAGTGTGCATGGACTTTACCCTCATTCTTATCAAAGACTTGGCCATCTGAAAGATCATTTCCCACAGCTTCCAAGTCTGCAATAAAATATAGTGCACATATGTACAGCACATTTTCATTGTTGAGTGTTTTGCAGCTTCGAGCTGTGCTTTACAAAACGTTTAGGTGTAAATGAGGTCTAAGTTTGTATATGTAATCTCCTAAACCGGTGCAAAACTAAGTACTGAACATTGGATTGCTGTGCACCCAAAGCAGCACTATAGTTGATCCAATAGTCCATACAGGTTACAGGGTTGGCTTTCAAGTTGCAGTGAAGTATCACATTGCCAAATGATGCACCAACCAGTCGATAAATATATCATGGTGATTTTATATTTTGTAAAATAAATGGCCTTTGAGGGGACATGGCTTGGTGGTGTCTTTGGTTTGTTTGGTATGAGTTGAGTATATGCAGAATATTTAGTGCTTGGGTGCTATACAGAAGCTGAATATCATAGTCTATTAACATTGGTTCCTTTTAGGTATTGTATGTAAAGTCATTAGACACTTTGAATAGGTAAAGGGTTTGCAGGCCTTAAGCTTGGTATTTGGTGAAGTATTTTCATTATGATTATGTGAACAGTTGCTAAAAACTGAATTTCCTGTGTATAATATTAAGTTTTGTGTGTGGTCATATTTATAATAGGAAGGAAAAGACAGGAAAACAATAAGGCATGTCAAAATCTTGATGTACGTGGAAAAACTACTTGTGATGTTGCTTTGTAATATATAAAGCAAAGTCAGCAGTTTTTGCAGGCTACTTGTAATGTTTCCTTGAAATTCCATCCACTGACAGCTGTGTAAGGGTTTATCTTGCTGGTGCTTTGAGTGACTAAATTTACAGTGACGCATTTATACCTTTGGGATTAAACTAAAACTATAGGAATAGAATAATGATAGAAATGACTAAGTCTAAGTGCAAATTCATAATGTGAAATGTCAAGAGGCTTAACTCTCCAGTTAAAAGGAGGCAATTATTTCACAACTTCAACAATCTTCAAATAGATGTGTACGTTTCGTCGCAGATTCATTTTCCGAAATCCAGAAAATTTAATCTTAAAAGTAAACACTTGGTGATTCCGATTTTCGCGTCTGTTGATATAAAAAGAATGGTGTTGCAATTCTAATTTCTAAACCCTTCCAAGTAGAAAAGAAAAAAAGAAAGCAAAATTACTTTAAGCATGTGGAGTTCATCTCAAGATTTTAATGTAGATCTAATTTAATATATAGTGTAGCCTGTGTATTCTCATAAAAAGAAGTAGCTTGCTGTTATTAATGTGTGATAAAAGCTGTACAATTTTTAGAACAAATATAATAGAGAACAAGATGTGAACAGACACAAAAACCCTAACACATTGCATGGCATTCCATTTATTACATTAAAAGTATGTCATTAAGTAATGTATGCAGGGCCGACATTATCTTTCTTATATATAGGAATTCTTCTTTATAACCTACAGTGTTTATACAAACTGTGCAATAAGTGAAAGCTGTCAAGACTCCTACCAATGGCTTAGAGCTTCCCTGAGGAATGACTTAAGAGTGCTTGCTGTAAAGCAAGAACTTGCTCATGTAGCATCCCAGCCACAGGTTAAAGAGAACCTGATATACTAGGTATTTTTAGTGCTTAGTGAAGAAGTTGCAAGCCCTATCCTCTGGATTCAATACTTAGTGACTCACTGACCAAAAATATGTACACAGCTCGTAATTAACTAATAGGATTATGTGAGGCTCAGAAAATGATCTGCATGTGTGCAAAAGGTCAGAACATTCCATATATGTACTTTAACATTTTGGAGCTTTATAACCAAATGATTATGGGTGTCAGGGTACCATTGGCGCCGGACCTGGGTGTCGGCATGCGCCTATGCGCCGGCGCGCTCCGTTGCGCACTTTTCAGCAAGTCTCTGTTGTTCCCGGGCGCAGCGCGGCGCTAGGGCGTGCGCGGGTATGCGGCGCTTGTGCGCACGCGCGTGTGCACGTGCGCACGTACGGGCGTGCGCGCGTTCGCGACAGCGCCGGTTTGCTACTCATCTGACCCGGCTTGTCTGACCATCCGTCTTGCTCCAATCCGACCCGGCCTGTCTGACTACTCTTCTATTGCCTGCCTGATTCCGTTGCCGATCTCTGCCTGCCTACCGACTCTGCCTCTGCCTGCTGTTTTGTCTGTCTCATATCCCTGCTGACCCGGACCGTCTGACCCTGCTTGTGCCTGCTGTTGTCCTTGCTGTTGCACCTTCAGCTTCAGCTCCAGTGATCTCTGCATCTCCAAGTGTTCCAGCTTGCTGCCTCCAGTCTCACCTGATCTGCAGTCCAGCCATCCCTGTGGGATCTCTCATCATAGACTCTGCTCTTCAGGCACTCCTACCCCACTGTGCTCAGGAGACCACTGTCCCCAATCCAGTGGCTCCTGAACCAGCGTTGTATGAGAGGTCTTCTCCTACAAGTCAGGCTCTACTACCAGGTACCTAACAGTGGGCAAATTGATACAGTTGGATGAGAGATACAGACACGCATGTGTGTGTAAATATATATATATATATATATATATATATATATATATATATATATATATATATATATTATCAAGCTACAGAATTCAATATCTCAGGGGGGGGGGGGGATTCCTTCATCCACTTTGTTTGTGTGGCTGGAGGAATCCAGTATTTATTTATTTTTTGTCCAACCCACTGCCTGAACAAAAAAAAAGAAATAACCCACCTATAATCAGCTTTAGAGCACTCTGATGAGAGTCAGTTGTTTCCCAGGATTTACAATGTGCCCTGAATAATTCACACAAGTTAAACCCCACCTTAGTTCCTCTTATCACAGCTAGTGAAGTCAGAACATCCAACCTCCATACTTTTTTCAGATTTCACTTAAAACTAAAGCTGAAGAAATGGCCTCTAATGAGATCTTTGAATTGAAACATATAGGGATACCTTAGGATAACAATTGAAGAGCAGTCAGAGACAACTCCCCCCATATGTCCCCATATAATTTAGGTAATGTGAAACAAACACATATTACACTGATACTTGGTACCCCTTGTTGTCCCTGAGTGTTAGCCTTCACTGGTAAGCGACAGTGTTATTGTGCTCCCACCCCACCCCACCCCACCCCCACCCACATCTTTGTTGGTTGTATTGTTTATTATAATTTTGTATCCTTATTTGTTTGCTATCATGTTACTATGTTCTTGTTACAGACATTATTTAATATCATTCCTGAAGAAGCGGTGATATTTGCAAAACATGTAGAGGATTTTTCTCACTGAGGATTAACCATCCATCCACCTTCAGTCTTGGAGGGTACCAAGCATCAGTGTAATATGTGTTTGTTTCACAATACCCAGTATGGGTACCCAGTATGGGCATCGGTCTCATCCCCAATATGGGGATGAGATCGATGTTTTTAAATTTGTATTTGGATACCTGTCTTTTATATACTTTGTTTCAATAAAAATGTATGTGTGCCTTTAATTTGTAATCATTGGGTACTGAGATAGTCCATTACCTAAATTATATGGGGACATTTGTGGGAATTGTCTCCGGCTGCTCTTTAGTTGAAACACTAAATCTGGAAGATGTGAATGTTCCCAGTTTCATTGAGCAATCAAATTGGGTAAGTGCCAAATGTTCCTGGTTTCATCAGGCATTCAGATGTTTTATTAATTTATTGCAGGTCTTGCTGCCCCAGAAAATGCAAAGTCTTCTGAACAATTCATGCCGTTTATTCATATTATCTTGGCCTTTCAAGTCAAGTTTTATTAAACTTCAAGAAATGTATTTTACAATCCAGTTCCGTAAATATGCTGTAATGTGAATGATTTGCTTTACAATCATCCACAAGAGAATTGGGATTAATAAGCTTGGATTTACATACTCAGTGAACCAATGTTTCTGGAAATTATTGTTAAATGCTGTAAACTATATTGTACAGTATTTTTATTTTCTAAGACTGGCTATTTAGAAACTTGAAACTAGTCATAAAATGAGAGTTTTTGTAAGAGTAGTAAATTGCCTGTTCTACAGATCAGATAGAGCCTCACTAAGTGAGATCTAGAGGCACCTGTAATTGTTATTATGCCCGTGGATGTTTACAATTGCCTCATAATAACATATAAATCATCGGCAGCGTTAGTGCTAGTCAAAGGTTTCTCGTCTCTGGATTTCATCCAGTCAATATAAAAAGGACTTTGACTTCAGTCAGATACCACATGATACTGCTTCTGAAAAACCATTGTCAGTACCGTTTGATGTCTCCGGCATCCGGCTCTATGCTTTGGTCTTCTCATCTAAGCTATACAAATGTACATGTATGCTGTCCGCCATGAATGTAACAAGGCTGCAATCTAATGAAATGTAAGATATGACCGAAACACATGGGTTTATTAAATTCTTAAATAATTCATGTTGGTTTATTTTGAACTTCTTAAACCTAGGGCACCAGCATGCATTCATTTTACTCTTTTATTCTCAGACATTCAGATTTGCCCTACAGAGAATGGGCAAAGTAAAAGTAGACTACACTCTAACTCCATACATACAGTTTTTCTGCCATCATTCTTCATCATTCTAATGCCGCGTACACACGAGCGGACTTTACGGCGGACTTGGTCCGGCGTACTGGATTTCGTCAGACAATTCGATCGTGTGTGGGCTCCAGCGGACTTTGTTTGCTCAAAAGTTGGACGGACTTAGATTTGAAACATGTTTTAAATTTATCCGACGGACTCTTCTTTCTAGCGGACAAACCGATCGTCTGTGTGCTAGTCCGACAAACTCAAACTGACGCATGCTCTGAAGCAATTACAAGACGGAAGCGCTCGGTCTGGTAAAACTACCCTTCGTCTTGAAGCTAGCACATTCCTCTTCTGTGGTCTTTTAATACAGCCTCTTTTTAGGATTGATAATGCGAGAGGAATGAAGTTGTTTTTCTGCTTTATATTCACACAGAGTTCTCACAAACTACTTTCTTCATGATTTATCCTCCTGCCATGACTAATATAATATTTTGAAAAAGCCAGATCTCCATAAATTATAAAAATTAAAATCGAATTTGGACTCATTTTTTTTTTTTATTTCAACACTTATCTATTTTACAATGTGTGTTAATTGATAACCACATTTTTTGTGTGTATTTTCAAGTTACCACAATAACATTCATATTTTGTGTTGTTTTAATGAACCTTAATGAGGTTGGTGTCCCTTGTTCATTAGACATAAGGGGGTGTATTTAACAAAGGCAAAATCATTTTTCACTACAAGTGCTAATTCTACATTGAATTCCACAGAAAGAGCATTTTGAAGTGCCTTCGCTGTGGATCCGAGGGGCACATGCAAGGAAGCCCAAAAAAATGAAAATAATTTTTATTTAACATGATTTTATGAATAAATCAGCAGAGCTTCCCCTAATTTCAGCTCTTCCCCTCAGATTTACAGCGACTGCACTTCCAACAAGTGCACTTGCTGTGCAATTTCTCAAGTGAACTTTTCACTAGTACTTTTCACTTGATATTCTAAATGATTTAGCCTTTTGTCAAAAACACACATAGGGGTTGATTTACTAAAGGGAAAAAGACTGTGCACTTTGTAAAGTGCAGTTGCTCCAAAGCTTTTGTAAATGTGCCTAAGCTCTGCTGACTTCCATCATCCAATCATGTGCGAGCAAAAATGCTTTTTTTAAATTCTTCCTTGCACAGGATTGGGTACTCTTTGCAAAGTCAAGCTTTTAACTAATTTATGATGCTCTGGAGCAATTGCACTTGCAGAGGGCAATTGCCCTCTGCAAAGTGCACAGACTATTTGCTTTTCTCAAATCAACCCCATAGTCTTTTGGACCTGTACCTGCCTACTCCCAAAGAAAATGGCATTTTTTTAATCAAATCAAAGGTAACCAAAAAGTTATTTTTTTTTTTTCTAAAAAAAATTAGGAAGGCAACACTGGAGACACTTTTAGAATCTGGGAAGCCTTTCGTCCCCCAGGACACACATCAAGTTTGAGGACAAGAAAATTGGTATCTTGCGACTATAGGGAGCACAGTCAGACCAGACAGAAGCCAGGCAATCACTTTCGACTCTTCCGTGGAGCCTTCCCTCCACGCTTCTCTGCAGCCTTCCTTGGAGGTTGTGCCTCTGGTGGTGTACTTGGGGCAGGAGGAGGAGGAGGAGTGGCTTCATCTGCCAGATATGTGGTAGCAGTAAGCTCCCCTCTCAAGCCCTTCTCAAATGCCTTAAAAATTAGACCCTCACAGAGGAGTCGTTGGCCCTTTTCCAACTCCAGCAATCTGCTGGCTATATAGGTGCCATACGCCTCCTCTGCATTGGGTGGTTTTCTCAGGATGAGGCTTGCTTCCCGTATGAGGGCTAGGGATTCCTCCTCAGTTGGTGTCATTCTCCTGGGCCTTTTGTGGAGAATGCGGAGGGGAGGCACCTGACACTCTGTGCGGCTTCGACTTGGCCCAGCCACAGCCTCCTCCTCTCTCCCACTGGGCAAGGCCTCCTCCTCTCTCCCACTGGGCAAGGCCTCCTCCTGGCTGAGGTCATCCTGTGTAAAAAAAAGGGACATATAGTTGTAATTTTGTGTTAGGCAATCACACACAATTTTCAGCTCATGACTTTCAAATATAATTACACAAAATAGTAAAGGCTATCTATTTGACACCACCATTATTTCAGATGATCAACAAGATCTGAAGTTAAGTATATTTTTGGCCACTACTGTCTAGTGATATGTCTACATATTAATCTTTGTGCAGAAGTCATTTTTTATGAAGCACTTTCAAAATTAACACGTTAACATCATTAATAACATTTACACAATCCCAAATTTTAAAAAAAAAGGATACCTGGCTGAAGCTGGGCGCATCTACTTCATCAATGCTGAAAAGGCCCAGTTCATCCTGGGACTCCTCAGCTGGGGTGGAGGTGGATGGAAGGCTGGAGGGAAGGGTGGGGGGAAGGGTGGAAAGTGATTGCCTGGCTTCTGTCTGGTCTTCCAGGAATCGCATTGTGTTGTAGTACCACAACTTGGGTACATATACTTGGTCAGCTGCTGCACCGGATCTGAGCGACTCCTGGATTTTTTTGTGTTCCCGCTTATACATGTTTCGCAAGATACCAATCTTCTTGTCCACAAACTTGAGGTCTGCCTGGGGGAGTCGAGTCTTCACAAACTCTAAAAGTGTGCCCAGTGTTGCCTTCCTAACATCCCTATTATAATATAGGGGGTGTTTGACCTCCCACAGGTTTTTCTTGTCCTCATAGAGCTCAATAAATTGGCACAAAAATTCTTCCTCTTTAAAGGGATTCATTTTTTCTGCAAGACAAGACAGAAGATCCAAACTTAAATGTCAGTCCCAAATCACAGGATTAGTTTGGGTTGTCATCTAGGGGACACATACATACATACATACATACACACACACACACACACACTTTAATCTTACCTTCGTTTCTGACGCTCGCTACTTCCGCACGGACATACGTAGGCCATCGTAATAGCTTTATATACACTGCGTATGTGTCATGCTCCCCCTGCGTCGCCCGCCCCTGACGTTCGTAAGTATGATTTGGCCCCGCCCCTTCACTCTTCGTTGCACAGTGGGAATAGATAGCAAAAGATGGCGGAGAGAATCAGTGGAAGTAGCGCGGAGGAAAGCCCGGAGCCCCAAACATCCACATCCCGGAGGAGATATAAGGCCACCAACATGGCTTTTGAAGAGATGGTGGAGATGGTGTCCATATTGAGAAGGGAGGACTATGATGGCAAAAAAGGACCGTACACACGACCGAATATGAGGAAGGACAAAATAATGTCCTCAGTTGTCACCGCTCTTGAAGAAAAATTTAGTACAAAGCGTTCTAAAGAACAATTGAGGAAGCGGTGGTCTGACATCAAAAGTCGGGAGCCAGAACAATATTGGCGAATAAAGAAGCTGCTTAAAAAAAGTAAGTACTTGTTGTGTTTTACTATTGAGATACTTAACTTGCATGCTGATCCTTATTTTTGACTTTATTCAGCATCGTTCGTAAAGACCGTTCTTTATAATATATATGATACTTTAGAAAATGACGTTATTTTTACGCCAAATAAGATGGGACAGGGTTGGACATACATTTATGTCTTGATAATTTGTCAAATTCCCACAATTTGTTGATGTGGTGTAGATGTGTTTGAAAATATAATGCTTCTTCAAAAATGATTCAGTGTAATGTAGGGACAGGACACAGCAGCAGTTTCCACATCTGGACTCACGAGCACTATAGTGTACTATGTGACCATAAATACATTTTAGAGGGGTTATACACATAGGAGATCATTGAGGTGTCTGCATCTGTGAAACTTGCCCGAAAATGTGCATTGTTTATAATTGTTGTTCAGAGGGAATGTTCATCCTGTCTTCAAAATTTATTATGATGAAAAATTGGCCACAACTCATAACCAACGTTTAAGTTTCTTTATTAAAAGCTAAAATATCACTGTGTTTTAACTATACCTTTTGTTCAATTCTCATAGGGGAGAAAAGACTCAGACAACAGTCCAAGGATCTCAGGACCCCCCCAAGTCACCAGCCTGAGACAGAAGATACCCCAAGCCCCAGCCCAAGACCACGCCCCCCCGACGACCTTGAGGAAGGAGATGTGGTGGAAGTGTGCGAGGTTTCAAGCCCACCAAGTGAGTGACTGACACCCCAGCTTGAGTTACTGTATTTTGGCGTGCATATTGTAAACCTTGTTTTTATTCACTCATTTTAGGTGAGTTTCTGGTTGTGGAAGGCCAAGCGGCAGAGCCCTTCACCACAGACAGTGCGCAAAGACTGATTGGCCAGATAATGCTGTGGAATGGCCACATCGATAAAATGCGTGACCAAATTCACAGCATGCAACTTCGCCTGGACTCCATGCAACAGGAAATGAAGAACATGATTGATGTTTTGGGCCGAATATAATCACGTTTGGCCTAAAAACATCAATCATGTTCTTCATTTCCTTGGGAAGTTTGTTTTTTGCCAAAATTGTTTATTTAATTTTTGGGGTTTACCCAAATTTACATTCTGATGCACACGGTGTGTCATCATGTGCTATCTTCCATCATGGGTTATCAATGTACTTGTTTTGTGTTTGCAACCCCTTCATCCTGAAAATTCTTTGGTGGTGAGAGGAATCAAAAAAAGGGATTGCACACACAAAACACGTACATTGCTCACCCATGATAGGAGATAGCACATGTTGACTTGACCCTTTTGTAAAGCTCAATTTTGAGCATATTCAAAATGAACGATTTCCAAGGGTGACATCACATGCACCGTTCTCTAAATGTTGAACTTTGTAAGTTCTTTATTTTTTTTGTTGGTTTATAAAAGCACTGTTGTGTATGTCAATCTTTTTATAGAAAGGTCTATATATTTGAGAAAATATGCCTTGAATAATTTTGTAAACAAACAATTTTTTACACAACGTAAAAAATTTTAAACAAAAAAATAAAAAAATAAAAAAATACATTTTATCAAAAATGCACCTTTCAATGTGCACAAAGTAAAATTTTTTTTGGAAAACAATGTGTGTGGCTGATTATTGAAGTCAAATTTTTTGTTTTGTTTTTGTGGGCCTGATTAACTAAAGCTAAATGCACTTGACACTACTACAAGTGCACTAGGAGACAGACATAACTAAATGTAAACAAAAATAAAAACAAGATATTTTTTGAAAATATTATTTTTTTTATTTTTGAAAGAAAATTACAGCTGTTGCTGAATAGCAATGGCCCCCCGACCATTAAAATAATTGACATAACGGTCACGCACTTGACGTGCGGTTCGGGGGGCCAAGCCTATACGGCCAATTTCTAGGCCTGTCAAAGTGGTATCCTGTTCCAGTCTGGCCTCAGGCCCAACAGAGGATATATATGTTGCTGAATGTCTCCTTAAAAAGTTATGCAAGATGCAGCAAGCAAGGATGACGTAGTTTAGTTTATAGTCCGCCAAATGAATTGAAGAAAGGAATAAACGGAACCGGCTGGCCAGAATCCCAAAGGCATTCTCCACAACTCTTCTTGCTCTGGCCAGCCGATAATTAAATATCCTCCTCTCAGGGGTGAGTGTCCTTTGGGGGAACGGCCTCATCAAGTTCTCACCGAGAGCAAATGCTTCATCAGCAATAAAAACTGAGGGGAGTCCATCCACATTCTCGTCATCAGGTGGCAATTCCAGGCCACCGGTCTGGAGACGATGGCACAGCTCGGTCTGTGCAAAGACTCCTCCATCAGACATCCGGCCGTTCTTCCCCACATCCACAAACAGAAAGTCCAAATGTGCCGAGACCACCGCCATCAAAACTACACTATGGAACCCCTTGTAGTTATAGAAATAAGACCCCGAATGCGGTGGTGGCACAATCCGGACATGCTTCCCGTCAATCGCCCCGACACAGTTGGGAAAGTCCCAATGGTCAGCGAACTGGGAGGCCACAGTCTGCCATTCCTGTGTACTTGAAGGAAACTGTGGAGTGAAAAAAAAATAAGATAAGGACTTTAAAACATAAATTGTATATCAGATTACACCAAAACATTAGTGAACAACAGCAGTCAAATATTATTAATATGTGTGTTTGTAATTGAAATGTTAAAAAACATAAGGCACACTTATAAGATTAATCACCCCCTCTGATGGCCCATTGATACATTTGAATGTGGGGGGAGGGGTTCTAATTAGGGCCCAAAACACACCTGACTGGTTGAAACATGTGTGGGGTGGGGGAGGGGTTCTAATTAGGGCCCAAAACACACCTGACTGGTTGAAACATTTGTGGGGTGGGGGAGGGGTTCTAATGAGGTTAACAAACACACCTGACTGGTTGAAACATTTGTGGGGTGGGGAAGGGGTTCTAATGAGGTTAACAAACACACCTGACTGAAACATTTGTGGGGTGGGGGAGGGGTTCTAATGAGGTTAATAAACACACCTGACTGGTTGAAACATTTGTGGGGTGGGGGAGGGGTTCTAATGAGGTTAACAAACACACCTGACTGGTTGAAACATTTGTGGGGTGGGGGAGGGTCAAACAAGACAATGGAGCAGACAATATACATTGTTCAAGGGACTATAGGCTAGAGATATAAATGGACCCAGGATTGCATGGTGGGGAGGTTAATGAAAGAAAATGTAGGGCAATAAATGATTAATGTCCAAAAACAGGCATGCATGAAGATAAAGGGGACATTCACAGCATATTGAAAGCATGGTAATTAGGTAAGGAGGACAGTTATACAATACATCAAAAAACATTTAATACATATCATGTAATGTTAAAGGATAAAACTTACCTTCATATAGTCCTTCTGCAGGACCTGAATAATAGCAGAGCAGGTCTCTGGGTGATCCCCAGAGCCTGGGGGGAGATGCCTGTTGAGAACTTCAAGTCCTGAAGACTTCTCCCTGTCGCCAAGTAACGTAACGTGGCAACTAGCCTCTGCTCCGCACTGATGGCTTGCCTCATGCAGGTATCCTGCCTGCTGATATAGGGGGTCAGCATAGCCAGCAGACGCTCAAAGACGGGGTCCGTCATCCTGAGAAAATTCCTGAAATCCGCAGGATTATTCTCACGGAGCTCACGGAGCAAAGGCATATGAGAGAACTGGTCAAGCTGGCGCAACCAATTCTTCATTCATGAACTCCTCCTCGCCCTGTTCATGGACTGGACTCGGGTCAAAGTATTAACCCCAACACCAAGTCCCCACGCAGCACGAACTCGAGAGCGAGAATGTCCACGCGACATGGCTTCAAAACGGTCGGCTGCTCAAATAAACAAACTTATAACAAACGCACTGAAGAACAGCAAGGCCTATGAAAAACGACCTGAAAATTAGGAGCGAGCGGACCAGAACGGCCTGCAAGGCAGGGTATGAACTGACCAACACACACTGAAAAGCAGATACAAACCTCACAAGCACAAACTGAACCGCAGAAAACTATCGAAATAAGCTGAAGTGTGAAAAGCGCGAATCGTCTCTAACCAAACTTCTACTAACACGAGATAAACACGAGATTAGCAGAAGGAGCCCAAAGGGTGCCGTAGTGGGGCTTGAACTTCCTTTTTAGAGTCCCGTCGTACGTGCTATACGTCACCGCGTTCCAAACCAGCGGACTTTTGCAGTGAGCGTGTGTGGCCAAGTCCGTCCGTTTTTAAGTCCGGTGCAAGGAGCCAACAAAGTCCGACGAAAAGTCCGCCGGGCAAAGTCCGCCGTAAAGTCCGCTCGTGTGTACGCGGCACTACACCTATCAACTAGTTTGTTAGTTTTGAAAGCTCACTCCTCTATAAAGGGGACATTCAAACCATGTGAACTATTAATATACCTATAATCAAGCTGCACAATCTCTTGCCCTTTCTGGTGCTGTTACATGATAGTTTTACCATATCAGGTACACACATGTCACAAGCCTGCCAACCATCTATACTAGAAATCACACTTTTGATGAATAAATAAATAAGGGGAGCACTCTAAACCGCTAGCTTTTCACTGAGCTGTCTATTTGCTGGACTTGTCTATCTCTTTGCTGGACTGAACTGAACTGTCTCTTTGCTGGACTGGGCTGTCTCTTTGCTGGACTGTACTGAACTGTCTTTTTTGCTGGACTGGGCTGTCTCTTATGCACTGGGCTGTCTCTTTGATGCACTAGGTTCTCTTTGCTGGACTGGGCTCTCTCTTTGCTGGACTGGACTGAACTGTCTTTTTGCTGGACTGGGCTGTCTTTTTGCTGGACTGTGTTCCCTTTGCTGGACTGGGCTGTCTTTGCTGGACTGAACTGTCTCTTTGCTGGATTGGGCTGTCTCTTTGCTGGATGGGGCTGTCTCTTTGATGCACTGAGCTGTCTCTTTGCTAGATGGGGCTGTCTTTGCTTGAATGGCCTGTCTTTGCTGGACTGGGCTGTCTATTTGCTGGACTGGGCTGTCTCTTTGCTGGACTGAACTCCTTTACTGGACTCTTTGCTGGACTGGGCTGTTTGCTGGATGGGGATGTCTCTTTGCTGGACTGGGCTCTTTACTGGATTATTTGCTGGACTGGGCTGTTTGCTGGATGGGGATGTCTCTTTGCTGGATATGGACCTGTCTCTTTGCTGGATATGAGGGATGTCTCTTGTTGGATATGGGCCTGTCATTTTGCTGGGTGGGGATCTCTCTTTGATGGACATGGGCATGTCTCTTTGCTGGACTGGGCTGTCTGTTTGATGGATGGGCCTGTCTCTTTGCTGAATATGAGGGATGTCTCTTGCTGGATATGGGCATGTCTCTTTGCTAGATATGGGGATGTCTCTTGCTGGATATGGGCCTCTTTGCTGGATATGGGCTCATCTCTTTGCTGGATATGGGCATGTCTCTTTGCTGGATATGGGGATGTCTTTTTGCTGGATTGGGCCGACTCTTTGCTGGACTGGACTGGATTGAACTGTCTTTTTGCTGGACTAGGCTGTCTCTTTGCTGGACTGGGCTGTCTCTTTGCTGGACGGGGCTGTCTCTTTGCTGGACGGGGCTGTCTTTGCTTGAAGGGCCCATCTTTGCTGGTCTGGGCTGTCTGTTTGCTGGACTGGACTGTCTGTTTGCTGGACTGGACTGTCTCTTTGCTGGAAAGGGCTGTCTCTTTGCTGGACTGAACTCTTTACTGGACTATTTGCTGAACTGGGCTGTTTGCTGGATGGGGATGTCTCTTTGCTTGACTGGGCACTTTATTGGACTCTTTGCTGAACTGGGCTGTTTGCTGGATGGGGGTGTCTCTTTGCTAGATATGGGCCTGTCTCTTTGCTGGATATGGACCTGTCTCTTTGCTGGATATGTGGGATCTTGCTTGTTGGATATGGGCCTGTGTCTTTGCTGAGTGGGGATGTCTCTTTGCTGGATATGGACATGTCTCTTTGCTGGACTGGGCTGTCTGTTTGCTGGATGGACCTGTCTCTTTGCTGGATATGAGGGATGTCTCTTGCTGGATATGGGCATGTCTCTTTGCTGGATATGTGTCTGTCTCTTTGCTGGATATGGGGATGTCTCTTGCTGGATATGAGCCTATCTCTGCTGTATATGGAGATGTCTCTTTGCCGGATATGGGCATGTCTCTTTGCTGGATATGGGGATGTCTCTTGCTGGATATAGGGATGCCTCTTTGCTGGATATGGGAGTGTCTCTTTGAGGAATATAGGGCTGTCTCTTTGCGGGATATGGGCCTATTGAAATTGTCTGGAAGTGCCTCTGAGCTTACTTTGGTTAGCGCTGGATGTTTCTAATGTTTTGTGCGTTTTACCACAAGGCTTTTTATTAACAAATTGCACACTTACTGTAATTGATTAATTGTATAGCCCCCTAAATTATACTTGGTTACCTATTCTCTAAAGTGGGCGGTGCTAGGAAGTATGTGGGGGTGGGGGCAAAGGGTGGTCCTAGGGGTGGGTAGGGGGAAGCCACTGTGCCCATCAAATGCAGCCACTGTGCCATCAATTGCAGCCACTGTGCCCATCAAATGCAGTCACTGTGCCATCAATTGCAGCCTCTGTGCCCAACAAATTCAGCCACTGTGCCCATCAAATTCAGCCACTCTGCCATCAAATGCAGCCACTGTGACCGTCCGCTCGGTGTCTGTCCGGCACTTACCCCATCTTGGTGACGGGTCAGACAGCAGGTGACGGAGGCGAGGTGTGGGACTGGCAGTGGGTCAGGCAGTGGCAAGCTGTGTCCTCCTTGTGTCTCTCCCTTCTTCCTGCTATATCCAATAGGAGTGCATCCAATAGGAGCGCATGTCCATTCAGCCAGGTGATGTCAGAGAGGTGGTTCAATGTTATAAAAGTGAATATTCATTTGCTTTTCTAACACATCTGGGTTGGCTCTGAGCGCAATGCTCTGCGTTTCAAGTCCATCCTATTTTGAAGCCTATTAGAGCCTGTGGCTCTAATCAGGTGCTTAAAAAAAACACCCCTGCAATTCAGGTGCTCGGCGTCCTAAAAGGGGAATGCCTGAATAGGGGGTGTGATACATATGGGGGGTGCCGTGATTGAGGGGGTGATGCCTGTATACCCTTAATAGATGGGCCGCCACTGGTCCCTACAGTAGAGCCAGTAACCATCAGCCCAGTTCTCCAGGAACCCAAACCTTCCTATTTACACAAGTTTCTCAGCCATTTGTTCAACTCTCTAAGTTTGCATTGTCTCTCTGGTGTGTCCTGTGGCTTAGAAAATACTACATTGGAGTCCCTTTTCCTTAACTTAGTATCTAAGTATCTGAAATATTTCTTTTAGAATGCACTTTAATTTAATTTCATTTTTTTTTCATTTGTACCAACATGTACCATGACAGCTGGGTCTTCCCCAACTCCACCCAACAAACTGTCAACCCAATCCACAACAATCCGAACCCTGAGCACCTGTTAACAACAAACTATTTGGCGATCTTGGTTTTTGTTACAGATTACCCTGTCTACCCTTCTAATAATCAGTTACGTTACCACCAGTATCTGCTTCTCTTTGCCTAAACACGTGTCCCTATCTTTCCTTGAACAGTCTTTCATCTGGGTGCTAGAGAAAGTAGTCCACACCAGCAATTCTATTCTTAAACTGATATCAAGCAATAGGGCATATTTTTTTGGGATGTACAAAACTCAGGACTAGCCTCTCTAACCCTTTTTCTTCTACCCTAACTTCTAACTGTAACCCAGTTACCTACCTCTAACTCCATGTCCTCCACCCTCCCCTATACTAGCCCCAAGCACATGCTGAGTGAAATCCAAACTTCTCTTGGTAATGCACTGCAGTGTTACCAGTTGATTCTTTAGATCCATAATATGTGCTTCCAAACAAACAATATGCTCACATCTTGCACAAGAGTATTCACCATTGGACAGTTAAAAGAGCAGGATATACAGTGAATCAAATTATCACTTTGGGAAGACATGGTTAACTTAGATTCATGGGAATAGCTTATAGTGCATTGGGGAGGGGGGGGGTCTTCTTAGTCTGCCTGTAAAGTGGCACATCTGTATCATATATAGAAGATGCTGCAGCAAAAATGAAATTTCTATAGGAAAAAAAGGAGTCATATCCCATTTAACATGACTTGGAGTTGCAATTGTTAACACCTGGCTATTTAAAAAGTAAAGAAAAAAATGTTGTGGGGTCCCCCTCTAGTCCACACCAGACCCATCGGGTCTGGTATAGATTTTAAGGGGAACCCCATCCCAAAATAAAAAAAAGACAGGGGGTCCCCCCTAAATCTATACCAGACCCTTATCAGGGCATGCTGCCTGGCAGGTCAGGAAAGGGGGGGAAGAAGCGCCCCCCCGAACCATGCCAGGCCACATGCTCTCAACATGGGGGAAGTGCAAACACCCACCCCAAAGCACCCTGTCCCCATGTTGATGGGGACAATGGCCTCATCCCCCCCAACTGTTGCCAGTGGTTTTGGGGGTCTGCGGGCAGGGGGCTAATCAGAATCTGGATGCCCCCTTTAACAAGGAAGCCCCCAGCTCCCGCCCCCCCATGTGAATGAGTACAGAGTACATAGTACCCCTACCCATTCACCAAAAAAGGGTCAAAAAGTAATAAAAACACACAGTTTTTGAAAATTAATTTATTAAAAAATAAAAAATAAAAAAACAGTGTCCCCTTGATGTAAATCCCATCTTCAATCATGCGGCATGCTGCACCCAAAAAATAAAAATGTTAAATGCTCTCGCTGACATGAAGGCTGGATGCCTACTGAAGGCATGCACCGGTCCATGACGTCAGAAGGGTGCGATGCCACCAGGTGACATAGCCAGGTGGCCCCACCCCTTACCTATAGAAGAAATATTAGACTGCTTAGCCTGTAGTAGGCAGCAAGTCTTCATGTCCGCGAGGGCATTTTTTTTTTTTCCAGGTGCGGTGGGTGGCGTGATTGACAATGGATTTACATCCTTAAATGTAACCTTAGCCTTTAATCCGCAAATGTAATCCTTAAAGAGTAACTCACTTTTGTTGAAAAAAAAAAAACATTCCCCTCTGGGTGATCTATGAACATCACAAGGATTTTAACAAACTTTGTTGAAGATTCCTATCTTTTGTTATTCTGAAGAAATCACTGTTTGTTTGTCTGTGTCCATGTGGGAAAGTGAATATAATGGAAGTGGTTTCATAGTTATCAAACAGTTGCAGCACCTGCAGGGCACTAATGAGGAGATCTGCTGGGCCTGCATCCCTTTATACATGATTTCCTATTGGGAGTATCTTACCAAAAATTACATTTTAGTTGCAGGGGATGCCAAAAATCTTACTTAGTGCAGACTTCTGGGAAAATGAATGAACCAATCACACAAGCAGGAAATTGCATTTCTGGGGGGCGTTCTGTACACATGTGTACAGAACACCTCCAGGTAGCCATATTGCATTGCATTTTATAGAAGATTACAAAGCTGCAGATTGAAAAGGAAAGGTAATTTTTAATAACATTCAATAACAATATGACTTGTGTCGCAATTGTATATGCTATATTATTTTTTCTTTATTTGCTATTTTTCCCCCCCCAGTGGAGTTACCCTTTAAATGTATGCAGAGATGCATTTTAAATGATCTAAAAGTACGGTACATATAGTTGGCTTTCTCGAAAAAATGTCTGTTGATACTTTTAACATCTCACATCCCTTCTGTCTGTATTTGATTTTTTTTTTTTTTAAGTTTTTAACTGGATGTCTGTTCCAACTACCCAGCACAATGTAATGGACAGCCTTTCAGATTCAGCCAGAAGAGTAACAAAAAAAATAACATGTGGTAAGCTGGCCACATGATCTGCACACATTCAGCAATAATTCCTTAGAGACTTAAAAAGACTCCCATGCAGTCAATTACTGAAGGTAAAAGGACTGTCAATTCAGAAGTCCTCTCAGATAATACATTGACTGAGACAGTAAATATGTTGAAATAAAGTTGGTGTAACAGTCAGGATGAGCAGATGGAGAAGGTCAGGTGGATTGATAGGCATACAAGTATTACAGGAAAGGAAAGTGACAGCATACACAGGAACATTTCAATTATAGCTAAGAGTCCTTATAGCAGCACTACGAAAACTAAGAAAGGATATTCAGCACTTTTTATCACAGTACATTGATGCAGTGACAAGTAGAAGCACTGAAGATAAACAGAAATAGGACTATCAGCTATTGTGTATACTTATATCAAGTTTATATTCTGCCAGATGCAGTACTTTGAAATAGAAAATCCAAACACATAATGCAAACCTTATGAATTATCAGTATATTTGTCACAAGTGTTTAGGCCCATCTTAGTATAAGCCTCATTTATAACATATTTTTTTGTTTAGTAATTTGTTTTACTTATGCCTTAAGACATATACATATATACTGTATTTTTCAATATAATTTATAAAATCCAAAAGTACGGGTATTTTGCAAAATATGAAAAATTAAATGCACTTGAACCAGAATATTACCTACTGGGATTTCCTTTTTAAAAACTATAATGAATATGGGGAAATTAAAGTGATGCTAAAGGCTTTTTTTTTTGTTGTTGAAGTAACAAAGATGTTATACTCTACGTACCTGCACTGTGCAACAATATTGTACAGAAAAGTCCCTTATCTCCTCTTCTCTTCCTCCTCCACTGGTGCTGTCCACTCCTCTCTTCTCTGGGTGCTTCATTAGCAAGCTTAGTGCTAAGTAGGCACCCATGCACACGTGCCAGGCTGTGTGCATCTATAGGCACACACTGCGCCGCCAAGCAGTGCGCCTGCTCCCTCATCACAGGGTTTTGTCTGACAGCAGCAGGAGTCTATGGCTGCTACTGCCCTCAGTGTCTAATGTGAGAACAGAAAGTGAGAGGAGCAGTGCTGCAGGTGAGACAGCCCTGGAGCAGTGACAGAAGCCAGGTAAGTGTTTAGGTAAGGGGTTGTGTACAGGGCTGGTGCAAGGATTTTTGACACCCTAAGCAAAACCTCATTTTGCTGTACCCTTGGCTCCACCCCTGACTCCACCCCCTTTTGCCCTGCCCTTGTAACATGTGACCTACCTGACCCATACACTGGCTCACCTACCTGACACATACACTGACCCACCTACCCAACACATTTACTGACCCACACACTGGCCCATCTACCTGACACATACACTAACCTACCTACCTGACACATACACTGGCCTACCTACCTGACACATACACCGACCCACCTACCTAATACATACACTGACCCACCTACCTGATGCATACACTGACCTACCTACCTGACACATACATTGACCCACACACTGGCCCACCTACCTGACACAAACACTGACCTACCTACCTACCTGACACATACACTGACCTACCTACCTGACTCCTATTTCCTGTATATCCCCCACTTCTCGATGTAGATGAGGAGGATCTGTCCTCCTCCTTACCTCTGTGCTTCATCGACCATCACATCCGGGCTCTCCTCATAGCCAGGCGGGCAGTATTGATTAGGTGTCCCCGCTGGCTGGGAGGTCAGATAACAGATGCTGTACCTCTCGATGCTCCTATCTCCACCGAGCCCCAAGAAGATGTGACAGCGGGCGCTCAGCAGGAAATTGGCGGTACGTCCGGCCCGGCACTGAACAGGGGCGAGCTCACACATGCCTGGAGCTTCACTGAGACAGAGGCCGTGGCTGCGCCCTAGGTGGTAGTGCGCCCTAGGCGGCTGCCTACTTCGCCTAGTGGTAGCGCCGGCCCTGGTTGTGTAGAACACATATTGGGGTGTTTTTTTATTTTAATGCAAAGAATGCATAAAAAATAACTTTTGAGTTTAAAACCACTTTAATAAGTGCTTTGACATGCCGTATACATTATATTGAAACATACATTTGCACCTATCTCTTTTGAGTTGTATAAACAAATATGGGATGTCAGATTAATAAAATTGATAACAGTTAAGCCTAATAATAGGTTAAATCAGTTTAATTCTACATGGGTTCCATGGAGTTCATATCAACAATTGCTTTTCTCTTGCCAGTATCTGTTGATGATGAATCATCATTTTGATTCCCAGGGGAACTACCCTACTTTTATTCCTTCTCTTATTCCTACCCTTCATTCATCTTTATCTGTCTAATATTGACTGCTTTGTTACTGTTCTTACTTTAAGGTTATTTTCATACTGTGGTTTTTATTTTTTGGTTTGTGTAAGCATATTAGAAAAGGTGTAAAGATCACTAATGGCTTAATTGTGACATTTGGATACATCCCAACAATACTCACCCTTTGGTGATGTTGGGGCGATCTCCTTTTTTGTTTTGCTTCCTCTCTTTTTTCTCTCTTACTTTCTTCTACTCTCACTTAATTCAATTGAGGAGCCTTATAATATGTAAACTACACTAGTTTCAATTGTATAGTGTGTATACACAACCCTTGGTTAGTATACTCGCTTAATGTACGCTATTTACATACAAATCTACACAGCATATTCTACCATCTAGTTATATGTCAAAGGTACTTTAGGCATTCTGTTTATTGTTACTGTACCTTTTTGTTTTGTATAGATATGCTATTTTATACTTGATGCAAGGTGTTATTAGTAATATTTTCTCTGTTTATTACAAAATTACTTCAATAAACATTTTATTGTTTGAAAAAAAAAAAACACTGATAATATTGAAAAATTATCTTGTGTATGGGAAAAGGGAGGCTTCACACTACCCGCTGAGCTTTGGGCACCGTGCAGCTAACCCGCGGTTTTGGTACGCTTTCAGAAAGCACACCAAAACTCTTGTGTGCATAAACTGCACAAAAAATTAGGGTTAGCTGCACTTTGCAGACAGAGCAGCAGGGCAGTGTAAAGCCGCCCAAATGGATGAATGAAATATGTAATAACAGAATAACAAATATAACATCATTTTGACACAACAAAACGTTTTATTATGTAAAATGGAACATATTCTACAGAAACAGAATTGTAAATCTGTATCTTAAATATTTGTATGGCTTTATATACAAATGGACAATAATGTTATCATATTATGAAACTATCTTGCAACCATATGTTTTGTTGTTTTTTTTTTTTTTTTTTATCACAATCAAAGTTTATTAAAAGCTTACATAGCATACAGTTGACAAATAACATTTGTCTAGTGGGGCACGATTTACCATATGTTATATCCTAAATTTTACCAAAGTAAACAAGAATCAAAAAGCAATGTCTGCAATATCCCAACTTGCTTTAACCACTTCAATACTAAGTACTTTTACCCCCTTCCTGCCCAGGCCAATTTCAGCTTTCAACCCTGTTGCACTTTGAATGACAATTGCACAGTCATGCAACACTGTGTTAAAACTCAATTTTTATCGTTTTGTTCACACAAATAGAGATTTCTTTTGCTGTTATTTAATCACCACAGGGTTTTTTCTTACTGTCACCAGTGCAGTACAGCGTATAACTGGTATGGAAGTAATCAGGGACACCGACTGGTGACAGTAGGAAAAAAAAAAAAACATTTTTGTATAACAATGGGGAAGGGATAAATGATTTTTTTTTATACATTATGATTGCTTATAGCAAGCATTTTACTTAATGAAATCGATTCATTCAATTTGTTTTGTTGTGATTAGCTGTGATTGGTCACAGCTAATCAGATGTTAAAAATAGGCTGTGATTGGCCCTCTGTACCATGTGATCACTGTGACAAATCACAGCTAACAAAACAATTGTAACAATGAATGGCATGAAAGGAAGCCATTCATTGTTTACAACTGTCATTTGATCTGCTGTGATTAGTCACAGCGATCACATGGTACCAGCAGCAGGCCGGTATACTGATCAGTCATCGGCTGTGTCCAGTGGACACAGACAGCGACAGTTTGCGTCTGCAGCTTGGCCGTGCGGCCGTACGCGAGGATCATTCCAGGAGGACGTCATATGATGCCCACCCAGAATAAGGAAAGTCCCGATTGGCCGTCAAATTGCTATAGGTCAGGCAGGGACTGGTTAAAACACCATGAAATCAACAAAGCCAAATCTAAAGCCATTTATACTGTATAACCCTCAATCCCTGACTCTTTTTCCAGCTACACACAAACTACTAGTTTACTTGGCCACCTACCTTACCATACAGTACTTATCAAAAGCACAATGACAAGACAACTGTCCTGAATTCAATTTTCATTTTATGGTCAAGCACAACTTTCCAATTTTCATTGTAGATGCATATTGTGAGCACCATTGCCAAATAATCTATTATGCCGTTGTAAGAAAAGGTGTAGAATGCCTTTTTTAGACTTTTAGAGAGCCTGGAAGCATAGATAAGAGAGTGGTTTGGTGAATGCTCTAGTCTAGACAATAATGCCGGAGAACTTTTTGTAGATCAACAAGATCTTGCTCCAGAGCTCTCTCTTTGGTTCATATTCCCCAAAATACAGGTTATGAATGTAAGCCCATTTAAGAAAGTTATGTAATTGGATCTTTTATATTAAAGAACTGTAGGACATTCTGTGACCCAATTTCTTTAACTGAAACATGTTAACATACTTTTTCAGGCTGTGGCTATTCCTATGCATTTGAAACTAAGGACGACATAGCTGTTGCTTAGGGTTTGATCCAGACAGCGGGATAGTCTGCTACACATTGTTTTAGGTAGGGAAATTATTAGTGGGAATGCTTTAGCAGTCCCACTATTGTTATTCGTTTTTTTATTAGTGGGAATGCTTTAGCAGTCCCACTATTGTTATTCGATTTTATTTTATTTTTAATCTTCTTAATTAGTGGGAATGCTTTAGCAGTCCCACTATTGTTATTCGATTTTATTTATTATTTTTAATCTACTTAATTTTAATTGTATTCCGTACGTTTTTCGGTAATGCGTAACTTCTGCATACTTTCAGCTATTAAAACCATTCAACTATCAAAATGTTCGTCTCTTTTTAGCTGAGGTGTGCTCTTTTTCAACTTTTTTTCTACCATTTATACTTTTTAAAATATTTAAGCTTTTTATCACTTTTTTTAACATTGAAGTCAATGGGAGTATGCTTGAAATCCTTTACAGTTTTTGAGAAAAAGCTTTTTGTTTAGAGGTCATTTCAAGAGATTTTAGCCATTAATCAGAGTGTACTGTGTGTGTTTTGTTGCCATGGTTACCAAAGCTTCTGTTATACACAGGGGGGAGGTGGCTGGAGCATCTCAGCTCTGATTACAGAGCCCGGGGGGAGGGGACAAAAGCTGAAAAATCAGAACATGATTTCTAAACTGCCGCCACTCCCTCATTTTCAAGCCCACCTACACAAATCTTATATCAAAACGTTCAGCTATCCCTGCTGCCACTAAACATGTCCACGGCTAAGCCATAGTCCTGATAGTTTTCACAATATGACCATTTGTTTGCAACTCACGCCGTCCATTGACATTCATTGAAACTACACTCTAGCCCCTTCAAATTTGAAGGGCAATTTCTAAACTGCGACCGTGCCTTCAATTTTAATATTTCAGAGACATACTATGTATCAAAATCTAGGTCTGGGTCTTGTGATTCTCACAATATAAAGATCTTCGCTGTAGGATGTATAGTTTTTAAAATACAGCCATTTGTTTAGAGGTCATTTCAGGAAATTTTAGCCATTAATCAGAGTGTACTTTGTTTGTTTTGTTGCCATGGTTACCAAAGCTTCTGTTATACACAGGGGGGGAGGTGGCTGGAGCATCTCAGCTTTGATTACAGAGCCCGGGGGAGGGGACAGACACACCATGTACTGATTTATAATAGAGGAATATGATGGGGCAGTTTTGATGGGGTAATTCTGATGGGGCAGTTTTGATGGTGGCAATATGATGGGGCAGTTTTGATGGTGGCAATATGATGGGGCTGTTTTGATAGGGCAATTCTGATGGGGCAGTTTTGATGGTGGCAATATGATGGGACAGTTTTGATGGCAATATGATGGGGGCAATTTTGCTGGGGGCCATTTTAGCAATTCAGCATTCCCACGCATTTTCCCCAGGAAATGCATTTTCTAGTTAGTGGGAATGCTTTAGCAGTCCCACTATTGTTATTCGATTTTATTAGTGGGACTGCTTTAGCAGTCCCACTATTGTTATTCGATTTTATTTATTATTAGTGGGAATGCTTTAGGAGTCCCACTATTGTTATTCGATTTTATTTATTTTTAATTTTAATTTTATTCCGTACGTTTTTCGGTAATGCGTAACTTCTGCATACTTTCAGCTATTAAAACCATTCAACTATCAAAATGTTCGTCTCTTTTAGCTGAGGTGTGCTCTTTTTCAACTTTTTTTCTACCATTTATACTTTTTAAAATATTAAGCTTTTTATCACTTTTTTTAACATTGAAGTCAATGGGAGCATGCTTGAAATCCTTAAATTTTTCTTCCGCTCCCAAAAGTTTCAGCTCCTTCATACTTTCACCTAGAGACACCAAACAAACTTTAAAATGTTCACAAAATATTCAGCTATCTGGCTATATCTTTTCAGTTTGATATCTTTTACAGTTTTTGAGAAAAAGCTTTTTGTTTAGAGGTCATTTCAAGAAATTTTAGCCATTAATCAGAGTGTACTGTGTGTGTTTTGTTGCCATGGTTACCAAAGCTTCTGTTATACACAGGGGGGAGGTGGCTGGAGCATCTCAGCTCTGATTACAGAGCCCGGGGGGAGAGGACAAAAGCTGAAAAATCAGAACATGATTTCTAAACTGCCGCCACTCCCTCATTTTCAAGCCCACCTACACAAATCTTATATCAAAACGTTCAGCTATCCCTGCCGCCACTAAACATGTCCACGGCTAAGCCATAGTCCTGATAGTTTTCACAATATGACCATTTGTTTGCAACTCACACCGTCCATTGACATTCATTGAAACTACACTCTAGCCCCTTCAAATTTGAAGGGCAATTTCTAAACTGCGACCGTGCCTTCAATTTTAATATTTCAGAGACATACTATGTATCAAAATCTAGGTCTTGGTCTTGTGATTCTCACAATATAAAGATCTTCGCTGTAGGATGTATAGTTTTTAAAATACGGCCATTTGTTTAGAGGTAATTTCAGGAAATTTTAGCCATTAATCAGAGTGTACTGTGTTTGTTTTGTTGCCATGGTTACCAAAGCTTCTGTTATACACAGGGGGGGAGGTGGCTGGAGCATCTCAGCTTTGATTACAGAGCCCGGGGGAGGGGACAGACACACCATGTACTGATTTATAATAGAGGAATATGATGGGGCAGTTTTGATGGTGTCATTCTGATGGGGCAGTTTTGATGGTGGCAATATGATGGGGTAGTTTTGATGGTGGCAATATGATGGGGCTGTTTTGATAGGGCAATTCTGATGGGGCAGTTTTGATGGTGGCAATATGATGGGACAGTTTTGATGGCAATATGATGGGGGCAATTTTGCTGGGGGCCGTTTTAGCAATTCAGCATTCCCACGCATTTTCCCCAGGAAATGCATTTTCTAGTTAGTGGGACTGCTTTAGCAGTCCCACTATTGTTATTCGATTTTATTTATTAGTGGGAATGCTTTAGCAGTCCCACTATTGTTATTCGATTTTATTTATTATTTTTAATCTACTTAATTTTAATTTTATTCCGTACGTTTTTCGGTAATGCGTAACTTCTGCATACTTTCAGCTATTAAAACCATTCAACTATCAAAATGTTCGTCTCTTTTAGCTGAGGTGTGCTCTTTTTCAACTTTTTTTCTACCATTTATACTTTTTAAAATATTAAGCTTTTTATCACTTTTTTTAAAATTGAAGTCAATGGGAGCATGCTTGAGAAACTTAAAATCTTCTTCCGCTCCCAAAAGTTTCAGCTCCTTCATACTTTCACCTAGAGACGCCAAACAAACTTTAAAATGTTCACAAAATATTCAGCTATCTGGCTATATCTTTTCAGTTTGATATCTTTTACAGTTTTTGAGAAAAAGCTTTTTGTTTAGAGATCATTTCAGGAAATTTTAGCCATTAATCAGAGTGTACTGTGTATGTTTTGTTGCCATGGTTACCAAAGCTTCTGTTATACACAGGGGGGGGGAGGTGGCTGGAGCATCTCAGCTTTAATTACAGAGCCCGGGGGGAGGGGACAGACACACCATGTACCGATTATAATAGAGGAATATGATGGGGCAGTTTTGATGGTGGCAATTCTGATGGGGCAGTTTTGATGGCGGTCATTTTAGCAATTTAGCTATTCAGCAATTATTTTTAAAAAAAATATATATTTTTGAAAAAAAAAAAATATTTTTGAAAAAAAAAAAATTTTTGAAAAAAAAAATTTTTGAAAAAAAAAAATTTTTGAAAAAAAAAATCATTTTTGAAAAAAAAATTATTTTTGAAAAAAAAAAAAATATTTTTGAAAAAAAAAAAATATTTTTTGATGGGGCAGTTTTGATGGTGGCAATATGATGGTGCAGTTTTGATGAGGCAATTCTGATGGGGCAGTTTTGATGGTGGCAATATGATGGGACAATTTTGATGGCAATATGATGGGGGCAATTTTGCTGGGGGCCGTTTTAGCAATTCAGCATTCCCACGCATTTTCCCCAGGAAATGCATTTTCTAGTTATTTTTCTTCTTCTTATTCCGTACGTTTTTCGGTAATGCGTAACTTCTGCATACTTTCAGCTATTAAAACCATTCAACTATCAAAATGTTCGTCTCTTTTAGCTGAGGTGTGCTCTTTTTCAACTTTTTTTCTACCATTTATACTTTTTAAAATATTAAGCTTTTTATCACTTTTTTTTAACATTGAAGTCAATGGGAGCATGCTTGAAATCCTTAAATTTTTCTTCCGCTCCCAAAAGTTTCAGCTCCTTCATACTTTCACCTAGAGACACCAAACAAACTTTAAAATGTTCACAAAATATTCAGCTATCTGGCTATAGCTTTTCAGTTTTATATCTTTTACAGTTTTTGAGAAAAAGCTTTTTGTTTAGAGGTCATTTCAAGAAATTTTAGCCATTAATCAGAGTGTACTGTGTGTGTTTTGTTGCCATGGTTACCAAAGCTTCTGTTATACACAGGGGGGGAGGTGGCTGGAGCATCTCAGCTCTGATTAGAGCCCAGGGGAGGGGACAAAAGCTGAAAAATCAGAACATGATTTCTAAACTGCCGCCACTCCCTCATTTTCAAGCCCACCTACATAAATCTTATATCAAAACGTTCAGCTATCCCTGCTGCCACTAAACATGTCCACGGCTAAGCCATAGTCCTGATAGTTTTCACAATATGACCATTTGTTTGCAACTCACGCCGTCCATTGACATTCATTGAAACTACTCTCTAGCCCCTTCAAATTTGAAGGGCAATTTCTAAACTGCGACCGTGCCTTCAATTTTAATATTTCAGAGACATACTATGTATCAAAATCTAGGTCTGGGTCTTGTGATTCTCACAATATAAAGATCTTCGCTGTAGGATGTATAGTTTTTAAACTACGGCCATTTGTTTAGAGGTCATTTCAGGAAATTTTAGCCATTAATCAGAGTGTACTGTTTGTTTTGTTGCCATGGTTACCAAAGCTTCTGTTATACACAGGGGGGGAGGTGGCTGGAGCATCTCAGCTCTGATTACAGAGCCCGGGGGAGGGGACAGACACACCATGTACTGATTTATAATAGAGGAATATGATGGGGTAGTTTTGATGGTGGCAATATGATGGGGCAGTTTTGATGGTGGCAATATGATGGGGCTGTTTTGATAGGGCAATTCTGATGGGGCAGTTTTGATGGTGGCAATATGATGGTGCAGTATTGATGGGGCAATTCTGATGGGGCAGTTTTGATGGTGGCAATATGATGGGACAGTTTTGATGGCAATATGATGGGGGCAATTTTGCTGGGGGCCGTTTTAGCAATTCAGCATTCTCATGCATTTTCCCCAGGAAATGCATTTTCTAGTTATTTTTCTTCTTCTTATTCCGTACGTTTTTCGGTAATGCGTAACTTCTGCATACTTTCAGCTATTAAAACCATTCAACTATCAAAATGTTCGTCTCTTTTAGCTGAGGTGTGCTCTTTTTCAACTTTTTTTCTACCATTTATACTTTTTAAAATATTAAGCTTTTTATCACTTTTTTTTAACATTGAAGTCAATGGGAGCATGCTTGAAATCCTTAAATTTTTCTTCCGCTCCCAAAAGTTTCAGCTCCTTCATACTTTCACCTAGAGACACCAAACAAACTTTAAAATGTTCACAAAATATTCAGCTATCTGGCTATATCTTTTCAGTTTGTTATCTTTTACAGTTTTTGAGAAAAAGCTTTTTGTTTAGAGGTCATTTCAAGAAATTTTAGCCATTAATCAGAGTGTACTGTGTGTGTTTTGTTGCCATGGTTACCAAAGCTTCTGTTATACACAGGGGGGAGGTGGCTGGAGCATCTCAGCTCTGATTACAGAGCCCGGGGGGAGAGGACAAAAGCTGAAAAATCAGAACATGATTTCTAAACTGCCGCCACTCCCTCATTTTCAAGCCCACCTACACAAATCTTATATCAAAACGTTCAGCTATCCCTGCCGCCACTAAACATGTCCACGGCTAAGCCATAGTCCTGATAGTTTTCACAATATGACCATTTGTTTGCAACTCACACCGTCCATTGACATTCATTGAAACTACACTCTAGCCCCTTCAAATTTGAAGGGCAATTTCTAAACTGCGACCGTGCCTTCAATTTTAATATTTCAGAGACATACTATGTATCAAAATCTAGGTCTGGGTCTTGTGATTCTCACAATATAAAGATCTTCGCTGTAGGATGTATAGTTTTTAAACTACGGCCATTTGTTTAGAGGTCATTTCAGGAAATTTTAGCCATTAATCAGAGTGTACTGTTTGTTTTGTTGCCATGGTTACCAAAGCTTCTGTTATACACAGGGGGGGAGGTGGCTGGAGCATCTCAGCTCTGATTACAGAGCCCGGGGGAGGGGACAGACACACCATGTACTGATTTATAATAGAGGAATATGATGGGGTAGTTTTGATGGTGGCAATATGATGGGGCAGTTTTGATGGTGGCAATATGATGGGGCTGTTTTGATAGGGCAATTCTGATGGGGCAGTTTTGATGGTGGCAATATGATGGTGCAGTATTGATGGGGCAATTCTGATGGGGCAGTTTTGATGGTGGCAATATGATGGGACAGTTTTGATGGCAATATGATGGGGGCAATTTTGCTGGGGGCCGTTTTAGCAATTCAGCATTCTCATGCATTTTCCCCAGGAAATGCATTTTCTAGTTATTTTTCTTCTTCTTATTCCGTACGTTTTTCGGTAATGCGTAACTTCTGCATACTTTCAGCTATTAAAACCATTCAACTATCAAAATGTTCGTCTCTTTTAGCTGAGGTGTGCTCTTTTTCAACTTTTTTTCTACCATTTATACTTTTTAAAATATTAAGCTTTTTATCACTTTTTTTAACATTGAAGTCAATGGGAGCATGCTTGAAATCCTTAAATTTTTCTTCCGCTCCCAAAAGTTTCAGCTCCTTCATACTTTCACCTAGAGACACCAAACAAACTTTAAAATGTTCACAAAATATTCAGCTATCTGGCTATAGCTTTTCAGTTTTATATCTTTTACAGTTTTTGAGAAAAAGCTTTTTGTTTAGAGGTCATTTCAAGAAATTTTAGCCATTAATCAGAGTGTACTGTGTGTGTTTTGTTGCCATGGTTACCAAAGCTTCTGTTATACACAGGGGGGGAGGTGGCTGGAGCATCTCAGCTCTGATTAGAGCCCAGGGGAGGGGACAAAAGCTGAAAAATCAGAACATGATTTCTAAACTGCCGCCACTCCCTCATTTTCAAGCCCACCTACATAAATCTTATATCAAAACGTTCAGCTATCCCTGCTGCCACTAAACATGTCCACGGCTAAGCCATAGTCCTGATAGTTTTCACAATATGACCATTTGTTTGCAACTCACGCCGTCCATTGACATTCATTGAAACTACTCTCTAGCCCCTTCAAATTTGAAGGGCAATTTCTAAACTGCGACCGTGCCTTCAATTTTAATATTTCAGAGACATACTATGTATCAAAATCTAGGTCTGGGTCTTGTGATTCTCACAATATAAAGATCTTCGCTGTAGGATGTATAGTTTTTAAACTACGGCCATTTGTTTAGAGGTCATTTCAGGAAATTTTAGCCATTAATCAGAGTGTACTGTTTGTTTTGTTGCCATGGTTACCAAAGCTTCTGTTATACACAGGGGGGGAGGTGGCTGGAGCATCTCAGCTCTGATTACAGAGCCCGGGGGAGGGGACAGACACACCATGTACTGATTTATAATAGAGGAATATGATGGGGTAGTTTTGATGGTGGCAATATGATGGGGCAGTTTTGATGGTGGCAATATGATGGGGCTGTTTTGATAGGGCAATTCTGATGGGGCAGTTTTGATGGTGGCAATATGATGGTGCAGTATTGATGGGGCAATTCTGATGGGGCAGTTTTGATGGTGGCAATATGATGGGACAGTTTTGATGGCAATATGATGGGGGCAATTTTGCTGGTGGCCGTTTTAGCAATTCAGCATTCTCATGCATTTTCCCCAGGAAATGCATTTTCTAGTTATTTTTCTTCTTCTTATTCCGTACGTTTTTCGGTAATGCGTAACTTCTGCATACTTTCAGCTATTAAAACCATTCAACTATCAAAATGTTCGTCTCTTTTAGCTGAGGTGTGCTCTTTTTCAACTTTTTTTCTACCATTTATACTTTTTAAAATATTAAGCTTTTTATCACTTTTTTTTAACATTGAAGTCAATGGGAGCATGCTTGAAATCCTTAAATTTTTCTTCCGCTCCCAAAAGTTTCAGCTCCTTCATACTTTCACCTAGAGACACCAAACAAACTTTAAAATGTTCACAAAATATTCAGCTATCTGGCTATAGCTTTTCAGTTTTATATCTTTTACAGTTTTTGAGAAAAAGCTTTTTGTTTAGAGGTCATTTCAAGAAATTTTAGCCATTAATCAGAGTGTACTGTGTGTGTTTTGTTGCCATGGTTACCAAAGCTTCTGTTATACACAGGGGGGGAGGTGGCTGGAGCATCTCAGCTCTGATTAGAGCCCAGGGGAGGGGACAAAAGCTGAAAAATCAGAACATGATTTCTAAACTGCCGCCACTCCCTCATTTTCAAGCCCACCTACATAAATCTTATATCAAAACGTTCAGCTATCCCTGCTGCCACTAAACATGTCCACGGCTAAGCCATAGTCCTGATAGTTTTCACAATATGACCATTTGTTTGCAACTCACGCCGTCCATTGACATTCATTGAAACTACTCTCTAGCCCCTTCAAATTTGAAGGGCAATTTCTAAACTGCGACCGTGCCTTCAATTTTAATATTTCAGAGACATACTATGTATCAAAATCTAGGTCTGGGTCTTGTGATTCTCACAATATAAAGATCTTCGCTGTAGGATGTATAGTTTTTAAACTACGGCCATTTGTTTAGAGGTCATTTCAGGAAATTTTAGCCATTAATCAGAGTGTACTGTTTGTTTTGTTGCCATGGTTACCAAAGCTTCTGTTATACACAGGGGGGGAGGTGGCTGGAGCATCTCAGCTCTGATTACAGAGCCCGGGGGAGGGGACAGACACACCATGTACTGATTTATAATAGAGGAATATGATGGGGTAGTTTTGATGGTGGCAATATGATGGGGCAGTTTTGATGGTGGCAATATGATGGGGCTGTTTTGATAGGGCAATTCTGATGGGGCAGTTTTGATGGTGGCAATATGATGGTGCAGTATTGATGGGGCAATTCTGATGGGGCAGTTTTGATGGTGGCAATATGATGGGACAGTTTTGATGGCAATATGATGGGGGCAATTTTGCTGGGGGCCGTTTTAGCAATTCAGCATTCTCATGCATTTTCCCCAGGAAATGCATTTTCTAGTTATTTTTCTTCTTCTTATTCCGTACGTTTTTCGGTAATGCGTAACTTCTGCATACTTTCAGCTATTAAAACCATTCAACTATCAAAATGTTCGTCTCTTTTAGCTGAGGTGTGCTCTTTTTCAACTTTTTTTCTACCATTTATACTTTTTAAAATATTAAGCTTTTTATCACTTTTTTTTAACATTGAAGTCAATGGGAGCATGCTTGAAATCCTTAAATTTTTCTTCCGCTCCCAAAAGTTTCAGCTCCTTCATACTTTCACCTAGAGACACCAAACAAACTTTAAAATGTTCACAAAATATTCAGCTATCTGGCTATATCTTTTCAGTTTGTTATCTTTTACAGTTTTTGAGAAAAAGCTTTTTGTTTAGAGGTCATTTCAAGAAATTTTAGCCATTAATCAGAGTGTACTGTGTGTGTTTTGTTGCCATGGTTACCAAAGCTTCTGTTATACACAGGGGGGAGGTGGCTGGAGCATCTCAGCTCTGATTAGAGCCCAGGGGAGGGGACAAAAGCTGAAAAATCAGAACATGATTTCTAAACTGCCGCCACTCCCTCATTTTCAAGCCCACCTACATAAATCTTATATCAAGACGTTCAGCTATCCCTGCTGCCACTAAACATGTCCACGGCTAAGCCATAGTCCTGATAGTTTTCACAATATGACCATTTGTTTGCAACTCACGCCGTCCATTGACATTCATTGAAACTACTCTCTAGCCCCTTCAAATTTGAAGGGCAATTTCTAAACTGCGACCGTGCCTTCAATTTTAATATTTTAGAGACATACTATGTATCAAAATCTAGGTCTGGGTCTTGTGATTCTCACAATATAAAGATCTTCGCTGTAGGATGTATAGTTTTTAAACTACGGCCATTTGTTTAGAGGTCATTTCAGGAAATTTTAGCCATTAATCAGAGTGTACTGTTTGTTTTGTTGCCATGGTTACCAAAGCTTCTGTTATACACAGGGGGGGAGGTGGCTGGAGCATCTCAGCTCTGATTACAGAGCCCGGGGGAGGGGACAGACACACCATGTACTGATTTATAATAGAGGAATATGATGGGGTAGTTTTGATGGTGGCAATATGATGGGGCAGTTTTGATGGTGGCAATATGATGGGGCTGTTTTGATAGGGCAATTCTGATGGGGCAGTTTTGATGGTGGCAATATGATGGTGCAGTATTGATGGGGCAATTCTGATGGGGCAGTTTTGATGGTGGCAATATGATGGGACAGTTTTGATGGCAATATGATGGGGGCAATTTTGCTGGGGGCCGTTTTAGCAATTCAGCATTCTCATGCATTTTCCCCAGGAAATGCATTTTCTAGTTATTTTTCTTCTTCTTATTCCGTACGTTTTTCGGTAATGCGTAACTTCTGCATACTTTCAGCTATTAAAACCATTCAACTATCAAAATGTTCGTCTCTTTTAGCTGAGGTGTGCTCTTTTTCAACTTTTTTTCTACCATTTATACTTTTTAAAATATTAAGCTTTTTATCACTTTTTTTTAACATTGAAGTCAATGGGAGCATGCTTGAAATCCTTAAATTTTTCTTCCGCTCCCAAAAGTTTCAGCTCCTTCATACTTTCACCTAGAGACACCAAACAAACTTTAAAATGTTCACAAAATATTCAGCTATCTGGCTATATCTTTTCAGTTTGTTATCTTTTACAGTTTTTGAGAAAAAGCTTTTTGTTTAGAGGTCATTTCAAGAAATTTTAGCCATTAATCAGAGTGTACTGTGTGTGTTTTGTTGCCATGGTTACCAAAGCTTCTGTTATACACAGGGGGGAGGTGGCTGGAGCATCTCAGCTCTGATTACAGAGCCCGGGGGGAGAGGACAAAAGCTGAAAAATCAGAACATGATTTCTAAACTGCCGCCACTCCCTCATTTTCAAGCCCACCTACACAAATCTTATATCAAAACGTTCAGCTATCCCTGCCGCCACTAAACATGTCCACGGCTAAGCCATAGTCCTGATAGTTTTCACAATATGACCATTTGTTTGCAACTCACACCGTCCATTGACATTCATTGAAACTACACTCTAGCCCCTTCAAATTTGAAGGGCAATTTCTAAACTGCGACCGTGCCTTCAATTTTAATATTTCAGAGACATACTATGTATCAAAATCTAGGTCTGGGTCTTGTGATTCTCACAATATAAAGATCTTCGCTGTAGGATGTATAGTTTTTAAAATACGGCCATTTGTTTAGAGGTAATTTCAGGAAATTTTAGCCATTAATCAGAGTGTACTGTGTTTGTTTTGTTGCCATGGTTACCAAAGCTTCTGTTATACACAGGGGGGGAGGTGGCTGGAGCATCTCAGCTTTGATTACAGAGCCCGGGGGAGGGGACAGACACACCATGTACTGATTTATAATAGAGGAATATGATGGGGCAGTTTTGATGGTGTAATTCTGATGGGGCAGTTTTGATGGTGGCAATATGATGGGGTAGTTTTGATGGTGGCAATATGATGGGGCTGTTTTGATAGGGCAATTCTGATGGGGCAGTTTTGATGGTGGCAATATGATGGGACAGTTTTGATGGCAATATGATGGGGGCAATTTTGCTGGGGGCCGTTTTAGCAATTCAGCATTCCCACGCATTTTCCCCAGGAAATGCATTTTCTAGTTAGTGGGACTGCTTTAGCAGTCCCACTATTGTTATTCGATTTTATTTATTATTTTTAATCTACTTAATTTTAATTTTATTCCGTACGTTTTTCGGTAATGCGTAACTTCTGCATACTTTCAGCTATTAAAACCATTCAACTATCAAAATGTTCGTCTCTTTTAGCTGAGGTGTGCTCTTTTTCAACTTTTTTTCTACCATTTATACTTTTTAAAATATTAAGCTTTTTATCACTTTTTTTAACATTGAAGTCAATGGGAGCATGCTTGAGAAACTTAAAATCTTCTTCCGCTCCCAAAAGTTTCAGCTCCTTCATACTTTCACCTAGAGACGCCAAACAAACTTTAAAATGTTCACAAAATATTCAGCTATCTGGCTATATCTTTTCAGTTTGATATCTTTTACAGTTTTTGAGAAAAAGCTTTTTGTTTAGAGATCATTTCAGGAAATTTTAGCCATTAATCAGCGTGTACTGTGTATGTTTTGTTGCCATGGTTACCAAAGCTTCTGTTATACACAGGGGGGGGAGGTGGCTGGAGCATCTCAGCTTTATTACAGAGCCCGGGGGGAGGGGACAGACACCCCATGTACTGATTATAATAGAGGAATATGATGGGGCAGTTTTGATGGTGGCAATTCTGATGGGGCAGTTTTGATGGCGGTCATTTTAGCAATTTAGCTATTCAGCAATTATTTTTGAAAAAAAAAAATATTTTTGAAAAAAAAAAATCATTTTTGAAAAAAAAAATTTTTGAAAAAAAAAATTTTTGAAAAAAAAAATTTTTTGAAAAAAAAAAAATATTTTTGAAAAAAAAAAATATTTTTTGATGGTGGCAATATGATGGTGCAGTTTTGATGAGGCAATTCTGATGGGGCAGTTTTGATGGTGGCAATATGATGGGACAGTTTTGATGGCAATATGATGGGGGCAATTTTGCTGGGGGCCGTTTTAGCAATTCAGCATTCCCACGCATTTTCCCCAGGAAATGCATTTTCTAGTTATTTTTATTAATTTTAATTTTATTCCGTACGTTTTTCGGTAATGCGTAACTTCTGCATACTTTCAGCTATTAAAACCATTCAACTATCAAAATGTTCGTCTCTTTTAGCTGAGGTGTGCTCTTTTTCAACTTTTTTTCTACCATTTATACTTTTTAAAATATTAAGCTTTTTATCACTTTTATTTAACATTGAAGTCAATGGGTGCATGCTTGAGAAACTTAAAATCTTCTTCCGCTCCCAAAAGTTTCAGCTCCTTCATACTTTCACCTAGAGACGCCAAACAAACTTTAAAATGTTCACAAAATATTCAGCTATCTGGCTATATCTTTTCAGTTTGATATCTTTTGCAGTTTTTGAGAAAAAGCTTTTTGTTTAGAGGTCATTTCAGGAAATTTTAGCCATTAATCAGAGTGTACTGTGTGTGTTTTGTTGCCATGGTTACCAAAGCTTCTGTTATACACAGGGGGGGAGGTGGCTGGAGCATCTCAGCTCTGATTACAGAGCCCGGGGGGAGGGGACAAAAGCTGAAAAATCAGAACATGATTTCTAAACTGCCGCCACTCCCTCATTTTCAAGCCCACCTACACAAATCTTATATCAAAACATTCAGCTATCCCTGCTGCCACTAAACATGTCCACGGCTAAGCCATAGTCCCGACAGTTTTCACAATATGACCATTTGTTTGCAACTCACACCGTCCATTGACATTCATTGAAACTACACTCTAGCCCCTTCAAATTTGAAGGGCAATTTCTAAACTGCGACCGTGCCTTCAATTTTAATATTTCAGAGACATACTATACATCAAAATCTAGGTCTGGGTCTTGTGATTCTCACAATATAAAGATCTTCGCTGTAGGATGTATAGTTTTAAAAATACGGCCATTTGTTTAGAGGTCATTTCAGGAAATTTTAGCCATTAATCAGAGTGTACTGTTAGTGTTTGTTTTGTTGCCATGGTTACCAAAGCTTCTGTTATACACAGGGGGGGGTGGCTGGAGCATCTCAGCTTTGATTACAGAGCCCGGGGGAGGGGGACAGACACACCATGTACTGATTTATAATAGAGGAATATGATGGGGCAGTTTTGATAGGGCAATTCTGATGGGGCAGTTTTGATGGTGGCAATATGATGGGGCAGTTTTGATGGTGGCAATATGATGGGGCTGTTTTGATAGGGCAATTCTGATGGGGCAGTTTTGATGGTGGCAATATGATGGTGCAGTTTTGATGGTGGCAATATAATGGGGCAGTTTTGATGGGGCAATTCTGATGGGGCAGTTTTGATGGTGGCAATATGATGGTGCAGTTTTGATGGGGCAATTCTGATGGGACAGTTTTGATGGCAATATGATGGGGGCAATTTTGCTGGGGGCCGTTTTAGCAATTCAGCATTCCCACGCATTTTCCCCAGGAAATGCATTTTCTAGTTCTTCTTCTTATTCTTCTTATTCCGTACGTTTTTTGGTTCTGCGTAACTTCTGCATACTTTCAGCTATTAAAACCATTCAACTATCAAAATGTTCGTCTCTTTTAGCTGAGGTGTGCTCTTTTTCAACTTTTTTTCTACCATTTATACTTTTTAAAATATTAAGCTTTTTATCACTTTTTTTTAACATTGAAGTCAATGGGTGCATGCTTGAGAAACTTAAAATCTTCTTCTGCTCCCAAAAGTTTCAGCTCCTTCATACTTTCACCTAGAGACGCCAAACAAACTTTAAAATGTTCACAAAATATTCAGCTATCTGGCTATATCTTTTCAGTTTGATATCTTTTGCAGTTTTTGAGAAAAAGCTTTTTGTTTAGAGGTCATTTCAGGAAATTTTAGCCATTAATCAGAGTGTACTGTGTGTGTTTTGTTGCCATGGTTACCAAAGCTTCTGTTATACACAGGGGGGGAGGTGGCTGGAGCATCTCAGCTCTGATTACAGAGCCCGGGGGGAGGGGACAAAAGCTGAAAAATCAGAACATGATTTCTAAACTGCCGCCACTCCCTCATTTTCAAGCCCACCTACACAAATCTTATATCAAAACATTCAGCTATCCCTGCTGCCACTAAACATGTCCACGGCTAAGCCATAGTTCCGACAGTTTTCACAATATGACCATTTGTTTGCAACTCACACCGTCCATTGACATTCATTGAAACTACACTCTAGCCCCTTCAAATTTGAAGGGCAATTTCTAAACTGCGACCGTGCCTTCAATTTTAATATTTCAGAGACATACTATACATCAAAATCTAGGTCTGGGTCTTGTGATTCTCACAATATAAAGATCTTCGCTGTAGGATGTATAGTTTTTAAAATACAGCCATTTGTTTAGAGGTCATTTCAGGAAATTTTAGCCATTAATCAGAGTGTACTGTTAGTGTTTGTTTTGTTGCCATGGTTACCAAAGCTTCTGTTATACACAGGGGGGGGTGGCTGGAGCATCTCAGCTTTGATTACAGAGCCCGGGGGAGGGGGACAGACACACCATGTACTGATTTATAATAGAGGAATATGATGGGGCAGTTTTGATAGGGCAATTCTGATGGGGCAGTTTTGATGGTGGCAATATGATGGGGCAGTTTTGATGGTGGCAATATGATGGGGCTGTTTTGATAGGGCAATTCTGATGGGGCAGTTTTGATGGTGGCAATATGATGGTGCAGTTTTGATGGTGGCAATATGATGGTGCAGTTTTGATGGGGCAATTCTGATGGGACAGTTTTGATGGCAATATGATGGGGGCAATTTTGCTGGGGGCCGTTTTAGCAATTCAGCATTCCCACGCATTTTCCCCAGGAAATGCATTTTCTAGTTCTTCTTCTTATTCTTCTTATTCCGTACGTTTTTTGGTTCTGCGTAACTTCTGCATACTTTCAGCTATTAAAACCATTCAACTATCAAAATGTTCGTCTCTTTTAGCTGAGGTGTGCTCTTTTTCAACTTTTTTTCTACCATTTATACTTTTTAAAATATTAAGCTTTTTATCACTTTTTTTTAACATTGAAGTCAATGGGAGCATGCTTGAGAAACTTAAAATCTTCTTCCGCTCCCAAAAGTTTCAGCTCCTTCATACTTTCACCTAGAGGCGCCAAACAAACTTAAAAAAGTGTTCACAAAATATTCAGCTATCTGGCTATATCTTTTCAGTTTGATATCTTTTACAGTTTTTGAGAAAAAGCTTTTTGTTTAGAGGTCATTTCAGGAAATTTTAGCCATTAATCAGAGTGTACTGTGTATGTTTTGTTGCCATGGTTACCAAAGCTTCTGTTATACACAGGGGGGGAGGTGGCTGGAGCATCTCAGCTCTGATTACAGAGCCCGGGGGAGGGGACAAAAGCTGAAAAATCAGAACATGATTTCTAAACTGCCGCCACTCCCTCATTTTCAAGCCCACCTACACAAATCTTATATCAAAACGTTCAGCTATCCCTGCTGCCACTAAACATGTCAACGGCTAAGCCATAGTCCTGATAGTTTTCACAATATGACCATTTGTTTGCAACTCACACCGTCCATTGACATTCATTGAAACTACACTCTAGCCCCTTCAAATTTGAAGGGCAATTTCTAAACTGCGACCGTGCCTTCAATTTTAATATTTCAGAGACATACTATACATCAAAATCTAGGTCTGGGTCTTGTGATTCTCACAATATAAAGATCTTTGCTGTAGGATTTATAGTTTTTGGGAAAAAGCTTTTTGTTTAGAGGTCATTTCAGGAAATTTTAGCCATTAATCAGCATGTACTGTGTTTGTTTTGTTGCCATGGTTACCAAAGCTTCTGTTATACACAGGGGGGGAGGTGGCTGGAGCATCTCAGCTCTGATTACAGAGCCCGGGGGAGGGGACAGACACACCATGTACTGATTTATAATAGAGGAATATGATGGGGCAGTTTTGATGGTGGCAATATGATGGGGCTGTTTTGATAGGGCAATTCTGATGGGGCAGTTTTGATGGTGGCAATATGATGGTGCAGTTTTGATGAGGCAATTCTGATGGGGCAGTTTTGATGGTGGCAATATGATGGGACAGTTTTGATGGCAATATGATGGGGGCAATTTTGCTGGGGGCCGTTTTAGCAATTCAGCATTCCCACGCATTTTCCCCAGGAAATGCATTTTCTAGTTGAAAATGATATATTTATAATAAGTAATTTAAAAGAATGGTGATTCCATGTGTTCATCTTTTATAGATTAAAGTGGCTTCCCCTTGGTTCCCTCATGGTCCACTGGTCAGACACTGTGGAACACACAGGCATGCAAATACAATGCATTTAATATGTCTTGGATGAATTAGATGAATTGCTGATATTTATATTTACAGACTTTGCGGTGCATAGATTAGAAACATATTTGTGTATTGTGGCATAATGCTATTGGTTCACAAAACACATTGAGAAGCATTTCTTTTTATATCCAGGACTCTTTGGAGTATGCAAATGTCATATGTTTTCTGAAAATTTGTATACCTAGTCCCTACCAGGCTCACCTTAACCCTACCTATTCTAATACCTGCTTCAGAGGCTGTAGCACAGATGGAGATGTCATGAATATATGGTAATCCTGTCCTTTTGTAATCAGATTTTGAAAAAAAAATTATATTATTCTTCACACTGTTACACACATACTTCTGCAGTGACTCCTGGCATGCATTGTTGCATGTTAACTTTAATTGCTTGGACAAATTCCAGCACAAATTGGCAGACTTCATCTTATTGGCAGCCAGGCAATCCATTGCTCATCACTGGAAAAAACAAGCTATTCCATCTGAAGAGCTCAAGCAAAGAACGTGGGATCAACTCTTTGTATATTTTGCAGACACACATTTTGTAGGAGTTTGGGTACCTTGGTCTACTAAAACTCTTCCCAACCTGGACCAGACAACACTGATGCTAGCCTAGCTAGCTAGAAATATTTGGTACTTTAGGGGCTGCTGCTTATACTTACCCTCTTCCCTTACCCTCCTTTACCTTTTCTTTTCTTCTCCCATAGTTACTTACTTCTAGTTCTCTCTTGTTCTTTCCCTGGTTCTAGCTTTTCTCCTCTGGTCATTCATGTTGATGCCTAGCCATGCACTGTACCCAAATTAATGTTATATTATTTTGAGACAAAATCAAATAATTAAAAAAATTGTTTCCCCTACTTTCTGATATAAAACATTTATTATTATTATTCAGGATTTATATAGCGCCAACAGTTTACGCAGCGCTTTAAAACATAGCAAATACATACAATAAAAATGCTAGGACAGCACAAAAAACCCTCAAATTATGTCACAAATAGCCATTGTTTACTGTACACTGTATATATAGTTTATACTTATTTCTAAAAAAAAAGTAATTTTTTTTAACCATGTACAAATTTTCATTTTATTTGCACTGGTTTTCCTTTGTGATTTTCTTTTATGTATATTTGAGGTGTTGGTACACCCTGTGATAAGTTCCTAAGAAGAAACAGAAAGGCGCCTCTGAGTGCAATGATTATTGTACAGTAATCTAAGTATTCCAACACTTACATACAGGCAAAGAATGATGAATATAAGGAAGGCGCTTGCATTTTGTTGTTTGTGATGAGTTCCTGAGTGGTGTTTCAAAATAGATTGTCTGTCAGCAACAAGTGTATGCTGTGGACCTCAAAGCAAAAGAAAACAACCCTAGCCACCCTAGCAACAAAATATAAAAAATATAACTCCTCTCAAAAATAAACTCTGAATCACCAAATCCCAACTCAATTTTTTAAAACTAGCAATAAATAATACATATGGATACAATGTGAAATATAATAAAATAAAGGGGGGAGCAGCTAAATAGCAGCCACATTTGTTACTGATACACAAAATGGTAGTTGCAAAAAATACTGTTGTGTCTCTGAACTGTGAACACAGGTGGGAGTAGTACACAAGAATATAGACTGCACCACAATGCAATCTACAGAAAGTTCGTACAATAAAGCATAGCACTATATAGCAACTAACTCTGCCCACAAAGACTGTCAGCTCACTATAAAAGGTTGGGTTCCCAGCAGCCACTTGTCAGTGTGCAGTGTGTGTTGGAGTAGTTTAGGGAGCTATACTACTCCAACACACACATTGCACACTGACAAATGGCTGCTGGGAACCCAACCTTTTATAGTGAAGGGCCCTCATTATTGCCCATTCTCATTGCTGACCACAAGTGAAAGGTCATGAATTGCATTATGGTTGCTTTAAAATTAGTTTGGTGAAGTTTAATATAAGTTTGCTAGAACTGCAAAATTTGAACCCCCAGATTTGCCACAATCCACCATGCAGCAAATCCAAACCTTATTATTACAATGTTAATTTGCATTGCCTATAGGCACTCTGATATGCTTTAAAAAAAAAACATTTACTTTTCCCATGTTTACAGGAATGTTGCTAAGAATGACCTATAGAGCTGACAAGCAGCAGTAAGAAGATAAAGCCAAGCTGTTACCCATAGAATGCAAGCTTTTCCTGTGACAGTTATCTGTAACTACTCTCTGCATACACCAGCAGCCAGAGAGAGTGAGAGATCACAGTTTAGCTGCTGCCCTTTAACAAAAAGTCAACAGCTACATATCTATAACAAGTTAAAGAGGAATCAAATAATAAATACCTTTGCTTCCGACTCCCGAGAGGTCTTTTGTCAGTGCTGGCATCTTCATAAGGCTTCTTCCGCATCTTGATTGGCTGATGGGGGATGACATCATTTCTGCACAGGAGTGCAGTCATCCCAACTCACAGTACCAGTACCTGTACCAGAACGTAAAGCGAGCGGTGCATGCGCAGCTCCTTGGACATTTTATAGAAAGCTGTGACAGGTATGTTTATTTTATTGCAAAAGATCCACTTCAGGATTTACCCCCTTCCTGACCAGAGCACTTTTTGTGATACGGCACTGGGTCGCTTTAACTGACAATTGCGCGGTCGTGTGACGTTGCACCCAAACAAAATTGACGTCCTTTTTTTCCCACAAATAAAGCTTTCTTTTGGTGGTATCACCTCTGTAGTTTTTATTTTTTGCGCTATAAACAAAAAAAGAGCTACAATTTTGAAAAAAAGCAATATTTTTTATATTTTTCTATGATAAAGATCCCCAAAAAATATATTTAAAAAAATGTCTTTCTCAGTTTAGGCTGATATGTATTCTTCTACATATTTTTGGTAAAAGAAAATCACAGTAAGCATATATTGATTGGTTTGCGCAAAAGTTATAGCATCTACAAAATAGGGCATAGATTTATGGCATTTTTATTATTAATTATTTTTTTATTAGTAATGGCGGCGATCTGCAATTTTTATTATGACTGCGACATTATGGCGGACACATCAGACACTTTTGACACTATTTTGGGACCATTGTCATTAATGCAGCAATCAGTGCTATAAAAATTCACTGATTAATGTGTAAATGACACTGTCAGGGAAGGGGTTAAACACTAGGGGGCGATCAAGGGGTTAAGTGTGTCCTATGGAGTGATTCTAACTGTAGGGGGGATTGCCTCACTAGAACATGACAGAGATCACTGCTCCGGATGACAGGGAGCAGTAGATCTCTGTCATGTTGCTAGGCAGAACAGGGAAATGCCTTGTTTACAAAGGCATCTCCCCGTTCTGCCGCGCCGTGACACAATCGTGGGCCCCCCGCGGACATCGAGTCTGCGGGACCTGCAGGCATGGTCATGGAGTACGCGGCAGGCATGCGCACACCCACAATGCCGCGATTTAAAGGGTACGTACCTGTATGCCCATTTGCCCAGCCGTGCCATTGTATATCGTCGTGCGCTGGTCGGCATGTGGTTATGCAATATAAAGTTGTCTGCGCACAGTTTTTTAATACTGGACTTTAGTTCCACTTCAAGTTCACTTAGGCTGAATGTTATTAAGAAAGAAGAAGTGCATTTGAAACTGCTGATTAAGCTACTCATGAAGGTGCCACTATATTACATACATGTTGAATGCAATGGTTCCCTTTAAGTGAAATTAAAAGCAGCATTTAACCCAAAAGCAAACATTTATATATATAAACATTTTGCAGCCTACCAATAGATGTAATGGTTGTATTCGTCTTCTTTTTTAGGCTTTCTTTCTTTTATTTTCCTTCAGTCCATCATGAATGCTGCTGCCAGACTCATCCACCTTACAAACCGCACAGTGTCTGCTATAGCCCTCTGCCAATCCCTCCATTGGCTGCCACTAGCCCAACGGATTAAATTCAAAATACTAACAATAAGTTACAAAGCCATCCACAACTCTGCCCCCAGCTACATCACTAGCCTAGGCTCAAAATACCAACCTAATCGCCATCTCCGTTCCTCCCAAGAACTCCTGCTCTCTAGCTCCCTCATCACCTCCTCCCATATCCGCCTCCAGGATTTCTACTGAGCCTCACCCATCCTCTGGAATTCACTACCCCAATCTGTCAGACTGTCTCCAAATTTATCCACTTTTAGGCGATCCCTGAAAACTTTCCTCTTCAGAGAAGCCTATCCTGCCTCCATCTAACAACTGCACTATTTTCTCCATTAGCTCATTCCCCACAGCTATTATCCTTTTTTATAACTTGACCCTCCCTCCTAGATTGTAAGCTCTAACGAGCAGGGCTCTCTGATTCCCCCCTGTATCGAATTGTATTGCATTTGTACTGTCTGCCCTACTGTTGTAAATCGCTGCGTAAACTGTCGGCGCTATATAGATCCTATATAATAATAATAATAATATTTTCATCTAGTGATTTGGCCGATAAATCTGTTGTTTTTCAAATGAACAAGCTCACCTGCAGATGTTTTCATTACAGGGATGAGACAAACCATTAACCACTAATAGGGGTATTTACAATGATCAGATTGTATTTATTTATGTAAAACCTTTATCCCAAAAGAAAAAAAATATGTTTGCTGGACCTGCTTATGAAGTGTTAGCAGGAGTTTGGCTTCAATTTGTTGATGTCTCTAAATCTGCTAGTACATTGAAAACTTCCCTCCCCCAGACTGACAATGCTGCTGTCCAAAGGTGCCCCCTGTGCTCATTCATCCAGAGTGGGGGCGCTCTAGTACAGGAGGTGTGTTACCGGCCAGATCACCAGGTGAAAAAGAGGGGAAGAAAACTGATGTAGCCACCACATTTAATGATCAGTAAACTGCAATATAATACATTGTAGGTTTTGGGTTTGATAATGCTTTAATTACTTTTGGCCAATCTGATACTGTAATGTGTGAATTGTGAATGTTAATATTAGCTTCATTTTAAGTAACCTAAGTAGTTATTGTTATGTATTATATATATATACTACCTAAACTGTACCCAAGACAGGATGTGAAACTCTTGATCACTGTGTGCTTATCGATGTAGTCCAGTAAATAGAAGGCCTTTTGGTGACTTAGATTCAGGCTGCATTTCATGTGTTCTGTTATTACTACTGTTCTAAGTACACAATGCCAAAAGCAGAGCCCTGCTGGAGGAAGGCATTTGAATGATCTAGTAGAAATTATATTGGCCTTCTCATTAGTGTAGTATGTATGACAAGAGAAACAAATTGGAAATATGTTGCTTTTATGCAATAGTTTATCAAAGAGTACATTTTTGCACTGGCAGGGACTCTAGCATATCATATTTGATGAAGAGGTTTCTAAATAATACCCTCCCTTGAGCACCTCATTAATGTAGGGTTTTTTTCTTTTTTCTTTTTTTTTTTCTTTTTGTATTATTGCGCAATTAAATAGTTCATCATCTTCCAGAAGTACATCATATATTCTATGTAGGTTAAACATAAATCTAGTCTAGTGCCTTACAGAACATATAACTGTTAATGTTTACTACTACATCCTAAAAAACAACCTAGGAAAATAATATTATGCTGAGCCAATGGTTTTTACATTCTCATAGTTTTCGCTTTATTTGTTGGTTGTAAAACGAGCGTGTTGTTTGATGACAGTAAATAAAAACACCTCTTTCCTTCCTTTAGGCATCTTAAACAAGCATACATCAGGAACAGAAATAATGTACAAAATGTAGTAATCTCTCTCACATTACACCTGTTAATATTGCACTGTTTCTTTCTCCAATAAAATGAGTAAGACCTCATGCCCACAGGCACATTTGCCCATGCAGCATGAAACCCAGGCATATTTCAGCTGTACAAAGATGTTTTCACATTCAAGTAGTATTTGAACACAGGGCCATTTGCGTACAGGGTCATTTGTGTGCAGGGTTGTATAACCCAAATGAAATTTCTGTATTGGGCCATACTGTATGTGCCTGTATGCATAAGTCCCTGTACACAAATACCACTTGGATGTACATACAGCCACATATAGCCAAAGCGTATTTTAGCCTCTAACCAATGTGGAAAAGTTTCTGGCAGCAGGATGTATGCACCACCTGTGCCTTCCGGGTGCCAAAATAGGCCCAGTTTTACACTGTACACAAACAGGCAAATGCACTCATGTACATGAGGACTTAATACCCAGATAGCAAGCAATTGAGCCGCAAGTTTGAAAATGACTTGCTAAGCTATTGCTAGACTTGCCAGGCTTCACAAGTGTTCTGTTTATCATAAAGTATATATTTACTTATCTTACTGTTGATTTCAATTGTCATCCATTACTGACAGGAACTGTAGTATATTACACCCACTTCCTGCCCAGCAGACATTTTGCCTAATACCTTCTGCAATGAAGAAGTGTGAAAATAGCTCCACTATTTCTTAAAACTGGCCCTGGAAGCATAAGTCTGTAAGTAGGCTGTCATTAGTTTTCAATTAATTAATATATGTTCTACAAATTCAGCTACATTTTTATGTGTGTTTGGTAGTATTTGTTTGTTAGGGAGTTCTTTTAGCAAGGCCTCAATTTCTGTTAGCTAGTGCCTTAATGGTAATGTAGCATGCCTGTCACTATTTGCATTTTGTAATGTAATTTTAAATGCTAATGCATATTTTTAAAATTTGTGTTTTGCAGTTTTACAAAAAAAATCCAATTCTCAGTAAAGATTACAACTGTTAACACTGCCGCCTCAATCTTTATTGGGTCAGCTGTTTGCCAAGCCTTGTACTTCCAACACATTGTGAGGGTAGGACAACAAGTTTATTGCACAATTGCAGTAACTCCGCATTGCATGACTCCAGATCAACTTTCTTTACAAACATTCTACAAACTGCAAGTTCTGGTTCAGTTATGTTGTGCAATAGTCATCCCACCACAGAGGTCACTGTGACTTGCAGAGCTCTTGTTGTAGACTCACCACTGCAACTTTGTTCTTGCTAGAGACTCGCAAATTTGCTACAAATTGAAAAACTAGAATTTGTGCTTCAAGTGCTCTGCTAGTGTACAACTTGCCAGTGAAAATGTGCAGCAAGTTAACAAGACTTATGCCCCGTACACACGGTCGGATTTTCTGACGGAAAATGTGTGATAGGACCTTGTTGTCGGAAATTCCGACCGTGTGTAGGCTCCATCACACATTTTCCATCGGATTTTCCGACACACGAAGTTTGAGAGCAGGCTATAAAATTTTCCCACCACAAAATCCGTTGTCGGAATTTCCGATCGTGTGTACACAAATCCGATGCACAAAGTGCCACGCATGCTCAGAATACATAAAGAGATGAAAGCCATTGGCTACTGCCCCGTTTATAGTCCTGACGTATGTGTTTTACGTCACCGCATTCAGAATGATCGGATTTTCCGACAACTTTGTGTGACCGTGTGTATGCAAGACAAGTTTAAGCCAACATCCGTCGGAAAAAATCCTAGGATTTTGTTGTCGGAATGTCCGATCAATGTCCGACCGTGTGTACGGGGCATTACAGTTCAACACTGCCACACATTTGTGGCAAGTTATCCTTGCTATCTGGGTGTGTGTATATGCATGAAGGAAAGCAGTCCAGGATCTTTGGTACAGAGGAAGGAAGTTGTCCCCTTAATTCAAGTTGGGCATCCCATAAATCCCTTCACCCATCCAGGTTGTTACCCCTAACAAAACATAAAAACGAAGCCAGGAGACTGACTTCCTGTGTCTGGATGCAAGCGGAGAATGCATGTTGCCTGGCTGTGCATACTCCCAACCCCCAACCCTATAGATTTCAATGGGGCTCAGTTTTAGGTTCTAATTTTTTGGACTTCATGTAGGATTCCACAAACCTCTGTGGACAGAGTCTCTCCTACCTTGTTATAATAAATGTAATATTTCAAAAAAAGCAACTTTTATGTAACTATAGTGCAGCCCACATCACCACCTCTCTTTGTGGCTTTCTTTGTGGCTCATCCTTAGACTTCAATTTGACATGCCTGCTATAGATGTAAGATGCTCATGTATACTTTTTTAGAATACTATTTGTTACTTAAAAGTAAATCTTCAATATTATAAAATTACATAGCTTAATAACAAATTTCATTATAATAGTTGAAATTATTCTGATAGACTATATGATGTCTAAAAAAGTTTATCTGAAATGGCCCTAAAATTTATCATAATTTACATTTTTTAACCATTTCACTACTGGAGATTTTTTTCATGTTAAAATCTATATTTTTTGCTGGAAAATTACTTAAAACCTTAACATATATTTTAAATTTTCGGAAAGCAAAGGCCCGGTAAAGAAATAAAATAGTTGTAATATTTTATGTTTTATAATATTTACACAACTCTTTTATTAAATCAATATCAATATTTTCAGAAAAAATATGAATGCTAAATTTAATTGTAGTATACACAAACACAATATAATACCCACAATTTTTAATACAAAATAAAATATGAGGTTTTGTTGAGTAATAAGATACCAAATAAATCAAGCCTCAATTCGCATGTGCCCACATAATGGCATAAAAATGACAATACCCAAAATTATCAATAAACTATTCTTTAAAGGCCTTTTCAACTTCTCTTTTAGAGTTAACCATATATATGGGACCCATAGTTATGTCTCACTCTGGAAATAGCTAGTATACATATATAATGCTCAATAGTTGCTTACATAAAATAACCTGACAATGTTTATTGTGGTCCCAGGCTCCCAGAAGGAGTGGATAGGTTGGGAATCGTGGAACGAGTGTCATTGGAGGGCATTCAGTGAGTCCAATTAAAAGGATTTGGTGGCTCTATAGTTGCCCAGATCACTTTTTGTAACTAATCCTGAGCATGGGAAAAGAGTGAAACAAGCCCATTGCTGCTGTTGCAACTGTGAGTTTGTTTTGAACCCTTTTAAAGCCAGGAGGTATGAGATCTGTCCATGTCCTTAATATAAAACTGGATGCAGTAAATGAGAGATTACAGGTAAACCCAATGTATCCATCTCACATGATTGAAAACTCCAAGTTCTATTCAAATATGGTTATGATAGATGGACTAGAACCCTATATATACAGTAAACCAAGAAAGACATTCTGCAGGTTTCTACATATGAGCACTGTGCCTTATTACTCAACAAGTACCATAGCATTGCTGATTTGACACCCTTTAAATAAACTTACAGGCATGGCCTGTTGTGCAATCTCGTTTTCAGACAAATACAGAGTACTAATGTTTCTCCTAATATTCCTTTTTAAAGAGTACTCTGTATGCACAACATACATATGTAAGGAAAAAATCTAGGATTTGTTCCACTGGTACAACACACCAGAATGTCACACTATTTCTTTCTCTCTCTCTGGGCCCAGGCCAACTTGCTGAATTTTTTCTTCCCTCAGTGAAACATTTTAATTCTACTTTCTTTCAAAGTTCTTTCTTTGTCCTTTCCTACTTTATCTCTGTTTTATGATGATATACCATCAATGCCTTGGTCAGGATATAACACTCATGCATTTTACTGCTAAACAAAGCTAAAATATTATTTTAAAGCAGACCTTCAGTCCGTTTATACAGTTTATTCTATTTGGCTTGTCTTCCCTTCCTTTAAAATCTTTGGTTTAAAAAAATGTCATTTATCCACCTCTAAATCCCTTATTTCTTGTAGGCTCTGTGCAAATCCACTGCCCAGTGCAGGTAAGTATAACATGTTTGTTATTTTTATGGGGGAAAACGAGACTTTACAATCACTTTAACTGAAGTTCCTCTTTAATATGTTTGGACATTAAAAGTTTATTTAAATTTTTTGAAAAGCTTTATTTATCGATTTTGCAATAACTAGTACAAAACAGTAGCAAAGAAGGCCACATACTAAATAAGTATCATACTAAATGAGTATATACACTTCTTCAGCATTTGGCTCTTTGTACAACCCCAGAAACCTTACCGATTGATAAAGTAACAAGATATAAGACCTCCATTTACATAATATAGAAGTTGAATGAGAGAGTAAATATCTCTTTGGTTCCAGCAATATATATTCCCTTCTTGTGATATACTTGCACCAGTGACATGCATGTAAATGAACAGGCCCCCTGATCTTCCAAAGTTGAAAAACAAGCAGTTTATCTATGTCTCCAGTTCAGTATCAACTCATATGATCGGTCTTACTATATATCCATCCCAAGAATAACCACTTAATCGCACACTGTGGTTGCGCTATTAAACCAACTACCCCACACCTTATCAAATTTTATTAAAAGCTTATTTAATAATAATAATACATTTTTTATGACAGATTATGCTTGATTATATGTTGCTGTTAACTGTTTTTTTTTTCACTATTGTGACTTTATAGGATATTTTATGTGTTCACGGCCGATTGAACACTTTACCTAAATGTATGATTGATGGTTGTTTTATCCTACATTGCCATTGTAATTTACCTACCTATCTCATGGTTTATGTGTTTTCGAAAATAGTGTACAAAAGACAGTTAAACAAAATAATATTAATAACTGTATAAGGGATATAAGGCAAAAAAATGATCCTCTACATAAAATACATTGAGGAGGATGCCTTGATACAGTGAAAACTTGGCAAACTGTAGCAAGTTAAAAAATATTTACCAAAGAACAAAATTGTAACATGTAGCTTCTTAACAGTTCGTAGATGTGAGGACTGCTTTACTTTTGATTTTTCAGGCTAAGAATATTTTCAAGGATGTTTGCAAGTATATACTGGTATATATATATATATATATATATATATATATATATATATATATATATATATAAAGCACGGTGGCCAAGACCATACAGTGGTTTAACAGGACAGGTTCCACTCAGAACAGGCCTCGCCATGGTCAACCAAAGAAGTTGAATGCATGTGCTCAGTCATATCCAGAGGTTGTCTTTGGGAAATAGACATATGAGTGCTGCCAGCATTGCTGCAGAGGTTGAAGGAATGGGGGGTCAGCCTGTCAGTGCTCAGATCATATGCCGCACACTGCATCAAATTGGTCTGCATGGCTGTCATCCCCGAAGGAAGTCTCTTCTAAAGATGAAGCACAAGAAAGCCCGCAAACAGTTTGCTGAAGACAAGCAGACTACGGACATGGATTACTGGAACAATGTCCTGTGGTCTGATGAGACCAAGATAAACGTATTTGGTTCAGATAGTGTCAAGCATGTGTGGTGGCAACCAGGTGAGGAGTACAAAGACAAGTGTGTTTTGCCTACAGTCAAGCATGGTGGTGGGAGTGTCATGGTCTGGGGCTGCATGAGTGCTGCCAGCACTGGAGAGCTACATTTCATTGAGGGAACCATGAATGCCAACATGTACTGTGACATACTGAAGCATGATCCCCTCCCTTCGGAGACTGGGCGGCAGGGCAGTATTGCAACATGATAACGACCCCAAGCACACCTCCAAGACGACCACTGTATTGCTAAAGAAGCTAAGGGTAAAGATGATGGACTGGCCAAGCATGTCTCCAGACCTAAACCCTATTGAGCATCTGTGTGGCATCCTCAAACAGAAGGTGGAGGAGCGCAAGGTCTCATACATCCACCAGCTCCATGATGTAGTCATGGAGGAGTGGAAAAGGACTCCAGTGGCAACCTGTGAAGCTCTGGTAAACTTCATCCCCAAGAGGGTTAGAGCAGTGTTGGAAAATAATGGTGGTCACACAAAATATAGACATTTTGGGCCTAATTTGGACATTTTCACTTAGGGGTACACTCACTTTTGTTGCCAGCGGTTTAGACATTAATGGCTGTGTGTTGAGTTATTTTGAGGGAACAGCAAATTTACATGGTTGTACAAACTGTACACTCACTACTTTACATTGTAGCAAAGTGTCATTTCTTCAGTGTTGTCACATGAAAAGATATAATAAAATATTTACAGACATGCATGCTCTGGCTGCCCCATGCAGCCTCTGACTCCTCTCAGAGGAATGGGAGTCCACCTGACTCCCATACACAGACTTCCTGTCTGTTGGGTGGGGCCCTGAGCCATAGTCAGGTCACAACTAAATAGCCCAGCACACAGCTGTGCAATCAGCGTGCCTCTCTCTCCAAAATCTGGCGTAAACCAGCAATCTTCCAGGTGGCACAGGGTCCCACTGCCACAATATATATATATATATATATATATATATATATATATATATATATATATATATATATAGATGTGATGACCTAACTATGGCTCAGGGCCCCACCCCACAGACAGGAAGTCTGTGAATGGGAGTCAAGTGGACTCCCATTCCTCTGCAGGAGTCAGAGGCTGCATGGGTGCAGCCAGAGCATGCATGTCTGCAGGAGGCAGATGTACTTTGTGACAGAGCAGCAAGGCCCTGATCAGGAGTAAGCTAGGAGAGAGCTTAACTCTAAGAAACTCTTTTTGTTCTAAGGAGCAGCCCTAAGGCCTAGTCTACAGGCCTGAAGCAGAATTGTGGCAATAACGTAAGTCAGGAGGCTGACGCATTTGGAGTCTGTAAGATACAGTAACGGTGGAACCCCCTGCATGGGATACTGATGTTTTTGTGAACCTTTGTTTTGTTCTTTTAAATAAAAGTGGGCTACCACACCTATAAAATACAGTTTTGGACTGGCGTACTCCTGGAAACGCACCTACCGCTTGAGTCTGATCACCCCAATCTTAATATATATATATATATATATATATATATATATATATATATACAGTTGTGCTCATAAGTTTACATACACTGGCAGAATTTATGATTTCTTGGCCATTTTTCAGAGAATATGAATGGTAACACTAAAACATTTCTTTCACTCATGGTTAGTGTTTGGCTGAAGCCGTTTATTATCAATCAAGTGTGTTTAATCTTGTTAAATCACAATGACAACAGAAACTACCCAAATGACCCTGATCAAAAGTTTACATACCCTGGTGATTTTGGCCTGATAACATGCGTACAAGTTGACACAAAGGGGTTTGAATGGCTATTAAAGGTAACCATCCTCACCTATGATCTGTTTGCTTGTAATTCATGTGTGTTTATAAAAGGTCAATGAGTTTTTGGACTCCTGACAGTCCCTTGCATCTTTCATCCAGTGCTGCACTGACATTCCCGAATGTCAAAGGATCTGCGGGAAAAGGTAGTTGAACTGTATAAAACAGGAAAGGGATATAAAAAGATATCCAAGGAATTGACAATGCCAATCAGCAGTGTTCAAACTCTAATCAAGAAGTGGAAAATGAGGGGTTCTGTTGAAGCCAAACCACAGTCAGTTAGACCAACTAAGATTTCAGCCATAACTGCCAGGAAAATTGTTCAGGATGTGGAGAAAAACCCACAAATAACTTCAGATGAAATACAGGACTCTCTGAAAACACGTGGTGTGGCTGTTTCAAGATGCACAATAAGGAGGCACTTGAAGAAAAATGAGCTGCATGGTTGAGAAGAAAGCCATTACTATGCAAATTCCACAAAGTATCCCACATACAATACGCCAAACAGCACAGAGACAAGCCTCAAACCTTCTGGCACAAAGTCATTTGGAGTAAGAAGACCAAAATTGAGCTTTTTGGCCACAACCATAAACGCTACATTTGGAGAGGAGTCAGGCATATGATGAAAGGTACACCATTCCTACTGTGAAACACGGAGGTGGATCGTTGATGTTTTGGGGATGTGTGAGCTACAAAGGCACAGAAAATTTGGTCAAAATTGATGACAAGATGAATGCAGTATGTTATCAAAACATACTAGAGGAACATTTGCATTCATCAGCCAGGAATCTGCGCATGGGACGTGCATGGACTTTCCAACATGACAATGATCCAAAACACAAGGCCAAGTCGACCTGTCATTGGCTACAGCAGAATAAATTGAAGGTTCTGGAGTGGCTCTCTGTCTCCTGACCTCATTATCACTGAGCCACTCTGGGGAGATCTCAAACGTGCAGTTCATGCAAGACAGCCCAAGAATTTACTGGAACTAGAGGCTTTTTGCCAAGAGGAATGGGCAGCTTTACCATTTGAGAAGATAAAGAGCCTCATCCACAAATACCACAAAAGACTTCAAGCTGTCATTGATGTTAAAGGGGGCAATACACAATTATAAGAACTGGGGTATGTAAACTTTTGATCAGGGTCATTTGGCTAGTTTCTGTTGTCATTATGATTTCAAAAGAGTAAACACAATTGATTGATAATAAATGGCTTCAGCCAAACACTAACCATTAGTTAAAGAAAAGTTTTTGTGTTATCATTCATATTCTCTGAAAATGGCCAAGAAATCATAAATTCTGCCAGGGTATGTAAACTTATGAGCACAACTGTATATGTATATGTGTGTGTGTGTGTGTGTGTATATATATATATATATATATATACAGTGGGGAAGGAAAGTATTCAAACCCCCTTACATTTTTCACTCTTTGTTATATTGCAGCCATTTGCTAAAATCATTTAAGTTAATTTTTTTCCTCATTAATGTACACACAGCACCCCATATTAACAGGAAAACACAGAATTCTTGACATTTTTGCAGATTTATTAAAAAAGAAAAACTGAAATATCACATGGTCCTAAATATTCAGACCCTTTGCTGTGACACTCATATATTTAACTCAGATGCTGTCGATTTCTTCTGATCATCCTTGGGATGGTTCTACACCTTCACTTGAGTCCAGCTGTGTTTGATTATACTGATTGGACTTGATTAGGAAAGCCACACACCTGTCTATATAAGACCTTACAGCTCACTGTGCATGTCAGAACAAATGAGAATCATGAGGTCAAAGGAACTGCCTGAAGAGCTCAGAAACAGAATTGTGGCAAGGCCCAGATCTGGCCAAGGTTACAAAAAAAATTCTGCTGCACCTAAGGTTCCTAAGAGCACAGTGGCCTCCATAATCCTTAAATGGAAGACATTTGGGATGACCAGAACCCTTCATAGAGCTGGCCGTCCGGCCAAACTGAGCTATCGGGGGAGAAGAGCCTTGGTGTGAGAGGTAAAGAAGAACCCAAAGATCACTGTGGCTGAGCTCCAGTGATGCAGTCGGGAGATGGGAGAAAGCTGTAGAAAGTCAACCATCAATGCAGCCCTCCACCAGTATGGGCTCTATGGCAGAGTGGCCTGACGGAAGCCTCTCCTCATTGCAAGACACATGAAAGCCCGCATGGAGTTTGCTAAAAATCACCTGAAGGACTCCAAGATGGTGAAAAATAAGATTCTCTGGTCTGATGAGACCAAGATAGAACTTTTTGGCCTTAATTCTAAGCGGTATGTGTGGAGAAAACCAGGCACTGCTCATCACCTGTCTATTACAGTCCCAACAGTGAAGCATGGTGGTGGCAGCATTATGCTGTGGGGGTGTGTTTCAGCTGCAGGGACAGGACGACTTGTTGAAATCAAGGGAAAGATAAATGCAGCCAAGTACAGGGATATCCTGGACAAAAACCTTGTCCAGAGTGCTCAGGACCTCAGACTGGGCCAAAGGTTTACCTTCCAACAAGGCAATGACCCTAAGAACACAGCTAAAATAATGAAGGAGTGGCTTCACAACAACTCCGTGACTGTTCTTGAATGGCCCAACCAGAGCCCTGACTTAAACCCAATTGAACATCTCTGGAGAGATCTAAAAATGGCTGTCCACCAATGTTTACCATCCAACCTGACAGAACTGGAGAGGATCTGCAAGGAGGAATGGCAGAGGATCCCCAAATCCAGGTGTGAAAAACTTGTTGCATCTTTCCCAAAAAGACTCATGGCTGTATTAGATCAAAAGTGTGCTTCTACTAAATACTGAGCAAAGGGTCTGAATACTTAGGACCATGTGATATTCCCGTTTTTCTTTTTTAATAAATCTGCAAAAATGTCAACAATTCTGTGTTTTTCTGTCAATATGGGGTGCTGTGTGTACAATACTGAGGAAAAAAAATGAACTTAAATGATTTTAGCAAATGGCTGCAATATATCAAGGAGTGAAAAATTTAAGGGGGTCTGAATACTTTCCGTCCTCACTGTGTGTGTGTGTGTGTGTATATATATATATATATATATATATATATATATATATATATATTGTGGCAGTGGGACTCTGTGCTACCTGGAAGATTGCTGGTTTATGCCAGATTTTGGAGAGAGGCATGCTGATTGCACTGCACTGCTGTGTGCTGGGCTATTTAGTTGTGACCTGGCTATGGCTCAGGGCCCCACCCAACAAACAGGAAGTCTGTGCATGGGAGTCAGGTGGACTCCCATTCCTCTGAGAGGAGTCAGAGGCTGCATGGGGCAGCTAGAGCATGCATGTGTGCAAGAGGTAGATATAGTTTTACAGAGCAGCAAGGAGCTGATCGGAGTAAGCTAGGAGAGAGCTTGAATCTAATGCCCCGTACATATGGTCGGATTTTCCGATGGAAAATATCCGATCGGAGCGTGTTGTCGGAAATTCCGACCGTGTGTGGGCTCCATCTGACATTTTCCATTGGATTTTACGACACACAAAGTTGGACAGCAGGAGGTAAAATTTTCCGACAACAAAATCTGATCGTGTCAATTCCGACCGTGTGTGGCCTGTTCCGCCGCACAAAGTGCCACGTATGCTCAGAAGAAATTCCAAGACGGAACAGCTTGTTCTGGTAAACTTAGTGTTCACAATGAATACAGCACTTTCGTCACGCTGCAATGTTAAAAATGGTTTAATACAGCGCACTCTTTTCTTCTTTATAATGTGACAAGAATTAAGCAGTTTTTCTGCTCATATTCTCAAGTTTTATTTTTGTTTTTTTATTGGGATTCCCTGAATATATTGTTATTAGTTGTCACATCTGACAGTATTTTGTTTTTTTTATTTAATTTTTTGGGGGATTTTAAGCCTTTTTTTTGGATTTAATGTTTGTATTTTATCAAAGGCTGATCTTTGTTCTCCAGAATATTTTTGTGTGTGTTTTGTGTGTCAAGTTACCCCAACACCATTGATATCTTTTATTATTTAATCTCCAGGAGATTGTTTGGTGTTGGTGTCCCTTGTTCATTTCACATTGTATATTTGAAATATACCTGAATGCTCACAAACGAACTGTCCTTTTTGAAGTAAAACACATAGGAGAGTATAATTCAAAACAAAAATCCTTTATTAAGGGATCAGAACCAAACAAAGAGGAAGGCAACACTGGATCAACATGAGAAATTAGCGAAGCCTGGGACCCCCACGGCAGACATCAATTCTTCAACATCAAAATTGGTGGCCTGAGGAGTCCATATGTAAGGGAGGGCAGTCTGGTCCAGAATTTGCAGAGATCTGGAAAGCAGCAGATGACATCTGTGTCCCCAGGCTGTGGTACCACAAGAGGCTGCATTTTTTGGCCGACCAGACTGGATCCAGGGTCCTCACTTTCTGGTCTTCCTTTCACGCTTCATTCCGGGCTGTGGCTGTGCAGTTGGAGATGTGGCAGGAGGAGGAGTAGGACCTGGAGGAGGACTGTGAGGACCTGGAGGAGAAGGAGGAGGAGGACCTGCAGGAGGAGGAGGAGGACCATCGCAAAGGTGTGTCTGAGCTATCATTTGGCCCCTCATACCTTTGTTAGGAGCCTCCAATATGAGCGCCTCACACAAGACTTGTTGGCCCTCCTCCATCCTCTGCATTTTATAGGCAATGACGGCAGCAATGTCCTCCTCCACGGTCTGTCGTGCTCCCAGGACCTCTGTAGCCCTCCAAAAGAGTCCTCCGGTAGCCTCCTCTAGGGCACTCCTCCTACTGCCACTTTCTCTTTTCAGGGGGGGTGGAGGGACCTGCAGATCAGCCAGCCGGCTCGGCCCGGCCACCTCCTGGCTGAGACTTCCCTGTGTCTGAAAAAGGGACATGGTTTTAGTTGTTGCTTCATCAATCACAATCCTAAATTAGTACTCCCAACTAACATCTAGTTAACATCATTGATTGGACAAGCAGAAATATTTAGAGGAATGCTATACCTGGCTCAATCTGGGCTCCTCCACATGTGGCCTGGAAGGCCCAGGTTGGGCGTCAGAAGCCTCAGCCGGGGGGGAAGGAAGAGTGGAAGGAAGACTGGAGAGGGATGACCTGGGTTCATTCTGGCCTGCCAGAAAATGCAGCCTGTCGTAGTACAACATCCTGGGATCATAGATGTCATCTGCTGCTCCGGATCTCTGTGAATCCAGGACTTTCTTGCGCTCCCTTAGATAAGTGCTCCTCAGGCCACCAATGAAAATCTTTAAATAGGTGATGTCTGCCGTGGGGATCACCTGCTTCACAATTTCACACAATTGCACCAGTGCTGCCTTCCTCTTTGCTTGGTTCTTGAAATGGGGGTGTTTAATCTCCCACAGACAGGGCAGCTCCCTTAAGATATCTATGAATACTGACATGAAGTCATTGTCTTTCATTAAGATATTCATGTTCACTGCAAGACACAACACAAGACAAAGCCTAATGTCAGACAAAACTCTCCTAATCTTGTTACAGAATAGGCCTCAATGTAGAAGCAGTATAGGCACAAGTTTGTCTCTTACCTTCGTTCTTACGATCGGCGCGTCCAATGCTCCTTCCTCCACTCACAGATCGTACGTAATACGCACGCGTGTTACGCTTTATACACACTGCGCATGCGTGTAACTCCGCCCGCCCCTGACGTTCTTTCTAGTCTATTCCCCACCCCTTTTCGTTCGGCGCAGTGGGTGAAGAGCATGATGGCGGAGTTAGAGCAGGTGTGTGCTAATTATAGCAACGAGGAGGAGGAAAGCCCGGATCCGGACACGTCCCGATCCTGAAGGAGACGTTTTAAGGCCACAAATATAACCTTTGGGGAGATGTTGGAGATGGTCGACATCATGAGGAAGTCCGACTATGACGGGAAGTATGGGCCTTACCCCAACCCCAACATCAGAAAGGCCAAGATCATGGCGAAAGTGATCAAAAGCCTTCACAGGAATTTCGGGGTACGAAGATCGAAAGATCAGCTCAGTCAGCGGTGGTCGGACCTGAAGTTAAGAGAGCCAGAGTAGTACCGAAAGATCAGGAGAGTGCTGCAAAAAAGTAAGTAGTTGTGCTGTGTTCCTATTCTTTCTGTCTTTATTGCGTTCGTGCTGCTACATATGCTTTTATTAATTGTAACGTTTAAAAGGGCAACTTTAATGTTCATGGGCCCATTATTCGTTCATATCAAACATTTTTCTTTCGGCCTCTAAAACACCATTGTTTAGGCCATATGCATTTTCCCACATTTTTTTGGGGCCTACTTGGATGCCAAATATTTGTTTGTGTAGATGGGTTTGTTACTAGAATGAAATGCAAACTAGATTGTGTGTAAGGAGAGGACACTGAGCAGCTGTTTTCACATCTGGACACTGGAACACTAGTGTGGGACCCCAGAACACCATTTTTATTAGGGGGCCACACTGGTGCTCCAGTGTATACTATAGGGGGGTCTCCATCTGTGAAGCTTGTACTAAACAGGTAAAGTATTTCAGCTTGACAAAGGGCAATAAAAAATATACATCTTGGAACTCGGCTAAAATAGACAATTGTACCCCACTTCCAAGCAATGTTTCCTATTTCTAGTTCTGCCATCAAATATCTGTGTGCTAATTATACCATTTGTGTTTTACATAGAGGAGAAAAGACTCGGAGGACACCCCCCATCCGAGGAGACCAGAGACCCCCCACCTCTGTAAGAAGGTGAAATACCCCAAACCCAAGAAGAGCAGGAGGAAGAAGAAGATGTGGTGGAGATAGGCACCACAACAGGTGAGTGTCTGCGACCACAGGCTCAGGTAAAAGAGATGGATGGTGGCAGATTTTTGAGACCTGTTTTTTTTTATTTCTCTCTTTTTAGGTGATCGTGATGTGAGGGATAGAGAACGTTTCACATCAGAAAGTGCCCAGATCCTGATCGGGGAGATCATGGGGTGTAATGCTGAACTGCAAAACATCCAGCAAAAAATCAATGATGTTATTAAAAAAAATAATAACATCATTGATGTTTTGGAGCGAATTTAAAACCCCACAAAATCACTTTTTGGATTGTGGTCCAATCTTTTAAATTTTTTTGCAATGTTTTGAAAAGCCAAATTTGGAGGATGCACACAGTGTGCCAACATGTGCTATCTGCCATCACGGGAGATCAATGGACGCGTTTTGGGGGTTCAACCCCTTCCTCAATTATAAAGTCGCGTTGAGGAAGGGCTTGCTCCCCCAAAACACGTCCCTTGATCCCCCCTGATGGCAGATAGCACATGTGACATTCGTAAATTGGTGTGCATCTTCCAAATTTGGCTTTTCCAGGGGTGATTTCCCCCCATCTGAACGCTATATCAAACCCAGTTCCTAAATACTGATGTCTGATATAGCCTTCAGGTTTTACCTAATGTGAACTTTGTAAGTTCAAGTTTTCTGGCTTTCTTGTTGGTTTTAACCAGGCCTGTTTTATCTGAAATGGACATTTCCATTTTTGATAATGCTACTGCAAAAATTGTTATACAATAAACATGTTGGTTTGTTTTAAAAACCTTTGGTAAATGCACATGTGATTGTGCAGGTATAAAAAAGTTGCTTACTCAAGAATGTGTGGATTATTGTGTCAACACTACAATACAACACTTTTGGGGTGATGTAATTGTTGTTTTCTGAGAAAATGGGGGTTATTTCCTAAGGGCAAATCCTCTTTGCGCTACAAGTGCAGGTTCCGTGCAGTTGCAAGTGCACTTGTAGTGAAATGTGTTTTTGCATTTAGGAAATAACAGCCAACAGTGCTTTGTATAATAAGGTTACACAATCACAACATTTTCTGGACTCAACACATTTCTGTCAGGGTCAGCTAAAACAAACACAAGCAGTAAATGTCCACAAACAATTTCTTTTTTTATTTTATTATAAAAAGGCTTCACATATTGTCTGGCATATTGATAGCCCCCCTACCCGCAAAGAACTCCAGGTAGCGTAACCGGACATCACGGGCACTCAGGGAGGGCAAGCCAGGACGGCCACTTTCAAGCGCCGTCAGTGTGGTTTGATGTAGGATTCCGGCCTCAGGCCCAACTGAGCCAGCATAGTTGGCCGAATGTTTCCTTAAAAAGTTATGGAGAACACAGCACGCCAGTATAATAAGTATAATATGGTTCAGTTTATACTCCGCTATATGGATGGGTGTCAGAAATAGTCGGAACCGGCTGGCCAGGATTCCAAATGTGTTCTCCACCACTCTTCGGGCTCTGGCCAGCCGGTAATTAAAAACCCTCTGTTCCGGGGTGAGGGTCCTCATTGGGAATGGCTGTATCAGGTGGTCCCCCAGCGCAAACGCTTCATCAGCAAGGAACACAAATGGGAGTCCTTCCACATTGTCCTCTGGAGCTGGCAAGTCCAAGCTGCCATTCTGGAGACGCCTGTAGAACTCCGTCTGGGCGATGACTCCACCATCGGACATCCGGCCATTCTTCCCCACGTCCACATACAAGAAGTCGTAATTAGCCGACACCACCGCCAACATCACTATACTATTAAACCCTTTGTAATTATAATAGTACGACCCCGAGTTGGGTGGTGCGACGATGTGGACGTGTTTCCCATCAATTGCCCCTCCGCAGTTAGGAAAGTCCCACCGCTCGGCAAAGTGGGAGGCCACAGTCTGCCATTACTGTGGCGTGGAAGGAAACTGTTGAGGAAAAAACAATAAACATTACTATTTTTACTCTGAAACATGGCAAGCAGATTAGACACAAACATTATGGGGCAACCTCCAGATAGCATTTATTAAGGGGAATTTAACAACACCAAAGTATAAGGTACACCTATCATATCCCCCCTCCCCCCCTCTCATGGGCCATTTCTAACATTATAGGGGGTGTGTGTAAATCTTGGACAGGTAACCCTCTTCACTTCATTGAGAGATGAATGCCTAAATAATGGGTATTACTTTGAACAGACCCTCCTTAGTTACACTATTGGCAGACCACTGGACAGGTAAGAAGTATTATACAAAGATATAAATACACACTGTACACATTTGTGGACATTTGGACATTCTGCTATTACCTATCAAGATAATAATAGGATACCAAAAATGTAAACAGTACCATTGGAAAGTATACAGGCAGGCCCTTGCACTACATGCTTTGGGGAATTCATCCATAAATCTGAGCCCTAAAGAGGTTGGTATAGTGTGTATGGGTTTAGCAAAGTCAGCAGATAGATGATTGAGGATAGAGAATTGAGATCAGCTGACTTAGCAGTTGGGGGAGGGAGGGTTACTAAAAATTATTTGGGGACACCACAAAAAAAAACCTCTGCCACTCTGCTGAATTTAAAGCTAAAATAACATTTCCAAACATTTTATGGGGTGTTTGGGGTAAAGCACTACTATGGAGCTGATAAAATACATTGTTAAGTGACTACAGGTCAGGTGAATATAGGGCAGGAGACACCATGCTGGGGAGGTTAGTGAAGGGCAAATATGTATGAAGGACATAAAATAATAATGACATAAAAATCCAGCATGCATGAGAACAAAGGGGACATTCACAGTATACTACAATCATGGTAATTAGGGAATGAGGAAAGAAATACAATATATTAGCAAACATTCAATACAATAAAATGTGATATTAAAGGATAAAAATCTTACCTTCATATACTCCTTCTGCAGGACCTGTATGATGGCAGAACAGGTCTCTGGGATGATGATACTCAGAGCCTGGGGGGAGATGCCTGTCGAGAACTTGAGGTCCTGCAGGCTTCTCCCTGTGGCCAAATACCGCAGGGTAGCGACCAACCTCTGCTCCGGAGTGATGGCTTGCCTCATGCAGGTATCCTGCCTGCTGATATAGGGGGTCAACTTAGCCAACAAACGGTGAAACACGGGGTCCGTCATCCTGAGAAAGTTCCTGAAATCATCAGCATTATTCTCACGGATCTCACGGAGCAAAGGCATATGAGAGAACTGGTCACGCTGAAGCAACCAATTCTTGGTCCATGAACTCCTCCCCACCCTGTTCATGGACTGGACTTGTGTCAAGGTCAGGACCCCAACACCTGACCAGCCGGGCTGCGTGCTCAGATCGGGGTCTGGTATGGATTGTAGGGGGGACCCCACGCCGTTTTTTCGGCGTAAGGGCTTCCCTTTATAATCCATACCAGACCTAAGGGCCTGGCATGACCCGCGACGAGGCTCGTAAGGTGTCAATCTCGCCGATAAAAGAGGCAAGATTGACTTCCTTTTCTAGTCCCGTCGCACATAAGTCACGTTCAAAATGAACGGACTTGTCCATGTGTGGGCAAGTCCGTTCATTCTGAAAGTCCGCCGTAACTCCGGCGAAAGTCCGTCGGAAAGACAGGCGGACTTAGCCCGCCGGAAAGTCCAGTCGTGTGTGGGCAAGTCCGTCCGTTTCAAAGTCCGGCGCACCTGGCGGACAGAGTCTGTCAGAAAGTGTGCCGGACCAAGTATGCCAGAAAGTCCGATCGTGTGTATGAGGCATAAGCCAGAAGGCTGAAGTATACTGATTGTGAAAGATACAGTAATGGTGGAACCCCCTGCGTGGGCTACTGACGTCTTTGTGAACTTTTCCATGCTTTTAAATAAAAGTAGGCTACCATGCCCTTTAAAAATATAGTTTTGGACTGGCGCACCTACCGCTTTAGTCTGATCACCCCAAGACCTTATGTCTGCTCCTTAGACCAAAAGAGAATATATATATATATATATATATATATATATATATATATATATATATATAGTGTTTTACAAATGACGCACTTATTTCCTAGTTGAACAATACAACTGTCAGCGTCATCTTTCCAACTCTGTGTATGGTACATGCGCTAGCATCACCACTTCTGTCACAAATACACAGAGGGGTTATACCACAGGGCAGGTTGCTAATCCAGGTGCTAATCCAGGGAGCAGTGCTAAATCAGTAAATAGAAGAAACATTGTCCTGTCTGGCAAGTATTGTATATATTTGAACAGTATATTTTAGCTGTTTGTCTAGAATTCCGGACCTGCGATTGTCATTAACAGGGTAGGGTTTGAATAATTTTACTGTGATATGCTCATTAACATATATCTGTGTGGCTTTAAGGCTCATGCATCTAATCTAAAATACAGTAAGTACATGTAGAGAAAAAAAAGTGTACCATTCCAACCCTCCAAGTGCTCCTCTCATATACTGAGATGAGGTGCTGGCTTGGAGTCAATACTTCACACACTCTTTACTCAGCTGACAAACTTCAGCACATGTTCCGGCCCCAGGACCGCTCCTCTGACATGTATGACCCGATGGGCTTAATCATAAAGGATTATTTCAGCTGGTTAAGATTTTGCCTGTAAAGACATCATCTGTGTGCTGATTTTCCTTCATCATTCAAACTATAATTTCTAATATGTTGTTGCATGTTTAATTACGGTATGCTTTAATTATATACTACAACAAGGGCAGCTTGTTACCCAATGAAACGCCTTCATCATAGGCACAGACATAAGGAGCAGTATGCTACCCCAGTGACAGGTAACTGGAGATTAAGGATGAGTAAAATTGGGGAAAAAAACAGGGCAATTATTATAAAATTACAGAGAAATGAATTGGAGTCAATGGGCATATCAAATTTAAGGTGATGTTTAAGGGTGCAATGAGCTTTAAATGGCTGCTGAGGGATAGGGAATTCCATTTTAACAATGCTTGACCTGTTTTTACTTTTGTCTTTGAAACAAGATAAGTATAGCACATGACTTGCATTGCTAAATGATGGCAAAAACCTATGTCAATAAGGGAAACACAATGGTTCACCTAGCTGACAGGACCACTTTAATCTCCATCTAGCACATGGAATTATCTTACAAAGATTTTTAGCTGCTTAGAGGCAATTAATTATACATACATGGTGGATCATTTCCAAGAGCACATACCACTTTCTGACAGCAGAATCCTAACACTAATTCAGACTAGAATTAGAAGGAAAAATACAAGGCAGTTCTACACAAAGGGCATTTTAACAACAAAAAAAAGCACATTATAACACATGCAAACAGTATTATCTTGTGTTAGGGAAGCCACTATATAAACAAAAAACGAGACTGCATGACTAATTATTTCGTACTTTTTAATAAATCCCAAACTATTGCACTGCTCCATGTCTATCATTTAATTATGGGTTACTACATTTTTCTAGAATGTTTCACAAATAACAAATATTATTCTAGATTTAGCAGCAGTTTCATTTATCACATATGGTAGTTTTATTCTTTTATTTATTTTTTTAAATTCAACTAGTAGCACAGGGGAACACACAAATTTTTCATTTTGATCTATTACTACATTTTTCACTACTTAATTAAATTAACCTGCATAGTTCATTAATATAATATACATATTTGGTTATTGTTTTTAAATAATAGACATAAACATTTTAAAACGAAGATTAAAAAAAAACTAATAGATTTTGTGTAATGTTACAGAACATTTCAATAAAAACAAAGCTTTGACTACAATACATAAAGATGAGTGTTTCAGCATATAGCAGCCCCTACTTTTTTACCTTTTGTTGATCACCAAGGTGTCATATTAGCAAATATGTGTCCTCAGAACTAGAATGTGGTATCCAAAACATTCACTTTACTAAAGAGTACTGAAATCAAAAATATGGAACTTGGGGGGCAGGAGGCGGAGCCTAGCAGAGCAGACATGCATTGTTAGAGCTCCACACCGCTGAGGAGAGAAGAGAAGGACAAAGCGGAGCCTGCAGGCTCAAAAGGTATCCATTTGAACCTTTTTGCCCCAGGGAACAAACTGTGAAAGTTTGGGCAGGAAATATGGTACTGGGAGGAAACCGTGGCAGAAATAAAAATCACCTCACAAAGAGCTCACAGGCACTCACTGCAGCTGAAGCAGCTCCAGTCACCTCACAAGATACAGCATCAGGGCGCCCTCACAGACAGAAAATGTGACAGCAAGACTCTCCATTTGAGTCAGATACAGAACAAATCCTCTCACAAACTTCTCCACAAGCCTCCTCAGTATCCCCAGTAATATTATTACAATTTGAAAAGATGCTTCATAAGGCTTTAAAACAAACCTCAGACCAAATAACAAAAAGCCTAACCAAAGAAATAAGAGAGCTGGGAAACCGCACCGCAGCCTTAGAAATAAAAATGGATGAAATTGAAATTACAACCCAAGAAAATATAACAGAATTGGAACAATTAAAAAAAGAGAATTTAATACTTCAAACTAAGCTCGATGATTACGAAAATAGAGCCAGACATTCAAACTTGCGCATAAGGGGAATACCTGAAACTGTGACAGACCTGCAATCTACTATTACTGCTCTATTACAAGAACTAAAGCCAGATATCCCTATTGAACATTTAGAACTGGACAGAGTACACAGAGCCCTCACAGCCAAAAAGAAAGATGGACCCCCACGTGATATAATCACAAAATTTCATTATTACAGAACGAAAGAACAAATACTAATTGCTGCAAGAGAAAAAAAGGAACTTAATTTTCAAGGACACAATTATCAAATTTTTGCTGACCTATCCCAACTTACTATTACTAAAAGACGATCCATGAAACCCCAACTAATGGAACTGCAACGCCACAACATTATGTATCAATGGGGCTTCCCCTTTTCAGTCAGATTTAACTACCAAGGTACAATTTACAGAAGCAGATCAGCAGATGAACTACAACAAACCCTTTTAAAATTAAATCTGACAGAACCCACAAGCAGCAACACTCCCACACGCAGAAGAATGGCGTCATCTTCACCTTCAGGCAGCACCCAGAAAATTTCAGAACAAAATGGGAATCATGATTCTCACAAAAGAGGCCGTTATGCCACATCATCCATGGACCAAGAAGATTCAATGGACTGACATCCTAATTCCTGATATCTCTTCATTTATTATACTAAGAGATGGTTCTCTATAAAAAACCTATATTCATAACTGAATGTAACTGCATTCTGATAGTCACACACTGTGTGGGATCATGTTACATTCCAGTTATATTTCTTATTACTTCTGATTCATATAGCCTTAGAATATATAAGTGAAATAAGGAAATTCTTGTTCAGTTATATATTATCAGGTAATAACAATAGATTTATTACTTTTTAGGACAAATATGTTCAATAATCCAGAAGTAATGGAAGCTTTTTCTTTCTTTTCTTAAAACAAATAAGGTAAAATAACTAGTTCCTAGAATTATGTTTTTGTTTATTCTAATCTGAAGCAATACAACCTCAATTTTATGAGTTAACATATCTAAACAGTTACATATGAATAAAATATGTAATTGTTTACTCTAAAAGGGTTAAAATCCCAAAATAATTCAAACTATCTTCATCAATACCAAAGTTATTAACAGTACCTTTCTAACTGAATTATTTAGCCTAGGGCAAGACTAACCATATACAACCACCCTGGAATAAATAATTTCAACAAAAACTATATTCTGCACTCCAATTAATGAAACATCATTTTGATGTCTTTTGACATAGCACTTCTCTCCTGTAAGCGGAAGATCCGTGTACCCCCATTAGCCCTCCTCATTCTCCCAACAATATTATGTGGGAGTGTGACGAAGGCACTTATTCCCCTGAGAGAGATATTTATTCTCTTTCACGGGTAAATTGTGATTACTTGCAAAAAATAATTTATACAATGTATCATCTAATCTCATATGTTTTTTGTTTACTCTTTACTCCAGAATTCACTGGTTTCTTTTCTATCTATTCATCTCTTCAGTCCACACAGGTTGATCTGCGCAGTCAGCTCTGCATAACAAAAAGTAAGTCAAAACTATTTGATCTGTTGCCATGGCACCACTGAATATACTTTCCCTGAATGTTCAGGGAATAAATGTCCCTCAAAAAAGGACCAAAGCCTTCCGTACTTTCCATAACAAGAAGGCTCACATAGTATGCCTCCAAGAAACACACTTCACCAAAGATTCTACTCCAAAATATATTTCTCCTTTTTATCAACAAATTTACACGGCTTCTGCCTGTACCAAGCAAAGGGGAACTCTAATTGCATTTCACCGATCCACACCATTCACCTTATCATCAGAAATTAAAGACCCAGAAGGTAGATACCTAAAACTCATGAGTTATATAATGGATACAGCAATCACGGTGATTTCCTACTACGCTCCTAACAAACAACCTACACCATTCCTCTCACATATATTACAAGTGATTAATACACACAAAATAGGAACAGTGATAATGTGTGGGGTTTCGAACCAGGTCCTCCTCCCATTTCTAGATAAATCACCTTTTACACCATCCAAAATAACCTCTAGATTACCTTTTTCTCCACTTCTTTCCAAATACAATCTGGTAGATTCATGGAGAGAAAGTAACCCAATGAAAAAGAAATTCACTTATTTCTCGCACCCTCATCAAACCTTCACCAGAATAGATCATATTTTTCTAACTATAGGAATGATACCAGAAATTATTGCATCAGATATAATTCCGATTCCGTGGTCTGACCATAATGCAGTATACACTACTATAGCCTCAGCCATACCAAAAGCGCATGACCCAACGTGGTACTTACCGGACATAATGCTCAAACACCCACTACATCAGATGGCCATTGAACAAGCTTTAAAGGAATACATATCAATTAATAATACAACAGACATCTCCCCAATAACACTGTGGGAAGCTCATAAGCCTGTCTTGCGTGGTACAATACAAAGACAAATGGCACTATTTAAACGGGAACGCAAAAATCTAGCAAAAAAACTAGAACTCAATTTTAATGCAGCCTACATATCATTTCAAGATAATCCATCTCAGAGTACAAGATCTCATCTGGAAAAATCTAGATTGGAATACGATCTATTTCTCACTGAGTCAGTTGATAAATCCCTCAAACGCTCCAAACACAATTTCTACATGAATACAAACAAACCAGGTACATATTTGGCTCGGGCATTAAATTCAACTAACAAATCTTTCAAACCAATACGTTTGAAATTATCAAAAAATGTTTACACTTGTAATCCAGTTAAAATAGTCCATAAATTTCACTCACATCTCGCAACTTTATACAAGACAAACAATTAATTTAATCCTTCAGAAGCTGAATCCTTCTTCTCAAAAATAACCTTACCTGAGTTATCTCAGAATCAAAAAAGCAGTTTGGATGAGCCTATAACTATAGATGAAGTTGCTAACACCATAAAAGACCTAATACTTAACAAAAGACCAGGCCCAGACGGTTACTCGGCTTTATACTATAAAACATTCTCAGAAATACTCTCTCCCATTCTCACTGAAACTTTTAACAAACTTCTAGATGGACATTCTTTTCGGCAAGAAACACTAATGGCAATTGTTTGTATGATCCCAAAACCCCTTTCTGATGATACTTCCTGTGTGAATTATCAGCCTATCTCTCTGTTAAACCTCGATATTAAATTATTAGCAAAAATAATAGCAAAACGCCTCAATAGCATTATAGGAAAATTAATACATAGAAATCAAGTAGGCTTCATGTCAAATAGACAGGCAGGTGATAATATACGCAGGGCAGTGTTATTGGCACATATTGCTAAAAAACAGAAAATCCCTTTATGTTATTAAGACTTTTATTTTATTAAGAGGGCATTTGACACAGTATCCTGGCAATATATGCAATATTCATTACAAAAATGGGGTTTTGGACCCCACTTTTTAACATAGATCAAAGCATTATATAATAAATCCAAAGCCTATATAAAATATGCTGGATACAAATCTGAAGCCTTTAATATCGAAAGAGGTACCCGACAGGGTTGCCCATTATCTTCCTTATTATTTGCTCTTATACTCGAACCCATGGCCCAATACATCAGAACAAACCAAACTATAACTGGCATTGAAGTAGGAGGTATTACACACAAATTATGTATATTTGCAGACGATATATTACTTTTTCTATCATCACCACAGGTCTCTGGTCCTAACTTAATACCAGCTCTTGATGGATTTGCAGCCCTATCCGGCCTTATGATTAATCCTAAGAAATGCCTAGTGCTTAATATTTCACTCACAAACATGGAATTGATCCCGGCTAGGGCTGCACTCCCATTCACATGGGCAGAAAAATCAATCCCATATCTTGGAATTCATTTAACAGCATCTCATTCTGACTTATTCTCAACCAATTATCCTCCTGTATTAAGACAGATCACAAATCTAATAAAACAATGGTCGCAACTTCCTTTATCCTGGATAGGGAAGAATAATGCAATCAAAATGACTATTCTACCCAAATTGCTTTATCTATTCAGAGTCCTCCCTATTCCAATTCCTTCCTATTTTTGGAGAATAGTACAAAAAAGAGCAACTTCGTTTATATGGGGCTCTTCTAAACCACGTATACCTATACACACACTACATCTTCCCAAAAATAAAGGAGGCCTGGGATACCCTAATTTTACTAACTACTACAGAGCAGCACATTTATCCAGTCTGTCCAAATACCATGCAAAACAGGAAATCCCATTATGGGTATTTATAGAGGCTTCAGAAAATGACCCTCTATTAACATCAAATTTATTATGGCTTGATCCTAAAGACCGTTTTAAAATTCATAATCCCATAACTAAACACTTCTTATCTCTCTGGGATAAACTAAAAACCAAATATCAGTTACAATCTCCACACAATCCTCTCCTTTCTTTTATCAGAAATCCGGACTTTTATCCGGCATGGATCTACCCAAATTCTTTTAAAGCTTGGACAACATCAGGCATTCAGACACTAAATGACTTCATAGCATCTAAATCATTCCTTTCATTCCCATCGCTTAGAGAAAAATATGATCTACCAAACTCTGAGATATTTAGATATCTCCAAATCAAAAATTTCTATACACCATTCCTAAAGGGGGATACACCATTATCCCAATTATTCATTTTTGAATCAATCTGTACAAAAGATCCATTTGCTAAAGGTACAATTTCATCACTTTATAATCAATTATATGGAGTAGCAAATCTTAATAGACCCTCTTACGTTCAGAGGTGGGAGGAGGACCTGGGACGAACTTTAGAAGACACGGACTGGTCTAACATATGGCTCACATCTAAGTCATCTTCACCCAACATCTTAGCACTGGAGACAAATTATAAAGTCCTAACTCGCTGGTACCTTGTACCCGCTAGAGTGGCAAAATATTCACCTAATACCTCAGCTCTTTGTTTTCGAGGATGCCCAGAAATAGGCACATATTTACACATATGGTGGACGTGCCCAGTAATCCAAACCTTCTGGAAGGAAGTCTTCGTGATTGCATCTAAAATATTTAAAAAAATAATACAACCAGATCCATATTTAACTTTACTTAATCTAAAACCGGAATGGTTAACACTCTCTCAATTCAAACTTATAATCCAACTAATAACGGCTGCAAAACAAACAGTGGCCAAGGCATGGAAATCTCCTACATTGGTACTAGCAGAAACAATTCACAGAATGAATAATACAATGTCCCATGCTAAGATGGTAGCCATCGATCAAAATCAAATTCCAAAATTTGAAAAAATTTGGCATCCTTGGATAAAACAACAGTTCCTGTCAAACTTCAATGACTTTGTCCTGTTGCCATGGTAACAGATTAAATGACTTAGAGACACCCATTCTAAGGCTTCAAAGAGAACTAAAAAGAATAATAAACTGACGAGCGGGACAACCTTGTGGACCATACCTCTACCTTTCAACCCTTTTTCTTCTTTCTCTTTCCTTTTCTCCACCTTACGATTAAAGCTCATTATCAGAATTTATTTGACCTATATACACTCTACTTGTAAACAATATGTATAGTAGGTATAAATCATTTAAATACCTACAAAAGTAACTAAGGAAATGATATATATCTTTAATTTAGGTTTACGTGAACCCAATGTTTAATATTTGAAATTTCATGATATTTACCTATATAAACCCTACTGTAAAACAATGAGCTTACTTTATAGATCCTTGTAAACTTACTTTATGTATCTTTATAACATTGTATACTCAATAAACTTCTTTTGACAAGGAAAAATATGGAACTTATTTCAGTTTTCCAGAAACCAGAATAACAATCTCAGTAGCATATTGTGCCAAACACTGGGTTATGTCATTGCATGTGGGCAATGTTTTTTTGGGATATATTTGTTAAGGGGGTGGCTGGATACATTTTGGTTCACTTTAAAACTGAATATGCAGTTTAATAGAGCAATTATGTCTTCAAGCAACATGAACTGAGACAGCAGTGTTGATTTATTAAAGGAAAATTTACTGTTCACTTAGCAAAGTGTATGTTAACACTGAAAAGTAAATGTTAGTGATTAAAGGGGAATTTGTGTTCACCTTCAATACTAAATAATGTGCCAGGGACATTACAAAAAAAAATGGATTTTTGCTAGCAGATGATAGGGCATTCAAAGTGAGAACAATTGCACTTATTCATTAGTAATAACTTTGCCATTTGAGCATACACTACTCTAGGTGAACAGCCTCTTCTCCTTCAGTAAATCAATCCTATTGCGAACCATTCAGAGAAATAGAAAAGGTTTAACAACATGCTGTTCTTATTTTTAAAGTTAATTTTAGAGAAGAACTGTGGTCTTGGGCATCTTACAAATGCTGAGAGTGTACACATGCTCCACGGGCAATGAACACAAAGATAAGATTGCTAGAAGAAAGCGAAAGGAGTTTTTTGACAGAAGAGACACAAACTCTACATCCTAGCTATTTTTTTTTATTTTTTTCATTTCATCTCTACTTTACAGTAAAACAGGAGCAAGAAAATGCTGTGTTTTCCAGTTATGGGTTGGAGAGAAAAGCAGGGACCTTTACAAAACATGGGGGAAGACAAGAGAGCACCTCAATACTTATTATAACCAGAAGCATAAATCCAATTATTATAAGACACACACATTTTATAACAGCGAGCAAGGCGTTAGGGAAGAAGCTGGATCATTTGTACCAGAAAGCCAAAGACTGAGTTTTCTTTGTTGCTGATTTGTGATTTTTTTTTTTCAAACAACCTCCTCCCTTCAAGTACAAGAGAAATTAGTAATTCAAGCTACTGATCTTTCTCTAAACAGAGTGACTGGCGTTTAAAACACAGTTCATGATTTAAGGAAAGCACCCATTAGTCACAAACAGATAACGCTACAGATACAGATAAATAAAAAACTGTTTAAATATATGTGGAAGATATGGGAGATCAAAATAAATAGTTGAGCTGTTCTTCAAAAGGTCAGATATACACTATATTACCAAAAGTACTGGGATGCCTGCCTTTACACACATATGAACTTTAATGGCATCCTAGTCTTAGTCCGTAGAGTTCAATATTGAGTTGCAGCTAAAATAGATTCAACTCTTCTGGGAAGGATGTCCACAAGGTTTAGAAATGTGTCTATGGGAGTGTTTGACCATCCTTTTTAGAAGCACATTTGTGAGGTCAGGCACTGATGTGAACGAGAAGGCCTGGCTCGCAGTCTCTGCTCTAATTCATTCCAAAGGTGCTCAGTCGGGTTGAGGTCAGAACTCTGTGCAGGCCAGTCATGTTACTCCAACCCACACTTGCTCATCCATGTCTTTATGGACCTTGCTTTGTGCACTGGTGTGCAGTCATGTTGGAATAGGAAGAGGCCATCCCCAAACTGTTCCCACAAAGTTGGAAGCATAAAATTGTCCAAATGCCTTGGTTTGCTGATGCCTTAAGAGTTCCATTCACTGGAACTGAGAGCCAAGCCCAACCCCTGAAAATCAATCCCACACCATAATCCCCTCTCCAATGATTTGGACCAGTGCACAAAACAAGGTCCATAAAGACATGGATAAGTGAGTTTGGGATGGAGGAACTTGACTGGGCTGCACAGAGTCCTGACCTCAACCTGATAGAACACCTTTGGGATGAATTAGAGTGGAGACTGCAAACCAGGCCTTCTCGTCAAACATCAATGCCTGACCTCACAAATGCGCTTCTGGAAGAATGGTCAAACATTTCCATAGACACACTCCTAAATCTTGTGGACAGCCTTCAAAAAAGAGTTGAAGATGTTATAGCTGCAAAGGTGGGCCAACTCAATATTGAACCCTACAGACTAAGATTGGGATGCCATTAAAGTTCATGTACGTCTAAGGGCAGGCTCCCAATACTTTTGGTAATAGTGTATCAATCACTATGCTAAAATGTGTTGCTCAAAGATGTGCAGGAGTCAGGACATAGATGCAGCATCTAATTTTGATTCAAGTGAGTTATCAGTTGAAATGTTTACAACCACTAATAATCTGGCTTTGTAAATATAATCAAGAAAGATCAGCGTAAACAAATTTGAACTAAATTACAAGAAAAACTGCAAGAAAAAAAAATGTAAACTCAACACAGATGCTGATTGAATGTTATAACTTTGAAAAAGATTTTAGAGCCAGTTCTGACAGTTACGGGTTTGATGGATATAGTATAGAGCAATTAAATGTAAACAACAAATGAACATGTGTACTTTTATGGTACCTACAGATGCAATAAACAAGCTAAAACCCAGCAGGGCTGCGTAACTGAATGTGAAAGTTTTCCACATATTTGAACAGAAAGGCTTTCGGAGCCAGTCCTTTCTGCCAAACACAAGCTTTAGTCATACAACAGAGAGCAAATGGATGTAAAACACGTGAGCTCTTTGAGACATACTTACAAAGAAGGTAACAAAAAAATATTTTACATCATAAATACAACAAGTCACCTAATAGGGCTCCGATCTTGTCTTGAAATATAAATTATTTATATTGTCAGAGTTTTTAAAATGCTCAGTCATCTGATACCCATATGTCTGATATTCTTAATAAATACAAGGATGTCTCTCCTGGATTAGGAAAATATGCTAGAGAAAGCAAAATCAATGTGAATTGTTAACTTTATCAATGTACATTTGTAACCCTTAGTTAACTGTGCATGCTCTTCAAAGTCACCATAGCACTGGAATGTAAATTAGTTTGACAGGACAGGATACATAAGTGTAATTTTAAAAACTGGCAAGCCTACATAATGGGTACATTTTAATATTTGAACAACCATGCACACGTAACCATAACATGGGTCTGCACCCCAAAGGCAAAAGAAGGACTGTAAAATATTTAACAAACTGGATAGTGGAAATCATATTAATCATCAGTCAACTCCCTTATGAAAATGTTTACAATACAAATTACCCAAATTGTAACATAAATGAATCAACCTTGTAAATCATATATCTGTATCAGGTTTCTCGCACATACAGTATCATCCGTGGCTTTATGTAGAGAACTATAGGGGGTGGCAATACAGCACAGAAGAACATTCTTTAGGTAACAATTGTCTAGCTAGCAAAGGGGGGTTATTTCTTTTCATATCAACCATGTACCATGTAACTAATAAATCATATCATGTTAGCAAAGCACAATACAACAAAAACATACAAAACAGTAAAAAGTATTTTCTTCCTTATTGACTAGATATAAAATAAATGTTTGGTACTTTTTCCTAATTTGAAGCTGTTCTTCGATGTTTGTTGATATGCTTTTAATCAACCAATGTGGTTATTTACATCACCTTGGCCATACAGCATGGAAGAGCATTTTTTAGGTAACAAACATACAGAACAGTAAAACAGATATGTTTTCCTTATTGGCCAGTTATAAAATATATATTGGACTTTTCTCCACCTTACGATTAAAGCTCATTATCAGAATTTATTTGACCTATATACACTCTACTTGTAAACAATATGTATAGTAGGTATAAATCATTTAAATACCTACAAAAGTAACTAAGGAAATGATATATATCTTTAATTTAGGTTTACGTGAACCCAATGTTTAATATTTGAAATTTCATGATATTTACCTATATAAACCCTACTGTAAAACAATGAGCTTACTTTATAGATCCTTGTAAACTTACTTTATGTATCTTTATAATATTGTATACTCAATAAACTTCTTTTGACAAGGAAAATATATATTGGAGTACTTATTTTTTAAGCTGTTTTTAAATGTTCACATTCTTTCAATCAACCAATGTAGTGTATTAACACAATCTTGGCCATACAAAAGAGCATTCTTTAGGTAGCAGTCACACAATGGCAGAGCAAAACTCTTCTTTAGTTTCTTTTCAAACTCTTTGATCTTGAAAAACTGATTCAGTACTGTTATAATTGGTATTTGCCTATACATTGCTATAGATCCTGTTCTGCACCATCAAGGGCAACTTTGTTCCCTTATTAGGGTGGCTGTGAATGTCTATGGGGTTGATTTACTAAAGGAAAATATGCTGTGCACTTTTGAGAGTGCAATTGTACTCTGCAAGTGCAGTTGCTCCAGAACTTTAGTTCCCAACCAACAAGAAAAAACTTTCAAGGCCTAAATGCACTTTATTGAACAATTTTATGAAAATGTTTGTAAATGTATTGTAAATGCATAATTTACCAAGAGGAAATCACCTATATTTGAAAAGCAAAAGAAGGTAATGAAAAACATGAAAAATCCCTGCAAGTCAAACATAGGGATTGATTTACTAAAGGCAAATAGACTGTGCACTTTTGGAAGTGCAGTTGTACTCTGCAAGGGCAGTTGCTCCAGAACTTAAAAATAATAGAGAGCTCTGTTGACTTCCATCATCCACTCATGTGCAAGGAAAATTACAAAAACAGCATTTTTTCTTACACGTGATGATGGAAGGCAGCAGAGCTCTCCATTATTTACTAAGCTCTGGAGCAACTGCACTTTCAAATGTGCACAGTCTATTTGCCTTTAGTAAATCAACCTCTTTGTCTCTTCACAACAAAGTTGTACCACGTAATTTAAAAAAACATAATATACTGCAAGCAAAAAATTATACCAATAAAACATACAGAATAAGACAAAAAACTGCTTGTATTTGCTTCCTTATTGACTACATATACGATGCACTGTATGTTCTGTATGTTGGAATACTTTTTTCTTTATTTTAAGCTGTTCTTAGACATTTGCTGATATTCTTTGAATCAGTCAAGGTGCTTATTTACAAGGTCATTCATAAATAATTCAAAAAGGCTTTTCTCTACTTGCCTGAAGTATACCAATTTGAAAATGGTAGAGGCACATATTAAAAAAGGCAACGCTTTTTGTAAGAATATTTTAATGGCATTACAGAATCTTAGGAAAAAGTGCCTAATGCATGTAACATGCATTTATTCACAACTTTCAAGTGCAGAAAATGGGGCATTATAATGGTTTTATTAATATCCATTAGCGATTTCAAGTACTTATATAAATGATATCTCAAAATCATACAATATATGTGAAATGCAACATAATAACCCAACTAATGTGTATTTTATCCATTACACATAACTTTTCTACTTGACTTGAAATCATTTCAATCCATTTTATCTTGTTGAGACAAATTAATAGTGAATGCAGTAACTCTGTAATATTCTAGGTGAATAAAATAAATATTGCTTTGTATGTATTTTCATAATCCTGCAATATTTTAATCACTATTTTAATCACTGTATTACCATCACTTTAGTGAGTGAAGATTAAAGAATACATAATAAATATAAAAACAAATATGTCCAATATTGCAAAATAGAGAATAATTGCATCTTTGTGATAAAAATGTATTGTTATGCAACTCTTCATACCTAGCTGTGTCATTCTCAGCAGCATGCATCCTAAAGTAAAAATATGGATGCTAGTAATTCTTTATTTGCTATAACTCCATGTATGCAGCTATCTGGCATGTGGTCAGTGGATCTTTACCAGCCATCAGACCAGAAATCTTAAATGACAGAAGCATAGTCGATTACCATACTGTAGCTTTCTGGTAACAGTAGGTTAAAGGAAGGAGATGAGAAACTTAAATGCACTTAAAGTAATGCCCAAATTGAAATTCTGTGTAGTGATCAGAATCAAGCCTTTGAAGCAGGATATCTTAAAAAATATATGAACTTCGCAAAGGATTTATATTTCTTGCCACCCAATTCTAAAACTTATATAACCCTGCCAGGCAGCATAGACAGACTGGTGACCTGACCAGCGCTATTGTATTTGTGTAATAAAGTATGGTCACTTCCCTGTTTCTAGTACTGCCTCTTTGTCAGGAAACTGGTACAGCTACAACTGGCACCAGCGCCCAATGGCATGCATGTCCTCATCAGGCATTGGTGCCCAGGTGCCTATTCAAAGGAGATCCTGTTGTGTGCTAATCACTGGTTGTTTTTCGCCCCCCCCCCCTCCCCAATCCATGTCCCTGTGCTCCTGCTTATGCTGACTGATCTTCCATTACTGACTCAGCTTGTTCCTGACATTGCTCTCTGGATTCTGACATTGGCTTGTCTCTGACTATTCTCTGCCTGATCTCCTGGTGCTGCCTTTAGCTTGCTACTGGACCTTGCTCTGGCTGCTTCCCTGGTACTGACCCCAGCCTGCTTCCTGACCATGCTGACTCTAACCCACCTTGACTATGTCCTTGACCATGGCATTTATCTACTACCAGCACCCATGCTTCTTTGAGCCTTGTACTTCTGTCACCATTCAGGGGTGCTCAGACCAGAACCACAAGGGAAGCCCTCTCGTCAACTTGGCCTATGTGACACCCTCCTTGTCCTTGTCAGAGTGCTTCTGTGCAGAGGGTTATAGGAAGCTGATAACAAATCATACTTAAGTACTTGTGCTAGTTGAATTTAAAGTACATTTAAAGATTTGTTTAATTAATGCATACTTGCTTTAATTAGTGCTTTGTTCAATATCTGCCTGGAGTTCAGCTTTAATCTGTCTATATTTATTATTGTGACTTAGATGAGGATATATATTATACAAAAAGCACTGATTTCCCCTAATTGTTGGTATTAAAATAAGATTATAATTCTGCAGAAAAGGAAAAACATTTACTCTAAAAAGAGTATTATAAAAATGTAGTTGATCTGCAATCCTATTATTTAGGGGTTAGATTGACTCCTATGTACATTTTAAGTGGATGTTTCTATTCTTATGGTTTTGGAGATGTGCCAAGCACCCTAGCCACCAGGTCTAAGAGGCTCTGCTAAGCTATTTGGATCCCTACAAACTTCTACATCATCAGGCAATCTGTTCTGCAGACAGAATGCAGTCTGCACATCACAGGTGCTGTATTCTGTACTGTCTCCCTAAACATATGGGAACGCTATAAAAACATTATATAGTTTGTTTTTTTTAATTATATTGGGATTTAAAATGTTGCCAATATTAACATAACTAGTGTTTTGCACATGTCTTCTTTGTGGACTTTCAGTGTATAAATTACCCGCAAAGTGTTAGCTCACCTTTGCAGAAAGTCTGTAAATGTGACCTAACACCAGATCCCCACCCCCAGGGGTCCAGCGATCTTGAGCTGTCAGGTCAGGGCTCCTGCATGCCTGGGAACCATCACATAGATGGTGCTGACCAATCAGAGTGTGTCTGACCCATACTGGCAGCAGTGGACAGAAAGGAAAGAAGGCAGCAAGGATTTCCAATCCCTGAACCAGTGGAGCGGCTTGCAGGAACCTTCACAGCTCAGGACTGTGGGAGGTAAGTAGAGCGGGGATGTGGAGGGGGTCCTTTGTTAGGTCTGATTTTCTGTAAAGGTGAACTAACACTTTAACCAAACCTTCATCTAAAGTACTTGGACACACCACATATACCCAGTATTTATGCCCACTCAAGTAGGTATAATTACTGATTTTTTTTTTTTGCTTTTGTTTATTACTGCCAATTATTAATTATTAATATATTTTATTACATTAAATACTGATCTCAAAGACATAGCAATCCTCTCTTAGACAGTCAACTGCTGATCTACTGGTATTTTCATGCACAGCCATCTCTAGGGTTTACAGAGAATGGTCCGAAAAAGAGAATATATCCAGTGAGCAGCAGTTGTGTGGATGAAAATGCCATGTTGATGTCAGAGGAGAATGGGCTGACTGGTTTGAGATGATAGAAAGGCAAAAGTAACTGAAATAACCACTTGTTACAACCAAGGTATGCAGAGGTGCAAGGTATACACACATTGTTCAATCTATGCCATGAAGGCAATAGGGGTCCAACCCGGTACTAGCAAGGTGTACCTAATTAAGCGGCTGGTAAGTGTATGTGTGTGTATATATATATATATATATATATATATATATATATAAATTTCCCATCAAATACTTATCATAATCTTCCTTTCCTGATGGGCTCCATGGCAGTTTAAGTTTTGGGCATACCCGCCTTTGCTCCTACCCCATAGGATCCCACTACCATAAATTTTCAGGCTGAGCCAGAGGTACGTAACTAGCTTACTCATGAAACTAGGAGGGAACTCCTGCTGCCATGGAGCCCAGGAAAGGAAAATCACAGTGAGTATTTGATAGGAAATTTTCCATTTTTCTGAAAGGCTCAATGGCAGCATACGTTTGGGAACTAACTAGCCTAAAAAACAAGGGCGGGATACAGAAAAAAAGTAAGGTTTCCAACATAGCACTAAGCCAACAGAGACCTTATGGATAGATACTAGGCATGAGCTTCGTGTTCGAATCGAATGCATGTTCGACTCGAACATTGCCTGTTCAGTCGTTCGCCGAATTCCGAAAAATATGAGCCGTTCGTGCCAAATTCGAGTAGCATGTCACGGCCCATAATTCACTGCGGCATCGCAGTGCATTGCTGGCTGATGATTGGCCAAGCATGCACTATGAACCGCATGCTTGGCCAATCACAGCGCTATCTGTACAGAGAGCCGTAATTGGCCAAAGCCAGGGTGGCTTTGGCCAATTATGGCTCAGGGGGTTTAGTACACGCCCCACACTATAAAAGGCCTCCTGCACGGCGGCCCTGTGTAGTGTGTTCCCGGCGTTGAGAGAGAGGTAGATAGACAGAGAGACAGTGTCATTTGATTTAAGTTAGATAGAGTAGGCAGGCGAATCAGTTAGCTGCACTTACAGTGTATTGTGTATATATATACATCCTAGGTGTTATATATATATATATATATATATATATATATATATATATATATATATATATACACTGTATTCAGTTTAGCTAGATCCGTTCCTGTTATTCTCTTCCTACTACTGACAGGCAGGCAGGTGTTTTTACAGTATTTACAGCTACCTGAAGAAAATTGCTGGTGTTCCTCTGATCCTATTAGTCCTATTAGCTACAGTATTTAGAGTTAGCGTAGTGCGTCCTCTGCACAGTGTGCACCTAAAGCTACCTGAAGAAAACTAGTGTTCTGATCCTATTAGTACAGTACCGCAGGCAGCATCAGTATTTACAAGTTAGTGTAGTGCATCCCCTGCACAGTGTGCACCTAAAGCTACCTAAAGAAAATTAGTGGTGTTCTTCTGATCCTATTAAGACCACAGGAAGGCAGCTACAGTATTTACAGTTAGTGCAGTGCGTCCTCTGCACAGTGTGCACCTAAAGCTACCTGGAGACAATTGCTGTTGTTCTGCTCCTATTAATACCACAGGCAGGCAGCTACAGTATTTACAGTTAGTGTACTGTGTCCTCTGCACAGTGTGCACCTAAAGCTACCTGAAGAAAATTAGTGGTGTTCTTCTGATCCTTTTATTACCACTGGCAGGCAGCTACAGCATTTACAGTTAGTGTAGTGTGTCCTCTGCACAGTGTGCACCTAAAGCTACCTAAACAAAATTAGTAGTGTTCTTCTGATCCTATTAGTACAGTACTGCAGGCAGCTGCAGTATTTACAAGTTAGTGTAGTGCGTCCTCTGCACAGTGTGCACCTAAAGCTACCTGAAGAAAATTAGTGGTGTTCTTCTGATCCTATTAGTACAGTATCGCAGGCAGCTGCAGTATTTACAAGTTAGTGTAGTGCGTCCTCTGCACAGTGTGAACCTAAAGCTACCTGAAGAAAATTAGTGGTGTTCTTCTGATCCTATTAATACCACAGGCAGGCAGCTACAGCATTTACAGTTAGTGTAGTGCGTCCTCTGCACAGTGTGCACCTAAAGCTACCTGGAGACAATTGCTGTTGTTCTGCTCCTATTAATACCACAGGCAGGCAGCTACAGTATTTACAGTTAGTGCACTGTGTCCTCTGCACAGTGTGCACCTAAAGCTACCTAAACAAAATTCGTGGTGTTCTTCTGATCCTATTAATACAGTACTGCAGGCAGCTGCAGTATTTACAAGTTAGTGTAGTGCGTCCTCTGCACAGTGTGCACCCAAAGTTACCTGAAGAAAATTAGTGGTGTTCTTCTGATCCTATTAGTACAGTACCGCAGGCAGCTGCAGTATTTACAATTTAGTGTAGTGCGTCCCCTGCACAGCGTGCACCTAAAGCTACCTGAAGAAAAGTAGTGGTGTTCTTCTGATCCTATTAATACCACAGGCAGGCAGCTACAGTATTTACAGTTAGTGCACTGTGCCCTCTGCACAGTGTGCACCTAAAGCTACCTAAACAAAATTAGTGGTGTTCTTCTGATCCTATTAGTACAGTACTGCAGGCAGCTGCAGTATTTACAAGTTAGTGTAGTGAGTCCTCTGCACAGTGTGCACCGAAAGCTACCTGAAGAAAATTAGTGGTGTTCTTCTGATCCTATTAGTACAGTACCACAGGCAGCTGTGGTATTTACAAGTTAGTGTAGTGCATCCTCTGCACAGTGTGCACCTAAAGCTACCTGAAGAAAATTAGTGGTGTTCTTCTGATCCTATTAGTACAGTACCACAGGTAGCTGCAGTATTTACAAGTTAGTGAAGTGCGTCCTCTGCACAGTGTGAACCTAAAGCTACCTGAAGAAAATTAGTGGTGTTCTTCTGATCCTATTAGTACAGTACCGCAGGCAGCTGCAGTATTTACAATTTAGTGTAGTGCGTCCCCTGCACAGTGTGCACCTAAAGCTACCTGAAGAAAAGTAGTGGTGTTCTTCTGATCCTATTAATACCACAGGCAGGCAGCTACAGCATTTACAGTTATAGGGCGTACACACGGTCGGACTTTGTTCGGACATTCCGACAACAAAATCCTAGGATTTTTTCAGACGGATGTTGGCTCAAACTTGTTTTGTCTACACACGGTCGCACAAAGTTGTCGGAAAATCCGATCGTTCTAAACGCGGTGACGTAAAACATGTACGTCTGGACTATAAACGGGGCAGTGGCCAATAGCTTTCATCTCTTTATTTATTCTGAGCATGCGTGGCACTTTGTCCGTCGGATTTGTGTACACACGATCGGAATTTCAGACAACGGATTTTGTTGTTGGAAAATTTTATCTCCTGCTCTCCAACTTTGTGTGTCGGAAAATCCGATGGAAAATGTCCGATGGAGCCCACACATGGTCGGAATTTCCGACAACACGCTCCGATCGGACATTTTCTATTGGAAAATCCGACCGTGTGTACGGGGCATACGTGTAGTGCATCCTCTGCACAGTGTGCACCTAAAGCTGTAAAATGAATAAGTGCAGCGCAAAAAATCATGGGGTAACGAATAATCAAATAAAATGTCCTTAAATAGGTGAAAGTAGCAGGTAGCGGAAGGTAGCAAATAAATCTCTTCTGGGGATGCTGGTATAAAACTTAAATCCGTGCAGTAAATATGAAAAGAGGTTGCGCTTACCAGATCCTATTGACCCCTTGATTATAGGGGGTCCGAAACAGCTTAGATGGGTCCGTGGCAGACTGCTGGGCTAACTGGAATCTGTAGAAATCTCCTCAGATCAGAAGTATTAGATCGAATTACCGCTGGATATTTTCTGTTCCTTCTCAATTAGGCTGAGTCCCTCAGAGGGGGAGGAGGTCCGTGTGGAGATGCCAGGCGAAGGAGTAGAAATCCCCAGGAGCAGTAAATGACATAAATAAAAACTTCTAAGAGCGATCCGTATGGAAATAAGTGATCAACATTTAATCAGCAGTTTAAAACCAGAAGACGCTAACAGAGCGCCAATGAATATAAGTGCTGTGGCAGTGAACAATGATGGAACAGACTGCTAATGACAGAACAGCTGTCAGCAGGAGAATGCTGCGGGTGACGGTGGTCAGATCATACCGCCCTCGTACGCGGCGTTACGTCTACAAGACTTCGTCAGCAAGGGAGGAGAGCACCTGTCACCCGCAGATCCTTAAATGCACTCCTGATTAATGGGAGTGTCGGAAAGTCGTAGAACCGGAAGTCCCCAAAGGGGAGAAAGTCCTCTGCAGTTAACTGGGGACATCATCCCGGTGTAGTCAAAATTAAAAAAGGGAAAGGGAATAAAATTTAAACCATGGTGGAAATAAAAAAGGTAGGTAAACCACAGCTAATAAGGTAAACAGCAGTGGTACAAAAGCTGTTTTGCTAAAACAGAAATTGCAAAATGTTACAAATGTAACTAATAATGTGTACTAAAAATGTATAAAAAGTTGCTATAAACTTTATCAAAAATCATATGACTCCTAGTGCACCCGCAACATTCTCCAGCTAATGATAAAAAGAACAATGTTTTTAAACTCATACATCAATAAAGCACGCCTGCCTATAAACAACAGCACAAGGATGTAAAACTATAGAGACAAAGTTTCACATACATAGTAGCAATATACTATATATTATAAACACTAGAGATAATAAAAAATATAAAATTGGATACATAATATCATTTATTAGAAATAAAACAGTTTAAATCAAACTCCACATTTAGTCCTCTCGGGACTGACACCCTGGTTTCATGTATCCAGAAGGATTCTCTCTGGCTGAGGTGTCTAATAAAATTACCCCCCCTCCAATGCCTAGTGACCTTTTCAATCCCCCAGAAAAAAAGTTGTTTAGGGTCCCTATTGTGATGGATTCTGAAATGTTTGGACACCGAATGGGTTTTAAGTCCCCGCTTGATGTTACCAACATGTTCAGAGATCCGGACCCCCAGTGATCTGGATGTCCGTCCGACATATTGAAGACCACAGCTACACTGGAGCATATACACCACGCCAACAGTGTCGCATGTGATCAGGTTTTTAATTTGGTAATTAATGCCAGTGGAATGTGCAGTGAAAACTTTCTTTTTCTTGTTGTTAAATTTGCATTGCCTACACGCAGGGCATTTTCCACAGGCAAAAAAGCCAGACATGAAGTTAAAAATACGGTTTTCTTTGATGACCGGAGGGTCAACAACACTTGGGGCTAGTAGATTACGCAGCGTGGGTGGGCGTCTATAGATGAATCTCGGACGAGATGGAAGTGAGGGTCCTAAGACATTGTCCCTTTTAAGAATGGCCCAGTGTTTCAAAATAATTCTTTCTATTTTTTTATGTTGAATATTATAATCCAGGACTATCCTGTACTGGGAATTATCCTGGATCTTATTTTCTGATCTCTTAGAATCAGCTACCAGAGTGGCTCTGTCAAGGGAACCAACTTTAGTTAACTCTTCCATGATCTGATCTTTCATGTAGCCCTTTTGAACAAATTTCTCTGCCATAATCTTAGCTTGTGTGTGGTAATCACTGTCTAAAAAGCAGTTCCGACGTAGGCGTATGAACTGTCCTCTAGGGATGTTCATCAACCAGTTGTTATGGTGGCAACTATCCAGAGGAATATAGCCATTTCTGTCGGTAGGTTTGCAGTAATTACGTGTTCGATAAGCTCCTTCGTGTTTAAAGATTTCTAAATCAAGAAACGCTATACTCATGGTGTCAGAGTTCCAGGTAAGGCGGATGTTTTTGGTGTTGCCGTTGAGTCTTGACATAAAGAGCTGGAGACTGATTAAGTCTCCTTCCCAAATCATGAACAGATCATCAATATATCTTTGGTAGCAGACCAACTGTGGTGGTCTGCTACCAAAGACCGACATCTCTTCCCAGTGTGCCATGAAGAGGTTAGCAACGCTCGGTGCAAACCGAGCGCCCATGGCAACACCAAGGGTCTGTAGGAAGAATTTGCCACCATACCAAAAATAATTTTTGGCTAAGCAAAAATCTAAAGCTTTTAAAATAAATGCAATAAGTGGAGCAGGTAAGTGAGATTTGTCAAGCGCCCATAAGCTTTAGATTTTTGCTTAGCCAAAAATTATTTTTGGTATGGTGGCAAATTCTTCCTACAGACCCTTGGTGTTGCCATGGGCGCTCGGTTTGCACCGAGCGTTGCTAACCTCTTCATGGCACACTGGGAAGAGATGTCGGTCTTTGGTAGCAGACCACCACAGTTGGTCTGCTACCAAAGATATATTGATGATCTGTTCATGATTTGGGAAGGAGACTTAATCAGTCTCCAGCTCTTTATGTCAAGACTCAACGGCAACACCAAAAACATCCGCCTTACCTGGAACTCTGACACCATGAGTATAGCGTTTCTTGATTTAGAAATCTTTAAACACGAAGGAGCTTATCGAACACGTAATTACTGCAAACCTACCGACAGAAATGGCTATATTCCTCTGGATAGTTGCCACCATAACAACTGGTTGATGAACATCCCTAGAGGACAGTTCATACGCCTACGTCGGAACTGCTTTTTAGACAGTGATTACCACACACAAGCTAAGATTATGGCAGAGAAATTTGTTCAAAAGGGCTACATGAAAGATCAGATCATGGAAGAGTTAACTAAAGTTGGTTCCCTTGACAGAGCCACTCTGGTAGCTGATTCTAAGAGATCAGAAAATTAGATCCAGGATAATTCCCAGTACAGGATAGTCCTGGATTATAATATTCAACATAAAAAAATAGAAAGAATTATTTTGAAACACTGGGCCATTCTTAAAAGGGACAATGTCTTAGGACCCTCACTTCCATCTCGTCCGAGATTCATCTATAGACGCCCACCCACGCTGCGTAATCTACTAGCCCCAAGTGTTGTTGACCCTCCGGTCATCAAAGAAAACCGTATTTTTAACTTCATGTCTGGCTTTTTTGCCTGTGGAAAATGCCCTGCGTGTAGGCAATGCAAATTTAACAACAAGAAAAAGAAAGTTTTCACTGCACATTCCACTGGCATTAATTACCAAATTAAAAACCTGATCACATGCGACACTGTTGGCGTGGTGTATATGCTCCAGTGTAGCTGTGGTCTTCAATATGTCGGACGGACATCCAGATCACTGGGGGTCCGGATCTCTGAACATGTTGGTAACATCAAGCGGGGACTTAAAACCCATTCGGTGTCCAAACATTTCAGAATCCATCACAATAGGGACCCTAAACAACTTTTTTTCTGGGGGATTGAAAAGGTCACTAGGCATTGGAGGGGGGGTAATTTTATTAGACACCTCAGCCAGAGAGAATCCTTCTGGATACATGAAACCAGGGTGTCAGTCCCGAGAGGACTAAATGTGGAGTTTGATTTAAACTGTTTTATTTCTAATAAATGATATTATGTATCCAATTTTATATTTTTTATTATCTCTAGTGTTTATAATATATAGTATATTGCTACTATGTATGTGAAACTTTGTCTCTATAGTTTTACATCCTTGTGCTGTTGTTTATAGGCAGGCGTGCTTTATTGATGTATGAGTTTAAAAACATTGTTCTTTTTATCATTAGCTGGAGAATGTTGCGGGTGCACTAGGAGTCATATGATTTTTGATAAAGTTTATAGCAACTTTTTATACATTTTTAGTACACATTATTAGTTACATTTGTAACATTTTGCAATTTCTGTTTTAGCAAAACAGCTTTTGTACCACTGCTGTTTACCTTATTAGCTGTGGTTTACCTACCTTTTTTATTTCCACCATGGTTTAAATTTTATTCCCTTTCCCTTTTTTAATTTTGACTACACCGGGATGATGTCCCCAGTTAACTGCAGAGGACTTTCTCCCCTTTGGGGACTTCCGGTTCTACGACTTTCCGACACTCCCATTAATCAGGAGTGCATTTAAGGATCTGCGGGTGACAGGTGCTCTCCTCCCTTGCTGACGAAGTCTTGTAGACGTAACGCCGCGTACGAGGGCGGTATGATCTGACCACCGTCACCCGCAGCATTCTCCTGCTGACAGCTGTTCTGTCATTAGCAGTCTGTTCCATCATTGTTCACTGCCACAGCACTTATATTCATTGGCGCTCTGTTAGCGTCTTCTGGTTTTAAACTGCTGATTAAATGTTGATCACTTATTTCCATACGGATCGCTCTTAGAAGTTTTTATTTATGTCATTTACTGCTCCTGGGGATTTCTACTCCTTCGCCTGGCATCTCCACACGGACCTCCTCCCCCTCTGAGGGACTCAGCCTAATTGAGAAGGAACAGAAAATATCCAGCGGTAATTCGATCTAATACTTCTGATCTGAGGAGATTTCTACAGATTCCAGTTAGCCCAGCAGTCTGCCACGGACCCATCTAAGCTGTTTCGGACCCCCTATAATCAAGGGGTCAATAGGATCTGGTAAGCGCAACCTCTTTTCATATTTACTGCACGGATTTAAGTTTTATACCAGCATCCCCAGAAGAGATTTATTTGCTACCTTCCGCTACCTGCTACTTTCACCTATTTAAGGACATTTTATTTGATTATTCGTTACCCCATGATTTTTTGCGCTGCACTTATTCATTTTACTGTATATCATTGAGGTCGGTGTTTTCCTCCTAGTGTTCAGCCTGCATACTGCTCTTTTATATTTGGTTTGCGCTGATTGTTCTTTCTTTTTACCGTGCACCTAAAGCTACCTGAAGAAAATTAGTGGTGTTGTTCTGATCCTATTAATACCACAGGCAGGCAGCTACAGCATTTACAGTTAGTGTAGTGCGTCCTCTGCACAGTGTGCACCTAAAGCTACCTGGAGACAATTGCTGTTGTTCTGCTCCTATTAATACCACAGGCAGGCAGCTACAGTATTTACAGTTAGTGCACTGTGTCCTCTGCACAGTGTGCACCTAAAGCTACCTAAACAAAATTTGTGGTGTTCTTCTGATCCTATTAATACAGTACTGCAGGCAGCTGCAGTATTTACAAGTTAGTGTAGTGCGTCCTCTGCACAGTGTGCACCCAAAGTTACCTGAAGAAAATTAGTGGTGTTCTTCTGATCCTATTAGTACAGTACCGCAGGCAGCTGCAGTATTTACAATTTAGTGTAGTGCGTCCCCTGCACAGCGTGCACCTAAAGCTACCTGAAGAAAAGTAGTGGTGTTCTTCTGATCCTATTAATACCACAGGCAGGCAGCTACAGTATTTACAGTTAGTGCACTGTGCCCTCTGCACAGTGTGCACCTAAAGCTACCTAAACAAAATTAGTGGTGTTCTTCTGATCCTATTAGTACAGTACTGCAGGCAGCTGCAGTATTTACAAGTTAGTGTAGTGAGTCCTCTGCACAGTGTGCACCGAAAGCTACCTGAAGAAAATTAGTGGTGTTCTTCTGATCCTATTAGTACAGTACCACAGGCAGCTGTGGTATTTACAAGTTAGTGTAGTGCATCCTCTGCACAGTGTGCACCTAAAGCTACCTGAAGAAAATTAGTGGTGTTCTTCTGATCCTATTAGTACAGTACCACAGGTAGCTGCAGTATTTACAAGTTAGTGAAGTGCGTCCTCTGCACAGTGTGAACCTAAAGCTACCTGAAGAAAATTAGTGGTGTTCTTCTGATCCTATTAGTACAGTACCGCAGGCAGCTGCAGTATTTACAATTTAGTGTAGTGCGTCCCCTGCACAGTGTGCACCTAAAGCTACCTGAAGAAAAGTAGTGGTGTTCTTCTGATCCTATTAATACCACAGGCAGGCAGCTACAGCATTTACAGTTATAGGGCGTACACACGGTCGGACTTTGTTCGGACATTCCGACAACAAAATCCTAGGATTTTTTCAGACGGATGTTGGCTCAAACTTGTTTTGTCTACACACGGTCGCACAAAGTTGTCGGAAAATCCGATCGTTCTAAACGCGGTGACGTAAAACATGTACGTCTGGACTATAAACGGGGCAGTGGCCAATAGCTTTCATCTCTTTATTTATTCTGAGCATGCGTGGCACTTTGTCCGTCGGATTTGTGTACACACGATCGGAATTTCCGACAACGGATTTTGTTGTCGGAAAATTTTATCTCCTGCTCTCCAACTTTGTGTGTCGGAAAATCCGATGGAAAATGTCCGATGGAGCCCACACACGGTCGGAATTTCCGACAACACGCTCCGATCGGACATTTTCTATTGGAAAATCCGACCGTGTGTACGGGGCATACGTGTAGTGCATCCTCTGCACAGTGTGCACCTAAAGCTACCTGGAGACAATTGCTGTTGTTCTGCTCCTATTATTACCACAGGCAGGCAGCTACAGTATTTAGAGTTAGTGCACTGTGTCCTCTGCACAGTGTGCACCTAAAGCTACCTAAACAAAATTAGTGGTGTTCTTCTGATCCTATTAGTACAGTGCTGCAGGCAGCTGCAGTATATACAAGTGAGTGTAGTGCGTCCTCTGCACAGTGTGCGCCTAAACCTACCTGAAGAAAATTAGTGGTGTTCTTCTTATCATATTAGTACAGTACCACAGGCAGCTGCAGTATTTACAAGTTAGTGTAGTGCGTCCTCTGCACAGTGTGCACCTAAAACTACCTGAAGAAAATTAGTGGTGTTCTTCTGATCCTATTAGTACAGTACCGCAGGCAGCTGCAGTATTTACAAGTTAGTTTAGTGCGTCCTCTACACAGTGTGCACCTAAAGCTGCCTAAACAAAATTAGTGGTGTTCTTCTGATCCTGTTAGTACAGTACCGCAGGCAGCTGCAGTAGTTACAATTTAGTGTAGTGCGTCCCCTGCACAGTGTGCACCTAAAGCTACCTGAAGAAAATTAGTAGTGTTCTTCTGATCCTATTAATACCACAGGCAGGCAGCTACAGTATTTACAGTTAGTGTAGTGCATCCTCTGCACAGTGTGCACCTAAAGCTACCTGAAGAAAACTAGTGTTCTGATCCTATTAGTACAGTACCGCAGGCAGCATCAGTATTTACAAGTTAGTGTAGTGCATCCCCTGCACAGTGTGCACCTAAAGCTACCTAAAGAAAATTAGTGGTGTTCTTCTGATCCTATTAAGACCACAGGAAGGCAGCTACAGTATTTACAGTTAGTGCAGTGCGTCCTCTGCACAGTGTGCACCTAAAGCTACCTGGAGACAATTGCTGTTGTTCTGCTCCTATTAATACCACAGGCAGGCAGCTACAGTATTTACAGTTAGTGTACTGTGTCCTCTGCACAGTGTGCACCTAAAGCTACCTGAAGAAAATTAGTGGTGTTCTTCTGATCCTTTTATTACCACTGGCAGGCAGCTACAGCATTTACAGTTAGTGTAGTGTGTCCTCTGCACAGTGTGCACCTAAAGCTACCTGAAGAAAATTAGTGGTGTTCTGCTCCTATTAATACCACAGGCAGGCAGTTGCAGTATTTACAGTTAGTGTACTGCGTCCTCTGCACAGTGTGCACCTAAAGCTACCTAAACAAAATTAGTGGTGTTCTTCTGATCCTGTAAGTACAGTACCACAGGCAGTTGCAGTATTTACAGTTAGTGTACTGCGTCCTCTGCACAGTGTGCACCTAAAGCTACCTAAACAAAATTAGTGGTGTTCTTCTGATCCTGTTAGTACAGTACCGCAGGCAGCTGCAGTAGTTACAATTTAGTGTAGTGCGTCCCCTGCACAGTGTGCACCTAAAGCTACCTGAAGAAAATTAGTGGTGTTCTTCTGATCCTATTAATACCACAGGCAGGCAGCTACAGTATTTACAGTTAGTGTAGTACATCCTCTGCACAGTGTGCACCTAAAGCTACCTGAAGACAGTTGCTGTTGTTCTGCTCCTATTAATACCACAGGCAGGTAGCTACAGTATTTACAGTTAATGTACTGTGTCCTCTGCACAATGTGCACCTAAAGCTACCTGAAGAAAATTAGTGGTGTTCTGCTCCTATTAATACCACAGGCAGGCAGTTGCAGTATTTACAGTTAGTGTACTGCGTCCTCGGCACAGTGTGCACCTAAAGCTACCTGAAGATAATTGCTGGTGTTCTCATACTAATAATACTACAGGCAGGCAGTTGATTCTGCAGCTACAGTATTTACAGTTAGTGCACTGTGTCCTCTGCACAGTGTGCACCTAAAGCTACCTAAACAAAATTAGTGGTGTTCTTCTGACCCTATTAGTACAGTACCGCAGGCAGCTGCAGTATTTACAAGTCAGTGTAGTGCGTCCTCTGCACAGTGTGCACCTAAAGCTACCTGAAGAAAATTAGTGGTGTTCTTCTGATCCTATTAGTACAGTATCACAGGCAGCTGTAGTATTTACAAGTTAGTGTAGTGCGTCCTCTGCACAGTGTGCACCTAAAGCTACCTGAAGAAAATTAGTGGTGTTCTTCTGATCCTATTAGTACAGTACCGCAGGCAGCTGCAGTATTTACAAGTTAGTGTAGTGCGTCCTCTGCACAGTGTGCACCTAAAGCTACCTGAAGAAAATTAGTGGTGTTCTTCTGATCCTATTAGTACAGTACCGCAGGCAGCTGCAGTATTTACAATTTAGTGTAGTGCTTCCCTGCACAGTGTGCACCTAAAGCTACCTGAAGAAAATTAGTGGTGTTCTTCTGATCCTATTAACACAACATGCAGGCAGCTACAGAATTTACAGTTAGTGCACTGTGTCCCCTGCACAATGTGCACCTAAAGCTACCTGAAGAAAATTAGTGGTGTTCTTCTGATCCTATTAATACCACAGGCAGGCAGCTACAGCAGGGATGATCCTGGCCGGGGTGCACGGGGTGCACCGCACCCCAGCGCTGTCATTTCTTTTCAGAAGAGGGGCGCCGAGCTAGAATCACCGGCCGGCGTCTAGCTGTGGAACAGAGTGACGTCACTCAGGGACACCGCGGCCGCCCCAGCATTCCTTGCACGCCGCCTCCGCGGCTAGTAAAGAAGCTCGGAGCTGAGAGCTCCGCCCACCTCAGCCATCTTCTCAGACAGCGTGAGCGTGGCTAAGAGGGAGTGGACTAGACTAGTGCCTGGCTGGCTGGTCTGAAGAAGACAGAGAGAAGAGAAGACAGAAGGAACAGGAAGAAATCCTCCCGGAGAGAGCAGATCTGCGGCTGCCTGCCTCCCTGTCCCTGCACCGCACCAGGCGTCCAGGCCGGTCAAGGAAGGAAGTTGGAAGTAAGTAGTCTGTTGTGCCCATCAAACACAGCTACTGTTGTGCCCATCAAAAGCTGCCACTCTGCCCATCAAAAGCTGCCACTCTGCCCAAACACAGCCACTGTGCCCATCAAAAGCTGACACTGTGCCCATCAAAAACTGCCACTCTGCCCATCAAAAGCTGCCACTGCGCCCATCAAAAACTGCCACTCTGCCCATCAAAAGCTGCCACTGTGCCCATCAAAAGCTGACACTGTGCCCAACAGACACAGCCACTGTTGTGCCCATCAAAAACTGCCACTCTGCCCATCAAAAGCTGCCACTGCCCAAACACAGCCACTGAGCCATAAAACGTAGCCACTGTGCCCATCAAACGCTCACCATGCCCATCAAAAGCTGACACTGCCCATCAAAAACAGCCACTGTGCCCATCAAAAGCTGACACTGTGCCCATCAAAAGCTGACACTGTGCCCAACAGACACAGCCACTGTTGTGCCCATCAAAAACTGCCACTCTGCCCATCAAAAGCTGCCACTGTGCCTATCAAAAGCTGACACTGTGCCCATCAGACACAGCCACTGTTGTGCCCATCAAAAACTGCCACTCTGCCCATCAAAAGCTGCCACTGCCCAAACACAGCCACTGAGCCATAAAACACAGCCACTGTGCCCATCAAACGCCCACCATGCCCATCAAAAGCTGACACTGCCCATCAAAAACAGCCACTGTGCCCATCAAAAACTGCCACTCTGCCCATCAAAAGCTGCCACTGCGCCCATCAAAAACTGCCACTCTGCCCATCAAAAGCTGCCACTGTGCCCATCAAAAGCTGACACTGTGCCCAACAGACACAGCCACTGTTGTGCCCATCAAAAACTGCCACTCTGCCCATCAAAAGCTGCCACTGCCCAAACACAGCCACTGAGCCATAAAACGTAGCCACTGTGCCCATCAAACACTCACCATGCCCATCAAAAGCTGACACTGCCCATCAAAAACAGCCACTGTGCCCATCAAAAGCTGCCACTGTGCCCATCAAAAGCTGACACTGTGCCCAACAGACACAGCCACTGTTGTGCCCATCAAAAACTGCCACTCTGCCCATCAAAAGCTGCCACTGTGCCTATCAAAAGCTGACACTGTGCCCATCAGACACAGCCACTGTTGTGCCCATCAAAAACTGCCACTCTGCCCATCAAAAGCTGCCACTGCCCAAACACAGCCACTGAGCCATAAAACGCAGCCACTGTGCCCATCAAACGCCCACCATGCCCATCAAATGCTGACACTGCCCATCAAAAACAGCCACTGTGCCCATCAAAAGCTGACACTGTGCCCATCAAAAGCTGCCACTCTGCCCATCAAAAGCTGCCACTCTGCCCAAACACAGTCACTGTGCCCATCAAAAGCTGACACTGTGCCCATCAAAAACTGTCACTGTGCCCATCAAAAGCTGACACTGTGCCCATCAAACACAGCCACTGTTGTGCCCATCAAAAACTGCCACTGTGCCCATCAAAAGCTGCCACTGTGCCCATCAAAGCTGCCACTGTGCCCATCAAACACAGCCACTGTGCCCATCAGACACAGCCACTGTTGTGCCCATTAAAAGCTGTCACTCTGCCCATCAAAAGCTTCCACTGTGCCCATCAAAAGCTGCTACTCTGCCCAAACACAGCCACTGTGCCCATCAAAAGCTGACACTGTGCCCATCAAAAACTGCCACTCTGCCCATCAAAAGCTGCCACTGCGCCCATCAAAAACTGCCACTCTGCCCATCAAAAGCTGCCACTGCCCAAACACAGCCACTGAGCTATAAAACACAGCCACTGTGCCCATCAAACGCCCACCATGCCCATCAAAAGCTGACACTGCCCATCAAAAACAGCCACTGTGCCCATCAAAAACTGCCACTCTGCCCATCAAAAGCTGCCACTGCGCCCATCAAAAACTGCCACTCTGCCCATCAAAAGCTGCCACTGTGCCCATCAAAAGCTGACACTGTGCCCAACAGACACAGCCACTGTTGTGCCCATCAAAAACTGCCACTCTGCCCATCAAAAGCTGCCACTGCCCAAACACAGCCACTGAGCCATAAAACGTAGCCACTGTGCCCATCAAACACTCACCATGCCCATCAAAAGCTGACACTGCCCATCAAAAACAGCCACTGTGCCCATCAAAAGCTGCCACTGTGCCCATCAAAAGCTGACACTGTGCCCAACAGACACAGCCACTGTTGTGCCCATCAAAAACTGCCACTCTGCCCATCAAAAGCTGCCACTGTGCCTATCAAAAGCTGACACTGTGCCCATCAGACACAGCCACTGTTGTGCCCATCAAAAACTGCCACTCTGCCCATCAAAAGCTGCCACTGCCCAAACACAGCCACTGAGCCATAAAACGCAGCCACTGTGCCCATCAAACGCCCACCATGCCCATCAAATGCTGACACTGCCCATCAAAAACAGCCACTGTGCCCATCAAAAGCTGACACTGTGCCCATCAAAAGCTGCCACTCTGCCCATCAAAAGCTGCCACTCTGCCCAAACACAGTCACTGTGCCCATCAAAAGCTGACACTGTGCCCATCAAAAACTGTCACTGTGCCCATCAAAAGCTGACACTGTGCCCATCAAACACAGCCACTGTTGTGCCCATCAAAAACTGCCACTGTGCCCATCAAAAGCTGCCACTGTGCCCATCAAAGCTGCCACTGTGCCCATCAAACACAGCCACTGTGCCCATCAGACACAGCCACTGTTGTGCCCATTAAAAGCTGTCACTCTGCCCATCAAAAGCTTCCACTGTGCCCATCAAAAGCTGCTACTCTGCCCAAACACAGCCACTGTGCCCATCAAAAGCTGACACTGTGCCCATCAAAAACTGCCACTCTGCCCATCAAAAGCTGCCACTGCGCCCATCAAAAACTGCCACTCTGCCCATCAAAAGCTGCCACTGTGCCCATCAAAAGCTGACAATGTGCCCAACAGACACAGCCACTGTTGTGCCCATCAAAAACTGCCACTCTGCCCATCAAAAGCTGCCACTGTGCCTATCAAAAGCTGACACTGTGCCCATCAAACGCAGCCAATGTGCCATTAAACTCAGCCAATGTGCCATAAAACGCAGACAATGCGGCATAAAACGTAGCCACTGTACCCATCAAATGCCTACTGTGCCCATCAAAAGCTGACACTGCCCATCAAACGCCACCATTGTGCCATCAAACGCAATATTTTGCTGGGTTTGGATGTTTTTATTAAGAAAAAGTTTGCCACCATAACCCAGACATATGAATAATACAGGAGATTATTGTCACATGTAGCACACAGCCAGATATTCCTGCAGCTCCTTTAATGTTGCTGTAGGCCTATTGGCAGCCTCCCTGACCAGTTTTTTCTCGTCTTTTCATCAATTTTAGAGTGACGTCCAGTTCTTGGTAATGTCACTGTTGTGCCGTATTTTCTACACTTGATGATGACTGTATTCACATGCTCCAGGAGGATGCCCAGCTTTTTGAAGGCTCCGCTGATGGTACCCAGCTAGAGGAAGGCAGTAACGTGAGCCCAAAGAGAGGGGGTGCCCAAGAAGGACAGCAATCTGGCAGCCATTTTCCCCCATTTGCAGCATACTGCCAGCTTTGCTCCAGTGATGAGGAGGGAGGGGATGATGAGGTCACTGACTCCACGTGGGTGCCTGATAGGAGAGAGGAGGAGGAGGCACATCACCAACGAGGCAGGATGCCCTCCAGGGGCCAGCTTAAGGGCAGCACACCAAATGCATCACACCGCAGAGCTCCGCATGTGCTGGGTGCTGCTGTCTCTGCGCATTATTCCAAAAGTTGTTTTTTGTGGGCCTTGTTTGAGATGAGTGCATTAAATCCCACTGCTGCTATTTGCAACATATGTCTCAAGTGTATCTCTCGTGGCCAAAACATCTCCTGCTTGGGCACCACATGCTTGACCAGACATATGTTGACCTGCCATGCAGTTCATTGGCAAGCGTACCTAAAAGACCCACACCAAAGAACAAAGAGGACCTCTCCTTGCTCCTCATCAGCTGGGATCTCCAACCCCACTATACCTTCAGTCCTTTCTGAGACCTGCACTGAGAGGAATGAAGATGTAGAATTAAGTGTGTCACAGCCAAGTACTTGGGGGCAATCTGCTATCGGTACACCTACGTCAGATTGTACCAGGCAAATTTCGCTGCCCCAGCTGCTGCACCGCAGAAAGAAGTTCGCTCCCAGCCATCCACATGCCCAGCGGTTGAATGCTAGCTTGGCTAAATTGCTAGCACTTCAACTGCTGCCTTTTCAGTTGGTAGACTCTGCCCCCTTCCGTGAGTTTGTGGAATGTGCGGTTCCTCAGTGGCAGGTTCCCAAATGCCACTTTTTCTCACGGAAGGCGATTCCGGCTCTCTACCGGCATGTGGAAGGCAATGTCTTGGCCTCGCTGGACAGGGCGGTCAGCGGTAAGGTGCATGTTACCGCTGACTCATGGTCCAGCAGGCATGGACAGGGACGTTACCTATCTTTCACTGCGCATTTGGTGACTCTTCTGGCAGCTGGGAAGGATGCAGGACAGGGTGCAGTAGTGTTGGAGGTTGTTCTGCCACCACGCTTCCAAAATACTTTTAGTGGTGATTCTGCCACACCTCTCTCCTCCACCCCCTCCTCTTCTTCTTCCTCCATGGACTCTTCCTGTGCTGATTTGACTTCGGAACCAGTGGTGCTCCGTAGGCGTTCAAGGGGCTACGCAAGTATGCAGGCCAAAAGATGCCATGCGGTGCTTGAGCTGGTGTGCTTGGGGGAAAGGAGCCACACTGGGGCAGAGATTCTGTCAGCTCTGCAGGGGCAGGTTCAGAGGTGGTTGACTCCACGCCAGTTTAAGGTAGGTATAGTGGTTTGCGACAATGGCACCAACCTCCTCTCCGCCCTCCGACAGGGACAACTGACCCATGTGCCCTGTTTGGCTCACGTCCTTAACTTGGTGCAGCGGTTCTTGGGCAGGTACCCGAGCCTGCAGGATGTCCTGAGGCAGGCCAGGAAAGTCTGTGTGCATTTCCGCAGGTCATATAATGCCAGTGCTTGGCTGGCTGACCTCCAAAAGGAATTTAACCTGCCCAAGAACCGCCTAATCTGTGACATGCCCACCAGGTGGAACTCAAGGTTGGCCATACTGCAGCGGCTGCACATGCAGCAGAGGGCCATCAATGAGTACCTGTGCGACTATGGCACCAGGACAGGGTCAGGGGAGCTTGTTTTTTTTCCCCACACCAGTGGGCAATAATCAGGGATGCATGCACTGTCCCGTCACCATTTGAGGAGGCCACGAGGATGGTGAGCAGTGACAGTGCATGCATCAGTGACACTGTCCCCCTTGTCCACATGTTGGAGCACACGCTGCATGGAATAATGGACAGGGCACTTGAGGCAGAACAGAGTCAGGAAGAGGAGGACTTCCTTAGCTCTCAAGGCCCCCTTTATCCAGACAGTGTTCCTGCATGCCTGCCGATCACACAGGAAGAGGACAAGGAGGAAGAGGAGGATTGTGTCAGCATGGAGGTGGAGCCTGGCACTCAGCATCAGAAGCAGCCTTTAAGGGATCATTTACAGTCCCAAGAAACACATGGACTTGTACGTGGCTTGGAGGAGGTGGCTGCGGATCATGTCCTCCTTAGTGACCCAGAGGACTCCGGACCGAATGCCTCAGCAAACCTACGCTGCATGGCCTCCCTGATCCTGCAAAGCCTGCGGAAGGATCCTCGTATTCGTGGTATCAAGGAGAGGGATCAATACTGGCTGGAAACCCTCCTTGATCTACGTTACAAGGGTAAGATTGCGGACCTTATCTTGCCATGGCAGAGGGAGCAGAGGATGAAACATCTTCTAGAGGCCTTGCAGAAAGGTCTGTGCAGCGCGTTCCCAGAGACTGGGAGGTTACAAACTCCTGTTCCTGGACAATGTGTTGCTGAGGCTTCGGTCAGTCAAAGAAGGTGGCCATCTGACCGATGCGTTCAGACAATTTTTTAGTCCGCAGCCCCAAGGTATGATCGGTTCCAGCAACCATCGCCAGCGTCTGTTTTACATGGTGCAGGAATACCTAGGGGCAAGATCTGACTTGGACACCTTTCCTACTGAAAATCCTCTGGGTTACTGGGTCTTAAGGATGGATCACTGGCCAGAGCTTGCACAGTATGCAATTGAGCTACTGGCCTGTCCTGCATCCAGCGTTCTTTCGGAACGCACGTTCAGTGCTGCTGGAGGTTTCGTAACCGATCACAGGGTGCGCCTGTCCACCGACTCGGTCGATCGACTGACCTTCTTAAAAATGAATCAGTCTTGGATCACCACCAGCTACCAAGCACCTGATGCTGATGTAACCAAATAATTTTTTTTGAAATGTCAGATCCCTTCAAGACTGCCTATGCTGATGCTGAGTGACTATCCTGTTATGCTGAATGACTAACCTTTTCCTCCTCAATGATCATGCTGATAGCTTGTAAGAATATTTTTGGTTCTGGGCGCCGCCACCAGTGGCTAAGGCCCAATTTTTCAGCCCCTGTTTAACAGGGGTGTGTAATTACAATTTTAGATGCAATATTTTGCAAGGAGGGTTCGTTGCTGCACTCAACTAGAGAATATGTGAGGGGTTGCAGTGTTGTGGCACCAGCACCAGTGCCTAAGGCCCAATTTTTCAGCCCCTGTTTAACAGGGGCATGTATTTACAATTTTTGATGCAATATTTTGCAAGAGGGCTCATTCCTGCGCTCCAACTAGAGTATCTGTGCCTAAGGCCCAATTTTTCTGCCCCTGTTCAACGGGGATATGTAATTACAATTCTTGATCTAATATTTCACAGCAGGGCCCATTTCTGCGCCCACCAAGAGTAACTGTGAGGACTTACAGTGTTGTGGCACCAGCACCACCACTACCAAAGGCCCAATTTTTCTGCCCCTGTTCAACAGGTGCATGCAATTACAATTTTTGATCTAATTTTTCACAGCAGGGCCCATTCCAGCTCCCACCAAGAGTAACTGTGAGGACTTACAGTGTTGTGGCAACACCACAACCAAAGGCCCAATTTTTCTGCTCCTGTTCAACAGGTGCATGTAATTACAATTCTTGATCTAATATTTCACAGCAGGGCCCATTTCTGCGCCCACCAAGAGTAACTGCGAGGACTGGACTTACAGTATTGTGGCACCAGCACCAACTCCACCAAAGGCCTGATTTTTCTGACCCTGTTCAACAGGGGCATGTAATTACAATTCTTGATCTAATATTTCACAGCAGGGCCCGTTCCTGCGCCCACCAAGAGTAACTGTGAGGGCTTACAGTGTTGTGGCAACACCTAAGGCCCCAATTTCTGCAGAGTATATAGGGCAGGCCCCTAATTTCAAACATCCAACTTACAAATGACTCCTACTTGCAAATGGAAGGAGACAACCGGAAGTGAGATGAAATCTACCCCTAGGAAGGGAAATTCTCTCCTGTAAGAGTTAATATGGGAAAAACGTGTCTCCTTTCCACTGATGCTTTATCACCAATCCTTGTTTCACTAAAAACCCCAAATTGTCAAAAAACATTTGTCATTGGGACAGAAAGTGAGGTAAAATCTTCTGAAGAGGTGCACAGACAGCAAAACAAATGTCATAGGGGTGATGTGTGGTATGTTTTCCAAAAAGCTTAAAAATAGATTTTTTGGCTGGAGCTACACTTTAAAAATGTATCAGTTCAAAATTACAAACAGATTCTACTTAACAACAAACCTACAGTCCCTGTCTTGTTTGCACCGCCTGTATACTGCTGTTCAGAGGGCCTGGGGCCCCACGCCTCTCCTTTTTTTAATTTGGGTACGGGGTTCCCCTTAATATCCATACAAGACCCAAAGGGCCTGGTAATGGACTGGGGGGGGTTTACCCATGCCGTTTGTCTCACTGATTTTCATCCATATTACCGGGACCGGACACTACATTAAAGCCGTAAGCAGTTTTAAATGACTTTTATTACTTTAAAAATGTCATTTTGTGCAGGGACTGTTCTAAGCACGGGAAACACGCGCCACTTTACAGGCATACTATAGACACCCCCGAGGTACGATATTTAAAGGAATATTTCACTTTTTTTTTTTTTTCACTTTAGTCATCATTAAAATCACTGCTCCCAAAAAAACAGCCATTTTTAAAACTTTTTTTTTGCATTGATACATGTCCCCTGGGGCAGGACCCGGGTCCCCAACCCCTTTTTAGGACAATACCATGCAAATTAGCCTTAAAAATTAGCACTTTTGATTTCGAACGTTCGAGTCCCATAGACTTCAATGGGGTTCTAACGTTCGTGCGAATTTTCGGTCCGTTCGGAGGTTCTGGTGCGAACCAAACGGGGGGGGGGGGGGTGTTCGGCTCATCCCTAATAGATAGGAAGTTAGCTTCACCACAATGAGCCAGAACAACCTTAATGAAATACATGTGATCCTCCTACAAATATTCCTGGCACCCTTTCACAGGGAGCCCACAAAGCCTACACACTCCAGGTTGAGTGTGTTGTCACTGCTTCCATAGGAATCAAGTCCTAGGCTCTATAAGCCTATTGGCTAGCTGGAATGGCCCATCCAGCAATGATTCTGGATGATATCTGTCCAGCTGGTTCTGTTAGAGAGAGAGATATGTCCTAAAACTCTAAGCAAAGCTATAGCTTGAAAGCATGCTCGAAGTATCCCAATATCCATGGAATCTAACCAGTTATCCTTGGTGGTCCCGCATATGAAAGGAGCAAAGCTTTTGTTCTCATAGGATGCTGAAGCCACCTCAGATTGCAACCCAGTATGGATATAAACACTACCCATACTAGGCAGAATGCCAACGAGGATCCTTCATGGCAAAAAGGCCCAGATCCTGGCAAACCTCCTGACTAAGGAAAACACTGGACTGGAAGAGATCCCATCTGGAGCAGCAAACTGCCAAAGGGTCCTAATTCTGGCAATCTTCCTGCCGAGGAAGCCTTTAGAGAGAATAACAAAATAGCTCAATTCTTACTCCAACTGGACTAGAGATAATCTAACCTGGACATTTAAGTCACCAAAGGATCCTTCCTAACCTAAAGCTTTGATCTTGGCAAACTTCCTGGCTGAAGAGATTGCCCTTAGAGTACATGTCTTCATAGATCAGTCTTTACCCAAGCTGGACTGAAAGGAGATCTCATCTGGAGCTGGCAAGGAAGTTAAGAGCAAGTAGTTAAATTCCACCAAGAGGGTCTTGGCTCTCCTTCAAATCTCAAATGCAGCCCCCCATCAAAGCATTGGATGAGTAAGGGATAGACTACCCATGAGACATTGGATATGACAGGGACTGCAGAGATCTGCCCTCTAAGAGAGCTTTAGGATCAGATGAAGAAAAGAAAACAAAGCAGTCAGAACTGAACAAGCTTTATTTAAATCCTTTTGTAGGAATTATAGATATTCGCTTAGAGAAACAACAGCCAAGCTTGATCAGTTTCTTCCTGCCATGATGAGAAACTGGAAGAGATGAACAAAGGTGGAGTATTGCTCTCTGCGACAGAAGATCCTATCCCAGAGAATGGACTTCAATCCGATATCAAAAACAGGAACCAAGGCCTGTTTGGACAATAGGGAATTACTGCAAAAAATTGTCAAGGTCAGGCGCATGTGCGCAAACTGTATATGGTAGACGTGGCCTAAATCAGCTCTGCTGTAGCCCGATCTAATCCAGCTGCATCCCCCCTGAGCCCAGGACTCAGGAACACCAAAACCCACCCAGGGCCCTTCATCCATTACCTGGCCACACTTCCCAGCCTAAAGTGGAGTAGATACTACACCTGGAGCCGCCGTAGGACTCTGCTTCTCTGCCATCCAGATCCAGCAAGATGGTGGCTTGAAACAGCTCCGACACAATCCAGAGGCATCCTCCCTCTCTGAGGGCACCAGCCGGGCCGGGCCCGGCAAGATGGCGGCTTGATTTGGATCCAACATCATCTGACAGAGTCCTCCTACTCTGAGGACACTAGCATCCCATATAGTACCCAGAGCCTTTCATCCTCCACCCGGCCACACTTTAATGGGCAAGAAGAAGCCGAAAATCAAGACAGGACAGCTGTGAGACTCACAAAGTTAGCAGGCCTGTTCCAGCACGATGGCGGTGCCACCCACACATGGAGTTATCACTCAGGCAGGCAATCCAGAAAAGAACCAGTCATCCCAGCAACCCGCTGATATGGAGGACTTCACTGTCACCCCAGGCGTCCCCTCCACTCTGCAAGACTGCGACTTCTCAGGCGGTCCCAATTCTCCTCAGGATCCTCTATAGACCGGGCCATGGGAGACATTATCTCTAGTCAGGAAAGTCTGCAGGCCTCCTTTGATCTGCCAAATTCCCAGCCCATAGCCCACCAGCCTGCCTATCAGATACCGCTGGTCGTTTCCCTTTCACCTTACATTTCCATACAAGGGCAAGTCATACTAATTTTCCACCTTCTCGGATGGAGAAAAAGTGCTTGAATGCCTGGGCTTCATATCCACCTCACCACCAACATCACCAGGTTCCCACACCTCCACTGTCCCTGGAAGGGGTGGCGGCAATGGAGACTGTCTGGTTTCACCATTGTGGCAATCCACCAGAAGCCAGACACGTCATCAATACAGACCACCCTGAAAATCGATTGAAAATTATACCTTAATTCACCTCTACAGAGAGGTCTTAGTCACCCTTGTTCCTGGGTTCCTTGGACAGACTTTTTGAATGCATTTATAGTTACTATAGGAGTGTACGTTATGGTAATGGTTCAGGGATTGTTGTTTGCAGGTCTCAATTTAATGGAAGCTGCGATTTGGTGTGCCTGCCACTAGATGGCTCTAGTCTATCACTGCAGCTCCCACAGTCTTTATTTTCTATGGTAACAACCTTGAACTGTTCCACATCTCAAGTATTTGTTCAACCAAATAATATGATCAATACGCAGCTCGGATTGGGTCGGTCAGCCATGCACCTCACCCCCACTCCAACCCCCCTCCTCCCGTATATTATTTTGTGAGGCAGTGGTTTTGGAAATCCTAGGCCCCAACCCAAGGCCTGCAACCATTTGTTGCCTACTTGATATTTTAGACAAGTCAATCGTCCTTTTATGTGTAATGTATTTTCTAATATTACCTATGAGACGCACTAAAGATTTAGTCTCTTGGTCCTTCTTTCAGGTCCTTGCCCTCCTCCGAGTATCTAATCTCTTTTTTTCTCTCCTGCTTTCAAAGCCCAGTTTCTGCGCTCCGTCCGGGCATCCTCAAAGGTCGGCCTCTACGAGATCGAACATTCGACTTAGTCATAGATAGAAAGTTCTTCACCCCAGCATGAATCATGGCTAGCTTACAAATGCAGAGACCCATCAAACTCCTATCCCACAATGTCCAAGGCCTTAATTCCCCAGTTTAATGGCGTAAAGCCTTTAATTACTTTCATTCGGTGGGCGTTGAGACTTGCCCCCCAGAATCCCAAATTTTGAAGCCCTTGTGGATGAGCACCAAATTTGCAAAACTACTGCACGAAAATGACTTAGTGGACATTTGGAGGGAATTTAATGCTACAACACGTGACTACACTTTTTATTCCCATGTACATTTGACGTATTTGTGGATAGACCACATCTTTGTGTGAGCCACATTACTGCCCTCCTGCATGTCTCCTAAGATCCTAGAGACCTCCTGGTCGGATCATTCCCCAGTAATGGTCCTCCTCTCCTCACTGCGAAGCTCTATGACCTCCCGTACCTGGCGTCTGAATGAATCACACCTTAGCAATCCAGCTATTTGCCTCGATATTGAAATGGCTCTGAAGGAGTTTTTCTCCCTAAATGACCCGGCACATACCTCCCCATTGTGCACCTGGGCCGCTCACAAGGCCACAATCAGGGGTATTCTGATTCAGAGGGCCGCTAGATACAAGAGACACTATGGTGCTTTGCTGAAGCAAAAAGAGAACAACCTAGTAGCCATACTTAAAGAACCTAAACGCAACCCCCAACTAGACTTACGAAGTTGGATTGAGGCAGCTCAATTGGAATTAAACATTTGTCTTACAACTAAAGCAGAGAAACCATTACGCTGGACACAGGCCTGGTTCTACTCCCGAGTGAATAAACTGTGAAAACACTTGGGAACAAAACTAGCCCCTAGACGCCCCCCCCTCACGTCCCCAAAATTAGGAAACCTGATGGCACCTTTACCCAAAACCTCAATTTGGTCTTACAGGAATTTCAAACCTTCGATAAGACATTATACGACTGTGGGAACGATACTGGCCAACCAGAGTTGGATGACTTAGTCGCCCGACTCCCTATCCCAACCCTAACAGACAAACACAGAGACCTTTAAGATAAGTACATTACAGTGGAGGAGGTATTGGGAGCCATTAAACAAGCCCCATTAGGCAAAGTGCCGGGACCAGATAAGTTCACAAACTTATACTATAAATATTTGCTCCCCTTTTGGCCCCGTCCTTAGCATTATTCTTTAAAGCCATCCAAAAGGGCGACCCAATAGACATGAACTCTAATAGAGCATACATTACCCCCATTCCTAAGCCCCACAAAGACCACAGCAACGTAGTTAACTACCCCCCAATATCCTTAATACTGACTTGAAACTATTTACAAAAATTTTGGCGACTAGGCTGTTGTCATTTTTAGCTAGCTATATACACTCTGATCAGGTAGGTTTTCTGCCGCACAGACAGGATGCCAACCAGGTCCGCAGAGCAATCAACCTTATTTCCATACTACACTCCTCTTGGGATGGCAGAGTGAATAGGTCCGGGATGCTGCTGTCCCTTGACATCCATAAGGCCTTTGACTCCCTCTCGTGGCCTTTCCTTATGCGGGTGCTGTCGTGGTGGAAGTTTGGTCCAAAGTTCTTGGCCTCACTGCACTCATTATATAGCTCACCCACAGCTCAGATAGTTCTTATGGGCCATAGATCGGATCCGATACCCATCTCATTGGGCACTCTGCAGGGATGCCCGTTATCTCCTATATTGTTTGTCATAGCCATCAAAACTCTTGCAATAGAGATACGGCACAACCCAGACATTTGGGGGATAGAGAGTGGGGGGAGAAGCCATAAGTGTGCTCTATTTGCTGATGATTTTTTGTTGTTCATCACCTCACCCCACACTATTCTGCCAAATTTACTTTCCCTTCTGGGCCGCTTTGGGAGAGTTTCTGGAATCATAGTTGAGTATAATTATAGGGGTCTGATAATGTTGAATTTTATATATATATATATATATATATATATATATATATATATATATATATATATATATATATATATATATAGAATATCACTTTAAGAATTTGTAATACACTTTCATGCTTTTTCTTAGATAGAGTTGTCGGTCCATGATGACCTTCACCGCCAGATAAGAAGCAACAGTTTACTCCCTTTTTGCTCCAAGAAATAGACAATGTTATCTAGCTGGTCTGATCCAGTACCGTCATGGCGGCGCCCATGGTTTTTTCGCTTTCTATCAGTCACATGATGTTTCCGCATCCATTGGTCTTCCACCAGAGTCTGTATGTGTACAGCAAAACAGCCACTGGGGGGCATCTGACAACATATATTAATAAAAATTTCCACAACACTGGACTCACTATCTCATCATTGAAATGTCTTGTTTGGAGACCCCTAAATCGGATTTAACATAGTTAATTCTGACAAAGCAGAAGCGATGAACATCAATCTACCAATCCCGATTCTACAGAGTATTCAGTCTCAATACCTATTTCAGTGGCAGCCGACGTCCTTCTCATATTTAGGAATCCAATTGATCCCCAGCATTTCCTCCCTTTTCAAGGCTAACTACCCTACTTTATTTGTTGGGCATTTAGAAGACATGCAGATATGGTCGGATGTAAGCATATCATGGATAGGTAGGATTGCCTCGGTGAAAATGACAACCCTGCCTAGGTTACTATATTTTTTCATACTTTACCGATCCAGGTCCCTGTTAGCGCCACTCAAAGGTTCCAATCCAAAGTACTCCGATTTATCTGGGGTACCAAAGGACCCAGAATAGCAAGGGGCACAATGTACGCTCCTAAAGATACTGGCGAACTAGGAGTGCCAGACTTTCAGAAATACTACATGGCAGCACAGCTCATTCAACTAGATCAACTCCATAGCAAACATTACCAACCATATTTGGTTGCCTTAGAGGTCCAGGCAAGTTTCCCACTTGCAATGGATCTCATCCTTTGGGTCCCCTCAAAATATTGCAGGGCTATACTGTGCCCAACGCTCTCCCACTCGCTACAGTTGTGGGATACAAGCTGCAGGAGATGGCCTCTGCGCTCTTCACATATCGAAGCAGCCCCCCTTTTCGGCAATCCTATCAGGTCGCATGGGAGAGGGATCTGTCCATAACCCCTGGGAAGGAAGACTGGAGTAAATGGAGCACGAGGATTCATAAAGGCATTTTGAATGTAGCCTTGATAGAAGCAGGCTATAAAGTCCATGCCAGATGGTACTTGTTGCCAGAGCGCTTGTCAAAAATGTATCCAGGCTTCTCAGCCGGGTGCTTCAGGGGTTGTGGTCAAATTGAAACACCATTACATATGTGGTGAGCGTGCCCTAAGGTTTGCCGATCTTGGATAAGGGTACACTCGTTTATTTTCTCGGTCACGATGGTAAATATCCCTAAAGAAGTATGTATAGCCTTAATAAATAAGCCTCTTGAAAATATCCCTCGGCGTACCCAGACCCTGATTTATTTCATGCTCCTGGCAGTTAAAATCACTATAGTCACAGCATGGAAAAGCCCTGCCATAGATATGGCCCTGATGAAACGGAAACTTACGTGGATCATGCTGAACGAAAAGGTAGTGAGCATCTTGTGAGATAAACGACCAACCTTTGAAAAAGTTTGGTCTCCTTGGCTGAACTATTTGCAGGTCCCAGGAGACCGATAATGACTGGAGGATCCCTGGACGGACTCACTTCTTCCCTCTTTCTTTCTTTACCATTTCTATTGTTCCTCTAATCCTAACCGATCTAGGAATCATGCTCTATCTGCTTTTCCCCTCCCTCCACCCCCACCCCCCCTTTTTATCTCCTCCTTTCCTCTTTTCCTACTTGAACAAATTTTATTGCTATAATTGAGGGTTTAGAGCCCCCATCAGGGGAGACAGGGGGGAGACATTTGGAGAAAAATGGTCAGCAAGGTCTCAATCTCAGGATATTCCTACCCTCATTGATCTTCATATTGATATACAGAGCAATAATCCTGATGGCCATCTCTCAGGGATAATAATGTCTTTGTAATGCACTACGTTCATAACCCAAAGATTACTTTTCTTGTCTACTTCTGTTATGCCCACATGTTCCACTGAGGCCTTACTAAATGCCCTGTACACACGGTCAGATTTTCCGACGGAAAATGTGCGATCGGAAATTCCGATCGTGTGTGGGCTCCATTGGACTTTTTCCGTCGGAATTTCTGACACACAAAATTTGAGAGCAGGCTATAAAATTTTCCGACAACAAAATCCGATCAGTTAAATTGCGATCATGTGTACACAAATCCGACGCACAAAGTGCCATGCATGCTCAGAATAAATTAAGAGACTAAAGCTATTGGCTACTGCCCCATTTATAGTCCCGACGTACGTGTTTTACGTCACCGCGTTCAGAACGATTGGATTTTCTGACAACTTTGTGCGGCTGTGTGAATGCAAGACAAGTTTGAGCCAACATCCGTCGGAAAAAACCCATGGATTTTGTTGTCAGAATGTCCGATCAATGTCCGATCATGTGTACAGGGCATAAAGGTCTAACCAGTTTACCGAGCTCTTCCCCTGACGATTCCATACTCTCCCTCATTCGTTTCGTACCAGTTCTTGTTATATGATTCAGAGCATGCGAGGATTGTTTGCTGCTCTGCACACTGTTCAATTAATCTGCATTTTCTTAACAACACTGATAAAAACGATTGAAACAAAAAAATTGCCAAGGTCTTTAACAACAGACCCCCAAAAAACTGTATATACATCGGACTGGAAAGTGAGACCTATCCTGATCTGACACAGAATCCACACCCAGGCCTTGGCCCAGGCCCCTAGGAAAAAGCTTTCCAACTTGTAACACTAAGGAGATGCTAGCAGATGTAACTCTGAAATCTTGTCAAGAGATAAAATTCACTTGGGGAAATTGGATGTAGGAACTACTTATTGCCCAATTGGGCCACAGAATATGGATTCTTCCCTGAAGTTCTATGTAGACTCAAATGAGATGGTAAAGAAATTCTACTCCTCCCAGATCACAGTCATCTCTATCTCTTCTCAGTGGACTGACCCTGCAGGTTATGACATGGTCCCTGAAGTAGGACACCACTGTATGTTGTTCAGCCTCCCTGGAGACTAAAAAGCCTGTTGCCAGGTTACAAAAGGCAAAGGGAGCATAAAGGAGCTAGCCAGAAAATCAGAATGTTCAAAACAACTTTCCAAACGGGGAATTCTACTGGCAAAACAACTTCCCGACAGGGGAGTTTCACTGGCAATAACTTAGCAGCACAGAAGATTTATTACTGTGCCAGCACCCCAGGCTTCATATGCCTGTTTGTGAGACATGAATCGCTGGGTGCATGATCAATATTGAAGAAAAACAAAAAAAACCTTTCAAGGACAGGAGGTCATTTCTCCATTGAGCACACTTCAGTATAGGGCGGGAGAGACCAAGGTCCTGTTTATCAGGTATTGAAACACTATCAGGTGAGGAGAGGAAAGCCAGGATTACCCAGCATCCTACCACCAGTATGCTCTAGTGTCAAAAACTATGTCTCCTGAATCATGATGAATTGAGCTCTCAGATACACAAGGATTTTCGTAGAAGTCACATGACCCTTTTTGAAAAAATAGCCAGCAAATCTCTTGTAGGGTCCTGAGAACTTTCTCTGTATTCTTGACAGGAATCCCTGTTTAGAGGAGGAGTGGATCGGGACTAGCAGATATGTATGATACATGACAGCTCTGGGAGATAGAAATAGGCATCCCTCTGAGCAACAATAGTACTTCTTTTAAAATCACATATGCTGGAATGAGACAGTAAGAACCATGTTGGCTAGCAGAACTTCTCTATTGTTGCTGGAGCAAAGGATTCCCCCTAGCAGAGCCAGAGGCTCGAAGGTGACTGATTGACCAATATGGCCTGAAGTGTTTAACCTGAGGGTCTAACCGTTAAACATCATAGGAAAAAAGGCAATGCACTCCTTTGGAAGTGCTAAAATACTTGCAAATGAGAAGAGAAACACAGACGCCTCTAGGTTAGAACTGTAAACATTTTAATGAGATACAGGTGCGTTATCCACTTACATGGAGGTTAAAGAAGTAAGGCACGAGTCCATCCACACTGGCGTGGCATTCACTGCAGAGCGGCGTTCTGAAAAGCTGTGGGGGGAGAAATCCTAGCCAGCAGGATCTCTGAGACCACAGCGATGAAACCGAGGCTTGGATCAGGCCATTGGTGAGGGCTGGAATGCGGCACTGGGCGTGATGATGTCACTGGTGGCTTGCAATGGCATTTTGGAGCATGCGCACTGGCAGATGGGACTCAGGGCGCGCTCCCTTGTCAAGCCTTGGCATCTGGCACTTTTGAGAGGTGTTCTCTTCACGGATGAATCCCGGTTTTCACTGTACAGGGCAGATTGCGGACAGCGTGTATAGCATTGTGTGGGTGAGTGGTTTGCTGATGTCAACATTGTGGATCGAGTGGCCCATGATGGCGGTGGGGTTATGTATGGGCAGGCATATGCTATTGACATCGAACACAGGTGCATTTAATTGATGGAATTTTGAATGCACAGAGATACAGTGACAAGATCCTGAGGCCCATTGTTGTGCCATTCATCCATGACCATCACCTCATATTGCAGCATGATAATGCACGGCCCCATGTTGCAAGGATCTGTACACAATTCCTGGAAGCTGAAAACATCCCAGTTCTTGCATGGCCAGCATACTCACCGGACATGTCACCCATTGAGCATGTTTGGGATTCTCTGGATCAGCGTATACGACAGCGTGTTCCAGTTCCTGCCAATATCCAGCAACTTCACACAACTCTATGTTTTCGGACCCCATTGACCCCATCAATATAGTAAAACTGCACATTTTAGAGTGGCCTTTTATTGTGCATTAATGCTGTCTAATCAGCATCTTGATATGCCACACCTGTGAGGTGGATAGATTATCTCAGTCAGTGGTGGCCTGTCCATAGGGGCGCCCCCCCAGGCAGTCACCAAAAAAAGTTTTAAACATGGCCCTTTAGGGGCATGGCCACGATGTGAGAGGAAGCAGACGTGTCCAGCCTAGGCTCCTGCCATCTGTCTCTTCCAGCCGCCGACATCCTGCAATTCATCGCTCATCCTGCACTACAGGTACCTCCAGAGGGAATGGGAAGCTGCCCCGGTTCTCCCCATGCCCGTGAGAAACAAAACAGCAAAGAAATCAGCCATTCAGAGGCCCCGGCCGTAACGTCCCGCCGAGCACTCGTGCGACGGCCATCTTGCCTGTCAGCCCCTGTACTTCAGTCTCATCTGAGACACAGACAGATCCCCTATGGCGGCGCTTGTAATACCAGACCCTGTGGGCTCCTAAGCTGGCAACAGTGTGGATGCTGAGCTCCATGATGAACAATCCATTGCAGTAATCCTGGCAGCTATAGCGGACAGTAAGTCCTCTGTGGAGGGGAAGATTGACACCCTGTCCATAGAATGTGGGTTAATAAGGCAGGACATGGACAAGTTCAGAGGCCGCCTTCATGAGGCTGAACAACGCATCTCTGAGGTGGAAGACACTTCAGCCTCCACCATGCAATCTATGGCTGAACTTCAGCAACAAGTAAAACTCCTTATGGCGCATTCGGAAGACGCTGAGAATAGACTCAGATGCAATAATGTCCAGGTGGTTGGGCTCTCAGAGGGGACAGAGGGCTCTAATCTTGTGGTATTTGCTGAAACCTTCTTTAAACAGCTCATGGGCTTGCAACACCTGTCTCCGGTCTATGTGGTGGAACGTGAACATAGGGTGCCCTCCGGCTGGAGGCCTGCTGGTGCATTGCCAAGGGCTTTCCTGGTTCGCCTATTGAACTTCAGGGACAGGGATCTCATCCTAGTAGAGGCCCGTAAGCATCCTGAACTGAAGTATGAAAATGCTGTTATACATCTCTACCCTGACTTTTCTCAAGATCTCCAGAAAAAACGGCGCTCCTTCAAAGATGTCTGCAGGCGCCTGAGGGAGAAAGGCCTAGTCTATAACATGTTATATCTTAGCCGTCTAAAAGTTATTCACAATGGATCAGCAAAATTCTTTGAATCCCCTGCAGATGCGGTTGACTGGTTGAACTCCATCACCTGAAACGGTATGCTGGGAGTTGTTGTCCATGTTGGATAAGATGACTGGGCCTTAACCTGCTTCTCTAAGACAGATCCTTTCTTTAATAAGTGTATAGCATTAAACAATCCGGTACTGCCTATCAGTTACATTGCAGGAACCTAGGACTTGATTGCTGGACACTGAAACATACCTGTAATGCCCCATACACGGAAAATGTGTGGTAGGACCTTGTTGTTTCCGACACACAAAGTTTGAGAGCAGGCTATAAAATTTTCCGACAACAAAATCCGTTGTCGGAAATTCCGATCGTGTGTACACAAATCCGACGGACAAACTGCCACGCATCCTAGGATTTTGTTGTCTGAATGTCCGATCAATGTCCAACCGTGTGTACGGGGCATAAGTCTACAAGACCCCTTCCTGAGTGGATGGACTCTTATGCCGCGTACACACGGTCGGACTTTCCGGCATACTTGGTCCGGCGGACCAGAGTGTGCCGGACAATCCGCCCGTGTGTGGGCGGCGGCAGACTTTTCCGGCGGACTTCTTCCCAAAAGCCCGCCGGACCTAGATTTAAAGAAAGTTTCAAATCTTTCCGTCGGACTCAGTTTCGGGCGGAAAGTCCGCCCGTGTGTGTGCTGGTCCGACGGAAAGCCCGCTCGTGTGTAGGCTGGTCCGACAGACCAAATACGACACGAGGGCAGGGTATTGCATCTCGCGCTCGCTGCAATAGGAAAAACAAATCTTCCTATTGCGGCGAGCGTGGGGCATACCAGGCCCTTAGGTCTGGTATGGATTATAAAGGGGAACCCCTACGCCGAAAAAACGGCGTGGGGCCCCCCCTAAAATCCATACCAGACCCCGATCCGAGCACGCAGCCTGGCCGGTCAGGAAAGGGGGTGGGGACGAGCGAGCGCCCCCCCCCCCTCCTGAACCGTACCAGGCCGCATGCCCTCAACATGGGGGGTGGGTGCTTTGGGGGAGGGGGGCGCCCTGCGCCCCCCCCAAAGCACCTTGTCCCCATGTTGATGAGGACAAGGGCCTCTTCCCGACAACCCTGGCCGTTGGTTGTCGGGGTCTGCGGGCGGGGGCTTATCGGAATCTGGGAGCCCCCTTTAATAAGGGGGCCCCCAGATCCCGGCCCCCCACCCTATGTAAATGAGTATGGGGTACATGGTACCCCTACCCATTTACCTAGGAAAAAAGTGTAAGTAATAAAACACACTACACAGGTTTTTAAAATATTTTATTAAACAGCTCCGGGGGGGGGGGATCTTCCTCCGGCTTCGGGGGTCTTCTTCCGGCTTCGGGGGTCCCTCCGCTTCATCTTCTCCCGGCGTCCGGTTGGTTCTTCTCCGCTCTCCGGCCTCTTCTCCCGGTGTCGCAGGTCTTCGGCCGGCCCCCTCCGCTGTCTTCATGTAGCTCTATTGCAAGCGGAGGTCCGGACTTCTTGGCTTCTTGGCTTCTTGGCTTCTCTTCTCTTCTCTTCCCCCAGATGTTGACACGACGCTCTCTCCGGCTGGACTGGTCTCTGAGGGCTGCGTTGTGACTTATATAGGCGGAGACCCCGCCCCCATATGATGTCACAGTCCTTGGGCATGCTGGGACTGTGACGTTTTAGGGGGCGTGGTCGACCAGGGTTGTCGGGAAGAGGCCCTTGTCCTCATCAACATGGGGACAAGGTGCTTTGGGGGGGGGCGCAGGGCGCCCCCCTCCCCCAAAGCACCCACCCCCCATGTTGAGGGCATGCGGCCTGGTACGGTTCAGGAGGGGGGGGGGGCGCTCGCTCGTCCCCACCCCCTTTCCTGACCGGCCAGGCTGCGTGCTCGGATCGGGGTCTGGTATGGATTTTAGGGGGGGCCCCACGCCGTTTTTTCGGCGTAGGGGTTCCCCTTTATAATCCATACCAGACCTAAGGGCCTGGTATGCCCCGCGACGGGGCTCGCAAGGTGTCAATCTCGCCGATAAAAGCGGCAAGATTGACATCCTTTTCTAGTCCCGTCGCACCTGAGTCACGTTCAAAATGAACGGACTTGTCCGTGTGTGGGCAAGTCCGTTCATTCTGAAAGTCCGCCGGAACTCCGGCGAAAGTCCGTCGGAAAGACGGGCGGACTTAGCCCGCCGGAAAGTCCCGGCGTGTGTGGGCAAGTCTGTCCGTTTTAAAGTCCGGTGCACCTGGCGGACAAAGTCCGTCGGAAAGTGTGCCGGACCAAGTAGGATAGAAAGTCCGCTCGTGTGTACGCGGCATTAGAACGATCCACTGATGTTTGCTAAGTTTTTGGGACTAAAGTTTCTCCGGTGGTTTTTTCTGTTCACCTGGAGTAAACAGGGCGTTGGGTACATACATTGTTTAAAAAAAAAAAAATTTGACTCTGTGTTTCTCCGTTTCTATTTTTTCAACCTGTTTCTACAATTTTTTTATTTTTTTTATGTTTTGCTCTGAGAGACTCTATTAATGTGCTTGTTCTTTGCCAAGTACGGATTATGCTGCTAATGTGTTGTTTTGTGGTGTGCTTTGGCTCTCTGCATCCAGATCCTACTTCTCTGATCCCCCGTCACTATTACACTTATCCTGTCCCTATTTTCTATAAATTATCACTTTATGAGTAATCTCAAAATTCTCTCTTGGAACGTCCGAAGGTTAAACTCTAAATTTAAGAGATTGTTGGTCCTCTAATATCTTAAAGATCTACAGCCTACATAGTCCTCTTGGAGGAGACCCATCTAACTGGGAGCAGGGTACTCTCCCTAAACAGGGGTTGGATCCAGAGAGCCATACACTCCACACATTCTTCATATGCTAGAGGGGTAGCTATTCTAATTCACAAGAAGCTGACTTGTTCAATAGAGCATGTGGTGACAGATCCTCAGGGTCGTTATGCCACAGTGGTTCTAGAGGTTGAATCCCATCGACTGGCGGTAGTGAATATTTAGATCCCACTCCCCTTTCAAAAGTGAAGTCTTGTATACAGTCCTCGAGAAGGTTGCCACTTTTGGACCACTAAAATTGTTTGTGGCTGGTGACTTCAACAATATACTGGACTATGACCTGGACACCTCTAACCCGACTCGGATGCAGAACCTGGAGCTGGGACTCTGGGCAGACTCAGCGATCTTGGAGGAGGTGTGGCAGTGGAAACATCCCAGAGAGAGGGGTTACTCCTATCTTTTCCACGTCATCACTTCCTCCTCTCGTATAGACTTGGCATTTGCCAACCCAGCTCTACTGCCCCAGGTCACTGAGGTCTCCTACCTGGCCGGGGGAATCTCTGATCACACCCCCCTACAGGTTGCATTGACCCTTACTTCTGGTAGATGCAGTGGAGTGTGGAGGTTACATCCTGGCTGGGTGGCAGAGCCCTCGGTGTAGGTCTCACCACACTGAAAGGACTATTGAGACCATAATGAAGGCACAGCAGACAGGCCTGTAGTGTGGTATTCATTTAAGGTGTCTACCCGTGGGATGTATGTATCGGCCATTAAGGCTGCCAGGGCAGAGCAAAACTCCACCTTTGAAGAGCTGAAATACAATGTACAAAGACTCATGCTGATACACCCTCCCCTTCCTCCCTGGCTGAGTTGCAGATGGCCAGAAGCGCACTACTGGTGCACTTCTAAAATCTCACTCAATGTAACTTCAAACCAGAGCTGATACACTGTTTGAAAAAGGGGATAACAATGGGAAGTTATTAGCCTATCTGACTGCTGATGCTCGGACGCATACAGCAATCCCCTGCCTACATTCACTTGAGGGCACTCTTGTGAGGGATGGGCATTAAGAGGTAATTTGTCTCTTATTACTCTGAATTGTATGCTCCTGTCCCATCGTATGAACATCAGATTTTAGTGGATCTGCTGGACCCCCTCCAGATTCTGGTGCTACCAGCTCAGGTGGCGACTAGTTTGGATGCACCTTTTACAGAAAAAGAATTGGCAAAGGCTGTGGCCTCTTTTCCGAATGGGAAGTCACCGGAATCTGATGGGAATCCCGCCGAATGGTAGTGTAGTGCTCCTGTCCCACAGACTCTTAGAACTCTATGAGAACTGTTTAAAAACAGGTACATTACCTACCTCATTTTACGAGGCCCATGTAGTCTTACTACCCAAACCTGACAAAGACCCTCTCTCTTGCTCATCGTATAGGCCTATTGCACTGCTCAATATGGACCTCAAAATTCTTACTAAAATGCTTGCCAATCGGTTAATGAACATAATATATCATTTGATATCGCCTGCCCAGACTGGGTTCAGTCCTAAAGAGGCCACAGATATCAATATCTGGAGGGTGTATACACATACTGAGTTAGAGAATGGGGACTCATCGGGGGGGGGGGCTGGTGTTTTTTGATCTGGAAAAGGCATTTGACTCCATTGATTGGGGGTACATGACAGAGGTATTGCACTGCATGGGGTTCGGCCCCACCTTCCTTCATATCGCTGCTGTACGATCATCCGGTTGCAGCCGTCCGTCTTAATGGCGGGGTGTCAGATGCCTTTCCGGTGTCCAGGGGCACCAGACAGGGGTGTCTGCTCTCACTGGGACTTTTTGCATTAGTTATGGAACCTCTTGCGATCGCGCTGCCTTCTTCCCTGCAGATACAGGGTATTACTGTTAGCACCCTGACTGGAACTACGGCCCTTTATGCAGACGATCTAGTGTTATTTATCAAAAATACTGGACCATCTCTGCAGGCAGCGCTGTTGCTATTAGGCAAATTCTCGGGGATCTCTGGCCTTAAAGTTAACTGGTCCAAGTCTAAAATACTCCCCTTGCGGGCCCATCCTGTACCCGGACAAGCTGATCTCGATAATCCCTTACAATGGGTGAGCCAGATTAAATACCTGGGGCTTCTAATCACGAACTCCGTAACTTATTTCATCAACCTTAATGTCTCTCCTTTACTTGGAATCCTATCTAAAAAGTTCCACGCCTGGAAAAACCTTCCACTGTCCTTCATAGGGAAGATAAACCTGATCAAAATGAAAATTCTGCCCTTGCTACTGTATGTCCTTAGAAATTCCCCAGTATGGATCCCAAAATCTCTTTACACCAGGGCTGGGTTATTACCCTTTTTGATTTTTGTGGTTGGTTTGGTTTTGGGGGGGGGGTTCTTTTTCTTTCATTGTTTTTCTATGCCTTTATTTGTTCTACACTGGAATGTTTACTCTGTAATCCAGTGGTTGTTCCTGCTTTTTGCGGGCTGTTGTCTATTTATATGTCATAAAATTTAATAAAAAAGTAGTGCACTGTGTTCGGGCAACGGGTACAGTGCACTATGGGAAGCGCCACGTCTATGCAATCATGAGATTGCAGACGAGGTGCTTCATTGGTGGGGTTTGTAGCTGCTTTGTGGCGTAGTCCATCACGCCGAACAGCTACAGCCGGGTGCTTTGTTCTCAATGTGAGAATAACGTCACTTCCGGCGGGCTACAAAAAGTTGGCTGCCGCCGTGAGAACTGATCCCCTTGTGTTCAGTGGAGAGGGGAGCCCCTCCCCTCTCCACTGAACACATGGAGAAAGCTGGGAACTAGCTGCCACTGAAGGGGACAGAGACAGATGTGGCATGAAGGAGGGCTGTGCTGCCGGGGACACATGTGAGGAGGACTCTGCTCTGCTGATGGCAACACAGATGTAAGGAGGGGCTTGGCTGATGTGGACACAGATGTAAGGAGGGGCTCCGCTGATGGGGACACAGGTGTAAGGCGGACTCTGCTAAAGTGGACACAGATGTAAGGAGGGTCTCCGCTGATGGGGACACAAATGTAAGGAGGGACTCCGCTGATGGGGACACAGATGTAAGGAGGGGCTCCGATGATGAAGACTCAAATGTAAGGAGGGGCGACGCTAATGGGGAAACAGATGTAGGGAGGGGCTCCGCTGATGGAGACACAGATGTAAGGAGAGGCTTCACTGACGGGGACACAGATGTAAGGAGGGACTCCGCTGATGGGGACACAGATGTAAGGAGGGACTCCACTGATGGGGACACAGATGTAAGGAGGGACTTCGCTGATGAGGATACAGATGTAAGGAGGACTCCGCTGATGGGGACACAAATGTAAGGAGGGACTCCGCTGATGGGGACACAGATGTAAGGAGGGGCTCCGATGATGAAGACTCAAATGTAAGGAGGGGCGACGCTAATGGGGAAACAGATGTAGGGAGGGGCTCCGCTGATGGAGACACAGATGTAAGGAGAGGCTTCGCTGATGGGGACACAGATGTAAGGAGGGACTCCGCTGATGGGGACACAGATGTAAGGAGGGACTCCACTGATGGGGACACAGATGTAAGGAGGGACTTCGCTGATGAGGATACAGATGTAAGGAGGACTCCGCTGATGGGGACACAGATGTAAGGAAGGACTCTGCTGGGGGCACTAAAAAGTTGGCTGCCGCCGTGAGAACTGATCCCCTTGTGTTTAGTGGAGAGGGGAGCCCCTCCCCTCTCCACTGAACACAAGGAGAAAGCCAGGAACTAGCTGCCACTGAAGAGGACAGAGACAGATGTGGCATGAAGGAGGGCTGTGCTGCCGGGGACACATGTGAGGAGGACTCTGCTCTGCTGATGGCAACATAGATGTAAGGAGGGGCTTGGTTGATGTGGACACCGATGTAAGGAGGACTCCACTGATGGGGACAGAGATGTAAGGACGGACTCCACTGGGGGCACCTGATGTAAGGACGGACGCTGCTGGGAGCACCTGATGTAAGCATGGACTCCACTGGGGGCACCTGATGTAAGGATGGACTCAGCTGGGGGCACCTGATGTAAGGACAGCCTCCACTGGGGGCACCCTATGTAAGGACGGACTCCTCTGGGGGCACCTGATGTAAGAACGGACTCTGCTGGGGACACCTGATGGCATCTGGTGGCAGGCGACGTGGCAGGTGACACCCTCAGGGCTCCCACTGATTCTGCATTATGATGAGTTGAATAATTTCATTTTATATTACAATGTAATAATAGAAATAATGTGCTTCAATCATCCTGACACCATAACAACCATGGTGCCGGGATGATTGAAGTGCTAACACAAGGTGTTTGGAGTATCTTTATTTGATGATTGTTAAACTTTCTGGAATACGCATATTTCTATTGTTGTAAAGGATCTGGGCCTACTGTCCCTCCATCTCTCTCTCCCTCTCTCCCTCCCTCACCCTCCATCCCTCGTTTATGTAAGATGCTAACCACACCCCCTTAGAGCCACATCCCTTTAAGTCACGTCCAATATTTCACTGAAATCACACCCATTTTCACCAATTGGGAGGGGTCAAAAAGGAAGGGTGGGGTCTGGCGCCCCCCATCCTAAAACTTCACCAGCCGCCATTGATCTCAGTAAAGGAGAAGTGTTCACTAACAGTTAGACAGATTTGTGAACAATATTTGAAAGAAATAGGCCTTTTGTGTACATAGAAAAAGTTGTAGATCTTTGAGTTCAGCTCATGATAAATAGGGGCAAACACAAAAGTGTTGCGTTTATTATTTTGCTCAGTGTATATGTGTGTATATATTAATATATTTTTAGTTTATTTATTTTACTTACCTTTTTAAAATGTATTGAAACATAACATAATACAGTATATTATGACAATATATGTATCAGTTTGATATCCTAAGTAATGGCAAACAAATAGGCAAAACAATAGTTTCATGGTTGACAAATAAACATTTCTCTGGTACAATTGGGATATACAGATACAGGAGCTACAATGGTTAAATATAAATTAAATATACTGCATGGTTTGAATAAGCAATTCCCTACATTTCAGGTTCACAAATACCCCTAAAAACTGCAAAGTATTGATTAGGTCACAAAAGGCTCATTCATGCTCATGGGTTAAGTTTTGCTCATGGGTTATGCTAGGTCAAATAAGATTTTGCTGTAAGAGAAGAGTTCAGAGTATTTTATCTGCAACATGGTTGCTATTTACAACAGAAATATTGTTAAGATAGGAGCTCTGCAGTGTAGTGAATTTATGTCACAGTCAGTGAGGGATTGCACATCCTTGCTGCCCAGAGGCTGTTTAAACAATAACTATAAGTCTGTATTGCCCCTAGAACATTTCACCCTGGTGTATCACAAATACATCTTTCAAATTATTGTGAGAATCAACATAACATAACTCAGAATTCAGAATTGCTAAGGCAGAACATCTCTGTAAGGTACTTTATATAAAACGCCACGGGTATGTTTAATGTTTGCCAGTGTAGAAAAACATTTGTTGTCGCTGTGTTTCATTATATTGAAAAAGAAAAACTAGGTTTTAAAAATAAGCTGCTCATGCTGGTTCCATTACATAAAGAAACGTTTTATAGACAGACTTTACTTCAAATAGGCAGAAAGAGAAAGAAGACTGAAATGAGTAAACCTTCCATAGCACATGTCAAATTATCATGTAAAAGATGCATGCATCCCATATCCTACCCTCAAAACTAGACCATGCTTGACTTTTTCACTAATAAATATAATGCAATTCTTGTTAAAATATTACATACAGCATTTTAGTTAGGAACTTCCACTTGTACTATTTTTTAATTTGTGATTTTAGGTGTAAATCACATTAAATATTGTTTTAGAGAAGGTAAGGAAAGCTAGGATTCTGCATATCGTGTTTTTTTTTTTATTATTATTATTATTATTATGCAACATGACTGCTGTTACTTGTGTAGGCATCACATATTATCATCTCTAAGCATTATTTACATTTAAACATAACAAAAAACATAACCCCAAGCCATTTCTGAAATACTACAGCTCTTTAGTAAATAAAGACTGTTCATGAAATCACTATGGACTCATTCACATGAGGCAGATCAGCAGAGTCCGCCAGCTCAGCATATTTTTATGTGCACACTTTCACAGGTCCCATTTTGCTTTCACTTTATATTTTGATATTTTTCACGTTTTACCTGTACACATTATTTAACATATTGAGTTATCAGCTTGTTTACTACACATCCTGTGTTGCATATTTGATTATTTGCATTTATATATGTTTTTCCACATTGTAAGCGCACTTTTTATATATTTTATACTTTTTATGTTGTACACAGATATTGGTGTGCTTTAAAGTGCAGCTATCAATTTGTCCTTTCCTTAATTCTGCTCTGTAGCGCGGTTTTTTCTTTCTTATTTCCATTTCTTCTAAGATTGCCTTATATTTGTCTCCATCCATCTTCCCATCAACTCTGACCAGCTTCCCTGTCCCTGCTGAAGAAAAGCATCCCCACAACATGATGCTGCCGCCACCATGTTTCACTGTGGGGATGGTGTGTTCAGGGTGATGTGCAGTGTTAGTATTCCACCACACATAGCGTTTTGCTTTTCAGTTAAAAAGTAAAATTTTGGTCTCATCTGACTGGAACACCTTCTTTCACATGTTTGCTGTGTCCCCCACATGGCTTCTCGTAAACTGCAAATGGGACTTCTTATAGCTTTCTTTCAACAATGGCTTTCTTCTTGCCACTCTTCCATAAAGGCCATATTTGTGGAGTGCACAACTAATAGTTGCCCTGTGGACAGATTCTCCCACCCGAGCTGTGGATCTCTCTCCTTCAGAGTTAGGTCTGCGAGTGCATGTAGGTCTGCGAGTGCACAAAGGTCTCCAAGTGGCCTGCGAGTGCACGTAGGTCTGCGAGTGCACGTAGGTCTGCGAGTGGCCTACGAGTGCACGTAGGTCTGCGAGTGGCCTGCGAGTGCACGTAGGTCTACGAGTGGCCTGCGAGTGCACGTAGGTCTGCGGGTGCACGTGGGTCTGCAACTGTTCTGCGAGTGCACGTAGTTCTGCGACTGTTCTGTGAGTGCACGTAGGTCTGTGAGTACCTGTGTATTGTCTTGTTGTTTAACTGTGTATTGTCTTGAGTATTAGTGTCAGGAAGCTAGCTGTTAGGTAATTTTGACAGGGTATAACCCCCAATCCTCACTAAATTTAATAGGTATGATGCCCGGCGGGTGGGGAGAGGTGACTCTTTGTACATCTTGCTGCATGTATGCGTTCCTTGATCATCCAATCGAGGGCGAATACTGCTGTGCAAAATGTAAGCACATTGTTTCCCTGGAAGCCCAGGTTCTGAATCTGGGGAAGCAACTGTCAGCACTGAGAAGTCCCTCCATACTAAAGGAGAGTCAGGAATGTACATGGCAGGTGTCGGCATGGGCCAGCACAGAGGTGGGTGGAGACAAAGAGGTGCAGGCACTAGCAAAGAGTAGATGGGTGACAGTCAGGAAGGGTAGAGGGGGAAGTGCCAGGGAGGCTGATCCAGGACTGGAGCATCCCAATAAATACGCTCCATTGAGTGACATTGGTGAAACCAGTCAGGGACCAGCACTGCTGTTGCTGAGGGACTCTCCTAGCTGCCGGGGGAAGAACTCCTCCAGTGAGAGTGGGGGGGCAGCGAAGGTAAAGGAAAGACAGATTCTGGTGGTAGGGGACTCAATTCTTAGAAAGACAGAGAGGGCAATCTGTAACAAAGACCTGAAGCGCCGAACAGTATGTTGTCTACCGAGCGCTCGGGTTTGGCACATCACGGATCTTGTGGACAGATTGCTGGGAGGTGGGGAAGACCCAGCTGTCATGGTGCACGTTGGCACCAATGACAAAGTCAGAGGCAGATGGAGTGTCCTAAAGAACGATTTTAGGGACTTAGGAGCTAAATTGAGGAAAAGGACCTCCAAGGTAGTATTCTCAGGAATACTACCGGTACATCGAGCCACACCAGAAAGGCAGAGGGAGATTAGGGAAGTAAACAGGTGGCTGAAGAGCTGGTGTAGTAAGGAGGGGTTTGGGTTCCTGAAGGACTGGGCCGACTTCTCAGTCAATAACCAGTACTATAGAAGGGACGTACTGCATCTAAATGAGGAGGGTATAGATCTGCTGGGAATGAAGATGGCCAAAAAAGTTAGAGGGGTTTTTAAACTAAGCGATGGGGGGAAGGGTCCAGAGGTAGAGATAGTCAGCGTGGAAGATATTCCAGAGGGTAGTATTGGGGGCATTAGTGGTAGGTTGAACAAAGCACAAAAACACAAGGTAAGTATAGTAGCAAGTCCTAGTTGCAATCTTGAAACACCCAATATGAGGACAATATGCGACCGGTCTAAACTATGTGGCATGTCACCAATGCCAGGAGCATGGCGGACAAGATGGGTGAACTAGAGATACTGTTGTGCAATAGTACAACATCAATAGTATGTAAACTCTTGGAGGGGATGATAAGGGACTATATACAAGATTTTAGTAATGAGAATGGTATCATTAGCAGTAATCAGCATGGATTCATGAAGAATCATTCTTGCCAAACCAATCTACTAAACTTCTATGAGGAGGTGAGTTGCCATCTAGATAAAGGAAGGCCCGTAGACATGGTGTATCTGGATTTTGCAAAAGCATTTGACACAGTTCCCCATAAATGTTTACTGTACAAAATAAGGTCCGTTGGCATGGACCATAGGGTGAGTACATGGATTGAAAACTGGCTACAAGGGCAAGTTCAAAGGGTGGTGATAAATGGGGAGTACTCGGAATGGTCAGGGGTGGGTAGTGGGGTTTCCCAGGGTTCTGTGCTGGGACCAATCTATTTAATTTGTTCATAAATGACCTGGAGGATGGGGTAAACAGTTCAATCTCTGTAATTGCAGACGATACTAAGCTAAGCAGGGCAATACCTTCTCCGCAGGATGTGGAAACCTTGCAAAAAGATCTGAACAAATTAATGTTGTGGGCAACTACATGGCAAATGAGGTTCAATGTAGAAAAATGTAAAATAATGCATTTGGGTGGCAAAAATATGAATGCAATCTATGCACTGGGGGGAGAACCTCTGGGGGAATCTAGGATTGAAAAGGACCTGGGGGTCCTAGTAGATGATAGGCTCAGCAATGGCATGCAATGCCAAGCTGCTGCTAACAAAGCAAACAGAATATTGGCATGCATTAAATAGGGATCAACTCCAGAGATAAAACAATAATTCTCCCACTCTACAAGACTCTGGTCTGGCCGCACCTAGAGTATGCTGTCCAGTTCTGGGCCCCAGTCCTCAGGAAGGATGTACTGGAAATGGAGCAAGTACAAAGAAGGGCATCAAAGCTAATAAAGGGTCTGGAGGATCTTAGTTATGAGGAAAGGTTGCGAGCACTGAACTTATTCTCTCTGGAGAAGAGACGCTTGAGAGGGGATATGATTTAAATATACAAATACCGTACTGGTGACCCCACAATAGAAATAAAACGTTTTCGTAGAAGAGAGTTTAACAAGACTCGTGGCCACTCATTAAAATAAGAAAAGAAAAGAGGTTTAACCTTAAACTACGTAGAGGGTTCTTTACTGTAAGAGCAGCAAGGATGTGGAATTCCCTTCCACAGGCGGTGGCCTCAGCGGGGAGCATTGATAGCTTCAAGAAACTATTAGATAAGCACCTGAATGACAGCAACATACAGGGATATACAATGTAATACTGACACATAATCACACATAGGTTGGACTTGATGGACTTGTGTCTTTTTTCAACCTCACCTACTATGTAACTATATGTAACTATGTAACTATGTATTTACCATGGGCCTCTTGGCAGTTTAGGTGGACAGCCATGTCTTTATAGTTTTGCAGTTGTGCTATACTCTTTCCATTTTCTGATGATGGATTGAACAGTGCTCAGTGAGATGTTCAAAGCTTGGGATATTTTTTTATAACCTAACCCTGCCTTAAACTTCTCCACAACCTAATCTCTGACCTGTCTGGTGTGTTTCTTGGTCTTCATGATGCTGTTTGTTCACTAAGGTAATTTAACAAACCTATGAGGGCTTCACAGAAGAGCTGTATTTATACTGAGATTAAATTACACACAGGTGTAATTAGGTGACTTCTGAAGGCAATTGATTCCACTAGATTTTAGGGGTATAAGAGTAAAGGGGGCTGAATACAAATGCACGCTACACTTTTCAGATATTTTATTTGTAAAAAAAATTGAAAACCATTTATCATTTGCCTTCCACTTCACAATTATGTGCCACTTTGTGTTGGTCTATCACATAAAATCCCAATAAAATCAATTTACGTTTTTGGTTGTAACATGACAAAATGTGGAAAAGGGGTATGAATACTTTTTAAAAGGCACTGTACATAGCATAACCATAGGTGTCTGGTTTAATCGACCCTCTAAGCTTCAGTATATTAAACACAACAAATGGCTTATAGTTAGAGATCTAAACCCAGTTTTAACAAAGTAGCATGAATCGTAATGTGTACAAAGTATCTAAAACTCTATTAGTGGTAATACGTTTTTCTCTAAGTTTAAGGTGGACTTTACAAGTCTGTATTAGTACATTTTTGTCATGTCACAATTTATGGCAACAGTATGTTTTTTTTCTGAAAAAAACTTTTATCAACAAAAAGCAGTCCACGAGCTCCTGTCTACTGATTTTTTTTAATTGGATATGTGTTATAACAGAAATTAGAAAATATGTTTTTTTTTTCATTTATATAATAAAAATTAAAAACCCAGTGCTGATCAAATACTAACAAAAGAAAGCTCTATTTGTGTGACAAAAATGATATAAATTTTATTGGAATACAGTGTTGCATGACCGTGCAATGAATGAAGGTTAAGAAACCTCTTCTGTGCAGCAGCTCCCCTAGCCCCCCAATACACACCTGCGCCCTATCTTGATCCAGTGATGTACACGAGAGCCTCGGCTCTCCCTCCTCATTGGCTGAGACACGGCCATGGGATCCCGCTGCTGTCATTCGCAGCCATTAAGCCAATGAGGAGAGAGGGGACAGGGCCGAGATGCAGCTCATTATGTGAATGGACACGCAGAGCTGAGGCTTGGGAGCAAGCCTGCTTGGGCACCCCATTGCAACTGATTACCGTGGGGGCACTCGGCAAAAGGGAGGGGCAAAGAGCGCCGGTGGGGGACCCAAGAGAAGGAGGATTGGGACTGCAAAACCACTGCTGACCTGTTCGTTATTAAAACAAAGAAAGCCTTTAATATCACTTTAACCCCTTCAATAATGGGAACTTTCACCCCCTTCCTGCCCAGGCCTATTTTCAGCTTTCAGCGCTGTCGCACTTTGAATAATAATTGCTCAGTCATGCAATGCTGTACCCAAACAAAAATTTTACCTTTTTTTTAGATAGAGCTTTCTTTTGGTGGTATTTAATCACTACTAGTTGTTTTCTAAACAAATGAAAAAAGACCAAAAATTTAGAAAAAAAAGATATTGTTAACATGGATCACTATGTAAATATAATTTCAACCCTGTAGCAGAGGTTCGTATTTAGATGGTAATATACCAACAATTAAAAATAACCAAACCCTTAAAGACATGTTTATATCCTCTAAACAGATTAACATATTTAACATATTTTAATCTTCATACACTTAGCATATAAAACTGGATACAGAAAATCCAGCCTCTTCCAGAAAACCTAGCATCGAGATTTATAGTTTCAGAATGCCACCTGGTGGTCAAATTGAGTTAGTGCTTCTAAAAACAAATAGTTAATCAATAAGTTACCCTTCCAGTCAAAGCTGGGAAAGTAATACCAACTACACCCTCTGGGAGGGGTCAGAATTTATATTGTTTGGTGGAATATATATAGCAAGCTCAGGGAGACACAAAAGGAGACACTCACCATCTTAAGGATACCTTCCCGAACACTGATCTTCACACAGCTTCCATATTGAAAGCAGATTCCATATTAGGCTTGATCCATCTTCACACATTGGCAGCCATCTTGAGGGTTTGGTTGACAGCCATATTAAGGTCTTGTCCTTTTAACCAAGCAATTCCTTTCATCTACTTGGAGGGTAACTATAGTTCCTGATTTTCTTGATGATTATGTTTGCTTTTCAGTTTCAATCATTTTGCTAGGTCATTAGAAATCCCCCTTATGATATCCTGACACCTCATGATTTGGTTATTATTTCAACTGTATTGGCATAATTTGCAAACTGACTCTACCCTTGAATTTGACTGCAGCGGGTTAATGGGCCGATCAAACGCAGATATTTGTCTGCCAAATTTTAGTACCAATAGTAAGGGTATTTACAAGGGGGAGCTAATTGTTTGATATAATTGTTCTGAGCTAGGCTCAGCCCTTCCTTATCAAAGCTGGCCACTCAGCTGTCGGCTAATTGCCATCTCCTATCTCTCCACAGTGACTCACCTGTTGATGATATCCTGCTCGTCATTCCTGCCTACTTAAACCATCCAGTCCAGATGATCTCTGCCTTCGCCTTGGTCACATCTCTAGAGACGCACTCCTGTGTTCCTGTTAAAGACTTGCTTGGCTGACATTCCTTCTAGCTCCAGATCCTGCTTGCTGTTCACCTATGTTCATCTCTGGCTTCCTGACGTTTTGGCTTGTCTGACTATCAATTCCGGTTCCTGAACTCTGGCTATATTTTGACTACGTTTACTCTGTTTACCTTTTTTATTACTATTAAATAAGTGTGATTTAACTGTACGTCTGTCTCAATCTGATTCATGGTTTCTGGCAAAAATGTAAGATACATCTGTGGTAGCAGATAAATTTTCGCTCACACTAGAATGCAGTGAGGGAAAGTTTAATTCCAGTGCTGCTTCCTGCACTGCATTCCAATCACACTGCCCTTCCAATCTGCTGAGGGGGTCAGTGCAAAGTTAACAACACCCCAAATGCAGGTCATAAATGCAGTGCTCACGCAGGATGAGGACGTGAGGGCGTGATGTTCCTTTGTTGGGGGCAGGGCCTGAACATGGCGCCGAGAGGGAGTGTGAGAGGGTGATCCAAGAAGATCTGTGGGAGACTCGTGGTGTGAGAGGCTGCGGTGTCCCCACTCCTGATAGTCCCATCCCTCGCTGACTCCTGCTGACCCCTCAGGCTGACTCACAGCGAAGCTGCTAAATTATACCAGTGGGAAATTATGTGTGCTGAGCGACCAGAAAATAAAGCGGCAACCCCCCCTAACCTATGCAAGGTGGCACTGACCGGCCGGGAGTGAGGGAGCCGAGCTGGGGAACCATATAAAAAGGGTGACCCAGCGGACGATCTTTCCGGAGCACTCTATTAGTATCACAGGAACCAAGAAAGTGGAGGAGAGCAGAGTGGAACGGTGATGGGAGACGCGAGGCTTATGCCAGCTGATGTGGCAGCAAAGGAGGAGGAGTAGTCAGGGGGAGAGAAAGTGAAGAGCTGTGGGAATGGAGTGTAAGGTAACACCAGAGCCTGCCTGCCTGTCAGTGAACAAGGGAGAGAGGGAGAGAGCAGTGAGTGCAGTGACAGATGAGGAGCTGGATTAGAGGGGGGAATCCCTGAACCCCGGATGACAGGGCAATCAGCTCAATCCAAGTACACACAGTCCCACGCCCCTGGAGTGCATCTACTGGTGCCACTGCTTTTTGCTTTGTTCCTTCTTCTTTTTTTTCTCCTCCCATTATTTTTCCCTTAACCTCTCTATTGCTCTCCCTGAAGATTTTGGAGGGGACATGTACTTAGATCCTGATAAGCTGGAAGGAAAGAAGTGAGCTGAGAAGGGGTGAGTGATAACTTACACCTAAAGTGATACATTTAACGCTTTACTTAATAATGAACTGCCTATGAAACAGCCTATGAATTGTCAGGAAATTGCTTATAAACTGCCTAAGAAACTGCTTAGAAATGGCATATGAAAACAGCATACAAACTGCCTATGAAACTGCGTATGAATTGCATATGAAACAGTTTATGAATTGCTTTCGAAACTGCTTATGAACTGCCTATGAAACTGCTTATGAACTATGCATGAAATCGCTCATGAACCGTCTATGAAACTTTATGAACTGTCTATGAACTGTCTATGATTAGTCTAGGGGAAAGGTATTTCCTGAATAGCTCTATACACTCCCCATTGAACTGTGCTTATCAGTGGCTATACGCCCGTTTGAAACAACATATGAACGGCCTATGAAACCACGTATGAACTGCTGATGAAACTGCATATGAACCACCTATGAAACTGTTCATGAACTGTTTATGAAACTGTTTATGAATTACCTACCAACTGCCTATGACTGGTGTGGGGAAAGGTATTCCCTGAATAGCTTTATATACTCCCTACTGAACTGTGTTACAAGCAACTATTAGTCCGACGGGGGGGGGGGGGGAGAAAGAGAGGAAAGGGGAAAAAAAAGGTAGGGAGAGTCCCCTGAACCCTCCTGGAAATCACTGGAGGACCTATTAAATCTCACAGAGCTGTTACAGGATTGGTGATAGGAACTGTTTAAAAAAAATAGGTACAGAAAGTGATACAGGAATCTGTCTCTGGGAAATGTTTTTTTGGGCACGGTTTGATGAACCTTTAAAGGAATAGGGTCTGAAGGTCTTATAAAAAGAAAAAGAAATGTGCAGCGCTATGAGCAAACAAATGTCGAGAATGGTAATTATCGACAATAATACAGATGTAATAGTCACAAAATCAAACTGATGAAAATGTTGTTAGTGACAAAATAAAAGTTATAAAGTAACATATAGTGACACATGATCAATGTAAAAATATGAAAATACTGATAAATAAAATAATGGGTATCAATAAAGGTTAATGTCCATATGTGATGATAAGGGACCACATGAGATAATATTAAGTCCCAGAAATAGGTGATCCAATGCAAATAAGTGACAATCACTGAGATCTTGACCAGACATCAGAGTGAATAGTGAATAACATGAGAAGTCCGCCACCAGAAATACCAGTCACTTACTGGAACAGTTGGACTTATACAGGTGTACACCTGACAAGCCAATCAAGCTTGGAAGGTAACCAAGAAGGCACCAATTCAGTACATGGAGTGCAGCATCTGGGTGGGCATTCCGGTAGATACAGCAGAATGGACACAGCTTACATGCAGATGTAGATAAGACAAATCATGGGTAAAAGGAAAGAGATGGGGCACATAGCGTGATACTGTAACGGCTGTTTATTCAGGATAAAATCATAAGTATTACACCTACATTTGCCAATGGGAATACAAGCGCTTGAGAGAAAGACAGTAACTGTGGACCAGCATGGAGACCTCTGAAGGTCTTATAGAAAAAAATTTTAAAAAGGGGCCTGACGTAAAGAAGGGCTCCATGAATTATTATACGTATGGTTTTGAATTTTCTATAAATATTTGAGACCATGTAATTATACAGTTCTAAGGAAATTGAAGAAGGTACACCAAGTTGAAAACCAACCTGGGGAAATGGAAATTTACAAGAAAAAAAAACACTATGAGAGGTAGAACTATAAAAGGCAACAAACCAAAAACCCCAAAAGAAAATGCAAATACAAGCATGATCAAGAAATACATGACAAATGACGGAAGCCCAAAGAGTCCAGGACCAGATAAACAGCAACAAGGAAACAAAGATAAGAAACAAGACCCTGGAAAAAAAGGTGAGACCTCAGACCAATCAAGAGAAGATATAAGCACAGAAAGTGAACTGGAGATAAGTAAAATGGAGGAGCAAGGAGCAGGTGCCCAAATGCCAACAAAACTGGAAATGACAGACATGTTCACAAGACAAGAAAATTCTATCAAAACAGAAATCTCCACACTATGGGCCGATTTAGGTCAGTTGTTGACACGTGTAGAGGAGACAGAAGAAAAAACGAATAAACAAGCTTAAGAATTAATAAGATTAAAAGAACAAGTTAAAGATATGCAAGTAGATCAGAGGAGAATGTTATATAAACTAGAAGACCAGGAGAACCAAAATAGAAGAAAGGATCCAAGAATCCATGCCCTACCAGAAGATAGAGGAGAAGATCTAAGAAAAATAATGAATAAAATATTTAATCCTCTCTTGATAATGCGGTGGAGGACTGCCTCAAGATAGAAAGCGTCCACAGGATCCTAAAACCCCAAAACATATCAGTAGATCTACCCCGAGACGTTACAGTGAGATTTCAACTATATAAAGAAAAAGCACAAATATGGGGGAAAAAGAGAGGACGACCACCACTAAAATATGAAGGAGTGGACCTTCAAGTTTTCACAGACCTGGTGCCAGAAACATTGGCTAAACGTTTACTTGAGCAAATGCAAATAGAGAACATCAAGTACAGTTGGGGTTTCTCGGCATGCCTAATAGGCCAGAAGGACGGAAGATCAACGAGATTAAGGTTTCCAGAAGACCTACAAGAATTCTGTAATAAATTGAACTTACAAGCTTCGGTTATTCCAGAATGAAGGTTCAAGCGTATGGAAAGGATGGAGAGAGGAGAAAGGAGCCTGGAAATGAAAGATGACATCAATAAAATGTATAGTATATAATGTTCATGGGCTTAATACGCCAGCAAAGAGACATAAGATCTTAAAGGAGGTTAAACAGTATAAAGCTGGGGTAGTGTTCCTTCAGGAGACGCATATCTCCCATGATACCAATGAAAGCTGTTTTCAAAAGATTACCTAATATGGTATTATGGGGACTCTACAACAAGAAGAGCAAAGGGGGTAGCTATCGGGTGGCCAGAGGAGTGCGGTTCATATTGGAGGAAAGGATGACAGATCCAGAAGGTCGATACCTTGTCTTAAAAGGAAAATTATGTGAAATGGAATGTACCCTGGCAAACATCTATTGCCCCAATAAGAATCCAACAAATTATCTTAAGCAGGTTATGGGGAAGCTAATGGATTTTAAAAAGGGAAGTGTGATTATGACAGGAGATTTAAATTTCTGCTTGGAACCAAGAATTGATAGTACATCCAGAGTATAGGGGACTAGGAATGTGCAGCTGAAAATAATAAAAAATAAATTATATCAGTGTCAAATGCTGGACATATGGAGAGTGCAGCATCCTAAGACACAGGACTATACATTCTACTCCCCTGTGCACTGGATGTACTCAAGGATCGACTATATAATGGTCGAACATAGATTATTAGAGTTGGTGACTAAGATGAATATTGAAATAACAACATTGTCAGATCATTCCCCGGTGAGTATGGAAATGAAGATACCAGGAGCCCAAAAAAAGTCAAACTCATGGAGATTAAAAGAAGAACCAATACAGGGCAAAGAAAAGGAAGAGAAAATAAAAGAGGAACCCAAAAAAATATTTTAAAATAAATGACACAAAGGAGATAACAGAGGCTACCCTTTGGGAAGCCCACAAGGCCTATATTAGGGGCATCCTGATAGAGATAGAATCAAAGAAAAAAAGGAAAGAAAAAAAATATGGAAGTATTAATAAAATAAATCCATGAATTAGAACAAGGGTGTAAAAAAAAGAGAAGAGGAGTGGCTCCAGGCACTATTGATATAAAAAAACTATCTAAAAGACCTATTGGATCAGGAGACGAGAAGGGCCTTTAATAGGATTACAAAAGAAAGATATTTATATGGAAACAAAACGGGGAAACACCTGGCAAGAATACTGAAGAAGAAAAAATCATTAAATTATATAGAAAAAATACAGAACAGTACCGGGTAGATGGTATTTTCAACAGCAGAAATAGCAAAATTGTTCCAGAATTATTATGGGACATTATATTCAATAAAACAAAAGGGACAACAGGAAATAGAAAGACTGGAAAAGGTAAAAGAGTTGCTAAAAAGCGCCAGATTACCCCAAGTAACAGAGAACAAGCTATTTGCCGTAGAAAAACCCATATTAGAAGAAGAGATAAATACAGCTTTAAAAGATTCGGCATTGGGAAAAAGTCTAGGTCCTGATGGGTTCACGACCTATTATTTTAAAAAATTTTAAGAAACTTTATTACCTAAATTTTGTTCATATATGAACGGTCTGGGAACAAATTATGAGATTGGAAGCGAAGCCCTGTTGGCCTCAATTACAATTATTCCAAAGGAGGGGAAATATAGTACTTTATGCTCAAGTTACAGACCAATATCCCCGTTGAATGCAGACACAAAATTATTTGCAAAAGTATTAGCCACAAGGATGAAACACCTGATGACCGATTTGGTGCATGCAGACCATGTGGCGTTCATCCCTGGCAGAGAAGGAAGAGACAATGGGGTGAGAACATTGCTCTAGCTTCAGAAAATTATAGAGGGAAACACCCCAGGTCTATTCCTTAACACCCAGGAAGCTATAATAATAGGTTAAAGGATGGTCCAATGGATCAAAGTATTATATAAACACCCTACTGCAGTTGTAAAGGTCAATGAGGCTTCATCTTCCCCTTTCGAAATGTTCAACGGAACGAGACAGGGGTGTCCCCAATCAGTGCTATTATTCGTGATATCACTAGATCCCCTTCTGGCAACGATTAGGAACAGCCTAGCTATAGGAGGGATTAATATAGGAGAGGAGGAGCATACAATAGCAGCTTATGCTGATGATGTATTCTATATTTTTAATTACAATGGGATTACAATGCCCAATTTAATGAAGATACTGAAATATTATGGAGAATTATCAAACTTAAAAATAAACCTTTCTAAATCAGAGATCTTAAACATACATGTAAATAAACAGGAAGAACGGTGCCTTCAGCAAGAAGTTTTTCAATTTACATGGAAGACAGAATTAAAATATTTAGGAATAAGATTAACATCATCTCCAGGGAAAATATACCAGGTAAACTACGTCCCACTACTAAATTAATTAAAATCGGAAATAAGAAAAATAACAACAAGGTCCCTTTCATGGATAGGATGAATAAACACCATAAAAATGGTATTAGTGCCGAAAGTTATGTACACATTTCAAATGCTACCCATTTCTCTACCTCAGACATATTTTAAAACATTAAAAAATATAATAACTAAGTTCATTTGGCAGAATAGGAAACCGAGAATTTAATTCTCGGTACTAAGGAAACCTAAAACACAAGGTGGGCTAAAGGTACCAGACTTAAAAAAATATTATAATGCAGTGTTAATATCACAAGTAATGGAGTGGGCAAGGGAGAAAAATGAAAAAAGATGGGTACAAATTGAGAATATGAGTGATACACGGATGGGTAGAATTATCTGGATTCCACCTCAATTTAGAGCACTGGGAGAGAATACACATGCAATGACACAAAATGTACTTAGAATTTAGGACCTAATACACAAACAAGGCAAATGGAAATATAACTCTCCATTATTATCACTGAAAGAAACAAATTATTTCACACCGGGAAAAGTGAAATTATTCGGAGCATGGATAAAAAATGAAAACGCACAATTAAAGGACATAATAGAAAAGGGGAAAATATGCACATTTAAAGCATTAAAACACAAAACAGGTTTGATGGTGATTAATGGATGGCGGTACCTTCAGTTGAAGCATTTTGTTACAACTTTGCTACAACCAATAAGATCAGTGGAAGAACTAAGACCTCTGGAGCGACTGTGTATAGCATCAAACACAAGAAATGGTATATCACGGATTTATAAAGTTTTAATGGCAATGGGAACACGAGGAAATAAACAAAAATTAGGAGAAAATATTGAGACTGGTACATAGCTCCGTAGTAGATACTAATACAGCAGAGATTAACTACAAATGCCTTACAAGGTGGTATATAGCCCCAGACAAAATATGCAATTATCAAACAGGGAAATCACCACACTGTTGGCGAGGATGTAAAGTAGTGGAACGATGGCCCACATATGGTGGGAGTGCCCAAAATAAAAAGATACTGGCAAGAGATTTTACAGTGCATAAAAGAGATCACTAATAGAGAAACATTAGAAGATCCTTAGACATGCTTATTCCCCAGGACAGAAAGTTCAATAAAACAATATAAAGAATCCACGATACCTCATCTGATGAATGCAGCTAAAAGTCAGATACCAAAACATTGGCAGGAAATAGAAAGCCCCACAATAAAGGATTGGATGGGAAGGGTAGAAGATACATATAACCTGGAATATCTGAGATACTGTGGAGAGGAGGGAATGGAGGGAATGGTAAATAGATAGAAAGATTGGAAGGCGTTTAAGAAGACGATAAGATATGTGGAGGTAGTAAGAGGATAAGACAGGGCAAACTGAGAGAACTGGGAGAAATGGAAAAAAACTAGATAAGGAATTAGGTCGCAGGGGACGGGGATAGATTGAGGAGGGTGGGTAGGACTCATGGGGGGGGACTTAAAGGTACTTATTAAATGTAATCATGTTTGAATTTTGAACCTCTTTTTTTATTTTTATACATTGATATAATGAAAATAAAAAATAATTAAAAAATAAACGCAGTGCTATTGTCCGTTCTGGATTGCATGGTACAAAAATACCATGCAATGTGGTTGCTGTGCGCTTCAAAAAGTAGTGCATGCACAACTTTTGGTGCAGAGCAATGCGATTTCAGTCCATTCAAAATTATTGGGGCTGAAACCATACTGCACAGAACTGCATGTGAATTGCACAGGAACTGCACAGAATTCCTAGTGTGAATAGGGCGTCAGTGTTTGTGTCACAATCTAAGTTCCACTGTTTATTAGTTGCGTTTGTAAAGTGACTTTTTTTTAAATTTTGCAGTCTGGACTTTTACCTAATTGGTGTTTAACCACTTGCCAACTATGTCATAGCCAAATGACGGCTAAAGCGCGACTGGCTAATTCTCAAAGGGCGTACAATGATGTCCTCCCTTGAATGAGCTTCTCGTGCACCCCCTGAGGTGCGCATCAGGCAGTGTCCATGACCGCCGGGTGCTCGGGACCCGGCGTGTCCCAGATGGGGGTAAAATGCAAATCCCAGTGGCCCTTTACCATGTGATCGCTATGTCTAATGATGGAGCGATCACTGTCAACAAACCGGCATCATGCCCAGTTCTCTCTTCTCCTGAAACTGATTGTGAGAGGAGGGAGAAGCTGGAGAGTTAGGTTGCTTGTGTTTTTTTTTTCTATACTTCAAGTGCCCAGCAGTGCTCTGCAGTGCCCCATTCGTGCCACATCAGTGCCCAGCAGTGCCACATCAGTGCACATCTGTGCCACAGCAGTGCTCTACAGTGCCCCGTCAGTGCATATCTGTGCCCAGCAGAACCAAATCTGTGCCCCAGCAGTGTCACATCTGTGCCCCAGCTGTGCCACAACAGTGCTCTCCAGTGCCCTATCAGTGCATATCTGTGCCCAGCAGTGCCACATCTGTGCCCCAGCAGTGCCACATCAGTGCACATCTGTGCCACAGCAATGCTATACAGTGCCCCATCAGTGCATATCTGTGCCCAGCAGTGCCACATCTGTGCCCAGCAGTGCCCTACAGTGCCCCATCTGTGTCCAGCAGTGCCACATCTGTGCCCAGCAGTGGCACATCTGTGCCCCACCAGTGCCACAGTAGTGCTCTACAGAGCCCCATCAGTGCACATCTGTGCCCCATCAGTGCCACAGTTGTGCTCTACAGTGCACATTTGTGCCCCATATGTGCCCAGCAGTTCTCTACCGTGCACATCTGTGCCTCTTCTGTGCCCCATCAGTGCCCTACAGTGCACATCTGTGCTCTACAGTGCCACATCAGTCCCCTACAGTGCCACATCTGTGCTACATCAGTGCCACATCTGTGCTCTACAGTGTCACATCAGTGTCATCAGTGCAACTATAGTGCCCATCAGTAAGTGTTCATCAGTGCCACCCCATCAGTGGATCCTCAACAACAAAAATTTGTAGAAAAATACATTTTCATTTTCTTTCCACATTTTCCAAAAACGTGTGAAAAAAAATGACATGTTCAAAAGACTCATTATTCCTCATAGAATATACGTTGGGGTGTTTGCATTCCAAAATGGGGTCATTTTGTGGGTAATTCCATTGTCCTGGTGCTCCAGGGCCTTCAAAAGTGTGATAGGTTGTCAATAAATTAGATGGGTAATTTATGCTCCTAGAACGCCTGATGGTGCTCCCTGCATGTTGGGCCTCTATATGTGGCCAAACTGTGTAGAAGCCCCACATATGTGGTATCGCCATACTCAGATGGAGTAGCAGAATGTGTTTTGGGGTGCAGTTGCAAGTATGAATATGCCATGTGAGAGAAATAACCTGTTAATAGGACAATTTTGTGAAAAAAAATCTTAAATTTGCAAAGAATTTTGGGAAATAATTACAATGTGAAAAAACTCACCATGCCTCTTACTAAATACCTTGGAATGTCTACTTTCCAAAAGGGGGCCATTTGGGGGGTATTTGTACTGTCCTGGCTTGTTAGGCCCTTTTCACACTGGAAATTTAGATAGAGGACCTCTGCACTATTAAAGTGAACTACAAAATTAAACCAATTAAAAAAAATAGGAGGAGTAGAAATGCTGCAAAATCCAACCGTGATCACTAATCACCTAGTGTAAATAAAGTGTATATAAATAATTATATGTGATCTTGCGCATAAACCTAAATAGCAATCACTAGTTAGGAAAAAGTGCTAATGATAATGGTAATGAAAAATAATAAAAAATGTATATGATAATGGTGATGGAAAATATTTAAAATATTACAATAAGTAATACAAAGTATACAATAAGACATGTGTATATGGGAAAAAAACAAGCTGATGTAGAACTTCACACCGATGACAAACTAATATAACAAAGTGCTTCAATGTGCAAAAAATAATCAATAAAAATGCAAAAGTGTTAAAAAATGTTCAAAAATGTTCAAAGACATGTGCAAGCTGTAACAAGTGTATCAAATAAGATACCAAAATTCAAAATAAAGTTCCAATGTGCAAAAAGTTCAGAAATCTTTACCATCAGATAGAAGAAGACATATCATGTTGACTGTGATTCAAATGGTAACAACACCTCTTCAATGTGCTCTCAATGCTCTTACCTCGAGGGCATAGATAAATGCCTTAGTCCATTGCTAGGACGAACAACTCGATAATGGGACCCAGACTCAGTCAGGATAGAAGATGGGTACTTGGTGGAAAAGGCATCGGTCACCTCCAACCCGGTATCTGGATCCACATGGAAAGACATAGCCTCCAATAGTGTATTACCACAAAAACTCAATTTATTAAAAAACTAAAATGTGCTTACATCAAAAAGATGGAAGATAAGCCAAGCAAAGATCAGAAACGGCGTTTTTCACCACCTCATATGTCACTTCCGGGCCGCAGTAACAACTTCCGGTTTGCGGTAAACTTACGGTAACTTTATTGCGTCCTACGCATTACATCACACCCTCGTGACTTCCTGGGGGTTCCCAAGAAATTCCCTTAATTTGCAGGGATTTCCTCTCACTTTCTGTTTGGCTATGGGACAGGAAGTGAAGGGACACAGATGGCAAAAAAAAAAAATTGACGGCTGTTATAACCCTCCCTTGCACTATTCAAAATGAAAAAAAGTGTTTGCCTATAGTTTTACTTTAAGAATTTTCAAATACATGAATGTCAGTAGCCTGAATTTATATTTGCTTTAAGCAGGACCCATCTGGTCCAATCGTCAATTGTTATCTTACACTTTTGCATCTTCACTGCAGGTAAGGGTAGATTTCTTAATTAGAAAAAGGAATAGGGTTTGGGACTTTATATGAGGCAATAACTACGATTTACCTCCATCCCCGATAATCAGGAATAAGGAGAGAAGTTGGGACTTTATATGAAGCAAACTGCTACATACCATGATATGAACCAATAAATGTATACATAATTTATTAAGTATTAGAGACATACAGTAAATAATATAGTAAAAATTGAATAGAATAACATAGTCGATAATAGGTCACTTATATACTCTCAAATACCATCAATAAATATAACATACGGCACTTAGGACAGATAACAAATTGGTAAGCCTATGATATATATGCCAAATTGTAATAATAACATATGAGTGTATAGATGACAAAAAATTGGTTCATACAGATATGATATTAACAGATAAAATGATAGAACATAAAAGACTGTGACGTTGCATCATAGGAAAGCTCTACGCATTTCGTGGTTAGTATACCACTCGTCAGGAGCAGATGCGGAGGTTGGATATATCTAGAAAAAAATACCAACATTGGTATAGTAAGCAACCAAGATATAAAACAAAAAAGGGGAAAGAGGGGGAGCAAAAAAGATCCCAATCACTCTTACCTATTTGTAGTATATGGGTAAAATTGTATATAGTGACCATAATGGATTAATGCTAGATATGGTGTCATCCCCGAGAGCTGAGGCAGTATGACTTTGATTCATGCCGGCAGTGCGAACAACCAGGAAAAAAGTGCGTGAGTAAGGATCTCCAGTACTTCAGCTGTATTATATGTAGACGGCAATGTATGATAATGGTATTGCAGATAGTTCCACAGAATATCTGTAAAAATAGATAGTTGTACAATAAGCTGATGGTAGAAACTGAGTTCTGGAGAGGAGAAAATAACACCCAAGTGAGCATAAGGGCAAATAAGGTAGAAGGGTATGTGTGTGGGTAACATAAATTAAACTGGCAAGAGTGAGACAAGGTTACACATAGTAAATCGTCACTGAGCAGGCAGCCCATGAAGTAGGGAAGTAATGGTGAATGAAAGGTAGCAATCACAACCAAGTGTCTATAGTGGGTAGTGGCAGATGAAAAGAAGAAGATAATAAGTGGGTGGTATGGTATAAACCAACCTGATAAATATAGTAGTAATAAGAAGGGGTAATAAACCCATAGAATACCTGAACAGTGATGTGAAGGAGTGTGAAAGAGTGCAACTATAAATATAGGACAGATGGATCAAAGATAATGGCGCAGTGCCTGAGATGTATGTTAAAGCTGAACACCTGAGGCCAACCACCAACGACACGCCGCATAAAGAGGGAGGGCAGCGCCATCACCCGAGCAAATAACGACGCTCGGTATAATGGCGCGACAACCTCGCTTATGATATACGCAGAATGGATAAACACGGTAACGTTGTGATGTCATGATTGACGTCACGGCGTAAGACGTGCAAGGCGTGGCGTCGACCCATAACGGGAAGCTTACCATGCCCCCCATATGGGGGAGGGAAAGGGAAATGCCCGGTGTGGGTCGCAGCTCCCGGGGACAACGAAGTGGACCAACCCCGACTGGCGCTGTGAACCGCTGGGTAAAGTAAGAATATAAATTGGCTGAGTTAGGTCACAGAAAGTATAAAGGGTAAAATGGTGTAGCAGTATGCTTCCATCCCTGTTAATTTGAAAAAGGAATAGGGTTTGGGACTTTATATGAGGCAATAACTACGATTTACCTCCATCCCTGATAATTAAGAATAAGGAGAGAAGTTGGGACTTTATATGAAGCAAACTGCTACATATCATGATATGAACCAATAAATGTATACATAATTTATTAAGTATTAGAGGCATACAGTACATAATATAGTAAAAATTGAATAGAATAACATAGTCAATAATAGGTCACATATATTCTCTAAAATACCATCAATAAATATAACATACGGCACTTAGGACAGATAACAAATTGGTAAGCCTATGATATATATACCAAATTGTAATAATAACATATGAGTGTATAGATGACAAAAAATTGGTTCATGTAGGTATTATGATATTCACAGATAAAATGATAGAACATAAAAGATTGTGACGTTGCATCATAGGAATGCTCTACGCGTTTCGTGGTTAGTATACCACTCGTCAGGAGCAGATACGGAGGTTGGATATGTCTAGAAAAAAATACCAACATTGGGATAGTAAGCAACCAAGATATAAAACAAAAAAGGGGAAGGAGGAGGAGCAAAAAAGATCCCAATCACTCTTACCTATTTGTAGTATATGGGTAAAATTGTATATAGTGACCATAATGGATTAATGCTAGATATGGCGTCATCCCCGGGAGCTGAGGCATTATGACCTTGAGGCATGGCGGCAGCGCCAACAACCCGGAAAAAAGCGTGTAAGGATCTCCAGTACTCCAGTACTTCAGCTGTATTATATGTAGTATGATAATGGTATTGCAGATAGTTCCACAGAATATCTGTAAAAATAGATAGTTGTACAATAAGCTGATGGTAGAAACTGAGTTCTGGAGAGGAGAAAATAACACCCAAGTGAGCATAAGGGCAAACAAGGTAGAAGGGTATGTGTGTGGGTAACATAAATTAAACTGGCAAGAGTGAGACAAGGTTACACATAGTAAATCGTCACTGAGCAGGCAGCCCATGAAGTAGGGAAGTAATGGTGAATGAAAGGTAGTAATCACAACCAAGTGCCCATAGTGGGTAGTAGGGATGAGCCGAACACCCCCCTGTTCGGTTCGCACCAGAACATGCGAACAGGAAAAAAGTTCGTTTGAACACGCGCACACCGTTAAAGTCTATGGGACACGAACATGAATAATCAAAAGTGCTAATTTTAAAGGCTAATATGCAAGTTATTGTCATAAAAAGTGTTTGGGGACCTGGGTCCTGCCCCAGGGGACATGGATCAATGCAAAAAAAAGTTTTTAAAACTGCCATTTTTTCAGGAGCAGTGATTTTAATAATGCTTAAAGTCAAACAATAAAAGTGTAATATCCCTTTAAATTTCGTACCTGGGGGGTGTCTATAGTATGCCTGTAAAGGGGCGCATGTTTCCTGTGTTTAGAACAGTCTGACAGCAAAATGACATTTTGAAGGAAAAAACCCATTTAAAACTACCCGCGGCTATTGCATTGCCGAGAATACACATTGAAGTTCATTGATAAAAATGGCATGGGAATTCCCCAAAGGGGAACCCCGAACCAAAATTTAAAAAAAAAATGACGTGGGAGTCCCCCTAAATTCCATACCAGGCCCTTCAGGTCTGGTATGGATATTAAGGGGAACCCCGGCCAAAAATTTTTTTAAAAATGACGTGGGGTTCCCCCTAAATTCCATACCAGACCTGAAGGGTCTGGTATGGATGTAAAGGGGAACCTCGCGCCAAAAAAAAAAACGGCGTAGGGTCCCCCCAAAAATCCATACCAGACCCTTATCCGAGCACGCAACCTGGCAGGCCGGAGGAAAAGAGGGGGGATGAGAGTGCGCCCCCCCTCCTGAACCGTACCAGGCCACATGCCCTCAACATTGGGAGGGTGCTTTGGGGTAGCCCCCCAAAACACCTTGTCCCCATGTTGATGAGGACAAGGGCCTCATTCTCACAACCCTGGCCGGTGGTTGTGGGGGTCTGCGGGCGGGGGGCTTATCGGAATCTGGAAGCCCCCTTTAACAAGGGGACCCCCAGATCCCGGCCCCCCCGGTGTGAAATAGTAAGAGGGTACTTACCCCTACCATTTCACTAAAAAAACTGTCAAAAATGTTAAAAATGACAAGAGACAGTTTTTGACAATTCCTTTATTTAAATGCTTCTTCTTTCTTCTATCTTCCTTCATCTTCTGGTTCTTCTGGTTCTTCTGGCTCTTCTGGTTCTTCCTCCGGCATTCTCGTCTAGCATCTCCTCCGTGGAGTCTTCTATCTTCTTCTCCTCGGGCCGCTCCGCACCCATGGCATGGGGGAGGCTCCCGCTCTTCTCTTCTTCTTTTCTTCTCTTCTTCTTTTCTTCTCTTCTTCTCTTCTTCATTTTCTTCTCCGGGCCGCTCCGCACCCATGCTGGCATGGAGGGAGGCTCCCGCTGTGTGACGGCGCTCCTCGTCTGACAGTTCTTAAATAACGGGGGCGGGGCCACCCGGTGACCCCGCCCCCCTCTGACGCACGGTGACTTGACAGGACTTCCCTGTGACATCATGGGGAATGCCACAGAGAAGTCCCGTCATGTCCCGTGCGTCAGAGGGGGCGGGGTCACCGGGTGGCCCCGTCCCCCGTTATTTAAGAACTGTCAGACGAGGAACTCCGTCACACAGCGGGAGCCTCCCTTCATGCCAGCATGGGTGCGGAGCGGCCCGGAGAACAAAATGAAGAAGAGAAGAAGAGAAGAAAAGAAGAAGAGAAGAGCGGGAGCCTCCCCCCATGCCATGGGTGCGGAGCGGCCCGAGGAGAAGAAGATAGAAGACGCCGCGGAGGAGATGCTGGACGAGAACGCCGAAGGAAGAACCAGAAGAACCAGAAGAACCAGAAGATGAAGGAAGATAGAAGAAGGAAGAAGCATTTAAATAAAGGAATTGTCAAAAACTGTCTCTTGTCATTTTTAACATTTTTGACAGTTTTTTAGTGAAATGGTAGGGGTAAGTACCCCCTTACCATTTCACACAGGGGGGGCGGGATCTGGGGGTCCCCTTGTTAAAGGGGGCTTCCAGATTCCGATAAGCCCCCCGCCCGCAGACCCCCACAACCACCGGCCAGGGTTGTGGGGATGAGGCCCTTGTCCTCATCAACATGGGAACAAGGTGTTTTGGGGGGCTACCCCAAAGCACCCTCCCAATGTTGAGGGCATGTGGCCTGGTACGGTTCAGGAGGGGGGGCCGCACTCTTGTCCCCCCCTCTTTTCCTGCGGCCTGCCAGGTTGCGTGCTCGGATAAGGGTCTGGTATGGATTTTTGGGGGGACCCCACGCGTTTTTTTTTTTTTTGGCACGGGGTTCCCCTTAAAATCTATAGCAGACCTGAAGGGTCTGGTATGAAATTTAGGGGGACCCCCACGTCATTTTTTTTTTAAATTTTGGTTCGGGGTTTCCCTGTGGGGAATTCCCATGCCGTTTTTATCAATGAACTTCTATGTGTATTGTTGGCAATGCAATAGCCGCGGGTAGTTTTAATTTTGCTGTCAGACTGAATTTAAAGGGATATTACACTTTTATTGTTTGACTTTAAGCATTATTAAAATCACTGCTCCTGAAAAAACGGCCATTTTTAAAACTGTCTTTTGCATTGATCCATGTCCCCTGGACCCAGGTCCCCAAACACTTTTTATGACAATAACTTGCATATTAGCCTTTAAAATTAGCACTTTTGATTTCTCCCATAGACTTTTAAAGGGTGTTCCGCGGCATTCGAATTTGCCGCGAACACCCCAAATTGTTCGCTGTTCGCTGAACTTGCGAACAGCCAATGTTCGAGTCGAACATGAGTTCGACTCGAACTCGAAGCTCATCCCTAGTGGGTAGTGGCAGATGAAAAGAAGAAGATAATAAGTGGGTGGTATGATATAAACCAACCTGATAAATAAAGTAATAATAAGAAGGGGTAATAAACCCATAGAATACCTGAACAGTGATGTGAAGGAGTGTGAAAGAGTGCAACAATAAATATGAGACAGATGGATCAAAGGTAATGGCGCAGTGCCTGAGATATATGTTAAAGCCGAATACCTGAGGCCAACCACCAACGACATGCCGCGTAAAGAGGGAGGGCTGTGCCATCACCCGAGCAAATGCCGACGCTCGGTATAATGGCGCGACAACCTCGCTTATGATATATGCAGAATGGATATACACAGTAACGTTTTGAAGTCATGATTGACGCCACGGCATAAGACGTGCAAGGCGTGGCGTTGACCCATAGCAGGAAGCTTACCACGCCCCCCCCACATGGGGGAGGGAAAGGGTTGTCGTGCCATTATACCGAGCGTCGGCATTTGCTCGGGTGATGGCACTGCCCTCCCTCTTTACGCGGCGTGTCGTTGGTGGTTGGCCTCAGGTATTCGGCTTTAACATACATCTCAGGCACTGCGCCATTATCTTTGATCCATCTGTCCTATATTTATTGTTACACTCTTTCACACTCCTTCACATCACTGTTCAGGTATTCTTATTACTACTTTATTTATCAGGTTGGTTTATACCATACCACCCACTTATTATCTTTTTCTTTTCATCTGCCACTACCCACTATGGACACTTGGTTGTGATTGCTACCTTTCATTCACCATTACTTCCCTACTTCATGGGCTGCCTGCTCAGTGACAATTTACTATGTTGTAACCTTGTCTCACTATTGCCAATTTATGTTACCCACACACATACCCTTCTACTTTATTTGCCCTTATGCTCACTTGGGTGTTATTTTCTCCTCTCCAGCACTCAGTTTCTACCATCAGCTTATTGTACAACTATCTATTTTTACAGATATTCTGTGGAAGTATCTGCAATACCATTATCATACATTACCATCTACATATAATACAGCTGAAGTACTGAAGATCCTTACTCACACGCTTTTTTCCGGGTTGTTGGCGCTGCCGCCATGCCTCAAGGTCATACTGTCTCAGCTCCCGGGGATGACGCCATATCTAGCATTAATCCATTATGGTCCCTATATATAATTTTACCCATATACTACAAATAGGTAAGAGTGATTGGGATCTTTTTTGCTCCCCCTCATTCCCCTTTTTTGTTTTATATCTTGGTTGCTTACTATACCAATTTTGGTATTTTTTTCTAGATATATCCAACCTCTGCATCTGCTCCTGATGAGTGGTATACTAACCACGAAACGCGTAGAGCTTTCCTGTGATGCAACGTCACAGTCTTTTATGTTCTATCATTTTATCTGTTAATATCATAATACCTGTATGAACCAATGTTTTGTCATCTATACACTCATATGTTATTATTACAATTTGGCATATATATGTGACCTATTATCGATTATGTTATTCTATTCAATTTTTAATATATTATGTACTGTATGCCTCTAATACTTAATAAATGATGTATACATTTATTGGTTCATATCATGATACGTAGCAGTTTGCTTCATATATAGTCCCAACTTCTCTCCTTATTCCAGATTTCTTAATTAGGCAGAAGAATTACTAACCAGCAATAGGCAGAACTGGGGGGGGTAAGTGTTTTAGGTTTGTTATTTTCATGGCAACAGCAAGAGGAAGCAGAAGATTGTTAAACATTAGGTACGCAGGCAAATATTTCATTATATTGACTATGCAGCCAAAAAGCCTGATGCCACACAGCATAATGTGATGACATCATTTCTTTTGGCTTGATGATAATATTTATCATTACACAAAAAATAAGATCCAATAAATGAGAAGATTATGGAAATGCATACACAAAAATTCAAGTAACGCAATGGGGGAAAAAAAGGCCTGCACAGTGTTACTATACTGTAACACTTTTTAATCCAGTTATTCCCCCGGTTGTTACCCTAGCAAGTGGAGATACAGCAGCAATTTTAGAAATGTAATTTACCCCACAATTTGGAAAAACAATCTGGGTATTTTGACATATATATTCAGTATTTATTTAGCAATTATTTCGCATTATTTTGTATATGATCTTATCTCTCATGTTTTTCTATGTTTTAGAATGCTTTGATTACCTCAGTGTATATGTATCCTTAGGTTTTTGGATCAGAACCAATAGATCTAGTTAGGTTTTAAAATATTAGAATTTGTTTCTGTCTGTTCACTTTTCCTTTTATGTACAGTATTTGTATTATGTTTTTATTGGTGACATTTTAAAAGAACAGTTATACTAGCAATTCTATTGTATTTGTTTTAGTTTAAAACATTAGTCATAGCCAAATAGCCATGGGGATTGATTTCATTCTCATAGACAGTTTTATGGTGATTACTGAAAACCTGACAACAGACCAGGAGACTCCAAAAACTTGGATCAAATCACCAGAGCAATCACTACAACTCTAGATTTTGTTTTAAATAAAGAGAAAGATAGATTGTCTGTGTATAGATAGCGCATTTTACAGGCGCTATTTTTAGCCCAAAAGCGCCTGAAAAACGCCCCAGTGTGAAAGGGGTCTAATTAATATGTACTGTGTTTCTGTAGTCTTAAAAAGTGTCTATAAAACTTGGTTTTAAATGGAAATACTCTCTTAGAACTGGTGCAAGGTTTATTAATATTATAATAAGCCTGTTGTATTGTTTAAGCTCAGTTAAATGTGTATCAATAGACAGAACATGTGTCTTTTTTCCTCAAACTTGGTGTATAATATATTGCATTATTAAAGTGTTTATAAAGTCTAACTTTTTTCTCCCATAAATATGACAAACATGTTATACTTACGTGCCCTGTGCTGTGGATTTGCACAAAGCAGCCCCGATCCTCCTCTTCTCGGGTCCCTCTTCTGTGATCCTGACCCCTCCCTCCTATTCAGTGCCCCCACAGCAAGCAGCTTGCTATGGGGCACCTGAGCCGAGTCACAGCTCAGATATGGTTCAGACATGGAGCCCCTGCCCCTCCGCCTTTCTTCCTCGATTGGCTAGCTGACTTTGACAGCAGCAACAGCCAATGGCATCGCTGCTGTGTCTCAACCAATCAGGAGGGAGAATCGCTGGACGCAGAGGGACCTAAGGTAATTGTTAGGGGGGGCGAGGGGGGCTGCTGCACACAGAAGGCTTTTTATCTTAAGGCATAGAATGTATTAAGATAAAAAACCTTCTGCCTTTATAACCCCTTTAAGCACCATATAATATTGTGATTAAACTGCAGGTAATTTCTACTTCCCGATCTTAGCTTTGAGGTAGTCTGAGCCTGTGCTGACCTCCTCTGCAGCAGCCATGACGGATGTCTTCCACGGCTACTGCTTTCTCTGGATTGGCTAGCAGAGAGGCAATTAGCGCCCCAGCCCTGTGTAGGGTGGCGGTCTTCAGTCCCTCGTGTTCCCCGGCCAGGCTAGTAGGGAAGTCAGCAGCTGCTCCCTAGGCAGCTGCTTAGTTCACCTAGCGGCAGCACCAGCCCTGTGTGTGGATAGATAGATAGATAGATAGATAGATAGATAGATAGATAGATAGATAGATAGATAGATAGATAGATAGATAGATAGATAGATAGATAGATAGATAGATAGATAGATAGATAGATAGATAGATAGATAGATAGATAGATAGATAGATAGATAGATAGATAGATAGATAGATAGATAGATAGACAGACTGTATACACACACACACACAAACACCTAAGCCAGCAATTTAAAGGAACCATTTAACTGATTTAAAATTATAGCCAGGATGTAACTAAAGTTGCAAATGGCTATAATATATTGATCATTTATTATTAACAAGTAATTTTAAAACATAATTTTTAGTAGCAATTTATTCAGTGTCCTGACTCTCGTAGTCAAATAATACAGGTAGGCTATCATTGAAATCTGTTTAATTGGTAGCACACTGAAACCTATTTTCTATTAAAAAATGTTTTTGGGTATCAAGGATCAGGTCGAAATATGGCCAAAATTAAATAAGTGCTTTTATTATTTTTTTCCAAAATTGAAATTATTTAATGTGCCAGATTCCCCAGAGGGGAAGAGAAATTCTTTAGCATGGGGTTAAATTAGGTAATCACAACACAAATGTTTGCATCTGAAACTTTTAGGAACTGTGTGATGTTGCTAAATTAACATGGACCAAAATCCCTAAGGAATATATCCAGCATATTGTTAAGTTTAATATGCAAAGGATATTCTAAAGGCAAAATGGAGTTTTATCCAGTGCTAGATTTGTGTATGTAATGTTTTGGCATCGGAATGTATATATTGCAAGACATAGCTTCCCCAAGTGGTTTATACCTTTTTGTATCTTTCAGTTCTCTTGATACTAGCATTAGTTTTTACGACAACTCGTTCTACCTACTGGCCTCTGATTACGCTAAAACGTTCTTCTTACACTAATATCTACCCACCAAAGAAGCCATTATGAGCTCCCACCTTGAACCATCATGAGCAAATATCAGTTTGATATATTTTAAGCTCAAAGTCACTGCTAAAAAAAAAAAACCCCTATGACAGAAATATAAAGGCTTTTTAGATGTATGTACAACTACAGTTGTGCCCTCGGTGGGGTTTATTTTCAATTTACAAAATCCTTAACACATTACAATCCATGAATAATCCCACTGCTGGCAACTGAAAGCCCACAGGCTAAGGCAAGATACTAGAGGATGCAAGGAGGGTTCTCTGCAACCTTTTGTCAGTGTGTGGGTGCGTGGAGACCTGGAGTAGATGGAGACAACTAACAGACTGTTTCCAGGGAGAGCTAGCAGTGCTACTGCTATACAATGCTATACAGTGCTATACACAGTATCTCACAAAAGTGAGTACACCCCTCACATTTTTGTAAATATTTTATTATATCTTTTCATGTGACAACACTGAAGAAATGACACTTTGCTACAATGTAAAGTAGCTTGTGTAACAGTGTAAATTTGCTGACCCATCAAAATTAATAAATACACAGTCATTAATGTCTAAACTGCTGACAACAAAAGTGAGTACATCCCCAAGTGAAAATGTCCAAATTGGGCCCAAATTGTCAATGTTTTGTGTGGCCACCATTATTTTCCAGCACTGCCTTAACCCTCTTGGGCATAGAGTTCACCAGAGCTTCACAGGTTGCCACTAGAGTCCTCTTCCGCTCCTCCGTGATGACATCACAGAGCTTGTGGATGTTAGAGACCTTGCGCTCCTCCACCTGCCATTTGAAAATGCCCCACAGATGCTCAATAGGGTTTAGGTCTGAAAACATGCTTAGCCAGTCCCTCACTTTTACTCTCAGCTTCTTTAGCAAGGCAGTGGTCATCTTGAAGGTGTGTTTGGGTTTGTTATCATGTTGGAATACTGCCCTGCGGCCCAGTCTCTGAAGGGAGGGGATCATGCTCTGCTTCAGTATGTCACAGTACATGTTGGCATTCATGGTCCCTCAATGAACTTTAGCTCCCCAGTGCCAGCAGCTTTCATGCAGCCCCAGACCATGACACTCCCACCGCCATGCTTTACTGTAGGCAAGACACATTTGTCTTTGTACTCCTCACATGGTTGAAACCATCTGAACCAAATAAGTTTATCTTGGTCTCATCACGACCAAGACAGGACAGGTTGCAGTAATCCATGCCCTTAGTCTACTTGTCTTCAACAAACTGCGGCTTTCTTGTGCATCATCTTTAAAAGAGGCTTCCTTCTGGGATGACAGCCATGCAGACCAATTTGATGTGATATTAGATATGATTAGATATGATGCTGAGCACGTGCACTCAACTTCTTTGGTCGACCATGGCGAGGCCTGTTCTGAGTGGAACCTGTCCCGTTAAACCACTATATGGTCTTGGCAATCTTCTTATGGGCTAGGCCATCTTTATGTAGAGAAACAATTCTTTTTTTCAGATCCTCAGAGTTCTTTGCCATGAGGTGCCATGTTGAACTTCCAGTGACCAGTAGGAGAAAGTGAGAGCACTAACACCAAATTTAACACACCTGCTCCCCATTCACACCTGAGACCTTGTAACACTAACAAGTCACATGACACCAGGGAGGGACATGACAGCTGCTGGTCTCTTCTAGCATCCTAGTTTTGGCTGAGCTGCATTCTCCTTGTCTGCCTGTCCACCTGCAAGGTGATTCATGTAGCCAGACTCTGGGTGGGCAAACCTGTTACAAGCCAGCCAAACCCTCAATATCTTGCTTGAAATAGTATTTGTAACACATGCTTCAAGCTCCCTGTTTCCCTGCCTTGTTTCCATGCCCAGACCTGCATCTTAGCCTTGCCCTGCTAGCTTGTTTGAATTCTCTTGTTGACAATCTCAGATTGGATTTTGTCTGCGCTCAGAACTCTGCCTTCTCTGAACCTGGACTGTCACTAGACTGCTCTGCCTGTCTGACAACTGCAAGTGCCTGTTTACAGTGCTTAGTTCGCTTCTGCCTTGGCGTGGTAGCCAGGCACTATAACATTGTGTATAAGACTTGGGGGCAACCGAGTACCAGTAGGCCTGCTTGCCTTATCCGAAATGAAGCTGCTATTGGCAAAGAAAAAAGCAGCCAGTTATGGTCCCTGACCACCTATGATAGGGGTAGGTGTCAGAGTAGCCTACTAAAAGTGCTTAAAGTACACTATAGGCAAAGGGAGGGTTATAATCCCTGTCAGATTTTTTTTTGCCATCTGTGTATCATTTAGGGATTTCCCTTCACTTCCTGTCCCATAGCCAAACAGAAGGTGAGAGGAAATTCCTGCAAATTAAGGGAATCCATTGGGGATCCCCAGGTCACCCAAAGTAGTGTCCCCATTGGAAGATTTACCCTCTGTTACTTTTCTGGGGACAACCCTAAATTTATAGATTTTTTTGTCTTTTTCTGTGATATAATCAATGTTGATATCTCCATATAAAGATGCCTGGTGTATCCCTATGAAAAAGCACCCTAGAAATATTTTGCTGGTTTTGTTCTATAAAAATGTATACTCTAATGTTGATTTGTGGATAAAATGCTGTCTGTTGTCTTTCCTATTCAAAGATGGCCTAGTGCTTTAATACTGTGCATATATGCCAAACAATATTTTGGTGTTCCTTTTACACCCTAAGGTTGATTTTCAGATTAAAGACTGACCATTTTCTATCATGTTCAAAATGCAGCTTGCCAAAAGAGCTTAAATATTGTCTTTTTTGACACAAGCATGACAGCATACACGTATGGGTTAGGCTCCACCCTTCGCCCAATCAGGACTTGCTATACTACATATAAATGAGTCGCCTCCCCCAGGAGGAATTCGGTTTTTGTTCCTCAAATGCTCAACTGGTTATGGCTGTGAATCAAAGAAGATTTTTATTTTTGCCCTCACCTTGCCAGATTCATCTGGCCAGCCGTACAGGTTCAGCCTCTTTCCTGTGACGAAGCCCCTCCATTTGGTTGTAAAAGTTACATACGAGGGAGACCCCCCCAAGGTCCAGATACTGGGGGGCTGGGATACTGGTCTCTGGATGCAGGTAAAATAGGTCTGCCTTGTGGTTGGTTGGGACTGATCCAGTCTCTCCTCCCTGATGAGTTGTGGCCCCACACACACATTTTGTTAGTCAGGCTTTGGGCATGTTGGCTTCCCTTGCAAAGATACTGGAATTTTGTCAGGGCTGCCCCCTTTCAAGCTGGCTCCTTGTCTGCTTCCTGTAGCTGGAATGTGGACTTTCAGTCGGCAGGGAGCAGCAAGATGATGTTGGGGTAACTGCTGGCCCGCTGTCGTAGCGGCCGGGAGCCCCAGGCGGCTGCTTGAGAATGGATTGGAGGCCACCTGTTCAGGAATGGAGCCTCTCCCATCCCTCCTTAGAGACAGTCAGGGAGGGGTGCTGCACAAGTGCAGGTAAGCTTTCCATGTGCTGTCATGGTGTGTCTGAATCAATATGCTGTTAATATACAAGCTGCCAAAGTAGGTTAAACTGCTGTGTATAGTTCTGTCTGTTTCATTTGCCTCACAGGTTTTGTTTGTCTGTAGGACTACTGTCAGGGCTGGGCCCAGCCTTTCCTTCTCTGAGCTGGCCGCTCAGCTGTTGGCTAATTGCCAGCACCTATCTCTCCACAGTGACTCACCTGTTGATGATCCTGCTCGTCACTCCTGCCTACTTAAGCCGTCCAGTCCAGATGATTTCTGCCTTCGCCTTGGTCACATCTCTAGAGACACTCCTGTGTTCCTGTTAAAGACTTGCTTGGCTGACATTCCTTCTGGCTCCCTGACGTTTTGGCTTGTCTGACTATCCGTTCTGGTTCCTGAACCCTGGCTATGTTTTGATTATGTTTAATCTGTTTACTTTTTTTTATTATTATTAAACAAGTGTGATTTTAACTGTACTTCTGTTTCAAACTGATTCATGGTTTCTGACAGTAGGTGAAGGCCAGAAGATGCAGTCAATCCACTTGTTGGTAATATTTTTTCCAGATTGGAAAGATTGGAGAAGTTGATCACGTTTGCCATCCTCATTGACTCCAGACTCAGAGAAAGGATCTCTTTTAAGGAGTGCTTGTGGAAGCCTCTTGTACATTTGTCTCCAAGCTTTGCAGTACCACCCTTGCCTCCCTCACCTCCCATGCCTCCTGGTACCAAGTCGGTCAGTGAAGGTGAACCCATGCACTTGGGTTTCACATGTCTCTCTGCGGATGAGAGAACCTTTAAGAGGAGGGAGAGATTGTGCCTTTATTGTGGCCAGGCAGGTCGCTTTTTGAAGTCTTGTCCCTGGTTTCGGTTACCCTTTCTTGGGCTGAGTTGTCTATCGAGATACAGGCTCTAATCCACTCTAGGGCTGCAGACTTGTTCATGGATGCTGCCTTTGTATCGAAGCACTCAATTCCACTGCAGCTGCGTGACACTCAACTTGCCATTGAGGCTCTTGACAGGAGACCTCTACAGCCTGCCCATGTGACTCATGAGACTGTTCCATTGTCTATGGCCATAGGGGCTCTTCACCATGAGATAATCCAATTCCAATTTCCTCACTTACGTTTCCGCTGGTTATTGGTTATCCTTGGTTACAAAAGCACAACCCCTCTTTTGATTGGCTCCATGCTGAGGTTCTCTCCTGGTCGCCACAATGCAGTAAGACATGCTCCCAGAAGGTAGTCAAGGTCCTGTGCACCTCTTCACTCTCCTCCGTGCCGGAGGAGTACCGCGATTTTAGCGATGTCTTCGATGTCCACAACGGTCGCATGATTGCGCAATTAACGTTCAACCTGGTGCCATACCCCCTCGTGGCCTGGGTTTACCCTTTGTTAGTCTTGGAGGATAAGTCCATGGAGGATTATGTTGCAGATGCATTTTCTCAAGGTTTCATCCGCAAATCCTAGTCTCCTGCTGGTTTCTTCTTTGTGAAGAAGAAAAGAGGTGAACTGAGACCTTGTAATGATTATAGAGCTCTTAATCGTTTCACGATTAAGAATGCCTATCCGATTCCGTTGATTATGGCTTTATTTGACCACCTCAAGGGAGCAATGGTTTTCACGAAGCTTGATTTGAGAGGGACATACAATCTCATGAGGATTAAGAAGGGCGACAAGTGGAAAACTGTGTTTAATACCAGAACAGGTCATTGTGAGTACCTCGTAATGCCTTTTGGCCTTTGCAGTTTTTTAGGAATTTATTAACGTTGTCCTCCAAGATTTTTTTCAGTTATATGTGGTGGTTTATCTTGACAATATCCTCATATTTTCCAAGTCCCTGGAGAGCCACCACACAGACGTCTGTCTTGTGCTTCAGAAAATATGAGAGAACAATCTCTATTATAAATTGGAGAAGTGCGAATTCCTTAGTGAACAGGTTAAATTCCTGGGTTATGTCATTTCCACTGCTGGTTTTTCGATGGGCCCAGAGAAACTTTCAGCAGTCCTACAGTGGCCCCCACCCGTGGGTTTACGTCCTCTGCAGCGTTTTCTTGGCTTTGCCAACTATTATCGGAAGTTTATTCGTAACTTCTGGTCTCTGGTCAAGCCCCTGACTGATATGACCAGAAAGGACGGTAACCCACAGAGTTGGTCTCCGGAGTCCATTAAGGCCTTTCAGAGTCTCAAGGCTGCCTTTGTTTCTGCTCTTGTGCTGGCACATCCTGATCCTACGTTATATTTTATCCTTGAGGTTGATGCTTCTGAGACTGGAGTTGGCGCTCTTCTGTCTCAACGTCCTACCTCTGAGAGCACAATGCATCCTTGTGGCTACTTTTCCAAGAAATTGTCACCTACGGAGTGCAATTACGAGATTGGTGACAGAGAGCTGTTAGCGATCATTTTAGCCCAGAAAGAATGGAGACATCTCCTTGAACGTACCACTGTTCTGGTTCTCATTCTTACTGACCATAAGAATCTCACATTCTTGTCTGAGGCTAAACGCCTCTTTCCTAGAAGGGCGCGATGGGCTCTTTTCCTGTCTAGTGTCAATTACATTGTCTCATTCTTACCTTACTAAGAATGTAAGGGCTGACACTTTGTCACGACAATTTTCCTCCACTTCCAAGATGGAGTCGGTTCCCGTTCCTGTGATTTCCTGATCGTATTCTGGCTACGGTTCGCACCAGTCTCACTTCTCCTTTGGGTGCCAAAATTCTTGCTTTTCAGGTCCATGCTCCTCCTGAGAAACCTTGTGACCGCTGCATTGTCCCAGAGAGTCTCCATACTGCTGTGCTCCAGACTTACTATTCTCACCTTGGGAAGAATCAACTCTTTTGGGCCATTTCCCAACAATTCTGGTGGCCTGGTCTACATGCTGATATAACTGCCTTTATAGCTGCCTGTTCCATGTGTGCTATTAATAAGACTCCACAACACCTTCCAGTGGGTCTCCTACAACCCATACCCAATGGAGAGAGGCCCTGGACCCACCTGTCTATGGATTTCATTGTGGAGTTACCCAACTCCCAGGGCAACACAGTTATCCTTATGGTGGTTGACCAGTTCTGGAAAATGTCTCATTGTATTCCACTTAAGAAGTTGCCCACTTCTAAGGAACTGGCTTCCATTTTTTCTTGGGAGATCTTTCGCTTACATGGGCTACCCAAGGTGATTGTCTCGGACAGGGGTATTCAGTTTGTCTCCCGGTTCTGGCGAGGCTTTTGTGCACTGTTGGGAATTCAGCTTGCTTTCTCCTCTGCATATCACCCGCAGTCTAATGGGGCCGCAGAATTAGCCAATCAGTCCTTGGAGCAATTCCTACCTTGCTATATTTCTGACCATCATAACAACTGGTCAGACCTCTTACAGTGGACAGAGTTTGCTCACAATAGTGCCTTAAATTCTGCTTCCCGATTGTCCCTGTTTATGGCGAACTAAGGTTTCCAACCTTCCATGATGCCTGACTCTTTTGTTCCGCAAAGTATTCCTGCATTAGAGGAGCATCTCCGTGGTCTTTATTCCACTTGGGCACAAATGCAGGAGGCCTTGTGACATGCTAATGATAGGTACAGACTCCATACTGACTGCAGACGCCTGCCTGCGCATTCCTACCAGGTTGGGGACAGGGTCTGGCTGTCATCTCGCAACCTCCAACTTCGTGTTCCCTCTCTGAAGTTCACACCTTGGTTTATTGGGCCTTTCCATATTCTTTGTAGGATTAACCCAGTGGCTTACACATTAGACCTTCCTTCTACTATGCGTATCTGAAATGTATTTCATGTCTCCTTATTAAAACCTTTGGTCTGCAACTGCTTTACCACCTCTGTGCCACGTCCTCACCCTGTTCAGGTTGAGAACCATGAGAAGTATGAAGTACAGTCCATTGTTGACTCCCGTAGGCGCATACAGTACCTGGGGAATTAGAAAGGGTACGGTCTGGAGGAACGCTCTTGGGTCCCATCCTCGGATGTACCTGCCCCTATCCTCCTCTGTGATTTCCATAAACATTTTCCCCTTAAGCCTGGTGGTCCTCCGAGGGGGAGGGGTCATTGAGGAGGGGGTACTGTCAGGGCTGGGCCCAGCCCTTCCTTCTCTGAGCTGGCCGCTCAGCTGTCGGCTAAATGCCAGCTCCTATCCCGTCCAGCCTTTTAAAAGGCACTGAGGCTGTGAAGCATTCAACCCCTCCCTTTATGCTAATTTCAACATTATTTAAACCATCCCCATAGTGAGCAAGTACGCTTCCTGAAGACGTGTTTAAGGAAACGTACGTCGAGGCGGTACTTGGTCACGCAATTACATCACATCCGGCTTCCGTGGTTCGTCTGTCTGTCGAGGGTGGAACACATGCCGCTGCCGCGATCATCTGGGAACTTTTTTACGGAGCAGTTTCCCCCACCTAAAGATACGTTTTCCAGCCTCAGTGCCGGGCGATGGCACCTTGTATGTGAGTAGCCATTCGGCTATTGTTTGTTTTTATCAAGTTTTAAATAAATGGTGTTACACTATGTTTGGTTCCTCTCCATCTATTTTATATCCCGTGCGTGAGACCCTGTGATGTGAGGACAAGAGTTTGGTCCATTTTTCTCCATTGCAGCAAGCATTATCTTGCTAAAGCCTATTTGACCTTTTTTTCATTAAATTGGTCAACTTCATCTGGTAAGCTGACACCCATTTCCATGAGCACATTGGTGTTTTTTCAGTGATGGTGAAGGGATTTTGCTGTTCACGCCTTGATATCAAGATTAACATCAGGATTTCATTTCAACAAATTGGACAAACAAATGGACTTTTTACTATATATAGCATATTTGATTTATTTATATTTTTTTTCATTTTTTTGGCATCACTTATCATGTTATGGTTGCACAATCATTATTGAACACTATTATTCTTTATTGGCTTTAGTTTTAATAATTTTATTCATTTATGTTTGATTCACATAGGTAGGCTGGTTATCATATACTTGAATGTATTATTTGTGGTCTGCACTGAGTGGAATTTTTATGCACTATTAGTTTTTTTCACAATTATTCAGCGCTCCCCTTATCCCTTCTTTTCATTCATGCATTGATGAATTCATTCATCTTGTTTAGGGTGTAGCTGCTTTATTTTAATACAATTTTTTATTTTTTGGCGCGGAATTGTTCATTATTAATTCACCTATCCCTCCAGTGACTACCTTGTTGATGATCCTGCTCATCGGTCCTGCCTACTTAAGCTGCCCAGTCCAGATGATCTCTGCCTTCGCCTTGGTCACATCTCTAGAGATACTCTCCTGTGTTCCTGTTAAAGGCTTGCTTGGCTGACATTCCTTCTGGCTCCCTGACGTTTTGGCTTGTCTGACTATCTGTTCCGGTTCCCGAACTCTGGCTATGTTTTGACTACGTTTACTCTGTTTACCTTATTTTATTATTATTAAATAAGTGTGATTTAATTGTACTTCTGTCTCTGTCTGTTTCATGGTTTCTGACAACTACTAATGCATGAATTGATATACAGGTGTTTGCTGCAAAGTTGAGTCTTTCCTATTAACTCAGCAATGCCTGGTTTTGCAGATTTGGGATTACTGTGTCAATGCTCTAATGCTTAACAGATATGGATTTCTGGACGGTTCAGAAGGCACAGCTCCTGAGACTTTCATGGAGCAGTGGCTGACATCCACTTTTGGTGTCTCCACCTTCTCTCCACTATTCGCCATAGAGCGAGCACATAGGGTCCCCGTACGCCCTCTACCTATTGGGGCACTGCCACGTGCCATGCTCATCAAACTAACTTCAGGGACAGGGAAGCTGTTCTCATGACTGCCCAAACAAAAGGCTGTATATTCTTCAATGGCAATGGGAATCCCATCTTTCCTGATTTCTCAGTGGCCATGCAGAAACAGAGGGCTACTTTCCTGGCCATTAAACGGAGACTGCGAGACCTCCAACTACCCTATAGCATATTATACCCAGCACAGCTAAGGATCATTCATGAAGGAAAGGCCTACTTCTTCACAGATCCGAAAGAAGCAACCCACTGGGTATAGTCACTGGGACCTCCTGATCAGCGACATCAGCAACGGAGATCCCCTCCTCGCTGATCTATTATTCACATAATTATAATTCATAATTGCTCACTCATTCGAATACCTGATGAACCCTTGCCCTCAGCTACCATCCACTGCAGGGTACAAATGGAGCCCTAAAAAAGAAAGAAGGACGGCGCCCTCTAAGTGCAGCATGTATGTTAAAAATATTTATTACAATAGATAAAAACACTCACATTTGAGTTGCTAAAAAGCAGCATATAAAGTAGTTTCATCCACGTGCTCTCGGGTGATGTGGGTGTCACGGGCCAGTGGGGGGGGTCCTGGGATGTGAGTCCTGTGACCTGGGTCCTGGTAGCTGTTCTGGTGGTGTTGAGGGTCCTCAGAGCCTCCGGGCGGCCAGGATGTCGGTTATGGATCCTCCATGGAGCGCCGTGCTGACCTGCGTCTTCACTTGCGGGAGTGGGGTGAGGCGGGCGGTGCTTCGCGTTCGGAGCATGCGTGCTCCTTCATCAGGCTATGCCTGAGCAAAAGACATGCTACTAATAACTACCAATCTTGGAGCGGGGACTGGCGCTCCCTTGCCTCCAAACCGATTATGTAGCCTCACATGCCCATTGCTGACTCTATCCCGAGGAAAACAATGTGGCTACAGCATTGGAAGCAGCCATCCTCATCTCCTATGAATCTCTCCAGATACACCGTCTATCCACTAGGGGACGGGAGGGTACAAAAGTTCTATCTATGACCCTATGGATATTCAAGCTTTCGAAACTACTACCGTCCAATACGCACACTACATATTCACCTAACACTCTGCTATGGGGCAACCCGGGCCTACCAGAATTCTTCCACAGAACGGACAGTAGGTTCTGATTCAAGAGAGGGGTTAGATTGATCTCCCATTTATTTACACTAAATAATTTTCAATCCTTTGATGACTTTCGCAGGGATTATGGCCTTCCTCTTATGGCCTATTTGCACTATTTACAGATACGCCATGCCGCTGCGACACAATTTGGCCTTCGAAACATCGATATCTAACCTTCCCCGCTCGAACATTTATTACCTGACCCGTCTCACACTAAACTCGTTTCCACATATCACAAAACTCTTCTTCACACCACGACAACTAGGATTAGCACCACTGAAACTAGATGGCGTTCTGACATACCGGAGCTGACGGAGGACATTTGGCAGGAAATGCTCCTCCTATAGGTGTTGTCAGTCATCTTCTCCTGAGATAAAGTCATCCAAACTAAATTACTATACAGGTCCTACTTCATTCCTTGTCTACTTTATAGGTTAAAGAGATTACCCTCTGTGACATGTTCCAGATGTGGCATGGCTGATGGCACTTTTTTCCATTTAATGTGGGAATGCCCACTAATTAGGAAATTCTGGTCATGGGTCACGGCACTTTTTAGTTCCCTCACTTAATTACCTAACATCTGTAACCCCTTCCTATTATATAGATGAGGAAAGGATATCTAAGAATGTACTAACCTTTCTACGAATTATCCTGTTTTATACAAAGAAAACGATAACTATACATTGGAGATTTGGAATCCTTGGGTTAGCACTGATCGCACGATACCACCTGCCCCTTGAGTTCTCGAAAAATATTAATCTATGTCATCATACAGGAATCTAAAAGGTAACAATAAAGATCCTTCACTGATCTGTACTCACTAACTGGATACCATGTAAATGTATTTCATTGATAACTGAGCACTGTTTGCTCCAATAATGCTACATACAGTGGGGACGGAAAGTATTCAGACCCCCTTAAAATTTTCAGTCTTTGTTATATTGCAGCCATTTTCTAAAATCATTTAAGTTCATTTTTTTCCGCATTAATGTACACACAGCACCCCATATTGACAGAAAATGTCAACAGAATTGTTGACATTTTTGCAGATTTATTAAAAAGAAAAACTGAAATATCACACAGTCCTAAGTATTCAGACCCTTTGCTGTGACACTCATATATTTAACTCAGGTGCTGTCCATTTCTTCTGTTCATCCTTGAGATGGTTCTACACCTTCATTTGAGCCCAGCTGTGTTTGATTATACTGATTGGACTTGATTAGGAAAGTCACACACCTGTCTATATAAGACCTTACAGCTCACAGTGCATGTCAGAGCAAATGAGAATCACAAGGTCAAAGGAACTGCCTGAAGAGCTCAGAGACAGAATTGTGGCAAGGCACAGATCTGGCCAAGGTTACAAAAAATTTCTGCTGCACTTAAGGTTCCTAATAGCACAGTGGCCTCCATAATCCTTAAATGGAAGACGTTTGAGATGACCAGAACCCTTCCTAGACCTGGCCGTCCGGCCAAACTGAGGTATCGGGGGAGAAGAGCCTTGGTGAGAGAGGTAAAGAAGAACCCAAAGATCACCGGGCTGAGCTCCAGAGATGCAGTCGGGAGAAGGGAGGAAGTTGTAGAAAGCCAACCATCACTGCAGCCCTCCACCAGTCAGGGCTTTATGGCAGAGTGGCCCGATCGACGCCTCTCCTCAGTGCAAGACACATGAAAGCCCACATGGAGTTTGCTAAAAAACACCTGAACGACTCCAAGATGGTGAGAAATAAGATTCTTTGGTCTGATGAGACCAAGATAGTACTTTTTGGCCTTAATTCTAAGCGGTATGTGTGGAGAAAACCAGGCACTGCTCATCACCTGTCCAATACAGTCCCAACAGTGAAGCATGGTGGTGGCAGCATCATGCTGTGGGGGTGTTTTTTAGCTGCAGGAACAGGATGACTGGTTGCAATCGAGGGAAAGATAAATGCGGCCAAGTACAGGGATATCCTGGATGAAAACCTTCTCCAGAGTGCTTAGGACCTCAGACTGGGACGAAGGTTTACCTTCCAACAATACAATGACCCTAAGCACACAGCTAAAATAATGAAGGAGTGGCTTCACAACAACTCCGTGACTGTTCTTGAATGGCCCAGCCAGAGCTCTGACTTAAACCCAATTGAGCATCTCTGGAGAGACCTAAAAATGACTGTCCACCAACGTTAACCATCCAACCTGACAGAACTGGAGAGGATCTGCACGGAGGAATGGCAGAGGATCCCCAAATCCAGGTGTGAAAAACTTGTTGCATCTTTCCCAAAAAGACTCATGGCTGTATTAGATCAAAAGGGTGCTTCTACTAAATACTGAGCAAAGGGTCTGAATACTTAGGACCATGTGATATTTCAGTTTTTCTTTTTTAATAAATCTGCAAAAATGTCAACAATTCTGTGTTTTCCTGTCAATATGGGGTGCTGTGTGTACATTAATGAGGAAAAAAAATGAACTTAAATGATTTTAGCAAATAGCTGCAATATAACAAAGAGTGAAACATTTAAGGGGGTCTGAATACTTTCTGTCCCCACTGTATGCTTTGGATGTATTTGTTTGTTTGTATGTAAACAATAAAAAAATATACCTTTAAAAAAAAATACTCTATTGCTCGCTTAGATTTGCTGTTTTTAACCTTTACAGGGCAGTCACCTAGTGTAGGTGATCCTGCCTGGTATATTAAACCTTCATTACGCTGCTTATGACAGAGTGATGTTTCAGTATGGATGACACTGCTATGCATTGTGTTGCTGCTATGTGTTTAAGGTCTGCTTTTGGGTGCAATGTGTTTAATGATTGCTATGCATTAATCTATTATGTCTAAATGCCAGAGTAAAATTCAGTGTTCTGCTGAAGTTACAGTGCCTTAAGTAATTGGTTTATTACACTACTATCTGTAATTGATTCTGTCTAAGGGTTTAACCCATGCTTGCAGCATATAAGTCCATTTGCTGCTTCAATGTCTGCAAATGGGTGTGTGGATGGCCACTGATATTGTATTAAGGCTATGTCCTAGCTAGTACTTCCAGGTATTTATTATGACCACAAACCTGCAGCTCATATCTTGAGCCATGAGCTTACCCAGAGACCAGCCACGATCAATAAGGTGAGGGTCAGGTAGACAGTATGGATAGTAAAACTCTCCAGCCCTTAAATACCAGCACCATTACCCAAAGGAAAAGTGACAACTTGTTCCTCCAACAGTAACAGGTCCTGTTTGGCTCTAAAGAAAACTGCTATGCATTCAAAGTGCTTCCAGAAAGGGCAGGCTAAAGGAAATCACAATAAAGACCATCCTGGGAAGTATGGGGAGTGTGGTTAGCTGACGTGCCCGCCAAGATGCTATGCCAAGTTGCATATTAGGCGGCAGTAAACACAAAGGCAGATGTGTTGACTCAAGTGCAAACTGACTGGGTGGATCTCTAGTCGCTAACCCCCAGTTACTAAGCTAATCAAACAGCTGAGTTTGTTTAAAGAATACCTCTGCCTCAAAAGCAGCAGGCCAAGGAGTGTTCATCAGGTTGGCCAGATGTGTCTTCATGCTAACAGAGGATGCAAGATCTCTTATGGGCAAGATCTCTCATGGGAAAAATTCAGAGCTCCAGAATTTTACAGGATACCAACCAGGTTCATATACTACAAACCATTTTTTTGCCTATTGCAAAGTTAATCAATCAGCATTGGAAGCAGAGGAATTGACTTCAGTTCTAAATTAACCTAATGATATGTTGGTTAAAACACTTCTTTGGCATGGCCCTACCTTATGGGTTTTGTGGGCGTGCTATATCCCATACACCAGGGCCGGACTGGGTATGAAAACCAGCCCTGGAAAAAATGTCATACCAGCCCCATAGCATTATTATACCAGCCCAACAGCATAACGTCATTATTTTCTTGTTCATAAAATGGAAAACCATGCATTTTAAAGCACATTTAAAGAGTGCATTATATATAGATAAGACACATATAAAAGCACATAGGGCTTTATATATAAATATACACTGCTGTGTGTTCACTGCTTACACAGTGGTGTGTTAAGAAATCAAATAAATCGCTTCCCTAACACTGACCCGCCTCTCAGCCAATCAGGTGCACTGGGTCTGGTTACCTGTCACCTGATTGGCTGAAGCGACAGGCGCTGTGATTGGATGCCTATCGGAGGGTGCGTGGAGCAACGCGCTGACCTGAGACAGGTAAGTGCCGAGCGGGGGGGGACACTGGCAGGATTTGATGGGCAAACTGGTGGCAATTGATGGGGCAAACTGGCGGCAATTGATGGGGCAAACTGGCGGCAATTGATGGTTACAGTGTCTGCGTTTGATGGCATAGTGGCTGCGTTTGATGGGCACAGTGGCAGCGTTTAATGGGCACAGTGGTGGCGCTTGATGGGCACAGTGGTGGCGCTTGATGGCACAGTGGCTGTGTTTAATGGGCACAGTGGCTGCAATTGATGGGTACAGTGGCTGCATTTGATGGCACAGTGGCTGTGTTTGATGGGCACAGTGGTGGGAATTTATGGGCACAGTGGCTGCGTTTAATGGGCACAGTGGTGGCAATTTATGGGTACAGTGGCTGCGTTTGATGGGCACAGTGGCTGAGTTTGATGGGCACAGTGGCGGGAATTCATGGGCACAGTGGCTGCGTTTAATGGGCACAGTGGTGGGAATTTATGGGTACAGTGGCTGCATTTATTGGGCACAGTGGTGGCAATTTATGGGTACAGTGGCTGTGCTTGATGGCACAGTGGCTGCGTTTAATGGGCACAGTGGCTGTAATCGATGGGTACAACAGTTCTTGATGATAAAAGATAAAAATGAATATCCCTTGCCTGCATGTAACAATTTTATGGACCCCATTGCCTGGTTTGGACACACCTCAGCCACCTGGTTTTGCCACTTGACACGTCTATCTATAGCCAAAACTTTTTTTTAGTTTTGGGTAAAATAGCAATGGATTGAAACGCTTCTCAGGTTTTATTGAAGTTGAAGGCCCAATTAGAAAGATTTCTTCACTTCCTCTCAGGTAAAAAAAAAAATTGTCCCTAGAATAGGAAGTGATGACAAATTTCTCAGAACTCGACCATAAATAAAAATGTTGAATTTTTTTTTTAATGTAGAGCAATGAGAGCCTCCGTCAGTATTTTATGTTATCCATTCCCCTGCTGCAGATTTTCCTTTAGTTACTGTCTCATAAAAGGTTGTCCCAGAACAGAAAGGGGAATCTCTTGAATACAGGCTTAGATCATCAAATTCTGATGATTGTGCTCTCCTACATACTCCTGACCACCGCACATTGTAAGCAGCTGTGCTGTAAACTATATAGTCTTGACCACAGCAATGTCTACATTTCTTTTCTGACCATCATAATTATTTGTTTCATTTCATGATTATTTAAAAAAAAAAAAAATTGTAGTCAGAGTAAAAATAGTTCTTACTGGATGAGAGAGAGAGAGAGAGAGAGAGAGAGAGAGAGAGAGAGAGAGAGAGAGAGAGAGAGAGAGAGAGAGAGAGAGAGAGAGAGAGACACACACACACACACACACCTTAATTCTTCTGCTGCAGCTGCACGGCCACTTCTATTCTCCTCGTGCAGATTAGTGGGCGGTACTGGCGCCGCACGGGACGAAGGGAAAAATCAAGCACGGTGTTCTCCTGCTCCTCCCCTCACACACAGAGGCATATTACACATTAGTTGAGGGTGGGCGGCAGCCGGAGGAGGAGACACAGTGACACAGCCGCTACCACTGCACTATGCATATAGCTGACACAGGCAGCCAGCCAGCCAAAACTCCGAGGCAAAAGCGGCCTCAGCGGTACTAAATGCAGCCAGCCTACCGGGAAATATCCCGGTATCCCGGTAGGCCAGTCCGGCCCTGCCATACACGTATGCTGTCATGCTTGTGTCAGGAAAAAGGAAAATTCTATACTTACCTGACAACAATCTTCCTTTCCTGATGCATAAGCATGACAGCATACAGGTCCCTCCCTTGTGGTTTTCGCATTCGAGTATCATTACGAGAATGCCATGTGGGGGAGGTGACTCATTTATATATAGTATAACCAGTCCTGATTGGGCGAGGGGCAGAGCCTAACCCATATGTGTATGCTGTCATGCTTATGCATCAGGAAAGGAAAACTACCATCAGGTAAGTATAGAATTTTCCGTTATTGAGTTAATGCAATGTTTTATTTCATTTCTGTAAAATTTACGCATTGTTTTTTGTATATTTTAGTTTTCTAGAGGCTGCATGAGGTATCAATATATCAAATTTCCTTGATTTCAACAGTAAAAAGGCTACACATTACTGTGTTTTCTTTACCTTAAATTTGCATGAGGTATCTGATTTTTCAAATGCAGCCTACAATAAATTGTTGAGATACTGTCAATTCATAAAATACTCCTTTGTTTTAACAGTGAAAAATATACACTTTATTGTGGTTTTTTTTGGTCTTCAAAAGCTTCATGAGGTATATGTTTTTTAAAGTGTTGCCTGCAAGAGATTATTGAAACACTATCTATGCAGTCTGTACAGTAGTCCTTTGTTTTAAATTTGAAAAACATACATTTTATTGTGTGTATGTCCTCAAAAGCTGCATGAGGTATGTGATCTTGCAAATGTGGCCTACAAGAGATTGTTGAAATGCTGTCTATGCAATCAGTACAACATGCTTTCATTTTGATAGTTAAAAGTATACAGTTTATTGCAGGTTTTTTGGCCTCAGTACTTGGATAAAGGTGTGTGTTTTTGCAAATGTGGCCCACAACAGATTGTTTAAGTACTATTTATGACATCTCTACAATATTCCTTTCTGTTTTTTAGTGGAAAATTTACACTTTACTATGGATAATTGGCCCGAACAGCTGCAAACACTGTTTCATTTTGAAATGAAGCTTCCCCCTCCGTTCCTCTGTCCCCCTCTGCTGTCCCCCTCCATTCCTCTGTCCCTCCCCCTCCGTTCCTCTGTCCCCCTCCGCTTTCCCCCTCCATTCCTCTGTCCCCCTCCGTTGTCCCCCTCCATTCCTCTGCCCCCCTCCGTTCCTCTGTCCCCCTCCACTGTCCCCCTCCGTTCTGCTGTCCCCCTCTCCGTCTCTGTCCCCCTCTATTCCGCTGTCCCTCTCTCTTCCTCTGTCCCCCTCCATTCTGCTGTTCCTCTCCGCTGTCCCCCTCCGTTGTGCTGTCCCTCTCCACTGTGTAAATGGACAGAGTCAGCTGACTCTGTCCATTCACATAACTGAAACATTGTAATCTCCTGTGATTACGATGTCTCAGTTTTATGAATGGAGAGGAGCCACTGTCATCTCTCCATTCATTCTCAGTGTAGCTGAGGCTGCAGAGAAAGGGACTGGGGAATCTCTATCCTTGGTCTCTTTCTCTGTCTCAAGGGGGAGATATCAGGGGTCTGTTAAGACCCCTGATATCTCACCAAAGCCCCCCAACAGGGCTGATTAAAAAAAATAACACACATATTGCAATAAAGAATAAAACAAAATATTATTTTAAAAAATAATAAATGCACACAGACACCGTTCACCCCCCCCTCTAAAAAAAAACAAAAAAAAAACACTGTCACGTGACATTTTAAAAAAAGTATCGGTAATCGGTATCGGCGAGTATTGAAAAACAGTATCGGTACTAAAAAAGTGGTATCGGGACAACCCTACTAATTAGCAGTAATGGTGGGAAAGTAAGGGGTTCATTAGGAAAAACTTGTGAGGTCGCTAGAGCAAGCGATATGGGGAGATCAGAAGACAATTCTTCTTCTACACATAAACACAATAAAAAAAATACACTGTAATAATATTTCTAAAAGTACCTATCAATAAAAGGTACAACCATTGTCACTATTGAAATAGAGCCTAGGACTAGACTCTCAGTTGTATTGCTTAGAACAGAGATGGTACTCATGGGTGAGGAAATCCTAGGACACGATACATCCAAGGTCTTTAGATTAGGTCTCCATTTAAATGTTTGCAGAGAGTTAATGCATGCATGGTAACGCATATTATGTCACACGCTAAAGTGCATTAGGACAACCTATTTGTTTTGAATGGACGGCCAAGGCAATTGCATTTAACTGTGCATTGCAGCATACTACAATATGTATAGTCTACTTTCTTCACAGATACCATTTTTATTTCTTTTGGATAGATGCAGTTTGCTCTTACCAGTAACTCTTTTCCATTTGTTTTCTAGTGGTACCATCCAGAGGTTATAAAAGCAAAGGGAGTTCCCACTCTATGCTAACATATTTTAGGGAGCTAGAAGATATTATCTTCAATGAGAAAAGTGAGTACACTGGTCAGATTGAAATCTGGTTTAGATAGAATGATGGTATATTGGTAGTATAAAATCAGAGTAGAAAATTCATTTTGGGGGATAATAAAGCTAATGTGAATATAGATTTAACATCAGTCTGAGGAATTGATTTGTAGTTGGTTGTATAAAACAGTTGGATCCCACACAATCTTTTTTTTTCAAAAGAAAAAGCTACAAACACTTCTTTACAAATATGCTTTTATGTATCATTCCTGTTCAGTAAAATAGAGGTGAATGCATTATTATTGTGCTGCAAGGATAGGTCATCATAAGGAATATAGCATGTAACCTTTAAAAAAAATTAATAAATCAAATAAAGAAATAGTGAAAACTCAGACAAATAGGTAAACCTAACTAAAAATACATGATGATATTGTTCAATGAGCAAGCTGGAAACCTAGAGGTGACATGAGAAAGTGCTTTGTTGAACCATAAACAAAGTGCATCACCTGTCCTGCTGTGCTGTGTAGCAGCTATAAGTGCAAACAGAACGTAAAAAGGAGAGTAAACAGAGTATATTCCATTAGCTGTTTCCCGGGCATACCATCCAAAGAATGACAGCTCTGAACCAGTAAGTAACACAATACATGTTGCTTCTGGGTTGATCCACCACAGGAAGGATCAGTGAACCCATGTTGCTCTCTCCATCAGTCATGCTTGCCTGAATCACTTCTACCAGAAAGCCACCAGTCAGCTGAGAAATTCCAGTTGGCAGCTAGGGCCAAGCATGCTTGGGAAAGTACAATTAAGCAGCAGGAGGCTGAATTGAAAGGTCTTTTGAACAAACAGCAAATGGCCCCCACCTATAGACATTAGACATAAAATAAATGCAGCCAGCTTCGCCTTGAATTTGAGTCTTACTGCCCCGGCCGAAAAACAGGGGCAGCCCCCTCTATCCACGCCACCCCCTATATGGTTAATGGATAGATTCATGCATAGCTTCATAGCATAGATTTATGGCCCCTGGGGCCACCCCCTATTTATGCATCCGGCCCCTTTCAGGACACCGGGCGCATGAATTACAGCGGCGGGGGTGTTTTTTGAAGCACCCCATAGGCTCTAATAGGCTTCAAAATAGGGTGGACACAGAGCACAGAGCATTGCGCTAGGAGCCCACCCAGGTGTGTTAGAAAAGCAAATGAATATTCGCTTTTCTAACACTGAATTGCCTCTCTGCCAATCTGGAAGAGCAGGTCTGATACCCATTTGCCGATTGGCTGAAAGATCAGGCAATCCTATTGATTGGATGCCTAGGAGGAGGGGAGGAGACACATGGATGCCACCATGATCTCAGAAGAGAAGAAGACACAGGACAGACAGACGTTGCCAGATGCCCACCACAGCCCGTCGATCCCCCGCCCCTGTGTGCCCGCCGATCCTCGCCGCTGTTTGCCGGTCGATCCCCAATGCTGTGTGCCTGCCAATCCCCGATGTGCCCTTCAATTCCTGCCGCCGATGGGGTAAATGCCTGTGGACCAGCAGACAACGGAGGGGTTTGAGGTGCCATGAGGGGTGGCACCTCACTGCCAAAAAGTGTATACACTGGTCAAGACATACATTTTTTACCATGGGCAATAAACCTATCACACTGCTAGCAAGAAAACTGGTACCTTGGGTGTATACGCCCTGCTTTGCCTAAACTGAGATTGCCCGACGGGCACCCAGCCCAAAATCCTGACCTGATTTCGCAGGAATTTTATCATTTCTACTCTAAGCTGTTGCATGAACCTGACCGGTTTCCACAGAACAGGGCTGATGATTTTTTCTGTGATATTCCCTTACCACACCTTCAGCAAGCCCATGTGGAACTTATGGATAAGGAATTATCAGAGGCAGAAATGAAAATGGCCATAAAGACTCTACATCCCTCCAAAGCCCCAGGACCAGACGGTTTCCCTGGGCACTATTATAGGAAATTTCAGGAGATTCTGGTTCCACACTTATGCTCTTATTTTAACAACATAAGACGGGGTAATCATATCCCAGGACTTGAGAACGCTGCATAAATACATGTTATACCGAAACCAGCAAAAGATCACGGAGAATGTTCCAGTTACAGTCCAATTTCTTGAATAAATTTAGATTTAAAGATAATGACAAAGATACTTGCCTTTAGACTGAATTCCTTCCTCGCACAATACATTCACCCGGACTAGGTGGGATTTGTTCCTAACCGCCAGGCATCAGATCAAACCAGGAAAACTGTAGACATAATTTCGGCTATTCACTCTGATAATGATGGCAAGGGGCCCCTGACAGGGCATGTTGCTGTCTTTGGATATACATAAGGCATTTGATTCCCTGTCCTGGGACTATCTATTTCATGTATTATCTCATTTTGGTTTTGGTCAAAATTTCTTCTCTCTACACATTATATAGCACGCAGACAGAGGCCTTAATGCTTAAGGGATATTCCACATGGTCTCTAGCAATACAAAGAGCGACTCGGCAAGGGTGCCCTTTATCCCCATTGCTGTTTGTACTGGGATTAGAACTGCTTGCAATTAAATTTCAAAATTGTCCAGATGTAAAGGGAATAGATTACAAGGATAGGGAGCACAAATGTGCATTATTCGCAGATGACATCCTGATGGTTATCTCGTCGCCCATCACCACCTTACACCTTTATGCAATACTACAGCCTTTCTCTATAATCTCAGGCAGAGGCGTATCTAGTGAAAATGGTGCCTATGGCAAGCACTGAAACTGCGCCCCTGTCAAAACATTTGAAACTCATCTTTCAGATAACCTAAAGGGGGTGTCGTTAGAGTCTCAGATGAAAGAAGGAGAAGGGAAAGAAAGAAGGATAGAAGGATAGCAGGCCCAGATCCTAGACCACAATAGCAATACAGTATGTGTATTCCAGAAAGTTTAATAATCAGCAGATAAAGATACTCCAAACACCATCCCCCTAGGCAGATCCCATCAGATACAAGAGATGGTTAGAGAATGTGCAGACATGGTGCAGGAGACAGTCAGATACTGCAGACATTAAACAGGAGATCAGAGACTGCAGTTTCTGGCTTACTAACAGTCCATTTGCCAAGCACAGTAAGACCATATATGGTCAATAAATCTGTGAAGATCCAAGCCTGACCAGCCTAAATTCTGAAAGGCAATATAAAAAGAAACAAATCATGCAGAGCACACTGGACTGGCACCAAGAGCTCTTTAGAAACAGCTGCAAATCATGATGAACACTGTCACACTTTTAGGTCTTCCAGAAGTCTAATCATTATCAGTGTGCTCACCTGCCCTGTGTGCAGTGTACAGAGAAGAGCAAGGGGAATCATTTCCTAACCAGTGTGAGCATTGGCTGATCTGCATATAGGACAAGAGAGCTGCTGCTTAGACATCTGCAGCTGGCATTTTGTGTGTGTGACACAGTATGTGTGAGAGAGAGACTCAGCGCTCCTCCATCCTCTTTAGGTGTCACATAAACAATGGAAGCCCCTCCTTGTATCATCTCTATAATGAGCTCCCACCTTCTCCTGCCATCACATTATCTAACAGAGCTCCATCCCTTCCTCCCTCCTACAGTCAGCCTGTATTGCTCACCCTTTCTTCTGCTTGATGGTGTCAGGTGTCCTTCAGTGCAGCCCAGGCTACAGCATCCCCCCCTCCTCCTGGGCACAGTGCTGATGCTCCCAGAGAGCGTTCTCCAGATAATAGACACATCAGGGCTGAGGGAACCAGCAGCATGCAGCAGGTGGCAGCCATCTTTCTTGTCATGTGATGGCAGTCAGCTGACACCTGTGAGGGCGGAGCCTTCTGTATCCCGGGCACTGCTATCTTTTTAGCTAGTAGCTGGCTGTTAGCATACTGTGTGGGCGGCGCCAGGTGATGACGAGCTGGAGCAGTTCATGTTTTTTAGAGGGGGAGGAATCAGACAACTCGACCCAGTCCATCCTTGCCTGGGACAAAAACAATTTTTAGGGAAACTACTCGGGATGGCCACAGCCCAGAAATGTCCTAGCAAAATTTTGACTGTTGGCAGGTATGCCCTGGAAAGTGCCTTGCTGCCCAGCCACTCACCAGTGCCCCCTTCAGGTGGCGCCCATGGCACTTGCCATATCTGCCATACCCTAGATACGCCACTGATCTCAGGCCTCACCATTAACCAGGACAAATCAGGAGCACTAAACATATCTTATAAGTTTCGCTGGGAATCTGAGGCTCTCCCGTATTTAGGTATTGGCTTAACGCCCTCTTTAAACACCTTACTTTCTCAGAACTCTCCTGCACTGTATAAACGCCTAATGGCGGACATGGCTAGATGCCAACTACAGCCCCCGTCGTGGTTCAGCAGACTACATTCTGTAAAAATGAATGTCCTCCCAAGAATTTTATACTTTTTTCGTACAGCACCAGTGGCATTGGTTAGATCTGATCTAAATGTATTTCAAAAGAAACTTCTTTAATTTATTTGGGAAAACAAGAGGCCTAGGGTGAATAAACACATACTGTTTACCCCAAAACAGAAGGGGGGCTTGGGAGTTCCTGATTTGCTGCAATATTTGTATGCTACAGTTAGCTCAACTCACTAAATTGTATTCTCAGCGGCCTTAACCATTGTGGATGTCCGCTTAATCATATATTGGTCAATATAGGCCAATTTCCCATGCTATGTTGTTGCCAACAAAAGAACGGCCTCCAACCATGTGCCCATCTCTATCGTTATCATTTAGTATATGGGACAGATTGTCTAAGCTTTATGATTTCAAATCGCCCCATAGTCTATTAGCTCCCTTGTTGCAAAACAAGGACTTCACCCTGGGCCTCAGCCCCTTTGGCATTTGAATGGTGGGCCAACAAGGGCTTCCTGCACATCGCAGACCTATGCGATCACAAGGGAATTCTGTCCAAACAAACCTTAATAGAAAAACACCAAATGCCGGACTCTGAACAATTTAGATACACTCAAATAACACATTACATGTATACTCTATCTCGCAATCTTGTAACTATGTCGCCTATGGAATATTTATGTCATAGGTATGAAAAATCCAGGTTTGTATATCTGAAATATATACCATTTTAATATATACATCAGCCAAACTGAGTTATATTTTCAAATGGGAACAGGATATCCAAGAAGGCCTTGAACTTGAAGATTCAGAGGTCACTCATCAACAGTTCTATTATTGAAGCAAACTATAAAGTATTGCTGAGATGGTATATGGTTTCCAGCCAGACTTAATACTCATGTCCCGTTAGCCTCTTCTAAATGTTTCAGGGGATGTATTCTGGAAGGGACGGCCTAACATATATGGTGGCAATGTCCTAAAGTAAGGAGGTTTTGGATCGGAGTTTATAATGACATTTTTTCTCTTACTCAAATTAATCTGACCAAGTCCCCGAAACATGTGTTGCTGGGATGCAAGGTGCAGTAGGCCTCAAAAAAACAGAGACAACTTCTTACTTTCATATTTATCTCCGCTAAAATTACTATAGCCAGAAATTGGAAGTCGGCTACCATACCATTTGACCAGCTTAAACACAAACTTCCCTGGCTTAAGCTAAATGAGTGGTTAACACCTTGGATTCGATACTTGACTAATGATCCCTAGACCATACCCGACTAGGGTTCCGCCTGAATGAGATGGACCAGAGCGTGGAGTCTTTTCCTCCTCCCTGCTTCTCTTCCTTTTCTCTTGTTTTCCTTTTTTTCCTACTTTTCTTTTCTTCTCCTTGATTTTGTGATTAAGGGATTGGATTGCGTTATCCCATGGTTGTGGGGGGTCGGAGCATTCCTTGATTTTGTGATTAAGGGATTGGATTGCGTTATCCCATGGTTGTGGGAGGGTCAGAGCGTCCCTCTCCCATTGGTTGAGAGGATTTACACCTCCTAAGGTGTAGAACATAGTCTGAACCCCATCCAATCACATTGTTATCATACAATAGAAAGACAGGCCGGGACAGTTTTATTGCCTCTCTACAAACTCCCAAATTGGATTGTGGTTCATTGAGAATCGATTATGTAGCTTACAGTTCTATATTTCAGCTATGTGCTGAGGACAGCTATCTTGGAGGGAAAGGTCCCTTGCCAATGGGAGGCATGTTACTGTGTCTTTCCCTGAGTATTAGTGCAGTAACACTGGAACTTTTTTGCTTATTCTATATGCGATTTAAATAGTGGATATTGCTTATTGTTTGAAATTTACATTGGAATTTACTTTATTTGTAAAAACCTTAATAAAAAATATTGACACAGAAAGTATACACACACATGGCCAGGTACGTAGATAGGGGGGAGGGTTAGGAGGGTTAGGAGGGTCTGAGCCCAGAGAACCCTGCCCAAATGCACAGTTTGTCCCTGCTTCTGCATGGAGCTGGGCCACTTGGCCTCAGCAACAGCAAACAGATCTGTCAGAGAATATAGGCTGAGCGATAGCAACATCCACCGCCGCTGCCCACTATTGTCAGCGGTAGTGGTCCCCAGACTTCCTCCTCCTCCATCCTTACCCTCCTTCTCTGAATTTTGGGGCCTGGGGCAGGGCAAGCATGTGATTGGTTGCTAGCACATCGGCGGTCCTAGCAACCAATCAGGCCCTGACATTCAGAGGAGGTGAAGGGCAAGTATGAAGTGTCCACCTCCAGACCTATCCGGCCAGGTAGTAACATCATTGCAGGCAGGAGACTGGGACACAGAGCGGGTTCTGCATAGACTTTTCAAGCTAACGAGCAGAACTCAGGGAGCTGAATATCCTGTTGGTGGCAGTGGCAGTACCTGTAAAAAATGTCTTCCTACCTCCCCCTATAGCACTTCACCTTCCCCCATACTGCCTCACCTACCCCCATACAATCTCACCTACCCCCCATACTGCCTTACCTACCCTTCATACTGCCTAACCTACCCCCCATACTGCCTCACTTTCTCTTTTCCAGGTACAGCACCTCCCTCCATTTTCCTAATCACTGCCTCTCCCTGTCACCCACCAAACCCCCCAAGCTACAGCAACTCCCACCCACCTCACCCTCAATACACCTGTCTCCTACCCACCTAAACCTTTCTCCCCAGTCAAAGCACCTTTCGCATGCCTCATTCTGCCATGCTTGTCACACTGGAAATGTATTTGTCTACTGACCCATTTGCAAACAATGCACTCCCTATATGGTTGGTATCTTCTTTCATGTGTTTATTTTAATTTTCTGCCTAACTACAACTATTCTCAAAAATGTTTCCCCCACACTTGCTACTGACCCCTGAAATCTGCCTCACTTACTACGAACCCCCAAACTGTGCATCACTTACTACTGGTCCCTGAATTATGTGTCCCTTTAAGCCACAGCAAATATTCAGCACAATTAAACCACACCCAACATTTGCCGTGGTGCGTTGCACGTGCTGCACTTTGCTTTTCACAGGCAGGAGACTTAAGATTTTTCACACAGGCCCACTGCTTTAAGAAAACATCCCTATAGCCAACCTTACTGAGCAGTGCAAGAGGCATCTTGTGTTGCTCTTGTAGTTTGAGAGCTCAACCACCCCCCAGGAAAAAAATTGATCTATGACCCAACACATGGCTGCTCCACGCACACTACCAGCCAATGCAAGCCAATGGTGGCAGTAAATAGGTTAGGGACTTGTTCACACCAAAAGCATTGAGCTGCACCGATTTGCGTATTCAACACAGGCCAACACAAGGACACTAAGAAAACAATTGTCCTTCATGCACCCCATCATACAAGCGTGTGAAATGCACAAAAATTAATTAGAGTGCTTGTCAGTGCATCACAATGCATTGTTGTGCAGAATCAAATTAGGTTTTTTAGAACTTTAAATAAGTAAAAACTGCGATGTGTTGAAACAATCCATCGAAACGTGTTTGCACAACTTATACAGCGCACATGCATTATGCACACAATGATGGACACCTGCTGGTATGAATGGGCCCTAAGAATGAATTGAACAAGGCCATAATACTAGACTGAAAGAAAATAAAATATTTAGCTTTCTTTGAACCAATACAGAATGAATGGATGTTATGTTCATTGAAATTACTAATCGATGTATTTAATTTTGCTTTCTTTTAATATTTTTCTGCCTTCAGCTGTTATTTGTCTTATTCCTTTTATCCTGGAGTGTCTTGTGAAGTATTCCTAGTTCATATCTTGGCAGCAATTGCTTTGAAAATGTGTGAGTTATAATTCTGTCTTCAACTAGCAGTCTCAATTGTCTGGTTGGCACACTTACAAAAGTATTTTTTTTTTTAATATAAAATGAGTTTGTGAACTGCCTTGGATATGGTTATATATTTGCCTTTTGACATGCTGCTTTTTGTTTCATTGAGCAGGTGGCTTATATATTACTGTTTTCTCATTTCTTCCTGTGAACTTGTTAGTTTGATCTTAGAGAGCAAATGCATGTGTCACCTTGTGTAGAAAAATGGCTTGATATAAGTCCAAATATCTTTGAAGATTTTTTAAGTTATAAAAAAGCAATCTGCAGCATAGATTATTATACATATTAAAAAAATACTGTATTTATCGGCGTATAACACGCACCGGCGTATAACCACCCCAAGTTTAGGAGGGAATTTTAAGGAAAAAAACTTTTAGGAGGGAAGTTTAAGGAAAAAAAACTTACATTTAAATGCCCATCAATGCAGCGTTATCGTGTCCATCTGCAGCCTTGTCAGTGCAGCTTTGCCCCAGTGCAGCCTTGTCAGTGCAGCTTTGCCCCAGTGCAGCCTTGTCAGTGCAGCCTTGTCAGTGCAGCTTTGCCCCAGTGCAGCCTTGTCAGTGCAACTTTGCCCCAGTGCAGCCTTGTCAATGCAGCTTTGCCCCAGTGCAGCCTTGTCAGTGCAGCTTTGCCCCAGTGCAGCCTTGTCAGTGCAGCTTTGCCCCAGTGCAGCCTTGTCAGTGCAGCCTTGTCAGTGCAGCTTTGCCCCAGTGAAGCCTTGTCAGTGCAGCTTTGCCCCAGTGCAGCCTTGTCAGTGCAGCTTTGCCCCAGTGCAGCCTTGTTCCAGTGGTCAGTGCAGCCTTGTCGCCGCCGACATACACAAGTTTAGTTAGGGCACACAGTACAGTGTATTTTTAAATATGGCAGAGGGACTCGGCGGCGCTCGTTCAGCTGAATGAGCGCTGCCGAGGACACAGTGACTGGGCAAGGCCGAGATACACATAGCCGAGGGTTCTCGGCTCTTCTCGGCGCCGTTCACAGTCACGCCCAGTCCCTATGATGGACATAACACAGGTCCAATGGCGGGAGAGCCCAACATCCCCTTAGGGGCTTGATAAAATATAAGAAAACATTCAGGCAAAAGTTTTCTAGTTTCTTACTCTACTTTGGCTGCTACATTGTAGACAGTAGGGAGTGTAAAAATAAAATCTCAAAACTTCTAGTAAGGACTCTCCTATAAAAATGATTTTCTCTGTTACTCTCTGTACTTTCTGGCACTCTGTACTTACCAACCACTTCTGATAACAATTTTTACTGTGGCCTTTGCAGTAGCATTTGCCACTGAACATCCAGAAAAGATGTCCATACAGACCAAATGCATACTCGTAAGATCCTGACTTGGGCATCTGGATATATCTTTTTGTAATCTCTGGAAGGGATGTTCAACTTTTGGTAACACCTTTGGTAACAGGTAAAACAAGAAGTGGTATGTTATAAAAACAACTGTGGTGAACCCTGGCTCTATCCCACGCTCATATACTAAGGCAGCCATAACTGCTTGTGACTGATGACATGGTCCATGTGTCAAGCTGGAGGGAAAAGAGTGGCTGGCAGACATAAAAGATCACCTTTTCCAAAGTCCTGTTTCATAAGAAGTTGCCCCCTCTGGACCACTTGTTCTTCTTGTTCTGGGGTCCTTAAAGTTGAATTGTTAATCCCAGCTATACTGGGCCAGAACTAGGGTGGAATCTGTGAGTTGCACAGACCCATCAAGTGTCCAGGGCTGTAAATGCAGCATCCTTAGTCGCCTGGTCTGCTTCCATGTGTGAGTTTTAATGTTAGTATGGCTACCTCAGCAAGAACCTGGAAGTAAAGGGAAATCTTCCCAAGGAGACACAGGAAGCTAAAAATAAACTAATAGGAGTTTTAGCCCTTCCCTACTCTATCCGCGACTGAAAAAAATTGACAGATACTTAAAGCGGACCCAAAAGTGGAACTTCCACATTTGGCATGTCATTTTTTTGGGGTGAGTGGGTACTTAATTTTGACAGGTACCCATCTCCCAATTCCGGTTGCGCCACCTAGGCGACTTCTCCTCTCTCCCTCCCTCCCTGCAATCTTCTGGGACAAATCACAGGTCCCAGAAGATTGCTCGGCTAGTCAGGACAGGGTAGCGCGACTCGTGCATGCGCAGTGCATACTCAGCTGTGAAGCAGCAAGTTGTCACAGCCGGGTGCCCACACTAGTGATGTCGGTGCAGAGGAGAGGAGGGGGAGAGAAACAAGGCTTCGGGTGGCCGCATTGCTGGACCACAGGACATGTGAGTGTGTATGAAAATGGCCAAAAAGTTAGAGGAGTTTTTAACCTAGGCGACGGGGGGAGGGTCCAGAGGTAGGGATAGTCAGCAATGAACATATTCCAGAGGGTAGTATTGGGGGTATTAGTGGTAGGTTGACTAAAGCACATAAACCCGAGGTAAATATAGTAACAAGTCCTATTTGCAATCTCGGAACACCCAATAAGAGGACAGTATGCGACCGGTCTAAACTACGTGGCATGTTCACTAATGCCAGGAGCCTGGCGTGCAAGATGGGTGAACTAGAGATACTGTTAAACAAGTAGGATTTAGATTTTGTGGGAATTTCAGAGACCTGGTCCAACAACTCTCATGATTGGCTTGCAACCATTCAAGGGTATTCCCTTTATCGCAGGGATAGAGAGGGTAAAAAAGGGGGAACGGTATGCCTATATATCAAGACTAATGTACAAGTGAATATGACAGATGACATCAATAAGGGAGCTAGGGAGGAGGTGGAAACCTTATGGGTAGAGCTCCAAAGGGATGAAAATAATACTGGAAGTATGCTATAGGCTCCCTAACCTGAGGAAGAAGGGGGAGACAGACCTCCTATCACAATTTGGATTAGCAGCAAGGATGGGAAGTGTTATCATTATGGGGGATTTTATCTGTCCAGACATAGACTGGGCGAAGGGAACCACGCATTCGACTAAGGCTTGCCATTTCCTAAATGTCTTGCAGGACAATTTCATGGGTCAGATGGTAGATGCACCAACTAGAAACCAGGCGTTATTAGATCTACTGATTACCAACAATACAGATCTGATCACGGATGTGGAAATACAGGGCAATTTAGGAAACAGCGATCACAAGTTAATTGGCTTCAGTATAAATCACACAAATTGGAAACACAAGGGGAACACAAAGACACTGAATTTCAAAAGAGTCAACTTCCCTAAACTACGAACCTTGCTAGAATATATAAATTGGGATAAAATCTTAGAAACAAAGAACAGAGGAGAGATTGGTTCTCTTTGAGAGCATATTAAATAAGGGCATTAGCCAGTGCATCCCATTTGGAAATAAATTTAAAAGAGCAAACAAAAGTCCTGGATGGCTTAACTCTAATGTAAAAATGCATTTAAAAGCAAAGGAGAAGGCCTTCAAAAAATACAAGGCTGAGGGATCATCAGCAGCATTCAGACCTTACAAAGAATGCAACAAGATATGTAAGGGTGCAATTAGGGAGGCTAAGATAGAACATAAAAGACACATAGTGGAAGAGAGCAAAAAAAATCCCATGAAATTCTTAAACAGTAAAAAAGGGAGGACAGACCATAATGGCCCCATAAAGAATGAGGAAGGAAATCTGGTTACAAAGGATGGGGAGATGGCAAAGGTTTTGAATTTATTCTTCTCCTCAGCCTTTGCAAGGGAATCAGGGGGCTTCAGTAACCAAAACTGCAGTGTTTGTCCTCATGACACATCACAGGAAGCACCCTCAAGGTTAACAGAGGACAGAATTAGAAATAGACTTGGGAAACGTAATATTATTAAATCACCGGGACCAGATGGCTTGCACCTGAGGGTACTTAGGGAACTCAGTCAAGCAATTGCCAGACCATTGTTCCTAATTTTTACTGACAGTCTACTGACTGGAATGCTACCAGCTGATTGGAGAAAAGCCAATGTAGCACCAATATTTAAAAAAGGGCCAAAATACATCCCTGGGAATTACAGACCAGTTAGCCTAACATTAATAGTATGCAAGCTCTTGGAGGGGTTGCTAAGGGACTATATACAAGATTTTAGAAATGAAAACGGTATCATTAGCAGTAATCAGCATGGATTCATGAAGAATCGTTCTTGCCAAATCAATCTATTAACCTTCTATGAGGAGGTGAGCTGCCATCTAGATAAAGGAAGGCCCGTAGACGTGGTGTATCTGGATTTTGCAAAAGCATTTGACACAGTTCCCCATAAATGTTTACTGTACAAAGTAAGGTCCGTTGGCATGGACCATAGGGTAAATACATAGATTGAAAACTGGCTACAAGGGCGAGTTCAGAGGGTGGTAATAAATGAGGAAAACGCTGAGTGGTCTGGGGTGGGAAGTGGGGTCCCCCAGTGTTCTGTGCTGGGACCAATCCTGTTTAATTTGTTCATAAACAACCTGGAGGATGGGGTAAACAGCTCAATCTCTTTATTTGCAGACGACACTAAGCTAAGCAGGGCAATAACTGGCTACAAGGGCGAGTTCAGAGGGTGGTAATAAATGAGGAATATGCTGAGTGGTCTGGGGTGGGAAGTGAGGTCCCCCAGTGTTCTGTGCTGGGACCAATCCTGTTTAATTTGTTCATAAACAACCTGGAGGATGGGGTAAATAGCTCAATCTCTATATTTGCAGACGACACTAAGCTAAGCAGGGCAATAACGTCTCCGCAGGATGTGGAAACCTTGCAAGAAGATCTGAACAAATTAATGGGGTGGACAACTACATGGCAAATGAGGTTTAATGTAGAAAAATGTAAAATAATGCATTTGGGTGGAAAAAATATGAATGCAATCTACTCACTAGGGGGTGAACCTCTGGAGGAATCTAGGATGGAAAAGGACCTGGGGGTCCTAGTAGATGATAGGCTCAGCAATGGCATGCAATGCCAAGTTGCTGCTAACAAAGCAAACAGAATATTGGCATGCATTAACTCCAGGGATAAAGTTATAATTCTCCTACTCTACAAGACTTTGGTCCAGCCTCACCTGGAGTATGCTGTCCAGTTCTGGGCACCAGTCCTCAGGAAGGATGTACTGGAAATGGAGCGAGTACAAAGAAGGGCATCAAAGCTAATAAAGGGTCTGGAGGATATTAGTTATGAAGAAAGGTTGCGAGCACTGAACTTATTCTCTCTGGAGAAGAGACGCTTGAGAGGGGATATGGTTTCCATTTACAAATACCATACTGGTGACCCCACAATAGGGATAAAACTTTTTAATAAGACACATGGCCACTCAATAAAATTAGCAGTAAAGAGGTTTAACTTTAAACTGCATAGAGGGTTCTTTACTGTAAGACCGGCAAAGATGTGGAATTCCCTTCCACAGGCAGTGTTTTCAGCGGGGGGCATCGATAACTATAAAAAACTATTAGATAAGCACCTGAATGACTGCAACATACAGGGATATACAATGTAATACTGACATATAATCACACACATATGTTAGACTTGATGGACTTGTGTCATTTTTCAACCTCACCTACTATGTAACTATGTAACTATGTATTTCTTAAAAGTCAGCAGCTACACTTTTTGTAGCTGCTGACTTTTAATAAACTGAAAAATGACTGGAACTCCGCTTTACCATATAGCATACCTTGTACAATACACTGGTGATGAATTGCAAGCATTTCACAATTAAAGTGGTTCTAAAGGCTCAAGGTTTTTAATCAAAGGTTTTTAATTAAAGGTAAAAAATCATATGTGTGCAGCAGGCCCCCCCAGCCCCCCTAATACTTACCTAAGCCCGATCTTCCTCCAGTGGTGTACACGAGAGCCTCGGCTCTCCAGGGACTTTCCCTCCTGTAATGCCAATCAGTCGGTAAGCCAATGAGGAGAGGGAGAGGACGGGGCCGAACCACAGCTCTGTGTGTGAGTGGACACAGGGAGCCACAGCTCGGGAGTGAATCTGCTTGGATACTCTCATTGCAAGCTGCCTGCTCTGGGGGCACTCAGCAGGAGGAGGGGCCAGGAGCACTGGCAGGGGAAACCGAAAAAATGAGAATCAGGGCTGCTCTGTGCAAAACTGCTGCACATAGCAGGTAAGTATGACACGTTTGCTTGTTTTTTGTTTTTTTTTCTATTGCCTTCAATTACTTTATTCATAGGGGATTTCAGTCATACATTGGAGGAATTAGTTTAATAGATTAGAGAAAATTGCAAAAGGGGGTGCCCCGCGGGATTTTATGGGCAAAGGATGTTAACCAGAAAAGGGAGTAACAAGCGTATAAAAATATACAAAATGTATTAATTACAAAACAGTAGTAGAGTAGGTACATAGGGTATGTAAACCTAAAAACGAATTAGTCAGACTGGATAGTTACATAACAGGTATATGCCATAACACACAGTTGATCTCATGGTAGGAGGTCAAATTGAGTGCGTGTGCATAGAAGTCCCAACATGTTTCGGAATACATGTATGAGTAAAAAAATTCCTTCTTCAGGGGTTGATTAGAAACAAGCTGTTTTTGTCTGATAATGAAATAACAAAGATATTAAAAAGATGAGGAAATTAACAAATGTACAAATGTGATAACACAGTAGGTAATAGCATGGCATATATATATGGCAAGTAGTGAAGCAAGTGATACTTACAATATAACTATCTTTAGCGAATTAAAGTGAAAATCAGGATTCACATGAAGGAGTAACTTCAAGGGAATGCTCTTAATATTGGCTGGGGGGCTGGGTATGCATCCCCACAGCCAGTACTGGGACAAGGCCATTTGGTGCCCAGGGCGAAGATGGCAAACTGCACCCCCCCCCCATTTTTAATAAAGAATCAATGCGGGGTATTGCACGGTATTGCGGGGTATTGCAGAGTATTGCAAAGTATTGCGGGGTATTGCAGAGTATTGCGGGGTATTGCAGGGTATTGCGGGGTATTGCAGAGTACTGCACAGTATTGTGGGGTATTGCAGAATATTGCACAGTGTTGCGGGGTATTGCAGAGTATTGCGGGGTATTGCAGAGTATTGCGGGACATTGCAGAGCATTTCAGGGTATTGCAGAGTATTGCACAGTATTGTGGGGTATTGCAGAGTATTGCAAAGTATTGCGGGGTATTGCAGGGTATTGCAGAGTATTGCGGGGTATTGCAGAGTATGGCGGGATATTGCAGAGTATGGCGGGGTATCGCCGAGTATCACAGAGTATGGCTGGGTATTGCAGAGTATTGCAGAGTATTGCACGGTATTCCGGGGTATTGCAGAGTATTGCAAAGTATTGCAGGGTATTACAAAGTATTGCAGAGTATTGCAGGGTATTGCAGAGTATTGTGGGGTATTGCAGAGTATTGCACAGTGTTGTGGGGTATTGCAGAGTATTGCAGAGTATTGTGGGGTATTGCAGAGTATTTCAGGGTATTGCACAGTATTGTGGGGTATTGCAGAGTACTGCACAGTGTTGCGGGGTATTGCAGAGTATTGCGGAGTATTGCGGGGTATTGCAGAGTATTTCACAGTATTCTGGGGCATTGCAGAGTATTGTGGGGCATTGCAGAGCATTAGGGATGGCTGAGCATGGATGGATGGATGGCTGGATGTCACTGAGCAGCGCTGTGGGCACTACATATCCAGCCCACAGCGCAGCGAGAGGGAATTCTGGGAGGACGTCATAGTATGTCCTCCTAGGGTTAAGCAACCGCCCTGTAGCCATCATTCGTCACCGAATGACATCTATATGATGATGAAGTCACGTGATTGGGTGACGTCACGCGTAGGGACGGGATAGGCACGGATACAGATTTGGATTGACGAGCTCGCCGCTCGTAGGATTTTTATGTGTTATGCATCTACTGCATGTGAGTACATGCTTTTAACCTTAATAAAAACATCGATTTGTTAGAAATACTACACTATCTGGTACCCTTCTTATTCTCCCTTATGTTGACTCTGCCACTGTTGATGCTGGTACTGAGGGATTAAAACACAGGGACCACCGGCTCCGGTCCAGGGACCCCAAAGAGAGACCATCTCCTCCATATACCTTCTATGCGGTTGTCCCATTGCCGCAAGGTAAGGGGCCATCATTTACCTGTGTGTGTTTGAGCACGAAAAAGATTTATACACCCTCTCTCTTTCGGCACCCCACCGGATTTTTTGCTGCACAATTGGATTGTTAAAGGGATCACAAAACATTTCATTTGAAGTTTGCACCGGCATTTTATATTGTATTTCAAAGACTTGGTTTTGGACTTCACGTTATAATATATATTTTTTTGAATATTATTAATTATTCGGGTGTCATAGAGAAACATCATACACCTGTCTGTTACACCCATAAGGTTTTGCACATTATTTATCTATATATTTTGCATAGGTTGCACAATGTTCTTTACAAACACGGATTTTGCATAGTTTGCACTTTTATATCGATCACAGATTGAAGTTTGCACATGTTTTGTTGGTAATATTTATTATCTTGATCACTGTTATTATATGAATATGACTCTTTTTATCTCTATGGGCTGCACAGATATAACAGCACCTTAAGGTTTTTTGCACATACTGTGCTGCCACAGCCCCTATATAGATAGAACTGGATATAAGAAATTGTGTTATATATTTATATACTTTTCTCACAGGATACTGTGCATACAAACACAGTACCCATATACCCCTTTTCACTTTCATCTGCAATTTTTTATTTTTTTATGAGTTGCACAGGCACGACAGCACTTTAAGAGTCTATTTGCACAAGTTATATTAATACTTGGTGTGTATGAGAACTATTTATATTGGCTTCCTACACACATTGCACTGTCCCATCCCTTTCATAGGCCAAACGGGATATAGGATTTTTTCCACTCATATTCAGCTTATAAATACAATACAATACAATACCCGCACACCTTATTTCAATTTTATTTTTTAATTTAATTTTTTATAATTTAAACACTGCTACACAATCACACCACACTGGACCAGCGCAGCACTCTCTCCTTTTGTTTTGCACTATTCATGGGCTTTGTTTGATCCCACTCTGTGCTTGCAGCTGTCCACATACACCGCTGTTTCCAAGGTAGCGCAGGGATAATCTATATAAATATATTAGATAAGGGCTTTAAATATGCCCCCCCCCAAAAAACTTGATAAATTTCATACATTTATGGACGTTCACAGATATATACGTAAGGTCAATATTCAGAGATATCTGGCTTCCAACCCAGTCCATACCGATTATCTGGCGGCTACTTCGGGAACCGTTCATTCTGATTTAGCCAACCCTTCTCTTTTCTCCCCCCCTGTTCCTACAGCCCCTGCTGTGAAAATCTTTAGGGACTTGATTTTACAAGATCTGGCCAATTTACCAGAGAAACGCATTCGCCATCCCCCACTGTCAAAAGGTGGAATGGAGTCTCTATGTGCGCGTAAAGATCTGGTGGTCCGTCCTGCGGATAAGGGAGGAGGAATAGTTGTCGTAGACAAAAGTCAATATGAAGCAGAAATGCACCGAATTTTAAATGAACCAGGCACTTATCGAATATTACCCAATAACCCCACTCACATATATAAGCAACAACTACAACATTTGGTTTCAAAAGGATATGAATCAAAAATCATGAATAAAAAAGAGAGAGATTTCCTGATCCCCATGGCACCCCGTATTCCTACTATATATTATCTACCAAAAATTCATAAAAATCCAGTCTGCCCCCCAGGCAGGCCAATTGTGAGCGGTATCAATTCCATCACTGCCCGAGTAGGTAAATATATAGATTTTTTCCTACAACCTCTAGTGAAGAAAACACCTTCCTACCTGAAGGACACCAGTTCTACCATCAGGCTTCTCGAGAATATTAGTGTACAAGACGACTATATCATGGCCACTGCCGATGTAGCGTCATTGTACACGTGCATACCACACGATAAGGGCATTGAGGCGGTTAAACACTTTTTGGCCCGTGAACATTCACTGGCGTCCTTCCAATGCGATTATCTTGTAGAGTTACTCGAGTTCGCAGCCAAACATAATTACTTTTGGTTTAACCACAATTTCTATCTCCAACAATGTGGAGTGGCTATGGGGGCGGAATTCGCACCTAGCCTTGCGAACTTATTTATGGCCAAATGGGAGGAGGATGTCGTCTATTCCCATGAAACCAGTTCCTTGGTCTTGTGGGCCAGGTATATAGACGACATCCTCCTCCTATGGAATGGTACCATGGACTCCCTCAAAGAGTTCTTTGAATGTTTGAATTCCAATGATAGAGGGATCTCTCTATCATATGAGACCAGTAGGACCAAAATTCATTTTTTAGACTTACAGCACTGGTTGAGCGCAGTGCCGCGAGGACAGTTTCTAAGACTTCGCCGGAACTGCACTGACACAGAAGTATTTCTCGAGCAAGCGGAAAACTTGAAATATAAATTCCTGGATAAAGGATATGACAGGGACAGTCTGGATTTTGAAATCCAAAGGGCTATGGACACGGACAGGAAATCCCTATTGGAAATTAAACCCAAGAGGGAGCCTGATGGGAAGCTACGATGGGCCATGATGACATCTTTCTCAATACAACATAGGCAAATCAAAAATATTGTAAGGAAACATTGGGACGTTCTTAAGCAAGACAACATCTTGGGTCCCCTTATCCCTGAACAAGCCAATGTCATCTTCAAGGGTGCTCCTTCGATACAAGGTCGAATAGCTCCCAATACCATCAATGCTCCCACCCATCCTTCTTTTTTTCACGACTGGACTGGCTTCTTTCCTTGTAAGAAGTGTATAGTATGCCAACACAATACTGTGAGGACTCGTAAAGTGACGGAATTTACTTCCACGGTGACAGGAAGGAGATACACTATAAAACCGTTTTGTACATGTAGTACCAGGTACATAGTGTATCTCATCACCTGTCCCTGTCACAAACAATATGTAGGCCGTACCACCAGGACTTTTTCCATAAGAGTGGGGGAGCATATTGCCCTGATTAAAAGTAGAGACCCAAAACATACAGTCCCAAGACACTTTAAAGAATTCCACGGTGGAAATCCAGATGGATCACAGTTCGTCATTATTGACAAATATATACCACCGTGGAGAGGGGGTGCCAAAACCAGAGGGGTTTCCCGTTTGGAAATGTTTTGGGCACATGAGCTACGGACATTTGCCCCATTGGGGCTGAACGTGGAGATTGATGTCAATGCATTCATAGACCAGTCTTAATTTAGGGCTCTAGCGATTTAAGTTTTGTATACGCATGTTTTGAAAGTTTACCTTTGAGCTGTATTGTTTGATGGAAAGTGTATGCATACATGTGAATCCAGCTCATTTAATCTCCGGCATACAAGTCATTTTACATGTCATATACATACTTAGTACTGATTTTGTTCCCTTTGGGGTTACCATCTTATTATGGTCTCTATTGTGGGTAAGGCATCTTATATTCTTAATCACACTGTGCACAGGATGTCATCGCCCCTGTATATGGATGCTTATAGGGGTGAATTCTCCCCTTGCTGATAAAATGTGAGGCAATTTTAACTACCTAATTTGGCATTTTCTATGTTAAGTAGAACAGTTTAGAATTCTCTCATGGGTCGCTATGTTTGTATATTAGGGGCTCGAGAAGCTATGCTGTTTGTGGGCGCAATATATGGTGGAGCGCAAGCTTCCCATTGATTGGTTGCTGTTGAAACGCAAGCCGCTCCATAATGTGAGTTGAGCGCATTTCCCGTCTCGCGTCATGACGTCAGGACATCATATCGCGCAGCGTATGGAGAATTGTCTCCGTACACTTGAGGAAACAGCACCCTTTGGAACGCAAACAAATCCAGAACGAGGCTTGAGATGAATCTCGTTCTCGCGGTGAGACGTCAGGACGTTGTATCGCGAGATCGCAGGTGGGTCATCTCCGCACATACTAAAACACTCTTTTATGTACCTATATCAACGCTCATATATATTACCACAACAACCTTGCGGGATTAACACTGGCCCCATTGGGATTATATTATATTGGGACCACCGGGCCGAATGATAGGGAGGTGGAACGCAATTATAGTCCCGCCATACTGAGGCCTGGAACGCACGCGGGTCTGCCATCTTGGGCTACCCGGAAGTGCCTAATTTACGGAAATTGAATGGGCTGGAGTCACATTACATGGATTACAGCACCTATATTATGGAGTCAGGCTGCAGTGGATGGACACCCCTAGACGAAGTCTTGTTAGACGAAACGCGTCGGGAGGACTCCACTGCCGCCTTTTATTTTATTCACAAGCGCTTTTTTATCTTCTTAAAATGTAAGTGTACTTCTTTTTTACAATAAAAGTATTTGTTTACGGATTTACACTATGTGGCCCCTTTTCTATCTTCTATGAGTTATACGTTGGGATAGTTAACGCCACTTTGGAGAAGACCCATCCATGAAGCCCCCTGGGACTTTTCCATCTCCAGGTTGCCAAGGTCTCCCCCTTATTGCCGGTGTGCAATACAAACTGGTTTGACCCCGACAGTATATGCTGATCTGGGTTCAAACCCTCCGGTAAGCCTCCATCTTCACGGGGAGTGGGCATTGCACATTTCTTTTAAGGACACTGTGGTGCGGTGTATGGAATCGATTTGTACATATTCACCACCCAATTAGATCCAATGTGTATGTACTATGGACATAATAGCAACCAGCTGAACCAGAAACTTGTTATACCAAATCACTTTTTTACATAAATATTCGTATTGAACCACACGCTGTTGACGGCATATTGCACACCTTTTCACCAGTTGTGACCTTTGAGGTCCTTATTGTTTATTATTAGGTCACCGAATGACATCTATATTGTTTTGGATGCACCTTTGTCTTTATTGAAAATACTGGACAATCATACATTACTTACCATTTTTCACATTTATACACTAAGGGTGTATTTTCTTTTAGCGCTACACTTTTTGTTTCTTATTGGTTTATTTAGCAAATTTTCTTGTTGCTGTGTTAGCGGCTTACTAATTAGAGCAAGCGCAATTTTATTACTGCTCTTCTGTCATTCGGCTATGGGCCGGTTGTTAAGTGGTTAAACAGCAGTGGTGGTCACTGGTCATTAACCTCGCCTCAGCCTCCTCCCCTCCCCCAATCCAGCCATTTATGAATCTGTTTTTTAGTGTTTACTTACACAAGTTCAGACTCAGAAGTTCTGAGTCTGAACTTGTGTAAGTAAACACTAAAAAAGAGGTTCATAAATGGCTGGATTGGGGAAGGGGGAGGAAACACTAAAAAAACAGATTAATAAATGGCTGGATTGGGGGAGGGGAGGAGGCTGAGGTGAGGTTAATGACCAGTGACCACCACTGCTGAAGATCTGAGTCAGAACACTGGCACACATGACACTGGCACTGCAATCTTCTACCTTCGCTTCCTTCCAGATTGAATTCAGCAGCAGCTACTAGAGCCAGCCTGAGCCAGCCAGCCAGCCAGGCAGGCATCAGCTCCTCAGCTCAGCTTGGCTCGGCTCCGCTTGAGGTAACAGCGCGCCGACACAGCTCCCGCCTCCCTGCACTCCTCTGCGTCCTCCCACCTCGCCTCCGGCCGTGAGTGTTGTCACGGCGCTGGCAGGGACTACGGGACTCCTCCATAGGGGAGTAAACTGTAACAGTGTAGTTGTGTGCTGAGGGAAGGGAGGATGCAGGAGCGCACAAAGGCAATTTGTACAGTGCCGCTGGATGCTGTAAATGCACTGTAGACAGTAGTAGTATTATTGTACACACTGGCGGGTGGCGGCCGTGGCAGAACTTCACCTGCAGGCTGCGCCCCCCCTATAGCAAATGGTACCGTCCAGGGCACATGCCCCTTCCGCCCCTGCCTTGTACCGGCCCTGCCCACAGCACTGATGTGTACAGTTGCTGGATGCCAAAATGATCGAGTTGTATGGCGTGAGTGAGATAAGAAGCATCCTTGCTGGCATAGAAAACACCAGGGCCCACGAAGATCAACCACAAATGTGGGGACGAGTCTAGAACAAAATATATATATGTGTCTGTATGAGAACATAACATATTCATTTAAGGGGGTATGCAATATTATGTGAGTGTAGGTGCATTGCCATGTCGTGCAAGTGCACACATGGGGGCACAACAAACAGTCATAAAAGGTATCGTAACAGGGGCACACCATTCCCAGAAGGTCAGGTGGTTCACACAGTAGGATATGCAAGAAGTGAGAGGGCAACATGACATAAAGTCCGTCATAGTACTTACAATGGCTGTTTGGTATAGGTATCTCAAGCGTGGAGTGCCGTGCTGTCCTGGCTATGTAAGTAGCAGTAAAGGATTAAGCTTACCTGGCTTTTAAAGGAGTATGAGGTCATGTGGTAAATGCCCATAGTATTAGCAGAGTACAATAGATCGGGGGGATAGGTATCAGGTGATCAGGGGGCCCATCAAGGGTGATGAGTGTTACTGATCACCTGTATACCTGATGTGCGCCAGGTCTCATCTCCTCAGAGAAGGCACAGGCGGCATCTGGTGTCACCGCGCAGAGTGGCAGGATGACGTCAGACGTTGTGAGGCTGCCGACATGCAGGATGGGCGATACGTCTTAGATCGGATGGCAGAGACCCTTCTGTGCATGTGCGAACCGGCGTGAAATGCCAAACCACAGCATGACAGAGAAGACTGAGCACAGAAGGATGCCCCGAGGTGCAAATCGCATCAAGAGGCCCCTGCGTGCCGGGGAGCCCCGGTGCTCACAGACAGCAGAGATGGTGTACGTAAAAACGAGATCACTCTGTAAAAAAACACAGAGACATATGCGATAGAGCATAGATAGAGAAAAAATGAAGCCCTACCTGTACAAAAAAATACAAAATACAGACAAGTTAACGATGTAGATAACAGATATATAACTTGATGAGAAATCACTATGACATGTATGTTACACATAGATAATTCGAGAGGGGGGAACTGTCGGGGAGCAAAAATAGCCAAAATTTGATAAAGGAGTCTGTAACAATAGTATAAAGAAAATATCCAGAGTGGATATTGAAAAGTGGGGGAAGGAGAAACATGAAGATGGAGGGGAGATATGCGGAGGAAAAGGGAAAGAGATGGGGACCAATATGGCAATTGTACCTCTGCGGTCAGTTGAAAGGACTAATTATTATTCCTGGTCATATGTATGGATGGGTAAATTGTCAGTATGTCTACATAGGTGGATATATTTGGTGATATGGGTACACATTTCGCTTTTGTTCCTTTCGAAGCCTCCAGAGGAGAAACCCTGTAAAAAGGGCTTCAAATTGAAGGCCTCGTTGAGGCCTGGTGGGGAGATAGCATTTAAATCAGAAATCTATCTCAGCTCACGCTGTAGGAGGAGCTTAATAAAGTCCCCTCATGGACTGGGGTGTATCCGGTCCAACACCAAAATGGACACCCTTGGAAAATGACCACTGTGGGTTTGTGCCACATGTCTTCCCAAAGGGAGGTCGGGGTTGCTGGTTTGCATAGCCCGAATGTAATGATAAATTCTTTGCCATAGTTTCTGTATAGTTTTACCTTTGTAATAGCAGCCACAGCCACATTGTAGAAGGTAGACACCCATAGTCTGACAGTTGGCAAAGTGTCTGGGGGCAAAACCCCAACCATTGGGCAATCGTATGTGTTTTCTGGAGTCCATGCATTTACAATAGGCACAGGATCCACAAGGGAATATGCCAAAGTTCACATGGGTCACCTCGGGTGGAGCCCTGGAATTTTAACTAACAGGTCACCCACAGACGAAGCACGTCTCTAGGTGACTAAGGGAGCAGGAGGCACAAATGGTCCGACACTGGGATCAGAGGTCAGGAGGTGCCAGTATTTTCCAAAAATTAGTTTCACTTTGAGGTGATCACTAGAATAGGTAGTGATAATCCTAGTACCCTTGTTATTGGTAGATTTATCCTTTTTGGAAAAAAGAAGGTCTTGTCTATTTTTGGTATCTACCTGATTGAATGCTTTTTTGAGGCATTTGTGACTGTAGCCTCTCTCTAATAAGCGTCGTTTTAGGCCTTTGGCCTCCTGTTTAAAAGTCTGCATCATTAGAACAGTTGTGTTTTATTCGCAAATATTGGCTGTAAGGTATTGAGTTGACTAGGGGCCTAGGATGAAAACTGGAGGAGTGTAGGATGTGTTCCCTGCAGTTGACTTCCTGAATAGCTTACAAGAGAGCATGTTTTGAGTATCTTTATAGATTTCGACATCTAAAAAAGTAACTTTGGAAGTACTGAGGGAAACTGTAAATTTCAAGTTAAACTCATTGTGATTCAAAGCAGCCAAGCACTCACATAGAAGGTCTTCGGGTCCATCCCAAAGTATGAAGATGTCATCTATGTACCTGTGCCACATCGCACGGAGAGATCCTCATCTTCATCTTCCCATTCCCCCAGATACAGGTTGGCGTAGCCAGGGATACAGCAAGTGCCATCTATGAATGCAAGCAAATCCTCTAGAGTGAGGACCGCCATGTCTATGGTGACCAAAATGAAGCCACACGATGCCTGAACGCCCTCAATTATTTGTCAAAGATGGATAGCGTCACAGACATTGGAGGGTAGGGCAAGAACAAATGGTCTGAGGTGTTCGTGCACTAATCTAGACAGATTCTCAGTGATAGAACCATTGCCCGATATTATGGGCCTACCAGGGGGATCTAATTCGTTTTTATGAATTTTAGAGAGCGAGTAGAAGGTAGCCATTCTAGGAAAAGAGGTAAAAACAAAAGTTCCATAGTTGTTTGGAAATAACATTATTGTAAAATGCATTGTCAACAAACAGATAGAATTCCTCATTGAAACTATCAATGATTGCTTTTCCCACTAGTCGATACCAATCAGTGTGACTAAGGATTTTGGTACAGATCCGTACATATCTCTCATTGTCCATAAGGACAATGCTGCCCCTTTTGTCTGAAGGCTTAATGGTTAAATTGTAATTGCTGGACAGACTTTTCAAGGCTGTTATTTCACTTACAGTAAGGTTCCCTAGGTGATTGGTCAATGGGTCTAAGGCTTTGATCTCCTGACAAGTGAGTTTTAGAAAGGTGACTATTCTATGGTTAGATCTAGGGGCAGGGTATATATCCAATTATTTCTTTAACCCCTTCCCACCCCGGAAGGGGTTAAAGAAAACCCCACCCGTTCCTGAACATCCCCCAGAAGGAGTGGGGTTGTGCGGGCGTGCACCCACGTGATCCTGATGCGCGCGTGTCCCATGCAGGGTGATTTGCCCTCCTGATCTGCACGATGGCTGTGTCTAATCACAGCCATCGTGATGTAAACAGCGGGGGAGTGATGTCAGACAGGGAATCGCAGCGGCGCGATCGCGATCTGCCTGTGCCTCCCAGAGACAGGACAGTGGTACACGACAGGAGGGCTCTGTGATTGGCCCTCCTTATCACATGACAACTGAGAGAGCTATTGTAACTGGTCTCATCTCTTCCTCTCCTCACATAGAGCCCGTCAGTGAGGAGTGGAAGAGAGATCTGTGCTGCATCCGGGAGATCAGTGAGTTTTTAACGGTTTGTCTGCTTTTTACCCACTGATCACCCAGCTAGTGTCCCCAAAACACAGTGTCCCCAAACACAGTGTCCCCAAACACAGTGAAAACACCTGTCATACAGCTGCCCGCCAACATCTGGCACATCTGCCCGCCAACATCTGGCACATCTGCACATGAACATCTGGAACATCTGCCCGTGAACATTTGGCACATCTGTCCACAGGGCTAAAAGATTCTACAGCAGCAAGGAGGCTCTCCAGATACTCCAGAGTATGTCGGACGAGAGTAGCGGGGAACTCTATCTGTCAGACTCAGATAGTGACTATGAGCCAGTGGAAAGCAGTGGCTCCGAAATGGAAACTGAGGAGTATATAATCCTAACAAGGAGAATCAGGAGATATAAGCAAGCGCAGACATCCACCAGCAGTGTAGCACTCCAGGATGATATGCAGGCATCCACCAGCAGTGCAGCACTCCAGGGCATCCACCAACAGGCATCCACCAGCAGTGCAGCACTCCGGGATAGGCAGGCATCCACCAGGAGTTCTGCAACCTTCCTAGAATATAGTCCAGATGCTATCAACGGAGCATCCCATCAACAATGAGGCAGGGACCATACTAGCCTCCCAGATGTTCTACTGTATCCAACATGGTTGCCTGATACGTCAGTAGAACCTGTAATTCCCCTTTTTACAGCTCAGCCAGGCCCTCAGATACAGTCGGAAAATGTAACCCCAATTTATTATTTTCACTTATTTTTTACCGATGATCTCCTAAATTATATTGTGGAGCAGTGTAATCTTTACGCCAGCCAATCATCCAAATTTTTCATATGCCCGTCCTTTTGTTTGGAAACCCCTTACCGTGGAAGAATTTAACATTTGCCTAACCCTCAACATGGGGCTGACAAAAAAATGAACTTCATGCCTACTGGTCTACACAACCTATCCACCACATGCCAGTCTATTCGTTTTTGATGCCCAGAACCCGTTAAGAGATGATTATGAGGTTTGTACATTTCAACAACAATTCCCAATGCCTCCCTCAAAATCATCCCAATTATGATAAATTATTAAAAATTCGTCCCCTAATCAATTTTTTTGCGCCAGCTTCAAGCAGATGTTTACCCCTGATATAAATATTTGTGTAGATGAACCCCTAGTACACTTCACCGGAAGACTTGGAATAAAGCAATACCTCCCCAGTACAAGAGCCAGACGTGGGGTAAGATTTTATAAGGCAGCTGATCGAACCATTGCTTGGGAAAGGTTACCACCTATATGTAGACAATTTCTACACGAGTCTCCCACTTTTCCGCCATCTGTACCAAACAAAGACTGTGGCCGGTAGGACAGCACGGACCAACCACAAAGGCTTCCCATAGAGATTCGTCACCAAGAATTTGAAACAGGGGGAAATGGCCAGTATGCAGACTGAAGAGGTACTAGCACTGAAGTGGAGAGATAAAAGAAGAGATGTCTACATCCTTGTAACAATGCATGATGACACCCTGGTGAAACTGCAGAGAAGAAGCCCCATCCAGAAGCCAAAATGTGTGCATGAATATAACCTTTACAGGGGGGGTGGATATGAACGACCAGCTGATGCAGCCCTATTTGGCCACCAGGAGATCAGTTTTGGTACAAGAAAGTCGACATTCTTTTGATGCAACTAGCCCTGTTCAATTCGTATATTATTTTTTCTAAGTGCACCCAAAGTTCCCTAACCTATCTAAAATTCCAAGAAGACATTATCACAGCCCTTCTCTATACCCATGGCTAAGCCCCTCAACTAATTCACTCTGATACATTAGCCAGATTCCATGAAAGGCACTTTCCCCAAATCCTCCTTCTTACCCAAACAGGTCGCAAACCCCCAAAAAATGTTCAAGTAGAGAAAATCACCGTGACACCCAATACTACTGTCCCCAATGTCCCTCAGAGCCAGGCCTCTGTATTGGAGAGTGCTATCTGAGCTATCATACTTCACTACACTATTAGTAAAGTGAAGATTATTTTTTTCCAGCTTCCACTATCTGCTATTTCTGTGAATGAGCCAAGCTGTTAACGACTATGCCTCTGCCAAACATCTTTCTGCCTACAACGTGAATTGAGTTTGACCTGTTAAATGACCATGCTTTTTGCCCGCCTCCTGCACTAATCATTTGCCCTGCCACTGTACAGCACAGGGGTCTCACATACGTGAGGAGCTCCAGAAAAGATTTTCCGAGTGGAGCAAATGTTTTTCTCCGAGTTTTTGTTTTCTCGGATTAGGGTCTGGAGACTCGGAGGCTTCGTAGAGATTTGGGTGGTAAGAAGCCTCTACCCCTGTCCTCAGGTCTTACCTGACCAAGGCCTAAATGTTATAGTGCTGCCTGCTGCCACCTGAACTGGTCATGCCTCTGCCTGTCACCTGAACTGGTCATGCCTCTGCCTGCCACCTGAACTGGTCATGCCTCTGCCTGCCACCTGAACTGGCCATGCCTTTGCCTGCCACCTGAACTGGCCATGGCTTTGCCTGCCACCTGAACTGGCCATGCCTTTGCCTGTCACCTGAACTTCCACCTGAACTTTCCATGCCTCTGCCTGCCACCTGAACTGGCCATGCCTCTGCCTCTTACCTGAACTGCCTGCTAAACCATGGACTGTACTGGACCATGTTCACACTTTTCCATATCTGTCTGCTACCTGGACAATTCCTGGACATTTCCTTTGGCTGTCTGGACCAATGCTTTGACTGCTCTGGAATGGTATTCCTGCCTGCTAAAACCACAGGTGTTCCTTTTTTTACCCTTTGCTCAGCAGAATGTATTTTGGGGTGTAATTCTTGGTGTGTACATGCTATGTGTTAGAAGCCTGAAGGTGCTACTTGCATGGTGGGCTTACGTATATGGCCAGGTAGTGGAAAAGTCTCACACATGGGTTATTGCCATACTCAGGATGAGTAGCAGAATGTATTTTGGGGTGTCATTTTTGCTATGTACATGCTATGTGTTAGAAAGATTTTCTAAATTGACAACTTTGTGAGAAAAAAAGTTCTCTTTCCACATTTTCCAAAAACTTTTGGAAAGAAATGACATGTTCAAAAGACTCATTATGCCTCATATAATATACATTGGGGTGTTTTCTTTCCAAAATGGGGTCATTTTGTGGGTAATTCCATTGTACTGGTGCTCCAGGGCCTTCAAAAATGTGCTAGGTACTCAGGAAAGTAAATGTATAATTTATGCCTTTAGAACGCCTGATGGTGCTACTTGGATGTTGATCCTCTGTATGTGGCCAGGCTGTGGAAAACTCTCACACATGGGGTATTGCCATACTCAGAACGAGTACCAGAATGTATTTTGGGGTGTCATTTTGGCTATGTACATGCTATGTGTTAGAAAGATCTTCTAAATTGACAAATTTGTGAGAAAAAAATAGGTTTTCATTTTCTTTTCACATATTCCAAAAACTTTTGGAAAGAAATTGCATGTTCAAAAGTATCACCATACTCAGGACGAATAGCAAAATATATTTTGGGGTGTAATTGCAATTATGCCTGCAAAGTGTGTGAGAAATAACTTGTAAATATGACAATTTTGTGGAAATAAATAAATAAATAAATATATATATATATATATATATATATATATACCGTATTTATCGGCGTATAACACGCACTTTTTTCCCCTTAAAATCAGGGGAAAGTCGCAGGTGCGTGTTATACGCCGATCCCCTGCGATCCGACCTGTCAAATTTTCAAAATCGCCGATCGCGATTTGCAAATGGCAGCCTTGTCAGTGCAAACTTCCCCAGTGCAGACTTCCCCAGTGCAGCTTTACCCAGTGCAGCCTTCCCCAGTGCAGTCTTCCCCAGTGCAGCTTTACCCAGTGCAGCCTTCCCCAGTGCAGTCTTCCCCAGTGCAGCTTTACCCAGTGCAGCCTTCCCCAGTGCAGCCTTCCCCCAGTGATCCCAGCCATTCTGGGCTTCAAAATCGCCGATCGCGATTTGAAAATGGCGCCGCCGGCGCCGAAATACACAGAGCCGGTCCTCGGCTCTTTCCGGCGGCTGTCGTTCATTTTCGGCTCTACTCCGCTAGGTTCGGATAGCTCCGCTCGGGACTACGAGTGGAGCCAAAAATGAACGACAGCCGCCGGAAAGAGCCGAGGACCAGCACTGTGTATTTCGGCGCCGGCGGCGCCATTTTCAAATCGCGATCGGCGATTTTGAAGCCCAGAATGGCTGGGATCACTGGGGGAAGGCTGCACTGGGGAAGGCTGCACTGGGTAAAGCTGCACTGGGGAAGACTGCACTGGGGAAGGCTGCACTGGGTAAAGCTGCACTGGGGAAGACTGCACTGGGGAAGGCTGCACTGAGTAAAGCTGCACTGGGGAAGTCTGCACTGGGGAAGTTTGCACTGACAAGGCTGCACTGGGGAAGTCTGCACTGGGGAAGGCTGCATTGACAAGGCTGCACTGGGGAAGGCTGCACTGACAAGGCTGCACTGACATGGCTGCACTGACATGGCTGCACTGACAAGGCTGCACTTACAAGGCTGCACTGACAAGGCTGCACTGACAAGGCTGAACTGACAAGGCTGCACTGACATGGCTGCACTGACAAGGCTGCACTGACAAGGCTGCAATGATGGGCGTTTAAATGTAAGTTTTTTTTCCCTTCAACTTCCCTCCTAAAAGTTTTTTTTTCCTTAAAATTCCATCCTAAATTGGGGTGCGTGTTATACGCCGATAAATACGGTGTATATATATATATATATATATATATATATATATATATATATATATATATATATATATATATATATATATATATATATATATATATATATATATATATATATATATATATATATATATATATATATATATTAATTTTCCAAAGCATTGTGGGAAAAAAATAAAAAAATGACAACTTCAAAGAATTCACAATGCCTCTTACCAAATACCTCAAACTGTCTTCTTTCCAAAAAGGGGTCATTTGGGGGGTATTTGTACTGTCCTGACATTTTAGGGCATCAAGAAATTAGATCAGTGAGGCCATCAGTGGATTAGGATTGATACATTTTCAATAATGCGTAGCATAGCTTGTAGACCCTGTAACTTTCACACAAACCAATTATCATATACCCATCAGGATTTTTTTCACCAAAGACATGTAGCAGAATACATTTTGGCCTACATTTTTGACTAAATTTGATTTTTGGGGATTTCTTTTAAAACAGAATGTAGAAAATGTTTTTTTTTTTTTCAAAATATTCCCTCTTTTTTAGCTTTTATTGCAAAAAATAAAAAATGTAGTGAATAAATACCACCAAAAAAGCTCTATTTGTGTGAACAAAATGGTAAAAAATGCATTTGGATACAGTGTAGCTTGACTGAGTAATTGTCATTCATACTGTGAGAGCACTGAAAGTTGAAAATTGGTCTGGGAAGGAAGGGGGTGAAAGTATTGAGGTGGTTAATGATAACTTATACTTGTAGTGATAGTATTGGCGAATGGATCATCTACTTATTTTATTAGAGATTCTAGATCAATGGTGTCGATAAAGTCTCTGGAGTCACTTTCTTCTAAAGGCTCGTACACACGATCGGACTTTTTGACATCAAACATGCAAATTAGCTGTTTTGGGGCAACATCCGACCGTGTGTACGCTCCATCAGACAAACTTTTTCGGTTTTCATCGGACTTTTGTTGGCTATGCGAACGGACAAACTTTCCTGCAACAAAAGTCCGATGGAGCAAAGTCCGATCATGTGTACACAAAGCCATCAGACTTTTGTACAAACTACAGTACCTGCCCGCGAGAATGTTGGTTCTCAGCGACAAGGTACTGTACATCTCGCGCTGGCTGCAATAGGAAAAACATATTTTCCTATTGCAGCCAGCGCAAGAGGGAATTCCCCTCTGGGACCTAAGGGCCTGGTATGGATTTTAAGGGGAACCCCCTATGCTGAAAAAACGGTGTGGGTGTACCCCTAAAATACATACCAGACCCTTATCCGAGCACGCAGCCTGGCCGGTCAGGAAAGGGGGTGGGGACGAGCCAGCGCCCTCCCTCCCGAACATGAGGGGGTGGGCGCTTTGGGGCAAGGGGGCACCCTGTGGGCCCCCCACCCCAAAGCACCTTGTCCCCATTTTGATGAGGACAAGGCCCTTTTCCTGACAACCCTGGCCGTTGGTTGTCGGGGTCTGCGGGCGGAGGGCTTATCGGAATCAGGGAGCCCCCTTTAATAAGGGGGCCCCCAGATCCCGGCCCCCCACACTATGTGAATGAGTATGGGGTACATACTAGACAGGTTTTTAAAGTAATTTATTAGACAGCTCCGGGGGTCTTCTTCTAACTTCGGAGGTCTCTTCCGACTTCTCTGCTCTGTCCGGCCTCTTCTTCCGGTGTCCGGTTCTTCTCCCGCTCTGCGGACTCTTTTCCAGGTCTCCGGTTCTTCTCCCACTCTCCGGTTCTTCTGCTGGGCTCCTCCGCTATCTTCTGCTTTTTTACTGCTCTTTTGCTAGTGGTGGCCCGGTCTTCTCGATCGTCTTGTTCCTTCTTCTCTTCTTCCGATGTTGACATGACGCTCTATCCCGCTGTAATGACGTCACAGTCCCGGGGCATGATAGGACTGTGACATCATAAGGGGCGGGGTCACCGGATGACATCAACCGGTGACCACGCCCTATGCTTTTATAAGTCTTTGCGCACTTCGCACATGGCATTACAGCGAGAAAGAGTCAACATCGGAATAAGAGAAGAAGGAACAAGACGACGGAGAAGACCGGGCCACCGCTAGCAAAAGAGCGGCAAAAGAGCAGAAGATAGCGGAGGAGCCCGGCAGAAGAACCGGAGAGCAGGAGAAGAACCGAAGACCTGGAGAAGAGGCCGGAGAGCGGGAGAAGAACTGGACATCGGGAGAACAGGCTGGAGAGTGGGAGAAGAACCGGACACCGGGAGAAGAGGCCGGAGAGAGTGGAGAAGTCGGAAGAGACCCCCGAAGTTGCCTAATAAATTACTTTAAAAACCTGTCTAATGTGTTTTTTTATTGACACTTTTTCCCCAGGTGAATGGGTAGGGGTACGATCATTCACATAGGGTGGGGAGCCGGGATCTGGGGGCCCCCTTACTAAAGGGGGCTCCCGGATTCCGATCAGCCCTCCGCCTGCAGACCCCGGCAACCAAAGGCCAGGGTTGTCGGGAAGAGGCCCTTGTCATCATTAACATGGGGACAAGGTGCTTTGGGGTAGGGGGGCCCGCAAGTGAGGTTGTGTCAAAAGTATTGTCATACAGGAAAGGTGTCGTGCTGGGCTCAAATGTGATATTTTTGATAGGGAGTCCTATCGTGTGTATGAGGCTTTACAGGGAGTTGAGATTCACCAGGGCTTGATGTTCACTAAACGTACGACATCCTTTGGATCCTGGTTTCTGTTTATCAAACATGCTTCTCGATTTAATCTGTGAATACATTTTATCTATATTAATATAAATTTCAATTGGATGTTTCTAATATTCATCAATTATATTCATCATTTTAGTAGAACACAGTTTGAGATTACTCTCCCACACCATTTTAAAGGTGGGCAAATACATGATTGATTTCTTTTCCAGCCATTTGGTAAGGCCGGAAAATAAAAATGTTATGCACACGAGCATACACACGGTTACACAAAAGTTTTCTGAACATTTGGCCGTCAAGAACGCGGTGACTTACAACACTAAGTTGAGCCGAGAAAATTAAGTTCAATGCTTCCAAGCTTGCATCGAATTGTTTCCGAGCATGTGTAGGAATTTTGCGTGTCAGAATTTGTACAGAGGATCGCATTTTATGAACTTTTTCCGACCGAAAAATTGAGAACCTGCTCTCAATCTTTTGCTGGCAGGAATTCCGCCAGCAAAAGTCCGATGGAGCATACACACGGTCGCATTTTCCAAACAAAAGCTCTCATCAGTCTTTTGCTGGCCGAATTTCCGATTGTGTGTACGCGGCATTAGTTCAGATTCAGGGGATTCATTCTGGCCATACTCCCTCTGGAGTTTGGATGCAAAGTCATCCCATGCCTGACCGCAAAATTCTGCCATGCTAAGAAAGCCTACTGGTAACTACAGGGTTGGTTTCCAACGGGGGGGGATTTTGGATATCTACTACCCAGTAATGAAGAAAAAATCGCAAGGTGAGATTCCCAACACTGGAGTGCCTTTGGCCACTGCAAACAACACTCCTTCACTCCTTCCCACACAAAAAAAATTTTTGGAAAAATTCCCACTATATTTTTTCCAAAAAAACAAGGGAATCCTCTGGTTCCCCCGATCAAAACACCACTTTAAACACGCACCATTTTTTCCCCCCACAATACAACATAATTAATCTTTCATCTCACCCCCTCACGGCAGATGACGTATTAAGTCATCATTAAAGAAAAAATTGGATATGTACCCTGCCCCTAGCTCTAACCATGGAATAGCCACCTTTCTAAAACTCACTTGTCAGGAGATCAAAGCCTTAGATCCATAGTCCAATCACCTAGGGAACCTTTCTGTAAGCGAAAGAACAGCCTTGAATAGTCTGTCCAGCAATTACAATTTAACCATTAAGCCTTCAGACAAAGGGGGCAATATTGTCCTTATGGACAATGAGAGATATGTACAGATCTGTACCAAAATCCTTAGTCACACTGATTGGTATCGACCAGTGGGAAAAGCAATCATTGATAGTTTCAATGAGGAATTCTATCTGTTTGTTGACAATGCATTTTACAATAATGTTATTTCCAAGCAACTATGGAACTTTGTTCCTACCTCTTTTCTTAGAGCTACCTTCTACTCGCTCCCTAAAATTCATAAAAACAAATTAAGACAAATGGGGGGTATTCCCGCGCTATCGTAATATTGGGGAAAGGGAGATAGGAAATAGAGAATAACGATGTTTCTACAATGAGAAAAAGCAGCTAACGCCGGGTAGGGTACAGCCTGCCCCTCGCTAAGGTAAAATCAATAAAAGTGTGGTGTTGCGCTAATCCTTTACTATATAAATAAAAACAAAACAAATAACTTAGATGTGGTAACACAGTAGTGGTGGGTGTCTCTAAAGTGCAGATCTATTGCAGTAGACCATAGCATGAATGCTTATGTGTGACTCTGCAATACCGTGATGATTTAAACCTCTATCCGAGAGTGCCTAAGACTGTGTATATATCGTAAAAAACATAATCATGAACTATTTGATAAAAATTATGGCTAGTGGGGGCGGTGGTGGTACAATCCTATCCTGGCTTGTCTCCTTTATGGACGTACGTCTCTCCAAGTAGTGTCCCGGGGTCACCGAGATAAACCAGAAAGAAAGATCCCACAATGGTATAATATTGTTTGATAACCATTCAAATTTTATTAAAACATATATGTACTCACATTAAAAACATAATATTGGGCGGAGACCTGACGAGCAGCGAGCTCGTAGTGCAAATCCAAACATAGAGTGCCTGTCCCGTCCCTACGCCTGACCTCACGACCCACGTGACTTCTTCAGGGGATACAGGGAGGTAATATGTGTGTCCTTAAATAGTTAGCTCATAAGGTATATAATTTTCCAGAAGCTGCAGGAAATGCTAAATCGGCCATTTTTCCTAGGGTGGAGGGGCGCGGCTATGCTCTAGACCGTCCAATAATAGTAGCAGGGGCGGGTGCCTTTCACTGGCAGCTGTGCAGGGACTGACCAATCAACGATCATGCTCTTAGCCACTGTCAGTAAAGGGAAGACAAAGTTATACCAGTACGACGGCCTATGTGTTAACCTGTGTGCAGCGGCAATTAGTAACAGACAGGACGCTGTCATCCAGGGGCAAATAGAAAAATAAGAAATGTAGGCAAAGGGAGAAAAAATTTAGTGTGCGGACTTAACTGAAACGCCAAGTCATCACGCAATCGACCAAAAAAAAAGATAATTTAAAATTATTACAAATGATACTAAAAAACCTCTATGGAAGATATATATAAAATATATATATAAAAATTTATATATATATAAAACCGATCGGTAAGGGAAAGGCATTCTCAATCCAGCAGATATAACATAACACATTTAAAATCAGGTAGCCAGAAAGTCCTGGTGCATAGTATATAAGTAAAGCTATTTCTAATCAAAGCAGGACTGTATGCATGATGTGGAAATATATATATGTTTGAATGCCGAGAGAGCAGAGTCATACATATCAAACATAAGTATATGTGAACTGGGTGTATTTCTCACATACTCACACAGACGAGTACTCATCAGTGTGAATGGTGAGATAAAACTATAAATTAAATTGGGGGTGAAGGCCCGACACTAAGAAATACAGACTATGGCGAGAGAAACACAGACTACCATCAACATACTCCACACAGAGGTGAGAGGAGACCCCAATAGTACAATCGGACCCCACAGAATGGAGGGAAGAGACCGTATTATTGGAAAAATAATAGGAAACCTCCATATAGGAACAATCAGCAGAGACCTCCACATGAGCAGAGGGATCAGCGCGGACCGCCATACGATCACAGGGATCAGAGAAGAACGACCTACGATCAGAGAGAAAATAGCGCACCACCCTATGACTATCATAGACCAAGGGAGAGGAGCCCTTTCCAAGATTACGGGCAGGGCCAAAGGACAGGTTCACAACAGAATTATTACCGGCAGCATGAACGAAGTCCAATACCTACGTATAACTACTACGCCCCCCTAATGAACAGAGAAGAAGACGATAGACAAGGAAGACAGTACCCGACACACTATGAATATTCTGATCACAATAAGCCTTTTTTAGACAGGGACAGGCCAAACCACCCACCGAGAAATCCGGACGAGACAAGATACCTCAGAAGGAGCCCAGAAAGAAGAGAGGACGTAGAGCCGGAAAGAGAACACAAAAGAAAAAGAGAGTGAAGGGAGAAGGCATTTTTAATCTGAGTGGCCAGGCACTCACCCCCGAAGAGATTGGGGTTTTAGATAAAGGCTTGAAATATGCGCCGACCAAGAACCTGGATAAATTTGAAACGTATATTGGGATACAAAAATTTGTGAGGAAAGTAAACATCCAGAAATATATTGCAGGAAATCCCATAAGATATACAGAAATGGAGAAGGATAATATTTTACACAGCACATTAAGGAACAGTTCAGTTTTTAATCCACCGATCAAAGACAATAAACATATCGAAGTTTTTAAAAGAGTCGTGTTGAATGAGATCAAGGATCTGAAGATCAAGAAGAGGGAAGACCCAAAACATATCAAGAGCGGGATACGCAAGCTAATGAAAAGGAAAGAAATTGTGATCCGACCAGCGGACAAGGGAGGAGGTATCGTGATTCTGTCGAAAGAACAATACCATAAATCAATAATGAATATGCTAAATGACGCAAACACCTATACGAAACTATTAAGCAACCCGATGTTCAGATGTAGGAAAGCGCTTGAACAAGTAGTATACCTAGGGACAAAGAAGAATATTCTAAATAAAAAAGAAGCAAGGTTTCTTGTACCTGACTCATGTTGCACCCCTATTATATATTCTCTACCAAAAGTCCACAAAAATGGAATAGATCCACCCCCAAGGCCAATAGTGAACGGGATCGACTCACTGACATCCAGGATAGGTGAATATATAGATTTCTTTCTGCAACCAGTGGTCCAGAGTATGAAGGCGTACCTGCGTTATACCAAGCATATTTTACAAATCCTGGAGGAGATCCCCCGAAGAAATAAGACGTGCATTATGGCCACAGCAGACGTTGCATCCCTCTATACGATTATACCCCACCATTTGGCATGTGAAGCTGCCAAATAGGGCCTGAGAAGATACTCTGAGTTGTCATGTTTACAAAGGAGGTTCCTGGTGCTTGGACTTTAGTTTAAAAAACAATTACTTTTGGTATAATAACACGTATTACCATCAGCAAACCGGAGTAGCCATGGGTGCTAAATTTGCCCCCAGCATAGCTGGGCTTTTTATGGCTAAATGGGAAGAGGAATTTGTTTTTAACAACCAACCAGAACTACTAATTTATAAAAGATATATTGACAATATTTTTATATTATGGGATGGTGATATAAATCAGTTAAAAAATTTTCTCGAGAAACTCAATACAAACGATGTAAACATTCGACTCTCATTGGACATAAGTGAAGAGAAGGTATCTTTCCTAGATCTGGACATTTTACAAGAGGACCTAACATTTAGCACGCAAACGCACTTTAAAAACGTTGACAGGAATAGTTATCTCCCAATAGAAATCTGCCACCATAGAAACTGGCTCTATAATGTCCCGAAAGGCCAACTGATGCGATTGAGGAGAAACTGCACGAAACTTCAAGTCTTTCTGGAACAAGCAGAGAAAATAGGAGCCAGGTTCACTGCAAAAGGTTATGACCAGGGATATATTAACAAGAAAACCTCAGAAGTAGTAGCGATGGATCGAAATGCACTGATTAAGGATAAAGCGGTGAAAAAACGCCCAATGGAGGGACCAGCATTTATTCTAGATTTTAACGCTCAACACAAGAAGATAGAAAAAATTATTAGACGTCACTGGCATATCCTGCTGGCAGATACACAATTACAGGGGAGTTTACCAAAAAATCCCAAATTATTTACAAAAGAGCACCGTCGATTCGGGACAAATTGGTGAAAAACGTGATAGATCCACCTAAAAAGACCTTCACATTCTTCTCAGGGAAAGGATTCTTCCCAAGTAAAAGATGCTACACATGCGTCAGAACGAGACGCCCCAATGAAAAAGTGTTCCACTTCTCATCCACATCCACGGGAGACACCTATGAAGTACAAAACTTCATCTGTTGCAACACAGAGGGGGCTGTATATGCCCTATAATGTAGCTGTGGTTTGCAATATATAGACGAAGAGACCGCTCAAAGTGAGAATCAAAGAACATGTGAAAAATATTATAAACGGATATGATAAACATAGCGTATCCAGACACTTCATGCTATGTCATCCCGCTCATCTAAAATTTTGGGGTATTGAACCCTATGTGAGGCACTGGCGGGGGGGACATAAAGTTAGGACCCTGAGCCAACTAGAGTCCAGGTGGATTTTCACCTTGGACACTTTCTCGCCAAGGGGCCTTAACATAGATTTTGATTTGAACTGTTTCCTGAGCAACTTTTAATATCATTATTTTTAATTTTTTAATATTACATATTACTAATTATCTTAATAGTTTAATATTCATATTTTCTTATTATCCTGCCATCCTGTCCATTCTCACATTTACCACACGAGGCTGTAGTATACCCAGATAGACACGTCAGAGTTATTTTAGATAATATTGTATAGTTTTATCTCACCATTCACACTGATGAGTACTCGTCTGTGTGAGTATGTGAGAAATACACCCAGTTCACATATACTTATGTTTGATATGTATGACTCTGCTCTCTCGGCATTCAAACATATATATATTTCCACATCATGCATACAGTTCTGCTTTGATTAGAAATAGCTTTACTTATATACTATGCACCAGGACTTTCTGGCTACCTGATTTTAAATGTGTTATGTTATATCTGCTGGATTGAGAATGCCTTTCCCTTACCGATCGGTTTTATATATATATATATTTTTTTATATATATATATATTTTATATATACCTTCCATAGAGGTTTTTTAGTATCATTTGTAATAATTTTAAATTATCTTTTTTTTTTTTTGTCGATTGCGTAATGACTTGGCGTTTCAGCTAAGTCCGCACACTAAATTTTTTCTCCCCTTGCCTACATTTCTTATTTTTCTATTTGCCCCTGGATGACAGCGTCCTGTCTGTTACTAATTGCCGCTCCACACAGGTTAATACATAGGCTGTCGTGCCGGTATAACTTTGTCTTCCCTTTGCTGACAGTGGCTAAGAGCATGATCGTTGATTGGCCAGTCCCTGCACAGCTGCCAGTGAAAGGCACCCGCACCTGCTACTATTATTGGACGGTCTAGAGCATAGCCGCGCCAATCCACCCTAGGCAAAATGGCCAATTTAGCATTTCCTGCGGCTTCGGGAAAATGGCCGCCTATTATACCTTATGAGCTAGCTATTTAAGGACACACATATTACCTCCCTGTATCCCCTGACGAAGTCACGTGGGTCGTGACGTCAGGCGTAGGGACGGGACAGGCACTCTATGTTTGGATTTGCACTACGAGCTCTAACTAGTTTTTAATGTGAGTACATATATGTTTTAATAAAATTTGAACGGTTATTAAACAATATTATACCATTGTGGGATCTTACTTTCTGGTTTATCTCGGTGACCCCGGGACACTACTTGGAGAGACGTACGTCCATAAAGGAGACAAGCCAGGATAGGATTGTACCACCACCGCCCCCACTGTTTGCTGACTCCATGGCATTAACAACTAAAGGCTGCCATGCCTAAAAAGTGGCTAAATGCGAGTACCCCATTACCCTAAGGTAAGGGGCCACTGCCCACCAGTGTGTGCCGTGTTGCATGAAGAGAGATTAATCACTTTTGTCATGTTTATCTGGCACCGAGTGGATCACATGCATTTATAACTCTCTGGACTTTGTATAGAACATTTTTAAGTGAAACACTGCTTTTTGCACGATTAGTAGTGGACTGTATATCACTGGACTTGTTATGTTATAAGAGCACTATTCACGTTATATATACACACCTGGTTATGTGTTGAGTGATACCAGGTGCACACTAGTCCAGTCAGTTGACTGGTATATTTTTAGAGTTGATTTTTATTGTTTACTTTAATCTTATCATTTATTATTACTTATTATTTTTGTATAAGGATATAATTATCACTTTTATGAGCACTAGCCACATTTTATTTCTATGTGTATATACATTTGTTTAGTGTACTGTATATCTGGTTATTCCCTTTAGCCATAATTTTTATCAAATAGTTCATGATTATGTTTTTTATGATATATACACAGTCTTAGGCACTCTCGGATAGAGGTTTAAATCATCACGGTATTGCAGAGTCACACATAAGCATTCATGCTATGGTCTACTGCAATAGATCTGCACTTTAGAGACACCCACCACATCTAAGTTATTTGTTTTGTTTTTATTTATATAGTAAAGGATTAGCGCAACACCACACTTTTATTGATAAAAACAAATTAGATCCCCTGGTAGGCCCATAATATCGGGCAATGGTGCTATCACTGAGAATCTGTCTAGATTAGTGGATGAACAACTCAGACCATTTGTTCTTGCCCTTCCCGCCTATGTCTGTGACACTATCCATCTTTGACAAATAATTGAGGGTGTTCAGGTATCGGGTGGCTCCAATATGGCCACCATAGATGTGGAGGCCCTCTACGGTTTAATACCACACTCTAGAGGACTTGCATGCATTCGTAGAGTGCTATCCCAAATTAGCCATCACGAAGAATCTTTTATTGAATTTATACTACACACTCTTGAATTTATACTTCAACATATTGTTTTTTCATTTGATGGACAACTCTTCCTCCAGATACAGGGAGTAACCATGGGCACTTACTGTGCCCCTTGCTACGCCAACCTGTATCTGGGGGAATGGGAACACACCATCTTTGAAGATGAGGATCTCTCCATGTACCTGTGCCACATTGTTATGCGGCACAGGTACATAGATGACATCTTCATACTTTGGGATGGACCTGAGGACCTTCTATGTGTGTGCTTGGCTGCTTTGAATCACAATAAGTTTAACTTGAAATTTACAATGTCCCTCAGTACCTCCAAAGTTACTTTTTAAGATGTCAATCTATAAAGATACTCAAAAGATGCTCTCTTGTAAGCTATTCCGGAAGTCAACTGCAGGGAACACCATCCTACACTCCTCTAGTTTTCATACTAGACCCCTAGTCAACTCAATACCTTACAGCCAATATTTACGAATAAAACACAACTGTTCTAATGATGCAGACTTTAAGCAGGAGGCCAAAGGCCTAAAACGACACCTATTAGAGAGAGGCTACAGTCACAAATGCCTCAAAAAAGCATTCAATTGGGTAGATACCAAAAATAGACAAGACCTTCTTTTTTCCAAAAAGGATAAATCTACCAATAACAAGGGTACTAGGATTATCACTCCCTCTTCTAACAATCACCTCAAAGTGAAAAAAATTTTGAAAAATACTGGCACCTCCTGACCTCTGATCCCAGTGTGGGACCATTTGTGCCTCCTGCTCCCTTAGTCACCTAGAGACGTGCTTTGTCTGTGGGTGACCTGTTAGTTAAAAACGAATTCTGGGGCACCACCCGAGATGACCCATGTAAACTCTTTGGCACATTCCTTGTGGATCCTCTGCCTATTGTAAATACATGGACTCAAGAAAAAACATATGATTGCCCAATGGTTGGGTTTTTGCCCCCAGACACTTTGCCAACTGTCAGACTATGGGTGTTGTCTACCTTCTACAATGTGGCTGTGGCTGTTATTTCAATAGGTAAAACCATACAGAAACTATGGCAAAGAATTTATCGCCACGTTCAGGCTATGCAAACCAGCAACCCCGACCTTCCTTTGGGAAGACATATGGCACAAACCCATAGTAGTCATTTTCCAAGGGTGTCCATTTTGGTGTTGGACTGGATACACCCCAGTCCATGAGGAGGGGACTTTAATAAGCTCCTCCTACAGTGCAAGCTGAGGTGCATTTCTGATTTAAATGCCACCTCCCCACCAGGCATCAACGAGGCCTTCAATTTGAAGTCCTTTTTACAGGGTTTCTCCTCTGGAGGCTTCTAAAGGGACATGTGAACCCATATCACCAAATATATCCACCTATGTAGACATACTGACAATTTACCCATCCATACATATGACCAGAAATAGTAATTAGCCCTTTCAACTGACCACAGAGGTACAATTGCCATATTGGTCCCCATTTCTTTCCCTTTTCCTCCCCATGTCTCTCCTCCATCTTCACGTTTCCCCTTTCCCACTTTTCCTTATCCACTCTGGATATTTTCTTTATACTAATGTTACAGACTCCTTTATCAAATTTTGGCTATTTTTGCTCCCAACAGTTTCCCCCCCTCTCGAATTATCTATGTGTAACATACATGTTATAGCGATTTCTCATCAAGTTATGTATCTGTTATCTACATTGTTAACCTGTCTGTATTTTGTATTTTTTGTACAGGTCGGGCTTCATATTTTCTCTATCCATGGTGTATTATTTTTTTTCACAGAGTGATCCTATTTTAATGTACACCATCTCTGCTGTCTGTGAGCACCGGGGCTCTTCGACGTGCGGGGGCCCCTTGATGTGATTTGTACCTCGGGGCATTCCTCTGGGCTCAGTCTTCTCTGCCGTGCTGTGGATTGGCTTTTTACACTGGTTCGCGCATTCGCAGAAGGGTCTCTGCCATCTGATCTAAGACGTACTGCCCATCCTGCGTGGCAATACCGGACGCCACCTGTGCCAGGGGATCTTCTGAGGAACATCAGGTATACAGGTGATCGGTAAAACTCATCACCCTTGATGGGCCCCCCGATCACCTGATACCTTTCCACCCGATCTATTGGAGTCCGCTAGTACTATGGTTTACCACATGAACTCCCACTCCTTTATAAGCCAGGTAAACTTAATCCTTTACTGCTGCACAGCCAGGACCGCATGGCACTCCATGCTTGAGATACCTATACCAAATGGCCATTGTGAGTAAGTACTATGATAGACTTTATGTCACGTTGCCCACTTACTTCTTGCATATCCTACTGTGAGGACCACCTGACCTTCTGGGAATGGTGGGCCCCTATTACAATACCTTTTATGACTGTTTGTTGCGCCCCCCCTGTATGCACTTGCACGACATGGCAACACACCTACACTCACATAATATTGCATAGCCCCCTTAATTGAATATGTTATGTTCTCATTCAGACACATATATATTTTTTGTGCTAGACACCATCAGTGCTGTGGGGACACATACCCAGCCCCCCAGCCAATATCCAGAGCATTCTCTTATGCGATGGGGAATTCTAGGGATTGAAGCCCCTACTACATGTGAATCCTGATGTGCACTTTAATTCGCTAAAGATAGTTATATTGTAAGTATCACTTGCTTTACTACTTGCCATATATATATGCCATGCTATTACCTACTGTGTTATCACATTTGTTCATGTTCTCATCTTTTTGATATCTTTGTTATTTCATTATCAGACGAAAAACAGCTTGTTTCTAATCAGTCCCTGAAGAAGGAATTTATTACTCATACCTGTATTCCGAAACATGTTGGGACTTCTATGCACACGCACTCCATTTGACTTCCTATCATGAGTTCAACTGTGTGTTTTAGCATATAGCTGTTATGTAACAATCCAGTCTGACTAATTAGTTTTTAAGTTTACATACCCTATGTACCTACTCTACTACTGTTTTGTATTCAATACATTTTGTATATTTTTATACGCTTGTTACTCCCTTTTCTGGTTAACATCCTTTGCCCATAAAATCCCCCGGGGCAACCCTTTTAGCAGTTTTCTCTTTTGTACTGGGATGTGATGAAGGTTTCCAGGATTGTACCTATAGGTGGTTTTCTTTTATCTATACTTTTTTACACTTATTTAGTTTAATAGATTAGAACAGGATAAGCTACATCAAATAGTTAGTTTGGTTAATAATTATGAATAGGGATAACAAAGGTGGTGGTGATTTGTTCGGAGCTAGATATACAGTTAGTTATTCAGCTAGGTATACATAACACACAAAATATAATATATTAGAATATAGTTAATACAGTAGCACTTTAGTAGTAGTTAGCTGTTTTCAGAAGGGCCCTTTCAGTGACGATTAACCACTTCCGGACCGTCGCATGCCGATGTACTTCCTCACTTTGAGGACGGATATCGTTGTTATGGCAGCAGCTAGCTACCATAACCTCGGTATCCCCACGTTTATCGGCGGCGGGAGAGGGGACCCCCCTCCCTCCGCAATCCGGTGCCCGCCGTCGGCAGCGGCGGAGGCGATCCGGCAATTTTTTATCTTTTTGACCCCAGATCTCATGTTTAAGAAGTCCTGTCATGCTTTTTTTCTATTAAAAGGGATGTATACATTCCTTGTAATAGGAATAAAAGTGACACTTTTTTTTTTTTTAAAACAGTGTAAAAATAAAAAATAACAGTTTCCCCCCCTCTCAAATTATCTATGTGTAACATACAAAAGACTGCCACCCCTCTAGTCAAAAAAGCTTGCAATTGTTTCCAAGCAGAAAGGCCTACTTCCTGCATGCCAATCTAATCACCCTGGTACCCCAAGAGTGGATGAATCTTGAGGACCTGATGGCTAAATTAAAAGATTGTCCACTTTCCTCTTTTGACCAAGTACACTGTTAGTAACTTGTCCTTATTTGGGGGAGGGGCAACCTTTTATTTAGCTAGGAACAGGTGGTCATGTGGGGCTCCAGAGGAGGTGTTAACCCATTGTGTGCTGACGTGAGGTGGACCAGTATAAATGAATAGGTGTGAACCAGGCCTGAAAGTTGAAAATTGGCCTGGATAGGAAGTGGTTAAATCAACTAAATACATTCCAGGTGCATCAAAACAAAAAGTGCAAAGTCTTAGCCCCTTTCACATGGGTGGTACGATCAGGTCTGTCTGTCAGCTTTTTTAGGCAGACCTGATTGAAAGCTCTATGTAAGTCTATGGGCCGATGTAAATGGAAGTGTGTACATATATATCCACTTCTTCCAAGTCCGTCATGGTCTGGGAAAAAAAATGGAAAAGGTCTGCATCCTGCTCTGTTTTTCCAGACCTAAGTGTGATGAATCAGAGGTGGTCTGATATAAAAACGCAATTCTGTTTTTATGTGTTCACTCATAGACCTAATATGGGGCCAAGAAAGCTCCAGTTTTAAAATGCAGAGTTTTAAGAAAATAATGGAATGGGCCGAGATGTCACAACAATGACACCTGTCCAGTGGCGTTTCCAGCTTTCACATTTAGGGGGGGCACATGGGGGGACAGGGACAAAAGTAGGGGGGCAACTATAAAATGCAATTATATATATATATATATATATATATATATATATATATATATATATATATATATATATATATATATATATATCCTGGGGCCCTTTACTAGGATCCCACAATGGGCCCTTTCACATGTTCTGTAGTGAGCTCCCTTCCTACTCTATTGGGGCCTCCCAGGGTGGCAGAAAACAAGAGATATATGTCACCAGCTTAACACCAAAAATATAAGGGTCCAAAGCAGTGGGAGAACTATCAGGGTTGCAAAGGTTGTCTTGCCACCGGGCCCTGGTGTTCTGTGGGGTTCCCCAGCCTCCCCTTGCTGTCCTGCCCCTGCTATTGACAGCGCTGGTCTGGCATCTGTCTCCTTGGCAGCGGCAGTAGTCTATTAGGACCTAGTGCTGGTTACATTATGGGTGCATGCAGGGGAGGGCTGGCACTATTGGTTGTAGAGAGCTGAGCCCCCAGCTGGCCACCTAGCAGCAGTAATGCTGTATAGCCTTCTCTGTTGACATGCTGAACGGGATGTAATCTAGGTGATGCTCCCAGTCAGATCTAATAAACACAGTATTTAATCGCATCAAGAGTACAACCACATCAACCGTATGTTCAGCAGCCATGTGGGCTCTATGCCTGTAAGGTGTGGGCTTTGATCAATTAAATCACTGATATTTAACACTAGGATCTGACTAGGAACATCACCTGGATTGCATCACGATCAACATGTCAGAGAAGGCTCCACTGCTGCTAAGCAACCTGCAGGGAGCTCAACTGTCTACTTTACAACCATTAGAGATGGGCTCGGGTGTGTTTGAAATCCCACATGCCTGATCCCACCAGGAAGCCGACACTTCACAGTGCTAACCACTGTCTGTTTTTTCAGTAACTGAGTAACTGAGAGTCCTGGTGGAGTCCTTTCTGCAACTCGCTCTTCTCCCTGCCAATGAGGATGCAGGGGAAGGAGCAGATCGGGCGGCCGTGGTTGTGTGAGCGCTCGCATTATGCAGTGTCAGTGAGCAGAGGGAGGGTGAGGAATCATGCGCAGGATCTGACTGGGGACGCTCTCCCTCTCAATAAAGACTGTGTTACTCCAGCGGCGGCCCGAGTAAGATGCGGAGCATCCGCTACAAATGCAAACAAAAAGGCTTTTTTTTTTACAAAAAGGCATTTTAATTGGGGGGCACATGGTGGGACACAGCATAATGTTGGGGGGGTCAGGGCCCCCTCTGCCCCCCCTAGTGACACCATTGCACCTGTCCCATTCTGCTCCAGTTCAGCAAGAGATCTCTTCATGGAGTGCCTGCTTAATTAACTGGGCGGCACCCATGTGAAAGGGAGCTAACAGTTCATGTTATTTGAAAAGCAACCATAGCCTGCGTCAAAAAAGTTTGTTCCTTGCATTTGCTCTTTGTGGAAGCAGCAGGGCCGCTGATAAGACAGTACAGCTGGCCCTCCTGTGCCAGGCCTGGGCCCCATCAGTTCAAAAGTAGGCCCCTGACACCTGCCCAGCAGGAGGGCCGGCTGTGCTATCTGACACTGATCCTTTTGAAGCAGCTGCAGGCTTTTTTTAATGCTTCTCCCCAGGGCTTCTTTTCTGGCGGGACTTGCCGGAACTTCATGACTTGAAAAAGGGGGCCTCCAAAATGTGTTGTCACCTGGTTTCCTTCCGTGGTGTAGATCCAGCTGGTATAGGTTCACTGCATCATGTATTTTGCTAGCGACCCCTGCATCCTGTGTATGTGTGGTGTCCCAGTCTATCCATCTACCAGCAAAGTTTCCCATAGGCTAGCGGTTAGCTGGCAGTCTTCTGTGTCCAGTCACGACTGTCTGTAGTCCTCCTCCGACGGTTCTTTGGTTCATACTTTAGTGGAGACCTCCTGTGGATGAGCGGGACCTGGCAGCTTGTCACGTTGACCCAGCGGCTGCTGACAGGTACTTTACACATTTAGATTCCCCTGGCATCCCCTAGTGTTTACAGCGGCTCTCTCTCTCCCTGTCCCGGAGATCCATTGAGCCATCCACCCAGGGATCCTTCTACAAACATAGGAGCAACATGCTCATGTCATTAAATTATTCATCATGATTTTAACCTTGTGGCTTATTACAAAGTGACTTCTACAATAAAGTGACTTATACAAATACAATTTTGAACTTTGGTTTCCTGCATTGATTCCTTTGTTCCCTTGCTTGTGAGACCTGTAAGTGGCAGATTTCATATGGACTTTTATTATTTTATTAATTTATTCTCGATTAATACATTTTTGGATTTATTTTTGATTTATTTTTTTCCTTTTTGAATTCATAATTTAATATTTTTTGTTTTCTTTTATAATCTTGTTTTCTTTTTTTTTGTGAGGGTTGCTTTGAGCTGTTCCGGCACCTCCACTGATGAACACAGGCAGTGGGGGGAAATACTTTTAACCACTTGCCGAACGCTGCACACCGATATACGTCGGCACAGTGGCAGTGGTGGGCAAATGGGTGTACCTGTACGTCCCCTTTAAGAGCCGGGGATAGCAGGCGCTCCCGCCGCGCACAGCGCGACCGTGCCCGTGGGACCAGCGGACTCGATGTCCACCGGTCTCCTGGCGATCATGTCATGGAGCCTCAGAATGGGGAAGTGCCTTTCTAAACAAAGCATTTCCCCCGTTCTGGCTAGTGTCATGACAGAGATCACCACTCCCTGTCATCGGGAGCTGCGATCGCTATCATGTGACTTAAAGCCCATCCCCCCGCAGTTAGAATTACTCCCTAGGACACACTTAACTCCTTCATCGCCCCCTAGTGGTTAACCCCTTCACTGCCAGTGTCATTTACACAGTAATCAGTGCATTTTTATAGCACTGATCACTGTATAAATGACAATGGTCCCAAAATAGTGTTAAAAGTGTCCGACGTGTTCGCCATAATGTCGCAGTCCTGATAAAAATCACAGATCGTCGCCATTACTAATAAAAAACTATCCCCTATTTTGTAGACGCTATAACTTTTGCGCAAACCAATCAACATACGCTTTTTGCGATTTTTTTTTTTACCAAAAATTTGTAGAAGAATGCATATTGGCCTAAACTGAGGGGAAAAAAAATTTTATATATATTTTTGAGGGATATTTATTATAGCAAAGAGTAAAAAATAATGCATTTTTTCCAAAATGATCGCTTTTTTTTGTTTATAGCGCAAAAAAAAAAAAACACAGAGGTGATCAAATACCACCAAAAGAAAGCTCTACTTGTGGGAAAAAAAGACGTCAATTTTGTTTGGGTACAACGTCGCACAACCGTGTAATTGTCAGTTGAAGCGACGCAGTGCCAAATCGCAAAAAATGCTCTGGTCAGGAAGGGGGTAAAATCTTCCGGGTCTAAAGCGGTTAAATTAGGAGGTTAAATTAGGATGTGAACTGAAGCAGCGCCTGCCATGGAGTAAACAAGTGACCACGTGTGCTGACATTGTTTTGATAGTTCCGGCCCGTCATTGACAGCCCCAGTGTTTCCCAGCTGCGCTCCGTCTCTCCCTTTATTTCTGCTTTTTGAATCAGCAGTAGTCTGCAGGTAGAGGGAGAGCTGAGCTGCCTGTGCTTACTCCACAGTGTCTAGCAAGTAATGAGATTCCCAGCATTACACTACACTCTCCTAACTTCTCCTGGCTGAGTTTTCAATTTAGGGCCCTTTTTTCACTTGTGGTGCTTTCTGAAGAGCGATTTGCAGTTGGATTACTCTTTAGGGCCTGTTCACACTAGAGCAGTGACTGCTATTTTTCTGCACTGGAAGAATGCCAGTCAGCCATAGGCATGTGCAGGGGGTGTGCCTGGGTACACCCCAATTATTCTGTGCAGTGCTGACTCCCCCAACTGCCCGTGCTTCCCCGTGTTACCCTGACACCCCCCCCCCCCCCGCGCAGTGCTGCTGGCTTCTTCTCTCCTCTCCCCTCAGCTGCTATGGGGAATGTTTCAGTGAGAGTGGGGGAAGGGGCTAGTCAATATGTCATTTAGTGGACTCTTTCTTTCCTAAATGAACGCAGTGAACACACTCACCCACTGTCTTCATTCATAACTAAAGCATAATAAACAGTGTTTTTCTTTTGCTTCAGTTTGTGAAAGAACAGGAAGCCGCTCAGCACACAGCATTTCCCATTCATTCACTGACCAATGCAGCTGAGGCTGCAGAGAAGGGCATGTGTGTTTGAACTTTGGGGTGCACACCCTAATGCAATAGGCTGTGCACACCTCTGCAGTCAGTACTGGGGCACATAGCAAACAATTGTTTTCTATGTGCCTCATTCTCACTGCAATACAGGAAGGCACCGCATGTCAAAGCACAGCAGTACAATGCATCGTGCTCCAGTTTGGTAACACTTTGTGCACTTCAAATAAAGTTAACAAAAAAAAAGAACTGTGTGATGCAAGAAACCATCACACCACCTCTACTGCTTGCTCACTGCAGCTGAAACTGCTTCCTGCACACTAAACAGCTCCAGTTTTGTTTGCAGGCAAGTGTGAACGGGCACTTAGAAAGCATTGGCAGTTGTATTGCCTTCTCACCACAGCTGTGTGCATTGTGTGTGGCTGCAGTGTGGCCCAGCTTGGGGGCAATGTCATGTAGGCTGAACGAGGCCTCATTATTTTTATTAGCGGCCCTGGGAAGCAGTGGTCTATCTATAGAGGTCTGACTTGCCTCCCGCTGAGTGACTTTTAGTGCTCTCCTATCAGCAGACAGTATGAGTTTTGCTGAATAGGAAAATTTACCCCTAACTCAGCAGGGGGGCTGTCAGACCTCTGCAGAGGGACTTCTGCATCCAGAGAAAGCAAGGGTCTTTCTCTACAGCAGAGATATGCAATTAGCGGACCTCCAGCTGTTGCAAAACTAAAATTCCCATCATGCCTCTGCCTCTGGGTGTCATGCTTGTGGCTGTCAGTGTCTTGCTATGCCTCATGGGACTTGTAGTTCTGCAACAGCTGGAGGTCTGATAATTGCATATCCCTGCTCTACACCATGCTGGCAGAGGGCAGATTTTTTATATTGGATGTGTCTGCGTTCTAAAGAAAATTAAAGGCCTGTTCACACTGCACAAGACAGCTGCCGCACACTCAGTTTAATGTGCAGCAGTTCTCCATTCTGACTGCACCCCCCATGTTGAGGGCATGTGGCCTTGTATGGTCCAGGAGGGGGGAGGGGGGCGCTCGCTTTTCTCCCTCTTTCCTGACCTGCCAGGCTGAATGCTCGGATAAGGGTCTGGTATGAATTTTGAGAAGGGGGCCCAAGCCTTTTTTTTTGGCATGGGGTTCCCCCTTAAAATGCATACCAGGCCCTTTGGGTCTGGTATGGATTGGGGGGGGGGGAAGAAAAGTATGTGAGTGTGGCGCTGTCCCAAAGTTGCAGAAGAAATGTCTGCATATATACAGTTTTATCAAAAGTGTCACGTGTGTATTCCTTTAAGTGAAATATGTATGGCAGTTATTACCACTCCTGTGGGTTAAAGTGACTGGTGATTTAAACATGAGAAGCATAATGAGTGCAATAAATCGCATCCAAGGTGTCTAGTGCTATATTCCCTCAAAAGGAAAAAACAGTATTAACCACTGCTAAGAGCATGAAGCGGTTTGTGTCTAAACACTAGAAAACACAAAGTTGCAATAAATACATCACACGTGACATGCAAAAAATTCTAAAGTGTCTAGTGCTAAATAAATAAATATTAAAATGTTGTTCTACAAACGTTGCAAATAACAAAGTGACAAGTGCCCTATGAAGAGGTCACTCTGAAAAGTGCTAAACACACGTGCCATGCAAATGGTTCTATGATAGTAAACAGTTCATATGGGTATGTCCCCGGTGCACTATAAGTGAAAAAAGGCGTCCTTTGTGGGATTCCTCAAAGCATACAACAGGTGTTAATCCAGTGCTGGTGTCTCGCGTTGTGATTGTGCAGAGACTCACCAGCTGTATATCCCCTGCAGGGGTAACGAGTAGTCACAGTATGTGCCACTGTGCAGCAGTGCTTGGCAAGACCAGGACCAGGATGATATCATAAGGACATAAGAAGAAAGGATTCCATAGTGTGAAACCGTTTAAAACCACTATTTATTAGGTCAGATAAAAAGGGTACTCACATTGTAATGGAAAAAATGAGCGGTGTACACACGCTTAGATTTTCGGATGACTGAACGTTCTTTTTTGTGGCATGCTAGTCTCATGTCAAAAGTGAAGAGGTTACTCATAATACGAAAATTTTCGTATGACGGAATACAAGATCAGAAGTGACGTAATGTGTTGAATAGTTTTGTATGTATTCTTTAGTTTCTGAGCATGCATAGTCTTGCTCTTACACTTTTTCATACGAAAACCATACTAGTGAAACGAAAATCGGACGTTGAGTTCATATCCGACAAAAATTTTATAGTCTACATAACCAGCTTTTGTCTGACGAAAAAGCGAAATCAGCTGTTGAAAGCACCGTACTAACAATTTGAGAATCGGCAGACAGCTCGTTGTACGAATTTTTCCATCCAATTTCCGTATAGTGTGTACGGGTCTTTATAAACCGATTGGCTAAAATGCACAGCTGTGCCAGATTTTGCACTGCCCAGTTTTAGTAAATCAACACCAGTGTGCTCTCCTCCAGTGATCAGACTTGTCCTGACAAACTCCCCCTGCACAGTCTTTCATTGGGAAGTTCAGTGTGCTGCTCCTTCTCCTCCCCCAGCTCGTATGCAGCTGAGAACAGAGGGAATGTAATCACTTATAAAAAAAAGGAAAAAAAGGGTATTTATACATATTTATTTATTTATTAAATCTATAAACAAATGGTTTGCCTTTCATTTCTATTTTAAATTGAATGAGTTGCTTTACAAGGGAATTTTTTACAATAATTTTAACTCTAAATTAAACAGTCATTTTATTAACCATGTCTAATAATGCTTTGTATGCAATGTTTAGTATATGGACCTCAGAAATGTCAATGAACTTAAAAAAATCTTTGGGAACTCAGGCTCAATTTAAGCCCTGTAAAAAAAAAAAAAAATGTTTTTACTGGGCAACAAGTCCCATTCTCTGGCTTTTGCACCATCCTCTAACCAAATTTGTACTCGGGTATTATATTCAGGGTAGCCATTTTAACCACTTAAAGACCGGCCGCCGTCGTTTGACAATGGCACAATGGCTCTCCTGCGCGAATCACCGTAGCTGTACGGCGGGTCACGCAGGCTCAGCTGTGGGAGCATGCCCACGGGTCAGGGAGGACTCGACATCCTCCGGCGGCCCACGATTTCCTCATACACAGGTAGAACGGGGAAATGCAAACAAGGCATTTCCTCATTCTGAAAGGAGAAATGACAGGGATCTACTGTTCAAAATGCCATAAAAATGCCATATATATATTCCCTATTTTGTAGACACAGCAAATAGAAGAATTTTCAGGTCACTGGTCGTATAGTGCAGAGGAAGCCTGCCAGAGCAAGGAATACAGTACAAAATAGCTCCCTATTCCTCTAACCCTAGACAAATTGAACATTTAACCCTTGCAGTGTCTGGGCCCAGATACACTTAACATTGAGTTTACATTTAAGTGGTATTTTATAGAACATTTAAAGAAAAGAAAATGATTGATCAATCCTTATAAAAATGTGTTAGAGCAGGCTTTAGTTTTTTAGTTTAGTATCGTTTTAGAGGTAATGTGTTATAGGCAGTCATAAAATTGTTTCAAGTTTAATTTCCATCTCTATTATAATTATATCAGTTTTATAAATAGTGTACAGTTTATTACTGTGCAAGATTACATTTTGATTAAATAAAATTGTAAAAGTTATTCCTTCATTCAATCTGTAAGTTTCATCATTGTGACCTACTGCTGAGTAGACATATGTTATATTCTGCTTAGCTGACAAAGGCAGCAGCTTGAAAAGGTCAGATGTTGAATTATCACCCACTGAAGGTAGTGACACTTTAACTGCAAACTCTGCCAATGCCTTTGTCCATTATAGCTCCATCCTGCCCTAAAGATATTGAGTGAGTCTGACAAAAATGTATAAGAAACAATTAGCTGCATACTACAAGTAGCACCACTGATTGCAACCCTACAATATCTGCAAAGATGAGTAGAGCACAGTAGAATGCACAGCAGATGGATCCTTAACCGATGTTTAATAGTGCAAGATTTCAAAGATAATGTACTGAAGGCTTGTGAAGGTGCACTGAAACAATTGCTGTTGTCTTGGTTGGAACTTGTAAACTCAAGTGTCAGTTGCAGTTTTTCCTTAAAAATCCCTTAATACATGCCTATCGGGGAGTCACTGAGGAGAATACGTGCTGCAAGTACAAACCAAAGGCAAAGTATAATTTGCTGCAAGACAAAATATTGGTAACTTAATTGTTAAAAACTCCTATCTTGCTCTGTACTGCTTTGTACCAAATTGAATGTGTCTTCATTGGTATTGCATGTTCACATACTCACATGCACATGTCTAGACAGGAGTCACTTTGGGTGGGGGCTTGGGGAACCCAGGTTACCTTGGAGAGCACTGGAAGCTCCTTGTCCAGCTCCCCCAGCCCCTCCTATGTGTAAGTCACCCTGTGTCTATTAGGGGCACAGGGTGACCAAGAAACCCCAGTCTGACCTCAAGAATATATGAAGATAAAGTCCACCGTTCATCAGAGACCATTGCTAGATGGTTTGAGGTGGGGTGGGGGTTGCTATGTGTTTGTTAAGTGTGTGTCAGACTTCCACATACCTGACCAATGAGCCTGATATAGCAGGGGAAGGTCTCCCTTACATGTCTGGTTCGCGGCACCTGGTAGTATAAACAGGAGGCATGGGAGCACAGAGTGGTATGAGAGCCTGGCAGGTGACTGCGGAAGTAAAGGCCCAGGATCCTGGTGCAAGTGGATTGGTGATCACTAGTCAGCTTGAACACAGGCAGCAGATGCAAAGCAGGAGCAGAGCAGGCAGGTCAGGTCACAAGCAGAGTTGGCAACAGGCGGACAGCACAGTACAGAGGAGCAGGCAGGTTCAGAGTCCAGGTCGCAGGCAGGGTTGGCAACAGGCGGGCAGCGTAGTACAGAGGAGCAGGCAGGTTCAAGGTCAAAGACAGGCCGGGGTCAGATGCAGGCAGAAGACAGAGAATGATTCAATGGGCAAGCCAGGTAGTCAGGAGATCAAACGTTCAGACAGGTTAATGGGAACAAGGAAACAGGAGCTGCAGATCGGACAGCACCGAGCAAAGTGCACAGACAGCCGTGTGACTGGCGTCAAGTGCCATGCGCGAACAGTCAACAGCGCGCACAGGCGCTCGCCGGCGTACACCACCGCACACTGGCACACCCCAGGGCGCCCAGCACAGAGTCCATTCCAGGAGCTTCTCTGACAGTGTGGCTGTATGCCATTGTTCTATTGTGTCTGTCTGCCTTAAAGTGTTATGGGATGTGCATGTATATTTGCTGTAAAGAGGGGGAGGGAATTCCTCCAACAGCTCTTCCTGCTGATTGGACAGTCTACTGATGAGAAGTTTGAATATCTCTGTGTGCCTGTGTTTAAATAAACAGTTCATGTTCAGCAGCCAAAACGAGTACTGTTTACTTTGTGGTTGCAAGCGGTTGGAAGATCTGATATCTATATTTAGACTGCAAGGAAGCTGTATATGACGAAAGCATTCAAGCGGAGTGTGTGACGTTTCATTACATTGGTGGCAAGCAGTGGGATGCTTCCTGAAGTCTGGGACATCCAAACCTCCATGAGATCCAAGATCAGGATAGCAGACTTCAGTCACCCCAGCGGATATATGGATCTGGCATAAGAGTTCCCGGGGATGCTGCGGATCGTCCTTTTTAGCATATTCCAGCACTGTGTCTGTGGATAAATACCTGGAGCTCAGGCAGCAGATTCGGGTAGGACTCTGGATTGGAGCCCTCCAGGTCGCTGGTATGCAACAGGGCAAGTGCTTTGCAACCCCAGTACGAAGAGCCAGTAACCAATGGGAGTTACGGATGCCATTCCTGGGAGAGCGTCCCCAGGACCAATGGGTGTCCGAGTTGGACAGGCTGGTCCAGCAGGAGATAGAGCTGGACAATCATTATCAGGCTCTGCAATGGCTCACAGAGCAGGGATATTTAGGGGAGATAACAGAATGCTCTCCGGATGGATATGACTTTGGCGGGCCCTGGATTGCTGTGGGAGAGCCTTACAGATGGTTTTGTATTTGGCGATGAAGGCGAACCTACCCTTGAGGACCTGCAAGATTATAGAGAGGCTTTGCTCGGTCTTGCAGAGGTCTCAGAGCTTAAACTGGACCTGCAATATTTGCTAAGGAAGGAGCAGCATCTGGAAAGGGCATACAGGAAACTGCTAGGACACGTTCAGCAGCATGCTAGAGAATCGGCATTGGAAACTCCCGAGATTGCCATCCCCAAAGCTGAAGTGTTGACAACAGCGCAGAGCTCTGCTAACCTCTGCCCAGCACCGTTAACATCTTCTGGGTTCTACGGACAGGAGATGGTGAACCTCTATCCCCAGACACCAGTTCCAGAGACTGGGAATTTAATAAACATCTCTGCTGAAGGACAACCTGGTGAGCCTCCAACAGAAGAGCTGGCATCGGGGCCAAACATCACTGAGCTCTGCCCAGCACCAACAGCAGCTTCAGGCTCCCTGAGAGAAGAGGCAGTCTGCCTTTCTCCCACAATACTGACAGAGACATGGGTTTTTCTGCCAGCAGCATCTGTGGAGTTAAAAGTGGTAAAGATGTAGCGCTAACCAATGTACACAAATATGATAATATAAGTGAAATGATGAGAGATAATAGTGATAAATCCTGAAAGAAAAACGCACATATAAAGTGACCTGTGAAATGTGGAAAGTCCGATCTGGAAAAATATTTTTTTTTAAATATAAAAAATAAATACATTAGGCTGGAACAGACCAAAATAAAACAAAAAACACTGGAAGATAATAAATCAAAAAATGAAAAGAGTATGATACTGTCCAACATAAACAATATAGAAAGGAGCCTGAAAGTCCAACACCAAATGATGGAAAATCCAAGGCAAAAAATACTGAACAATACTGTCCGGTGTGGAGAACATCAAAGATGATACATCATCAAATGAGAAGAGAGATGTAAATGCTCTTACCAGAACGGGTGGACTCAAATGTCAGCGACATACAGTCATACAGGCATGGTGCCACAAACGGCAGATGTAAGGAACTCCAAGAAGTCCGGGACCACCGGAATGGAATCCAGGAAAGATTGTAGATGACCTCCAAACTGACCTCCAATCAGGAAAAAGCATTAAGGCTGGATCTCGATGGTAGGATCAACTGGACAGCAAAACCGCCTTCATCTGGATGGTATGTGGAGAAAGAAATTGCTTCCACATGGTGTAGTTCAAAAATGGTAATTTATTTCTAAAAGCCAGCATACAGCGATAAAAAGTGATCACAAATTAAAAGTACAGGGCAATGTGGAAAGCGATAAGCCTAGCCCTACACGTTTCAACCAATGGGTCTTCAACAGGGACATGAATAAGCTCCCCCACACTGCCAATATATATAGACTACATAGGAATAAAATGATGAATGCAAGACCAATCAACATTCAGATCCTCAAAAGGGCCACTGATTGGAGCTGAGAAGGTCATCTGACCGCTAAACTCCAAGCCTCCCTAAGGAGACCAATGATGAGGAAGGGACACCGATCACATGGGTTCAAAAGACCAACCAGGAGATACCCAGAAGTGTGTGTAAATGAGACTGAAAGGTCACATGGCAAACATGAGACAAAGGCCTCATTAAAAAGCCCACGAAAATCGGGTCCATGGACCACGTGTCAGGCTCAAATCATGAACACATGACAAAAAGACATCACATGATCGGGGCTGATCGGCCCTAAGGGACCCATGTAAAACACGGCGCCGATCCTGAAAGATAAATGCTCCCTTATGAAAGGACAGAACTGTAATATAATAAAGGCCAGACCTGGTGGATAACCAAACAATATAGGTCAGAGAGGGCGAAAATGAATATGGCCGCTAGAACGGAAGACATGGAAAAAGTCGGCTCCCGCGTCACTGGGCCACGACCAGAAGTGGGCAGTCACGTGACCGGAAGTGAACATCCACCTAACTTGAAGCGGTCGCAGACGTCGGAAATGGTTCACTCACATGTCAAAACAATGATCACATGACTACAAAGTGTCAGGCATCAAAAGACGTCACAAAAAGGCATGGAGGAACCCGTCCAGCGTCAACCTCAATGCTATGAAACTGGTGAACTGTAATATTATGTATTTATGGCGGTGACAACTGTGGGTTTGTCACTGTCGTGAAAAATGCTAATAAATAAATGGGAACAAACTGAGGCTTTATCAGTAAATATGAATACACCCTGTAAATAATAACAAGGACATAATAAAGGGAAAAAAAATATGCAAAATGAATAATGAATTATAAAATACATAAAATATACGAATGGATACATAAATGTAAATAAAAAACATAAATGTAATATAAATGAATGATGAACTTGTATGCCCTGTACACACGGTCAGATTTTCCGACGGAAAATGTGCGATCGGAGCGTGTTGTCGGAAATTCAGACCGTGTGTGGGCTCCATCGAACTTTTTCCATCGTATTTTCCGACACATAAAGTTTGAGAGCAGGCTATAAAATTTTCCGACAACAAAATCTGATCGCGTCAATTCCGACCGTGTGTGGACAATTCCGATGCACAAAGTGCCACGCGTGCTCAGAAGAAATTCCGAGACGGAACAGCTCAATCTGGTAAATGTAGCATTCGGAATGGATAGAGCACTTTCGTCACGCTGCAATGTAAAAAATGGTTTAATACAGCACACTCTCTTCTTTATAATGTGAGAAGAATGAAGTAGTTTTGCTGCTCATATTCACACAGAGTTCTCACAAACTTCTTTCTTTATTATTTATTGTGATTCCCTCAATATATTTTGATTTGTCACGTCTGACCAAATTTGTTTTTTGTTGTTTTTTTTTTGTTTTGTATTTTTTTCAAGGCTGATTTTTTATTTTTTTTTGTTTTGTGTTTTTTTCAAGGCTGATGTTTTTTTTTTTTTTTAATTGGTTTTACTCCATAATATTTTTGTGTGTGTTTTGTGTGTCAAGTTACCACAACACCATTATTATCTTGTATTATTTAATCTCAAGGAGGTTGCTTGGTGTTGGTGTCCCTTGTTAATTTCACATTGTATTTTAGAAATGTACCTGCCTCCTCACAAACAAACTGTCCTTTTTGAAGGAAAACACACATAGGCGAGTCTAATTGAACCAAAAATCCCTGCCTGGAGTCCGGCGACCAATCTTTTTTTTTTTTTTTTAGGTCATTGAGACACTTTGCTAATCCCAAAATAATACTCACAGTTTGGGTGTAATATTTCCGCCTCTGTCTTTTTTCGTACTGATGAATAACTTTAAAAATGTGATGCTGGCTGTTTCCATCTTGCTTGTGGGCATGTAAAGCCCACAAGCATTGATTTCCTGGATGCGGTGAATGCTGTTCATTCACAGCTTGTTCACATGCATGATCATTGTTCCCGCACTGAATCTTGGGAAGCCTGACACTAAGCTCCCAGGAGACAGTGCGGCACCGGGGAAAGGCAATAAGCACGCCTACTCCCATGGGAGGAGAGACAGGAAGTGCCACAATAAAGTACAATATAAAGGTAATTACAGCAATAAAAAAAAATTTTGTGCGGCATTTGAACATCTATGCAATTAACTGAAGGGGGTAAGATTAAGTTAAAAATTTGAGCGGAACCCCGCTTTAAGTGCTCAGAACCAAACAAAGAGGGAGGCAACGCTGGATAAACATCATAAGCTGGCAAAGCCTTGGACCCCCAGGGCAGACATCAATTATCTTACAGCAAAATTGGTGGCCTGAGGAGTCCATATATAAGGGAGTGCAGTCTGGTCCAGAAGTCCCAGAGATCCGGAAAGCAGCAGATGACATCTGTGTCCCCAGGCTGTGGTACTACAAGAGGCTGCATCTTTTGCCAGACCAGACTGAACCCAGGGCCATCACTCTCTGGTCTTCCTTCCACGCTTCCTTCCCAGCTGTGGCTCTGGTGTTGGAGATGTGGCAGGAGGAGGAGTAGGACCTGGAGGAGGAGGAGGAGTAGGACCTGGAGGAGGAGGAGGAGGAGGAGTAGGACCTGGAAGAGGAGGAGGACTATGTGTGAGGTCACAAATGTCGGTAGCACATGTTATTTGGCCCCTCAACCCCTTATTGAGAGCTTCCAAAATTAAGAACTCACACAGGAGCCCTCCTCCATCTGCATCATTTTGCAGGCAGTTATGCCAGCAAAGTCCTCCTCCACACTGTGGGGGGTTCTCAGGGCCTCTGTAGCCTTCCAAAAGAGGCCTATGGCAGCCTCCTCCAGGTTACTCCTCTTCCTGACACTTTTTCTTTGAAGGTGTAGGGGAGGACCTGGGTATCAGGCAGTCTGCTTGGCCCAGCCACCTCCTGGCTGAGAATTCCCTGTGTATGAAAAAGGGACATGGTTTTAGTTTTTGCTTCATCAATCACAATCATACATTAGCAATCCAAACTAACATCTATTTAACATCATTAATTGATGTTAAATAGCAATATTTAGAAGAATGCTATACCTGGCTCAATCTGGGCTCCTCCACATGTTGCTGCCTGGAAGGCTCAGGTTGGGCATCTGAAGCCTCAGCTGGGGGGGAAGGAAGAGTGGAGAGTGCTGGCGTGGGTTCAGTCTGACCTGCCAGAAAATGCAGCCTGTCATAGTACCACAGCCTGGGGACATAAATGTCATCTGCAGCTCCTGATCTCTGGGAATCCTGGACCTTCTTGTGCTCCCTTAGATAAGCGCTCCTCAGGCCACCAATTAGGATCTTCAAATAGGTGATGTCTGCCGTGTGGATCATTGTCTTCACAAATTCCAACAAATTATCCAGCGCTGCCTTCCTCTTTTTTTGGTTCTTATAATCAGGGTGGTTTACCTGCCATAGACATTGGCATAAAGTCCTTATCTTTCAAGATGTCCATTTTCACTGCAAGACACAACACAAGACAAACCCAGCCTAAAGTCTTCTAAACTTGTGCAAATACAGGCCTCAATCTAGAAGCAGTATAGACCCAATGTTAAATCTTACCTTCGCAATCACGATTGGTGCCCCTGTTACTCCTTCCTCCGCTCACAGTTTGTACGTACTACACACGCGTGTTACGCTTTATAGACACTGCGCATGCGTGAAACTCCGCCCGCCCCTGACGATCTTTCTAGTCTATTCCCCGTCCCTTCTCGTTCCGCGCAGTGGGGGAAGAGCACATGGCGGAGTCAGAGCAGGTGTCTGATAATTACACCAACGAGGAGGAGGAGGAAAGCCCGGAGGCAGAAACATCCCGATCCAGAAGGAGGCGATTTAAGGCATCAAATATGTCCTTTGGGGAGATGTTGGAGATGGTGGACATCCTCAAGAAGGCCGACTATGACGGGAAGTATAGACCTTACCCCAACCCCAATGTCAGAAAGGCCAAGATCATGGCGAAAGTGGACAAGAATCTGCACCGGAATTTCGGGGTACGACGATCGAAAGATCAGCTCAGGAAGCGGTGGTCGGACCTCAAATTAAGAGAGCACGAGCAGTACAGAAAGATCCGGAGAGTGCTGCAAAAAAGTAAGTAGTTGTGCTGTGTTCCTATTCTTTATGTTTATTATGTTCGTGCTGCTCCATGTGCTTTTCTTAACTGTTATCCAGTTTAAAATGGCAACTTTGATGTTCATGGTCACATTATTCCTTCGTATAAAACATTGTTCATTCGGCCTAGAAAACACCATTGTTTTGGCCATATGTATTTGCCCACATTTTTTATGGCCTACTTGTCTGCAAATAATTTGGTTGTGTAGATGGGTTTGTAACTAGAATGAAATGCAAACTAGATTCTGTGTAAGGAGAGGACACTCAGTAGCTGTTTACACATCTGGACGCTGGAGCTCTAGTGTGGGACACAAGAACACCCTTTTTATTAGGGGTCCCACACAGGTGCTCCAGTGTATACTATAGGGGTGTCTCCATCTGTGAAGCTTGTACAAAACAGGTAAAGTATTGAAGCTTGACAAAGGACACTAAAAATTCTACATCTTGGAACTGCCAAAATAGACAATTGTACCCCACTTGCAAACAATGTTTCATATTCCTATTTCTGCCATGAAATATCTGTGTGCTAAGTATACCTATTTTTTTTTACATAGGGGATAAAAGACTCGGAGGATACCCCTCATCCGAAGAGACCACAGACCCCCTACCCCTGGAAGAAGGGGAAATCCACCCAAGCCAAGCAGAGCAGGAGGAGGAAGACGTGGTGGAAATTGGCACCACAACAGGTGAGTGTCTGCGACCACAGGCTCAGGTAAGAGATGGATGCTGGCATATTTATAATACATGGTGTGTTTTTGTTTCTATCTTTTTAGGTGATCGTGATGTTGTGGATCCAGGGCATTTCACCTCGGAAAGTGCACAGATCCTGATCGGAGAGATCATGGGGTGTAACAGGGACTTGGAAAACATCTAGAAAAGCATCAATGATTTTTAAAAAAAATGAAGAACATCATTGATCTTTTAGGGAGATTTTAAAACCCCTCAAAATCCCTATTTTTTGGCGCTATTTGTGACCTAAAAATTTTTTTCATTTTTTTGACATATTTGCGAAAAGCCAAATTTTGAAGAGGCACACAGTGTGTCAACATGTGCTAACTGCCATCACGGGAGATAAATGGACGCATTTTGGGGGTGCAACCCCTTCCTAAATAATAAAGTAGCTGTGAGGAAGGGGTTGCACCCACAAAACATGTCCCTTGATCCCCCATGATGGCAGCTAGCACATGTTGACATTCGGCAATTGGTGTGCATCTTCAAAATTTGGCTTTTCTAGAGGTGACTTCACCCCATCTGAATGCAATATCAAACACAGTTTGTAAATACTCATGTCTGATATTGCCTTCAAGTTCTATCAAATGTGAATTTTGTAAGTTCAAGATTTGTGTCTTGTTTGTTTTAAACATGCCTGTTTTATCTTAAATGGACATTTCTACTTTTTCTAATGTGACCCCAAAAATGTATATACAACAAACATGTTGGTTTGTTTTAAAAACCTTTTCTAAATGCACATGTGATTGTGCTAGTATTAAAAAGATTGTTAATCAAGAATGTGTGGATTATTGTTTCAACGCTCCAAAACTTTTGTGGTGCTCTAATTGGTGTTTTCAGTGACAATAGGGGTTATTTCCTAAGGGAAAATCCACTTTGCACTACAAGTGCAGTTTCAAGTGCACTTGTAGTGCAAAGTGTCTTTGCCTTTAGTAAATAACACCCAACAATGCTTTGTAATGTTACACAATCACGCCATTTTCAGGACTCACCACATTTCTGTCAGGGTCAGCTAAAAGAAACACAAGCAGTAAATGTCACCAAAGATTTTAGTAGTTGAATTCTTGTTTTATTTGAAAAAGGTTTCAGACATTGTCTAGCATATTGATAGCCCCCCTACACGCAAAGTATTCAAGGTATCTTAGACGGACATCACGGCACTCAGGGGGGGCAAGCCAGGACGGCCAATTTCAAGCGCTGTCAGGGTTGGTTCATTTTGAATTTCAGCCTCAGGCCCAACTGAGCCAGCATAGTTGGCAGAATGTTGCCGCAAAAAGTTGTGTAGAACACAGCACGCCAGGATAATATGATTCAGTTTGTACTCCGCCATGTGTATGGGTGTAAGAAATAGGCGGAATCGGCTGGCCATGATTCCAAACGTGTTCTCCACCATTCTTCTGGCTCTGGCCAGTCGGTACTTAAAAACCCTCTGGTCCGGGGTGAGGATCCTCATCGGGAATGGCCGCATAAGATGGTCCCCCGACGCAAACGCTTCATCTGCAACGAAGACGAATGGGAGTCCTTCCACATTGTCTTCTGGAGGTGGCAAGTCCAAGCTGCCATTCTGGAGACGGCTGTAGAACTCCGTCTGGATGATGACTCCACCATCTGACATCCGGCCATTCTTCCCCACGTCCACATACAGGAACTCGTAAGTAGCCGACACCACCACCAACATCACAATACTATTGAACCATTTTGGTTGTAATAGTATGACCCCGAGTTGGGTGGTGGGACGATGTGGATGTGTTTCCCATCAATTGCCCCTCCACAGTTAGGAAAGTCCCACCGCTGGGCAAAGTGGGAGGCCACAGTTTGCCATTCCTGTGGCGTGGAAGGAAACTGTGGAGTCAAACAAGAAAAAAAAAATAGTAATTTTGCACATAAACAGGGAAAGCAGATTAGACACAAAGATTCTTGGCCAACATCAAGATAACATTTATTTGAGGCAGTTTTTAAAGCCCAAAGTATAAGGTACACCTATCAGATTTCCCCTCCCCCACCCCCTCTCATGGGCCATTTCTAACATTATAGGGGGGGGGGACTCTTGGACAGGTAACCCTCTCCACTTCATTGAGAGATAAATGCTTAAATAATGGGTATTACTTTGGCCAGCCCCTCTTTAGTTACACTATTGGCAGGCCACTGGACAGGTAAGAAGTGTTATAATACAAAGATATAAATACACATTGTACACATTTGAGCACATTTGGACATTCTGCTATTACCTATCAAGATAATAATAGTATACAAAAACTTTAAACAGTATCATTTGAAAGTATACAGGCCAGCCCTTGCACTACATGCTTTGGGGAATTCATCCATAAATCTGACCACAAAAGAGATGGGTATAGTGTGTATGGGTTTGGCAAAGTCAGCAGATAGATGATTGAGGATAGATAGAGAATTGTTATCAGCTGACTTAGCAGTTGGGGGGAGGGAGGGTTACAAATGATTTGGGGACCCCCAAAAAAAGCCTCTGGCACTCTGCCTGAATTTAAAGCACAAATCACATTTTAAAACATTTTAGGGTTTTATTTAGGGTAAAGCACTACTATGGAGCTGATAAAATACATTGTTAAGTGAATACATGAGGTGAATATAGGGCCAGAAGACCATGCTGGGGAGGTAAGTGAAGGCAAATATGTATGAAGGACAAAAAAATAATTACAGAAAAATCCAGCATGCATGAGAACAAAGGGGACATTCACAGCATATTCCAATCATGGTAATTAGGGAATGAGGAAAGAAATACAATATATTAGCAAACATTAAATACAATAAAATGTGATGTTAAAGGATAAAAATCTTACCTTAATATACTCTTTCTGCAGGACCTGGATGATGGCAGAACAGGTCTCTGGGATAATGATCCCCAGAGCCTGGGGGGAGATGCCTGTCGAGAACTTCAAGTCCTGCAGACTTCTCCCCGTCGCCAAGTACCGCAGGGTGGCGACGAGCCTCTGCTCTGGAGTGATGGCTTGCCTCATGCAGGTATCCTGCCTGCTGATATAGGGTGGACCCCAACACCAAGCCCCAGCACAGCACAAACTCTACGGGGAGTACGTATACGCAACATGGCTAGAAAACGGTTGGCTGCTCAGAACGAAGTAAAAGAACGCACTGAAAACCACAAGTCTGAAAAAGCGCAAATCGTCTCTCACCAAACTTTTACTAACACGAGATTAGCAAAAGGAGCCCAAAGGGTGCCGCGCTTGGTTCTGAACTGGCCTTTTCTAGTCTCGTCGTACGTGGTGTACGTCACCGCGTTCTTGGCGATCGGAAATTCCGACAACTTTGTGCGACCATGTGTACGCAAAACAAGTTTGAGCCAACATCGGTCGTAAAAAATCCATGGATTTTGTTGTCGGAATGTCCGATCAATGTCCGATCGTGTGTACGGGGCATAAGACTGATTGATAAACGAGTTAACATCCCACTCTACGTTCATCCCGAACGGTGAGTAGGATTTGAGCTCATATATCCAATATGTCTTGAGGCGAGAGACCCTGCGGAGGCGGGACTCTCCCGTCCAAAGAGGGACAAATTTGTCAATAATCTGGAAAAGTGTGCCGGTGGGGTCCTTATTGTGAAACTGTAAGTAGTGACGTGGTACACTATGATTACTCTTCTTGTTTTTAATGCCAGCCACATGTTCATTCACACGTATGGAAAATGTTCTAATTGTGCGACCCACATACTGCTTTTTGCAAGGGTATGTCAGCAGGTAAACAATGAATTTGGTGGGGCAAGTGGTAAAGTGTCTCATAGAATAAGTACGTGCAGTGACTGTCGAAATGAACGTGTCTGTTTTACATCTTCCTCTGATGTTATAGAGGCACACGTTACATTTTCTACAAGGGTAATAACCCCTGCACTGTTGAAAAAAGGAGACTGTTTTGGGGGGATCAATCACATTTGGTGCAATTTGCCCCTGTATTGATCGTGCCCCCCTAAATATCACACCTGCCTGTTCTGAAGAGCGGGACCCTAGTCTGACCTCAAGAATATATGAAGATAAAGTCCACCGTTCATCAGAGACCATTGCTAGATGGTTTGAAGTGGGGTGGGGGTTGACTCTTGGACAGGTAACCCTCTCCACTTCATTGAGAGATAAATGCTTAAATAATGGGTATTACTTTGGCCAGCCCCTCTTTAGTTACACTATTGGCAGGCCACTGGACAGGTAAGAAGTGTTATAATACAAAGATATAAATACACATTGTACACATTTGAGCACATTTGGACATTCTGCTATTACCTATCAAGATAATAATAGTATACAAAAACTTTAAACAGTATCATTTGAAAGTATACAGGCCAGCCCTTGCACTACATGCTTTGGGGAATTCATCCATAAATCTGACCACAAAAGAGATGGGTATAGTGTGTATGGGTTTGGCAAAGTCAGCAGATAGATGATTGAGGATAGATGGAGAATTGTTATCAGCTGACTTAGCAGTTGGGGGGAGGGAGGGTTACAAATGATTTGGGGACCCCCAAAAAAAGCCTCTGGCACTCTGCCTGAATTTAAAGCACAAATCACATTTTAAAACATTTTAGGGTTTTATTTAGGGTAAAGCACTACTATGGAGCTGATAAAATACATTGTTAAGTGAATACATGAGGTGAATATAGGGCCAGAAGACCATGCTGGGGAGGTAAGTGAAGGCAAATATGTATGAAGGACAAAAAAATAATTACAGAAAAATCCAGCATGCATGAGAACAAAGGGGACATTCACAGCATATTCCAATCATGGTAATTAGGGAATGAGGAAAGAAATACAATATATTAGCAAACATTAAATACAATAAAATGTGATGTTAAAGGATAAAAATCTTACCTTAATATACTCTTTCTGCAGGACCTGGATGATGGCAGAACAGGTCTCTGGGATAATGATCCCCAGAGCCTGGGGGGAGATGCCTGTCGAGAACTTCAAGTCCTGCAGACTTCTCCCCGTCGCCAAGTACCGCAGGGTGGCGACGAGCCTCTGCTCTGGAGTGATGGCTTGCCTCATGCAGGTATCCTGCCTGCTGATATAGGGTGGACCCCAACACCAAGCCCCAGCACAGCACAAACTCTACGGGGAGTACGTATACGCAACATGGCTAGAAAACGGTTGGCTGCTCAGAACGAAGTAAAAGAACGCACTGAAAACCACAAGTCTGAAAAAGCGCAAATCGTCTCTCACCAAACTTTTACTAACACGAGATTAGCAAAAGGAGCCCAAAGGGTGCCGCGCTTGGTTCTGAACTGGCCTTTTCTAGTCTCGTCGTACGTGGTGTACGTCACCGCGTTCTTGGCGATCGGAAATTCCGACAACTTTGTGCGACCATGTGTACGCAAAACAAGTTTGAGCCAACATCGGTCGTAAAAAATCCATGGATTTTGTTGTCGGAATGTCCGATCAATGTCCGATCGTGTGTACGGGGCATAAGACTGATTGATAAACGAGTTAACATCCCACTCTACGTTCATCCCGAACGGTGAGTAGGATTTGAGCTCATATATCCAATATGTCTTGAGGCGAGAGACCCTGCGGAGGCGGGACTCTCCCGTCCAAAGAGGGACAAATTTGTCAATAATCTGGAAAAGTGTGCCGGTGGGGTCCTTATTGTGAAACTGTAAGTAGTGACGTGGTACACTATGATTACTCTTCTCGTTTTTAATGCCAGCCACATGTTCATTCACACGTATGGAAAATGTTCTAATTGTGCGACCCACATACTGCTTTTTGCAAGGGTATGTCAGCAGGTAAACAATGAATTTGGTGGGGCAAGTGGTAAAGTGTCTCATAGAATAAGTACGTGCAGTGACTGTCGAAATGAACGTGTCTGTTTTACATCTTCCTCTGATGTTATAGAGGCACACGTTACATTTTCTACAAGGGTAATAACCCCTGCACTGTTGAAAAAAGGAGACTGTTTTGGGGGGATCAATCACATTTGGTGCAATTTGCCCCTGTATTGATCGTGCCCCCCTAAATATCACACCTGCCTGTTCTGAAGAGCGGGACCCTAGTCTGACCTCAAGAATATATGAAGATAAATTCCACCGTTCATCAGAGACCATTGCTAGATGGTTTGAAGTGGGGTGGGGGTTGACTCTTGGACAGGTAACCCTCTCCACTTCATTGAGAGATAAATGCTTAAATAATGGGTATTACTTTGGCCAGCCCCTCTTTAGTTACACTATTGGCAGGCCACTGGACAGGTAAGAAGTGTTATAATACAAAGATATAAATACACATTGTACACATTTGAGCACATTTGGACATTCTGCTATTACCTATCAAGATAATAATAGTATACAAAAACTTTAAACAGTATCATTTGAAAGTATACAGGCCAGCCCTTGCACTACATGCTTTGGGGAATTCATCCATAAATCTGACCACAAAAGAGATGGGTATAGTGTGTATGGGTTTGGCAAAGTCAGCAGATAGATGATTGAGGATAGATAGAGAATTGTTATCAGCTGACTTAGCAGTTGGGGGGAGGGAGGGTTACAAATGATTTGGGGACCCCCAAAAAAAGCCTCTGGCACTCTGCCTGAATTTAAAGCACAAATCACATTTTAAAACATTTTAGGGTTTTATTTAGGGTAAAGCACTACTATGGAGCTGATAAAATACATTGTTAAGTGAATACATGAGGTGAATATAGGGCCAGAAGACCATGCTGGGGAGGTAAGTGAAGGCAAATATGTATGAAGGACAAAAAAATAATTACAGAAAAATCCAGCATGCATGAGAACAAAGGGGACATTCACAGCATATTCCAATCATGGTAATTAGGGAATGAGGAAAGAAATACAATATATTAGCAAACATTAAATACAATAAAATGTGATGTTAAAGGATAAAAATCTTACCTTAATATACTCTTTCTGCAGGACCTGGATGATGGCAGAACAGGTCTCTGGGATAATGATCCCCAGAGCCTGGGGGGAGATGCCTGTCGAGAACTTCAAGTCCTGCAGACTTCTCCCCGTCGCCAAGTACCGCAGGGTGGCGACGAGCCTCTGCTCTGGAGTGATGGCTTGCCTCATGCAGGTATCCTGCCTGCTGATATAGGGTGGACCCCAACACCAAGCCCCAGCACAGCACAAACTCTACGGGGAGTACGTATACGCAACATGGCTAGAAAACGGTTGGCTGCTCAGAACGAAGTAAAAGAACGCACTGAAAACCACAAGTCTGAAAAAGCGCAAATCGTCTCTCACCAAACTTTTACTAACACGAGATTAGCAAAAGGAGCCCAAAGGGTGCCGCGCTTGGTTCTGAACTGGCCTTTTCTAGTCTCGTCGTACGTGGTGTACGTCACCGCGTTCTTGGCGATCGGAAATTCCGACAACTTTGTGCGACCATGTGTACGCAAAACAAGTTTGAGCCAACATCGGTCGTAAAAAATCCATGGATTTTGTTGTCGGAATGTCCGATCAATGTCCGATCGTGTGTACAGGGCATAAGACTGATTGATAAACGAGTTGACATCCCACTCTACGTTCATCCCGAACGGTGAGTAGGATTTGAGCTCATATATCCAATATGTCTTGAGGCGAGAGACCCTGCGGAGGCGGGACTCTCCCGTCCAAAGAGGGACAAATTTGTCAATAATCTGGAAAAGTGTGCCGGTGGGGTCCTTATTGTGAAACTGTAAGTAGTGACGTGGTACACTATGATTACTCTTCTCGTTTTTAATGCCAGCCACATGTTCATTCACACGTATGGAAAATGTTCTAATTGTGCGACCCACATACTGCTTTTTGCAAGGGTATGTCAGCAGGTAAACAATGAATTTGGTGGGGCAAGTGGTAAAGTGTCTCATAGAATAAGTACGTGCAGTGACTGTCGAAATGAACGTGTCTGTTTTACATCTTCCTCTGATGTTATAGAGGCACACGTTACATTTTCTACAAGGGTAATAACCCCTGCACTGTTGAAAAAAGGAGACTGTTTTGGGGGGATCAATCACATTTGGTGCAATTTGCCCCTGTATTGATCGTGCCCCCCTAAATATCACACCTGCCTGTTCTGAAGAGCGGGACCCTAGTCTGACCTCAAGAATATATGAAGATAAAGTCCACCGTTCATCAGAGACCATTGCTAGATGGTTTGAAGTGGGGTGGGGGTTGATATGTGTTTGTTAAGTGTGGCTGTATGTCACTGTTCTATTGTGTCTTTCTGCTTTAAAGTATTATGGGATGTGCATGTGTATTTTCTCTGTGGAGGGAGGGGGGATTCCTCTAACAGCTCTCCCTGCTGATTGGACAGTCTACTGATGAGAAGTTTGAATATTTCTGTGTGCTTGTGTTTAAATAAACAGTTGATGTTCAGCAGCCAAAATGAGTACTGCCTAGTTTGTGGTGGCAAGCGGTTGGAAGATCTGATATCTATATTCAGACTGGAAGGAAGCGGTATATGACGAAAGCACTCAAGCAGAGTGTGGAACGTTTAATTACAACTCTTTATTTTGGGTGCACAAACAGTACTCAACAGCCAGCCCACTTTGTGGCTAGTTGTCAATCTAGGACAGGGGTCTCAAGCTGGTGGCCCTCCAGCTGTTTTGTGAAACTACAAGTCCCATCATGCCTCTGCCTGTAGGAGTCATGCATGTAACTGTTAGCTTTGCAATGCCTCATGGGACTTGTAGTTTCTCAATAGTTCTTTCTAAACTGCCAATGACTTGAGTTCAGGTCAAACTCACGGTTGACCCAAACCCAAAGCATATCCAAAGCTTTCAGAGCTTCTGGTCATCCTTGCAAGCACTGAGATCAACCAATCAACCCTGTATGTCTAATACATTCTTCCTCAGGCTGTACTCAGTGTACTCAGTTAAAAACTGACAGCTGTTTGTAGTTCTGAAACAAAATCCCATAGTTTGAAGATTAGGGTTATAGAGTGATTGAGTGTGATTTACTAAAAGCAAATAGATGTTCACTTTGCTAGGGTAGCTATACTTTGCAAGGGAATTTTCTCTTCAAAGTGAAATTTCACCACAACAACCCTTCCAGCACCTGCTTCTTGTGAATGTGGAAGGGGTGAGGGGCTTGGGATATACACTAAAGCCTTAAAGTGGGGTTCCACCCAAAAAAACCTACATGAAAAATCCTAAAAAAAAAAATACAAAAAAAATTTGGATATTTTTTTTTTTTACTCACCTCTAAATGCCTGTTGCTGGGGGTCCCTCGTAGTCTGCCTCTTTCAGTGCCTGGGCTGGTGACATCACTTCCGTCTCATTACAGGAATACAGGAAGGGCTCAGCTCTGCTCCCTCCCTCCTGTCAATCATCTGGGACCCATTACAGGTCCCAGGTGACTGAGTGGCCAATCACGGCGCGGCGCCGCTCGCGCATGCGCAGTGGGTGCCAGGCTGTGAAGCCACAGCCCGGCGCCCACAGTTGCAATGCCGGCGCTGCTGAACGGAGGGAGAGACGAGCGGGGCTTCAATCCCCCACATCGCTGGACCCTGGGACAGGTAAGTGTCCAATTAAAAGTCAGCAGCTGCAGTATTTGTAGCTGCTGACTTTTATTTTTTTATTTTTTTTGACTGGCCCTCCTCTTTAAGTATCGGAGGCATTGAAAAAGACTGGTTAGCTACTGAAGACAGAGTAGTTAGCTGAAAAATTTAACTGAGGCATACTTAATGTTAACAATGACAATAGGTAGGTTGCTGGAAAAGAAGTCCCTATCAAAATGTTGCTATAGGGCCCCATTATCTATATTTTTACCCTGGATAGGACAAAATAAATAAATAAAACTAACAGAAAATCATTTTTGTTTACCTAAAGGGATATTTAGTACGACAACACATTTATTATCTATATTAATAGCTAAAAATATTGCATCTTTTTGCAAGATATAATGTATTTATTTTTGGAACATCAACAACTGTCTACATTAAACTTCTATAATGCATTAAAGGGCACATTTTAAGTTAGTGACTTTTAAATTGGAAGAACAAAGGGAAGGCTACTGGATTTAAAAGAATATATCTAAAAATGCCATTAGAACATTGTGCTTTAGAATTCAATGTACTTACATCCATGTAACACTGATGGCTTAGCTTCAAAGCTTGAAGCTGACAAACCGTAACTCAGCAATCTAAACAAAACAAAAAGAAAGGACAGCATACTGATACAGTAGTAAATGTTTAAGTTACGACAACAAAGACAGGCAAGACCCAGTAAGCCTAGTATAAAAATTTTTCTGTCCAGACACAAAAACAGGATCAGCAGAATTTTACACATGGTGAATTTCTACTAAAAACAACTTTGACAATATGCGTGGTATGTTACAAAACAGTAGTTGAGCAAATAGTACAAAGTAACATCATCTACCCAAATATAACCTGCTAAAGCATGCAATGGGTTTTATAACTATTTGTCTATACAGTATTAGTAAACAGTTACTGATTAAATGGAAAACATATTTACTGTAAAAAATGCATATTAGTAGATGAAATATGTTGGAGAGCACCTATAATTTATAAATAGGTTAGGCTAGGGAAGAAAAACATTGAGAAACGATTATTGGCTCTGTTACATATTAAATAGTTAGGTTAAAAAAAAAGACACGTGGTGATCATCCACACAAACAAAGTGAATGGAGGAATCCCTCTTGCCCGCCAGGAATATTGTATTCTAATTACAGCAACCACAGCTGTTAGAATACCCTGATTGGCAGCAGCCCCCGATTGAGAAAAAAATTCTATCATATCCCTTTGAGAAAAGTCAATTTTAGTCAGCTACACACTGAGTAAAATTAACCCTGTCCTTGCTGAAATTCAATCAGTGTATTGCCACCTTTACTATCTGAATCCTATGCATCTTTTCAAGCCCAATTCCAGCCAAAAATGTTTTATTTTTTATGGTAAAGAAAAGAAAAGTAGATTAAAAAAAATACCATTTATATGAGCCCAAAGTATGTCTCTAATGATTCCCAGAGTAATACTCTGCTGGTTTGTTAGATTGCAATTTAAGTATTTGTATATCTAGTATTAACATGTGACTAGCAGGCTTTCCAGAGCATCAAGTTTAAAGCGTATTTAAATCAAAGCCAAATATGTAATATATTGTTGCTTTCCAGTCTTTAGGTGAGATACCTTGATTAGTTTTTTTTTTAGACTTTTTTTCCTTTATTTTTACCTGGCAATCCTTCAAGTAACACACTTCCTGTTCCTGGGTGGCTATGTTTGCACCTCCAGTGTATCTGTGGAAGGAGCCAGTGTTTTCACACAGGCTTGACTTAAAATATGTCTGCCTTTGCTCATCTCCTTTACAAGAGAGTTGATGGCATTATTATTTTACAGAGTAAAGATAATATTGTTTTTGCTTCCAGTTCATCCCACAAGAAGGGACAAGGACATTGCATTTCTGGTAAGATCTGTTATTTTCCCTACTTACATAAAATGATCTTAGCCTGAAAAGGAAAACAAATGGAGCCACCACATGTAAAGACTGGTAAGTTCTGATATACCAGTGGCAGCTGGTGCTCAATATTTTGGGGGGGCGGCAAACCAACTTCATCCCCTCCCCCAGTGGGAGATGGATGGGAAGGCTGCGCTCCCCCCGTGCGCATGGGAGATGGACGGGAAGGGAGCGATCACCCCCCCCACAGGAGACAGACGGAAGGTGGTGATCAGAGGCCTCCTTACCTTAGGAGGCAGATGACAAGGAGTGTGAACAAGATATAGTGAAAAATACTCCTGCGCTTGTGAGATCGTTTGCTGTAAAACAAAGGTAGTATTGTAGTCAGAGATAGGACTGGGGGAGATGATGGAGCGTGTCCCGCTGCCTTAGCTGACCAGGGGTGGTCTGTAAAGGACTGTTTAGTAGGAATGGGTGGAAGGCGCGTGATCAGACGCTTACATCAAGAAATGTATGGTTTATTTATGTAAAAGAATACAGACATATAGTCATATAGATTTAAAATCATACAAATACTACATAATATTATAAAATAAAAGGAAAAACAGGTAACAAAATGAGTACTAGGAAGTTAAAATTGGGGTGTGCCCATATTGAGGCAGGTATTTAAGAAAGGCTGACGCGTTTCGAGGAAAACCTCTTCATCAGAGCCAGAAGAACTGGAGCACAGTCTGTATGGGCCGGTAGGCCGACATGTGTACATGGGGAGAGGTGGTGTTGCTAGTAGGAGGATGTGTCCTGTGATGGACAATTGATTATTCCAAGATCCATACCCAGGTGTTCTATGGGTGTAAATAGATTGTATTTTCTTTTCTTTTTGCGGTGCTGTTAGGCTGTCAGATGTGCCTGTCTCAGGAGAAGTGTGTAAACACAGCTGCAGACTGTAGAGATCCTGTGGAGTGGAGAGCCGTGTGATCCTGGCAGCAGAAGGGGGGGGGGGAGGAGGGAGGAGGTGTCCTTGAGGCAGCTGATGCCTAGATAGAAAGCGTCTTGCTGCCTAGGGATAGGAAAGGTTTACCTTAGGAGGCAGATGACAAGGATCTGGGGTAGGGCTGCTGCTCCTCGCTACAGCTAATCCTCGCTCCGGGGCCATTGCTTCTCCTCCCGGGGCGAACAGGAAGTAGGTCCTGAGACCCAATTGGGAATCCTAAGAGTACGGTAGTCCAGCAGGAGAATCAGGTTTTGTGTCAGTAACTTTAAATCTGGTGGGTTGGCAACACTTACCCTGTCAGTGAAGCTTATACATGATTAGATTGTGTACTCAATTTAATTTTATATAAACTTTACATATAACTCTAATTCAGGGGCATATAGTGATCAGATTTCACGATGAAGGTAAATTTGTGGATCTGATGTTGTCAGTTCCAACATGTTATTGGTTTGATGTGAATTAACATGCAAGTATACACTTGTACACATACAGGCATTGTTTCACAATTAAAAGTATTCCAACAAAACTGTGCCACAATGTGATTATAATTTCAAAATATTCTTAGTAGGGATGCACTGATTGTAGGGATGTCCTTGAATCATGGTGGATTTTTGGGGGTAATCCCTATTGTTTCCTGGTTATTAAAAAGAGAAAAGTCTGCCTTGAATCCTCCTTCATGTTCTGTCAAAAAAATATGTATTTTGGGTGCAAAAATTATTATTTGAGTGTCTGCTCTTTCCTGTTGGAACAATCACAAACCATAGTGTATGGGCACCAATAGCCTTTTAAAAATTTAAAAAATGAAAAACCAAAAATCATTGGTAGGATTTTTGGTAGGATTTTTATTAGTATGAATGTACTAAACTCCTACAAGTTAATATTTGTGGGTCATAGATGGACAGATTTATTACCTTAGATCAGATACAGTATAAGAGCTCAGTCAATCCTTCTGCTAAAATAAACTGCCTGAGGTTTTTCTCCTGCCCTGAAAAATATTTTTCAATATGTTAGACTGATGCTGAACACATATGCTACACTCATTGTTTAGCTTTCTTCAACACCGGCATTTATCAGGTATAACTAAGTCTTCTCAGGACAGAAGGCTACTGCATAGCCAACCAATTTTTTTTAATAAGCCCATAAGTACCCACAGACTGTTGAAGGCAACACAAATTTGCTTCTGAAGTATTCAAGATGTATCATTTTATATGGATACAAGGAAGGAGATGGAATTGCTGTGCACATCACGTATATTGTAAGATGGAAAGACGCCCCGAAAGCACAGCATTGTAGAAGAAACCTAGACATCTAATTACTGCCTGTGAGATATTAAGGATTATAGATTTTATTATTTTTTCAACCACTGCTGTGAGAACACAAATTTCTTACCTCTGTAGAGTATGGAAATTGCAGTTGTGCTACTAATTATTATCCAATTATTTCTCATGTTTCACTTAGTAATATCAAGCTCAGGAAGCACATGTCTTTGAAGTTGAGACTTGAATAATCATGCAGTAATAATGCTTTATTCTGGTCACTTTGTCTAGGACCATTTTTAGTGTCAATCTTTCATACAACAGGGATGCATAACACTCCAGGCAAGATTATCTATTTACAGTTTGTAATATAAATGGCATGTAAAATACAGCATGTAAAATGGTGTCTGCAAGTTGCACCTCTTTGGTTCAACAGTTCTTGCAATTTCCTTTGCAAAATACTGCAACATTTTCCTATGTACTGTTTGAAATAAAACTTATACCAAGCATGTTGTATATGTAGCCCAATTACTAGATCATTTTCAATTTAAAGAAAAAGCAAAAATGCAAAGAAGTACATATGTGAACATACAGTATATTAGAATAGCAGTATATATCGTAGTAAAACATTCCCCTATATCAGTATCATAATTGTGTACAAAATGTATAATCTTTATGCAATACTCTGAAAATATATTTTAAGCATTTGCATGCGTCTGCTATTCCAAGGCTAAAAACCACATCTTTGGACAAATATGTACAGTATAGGTCAGCTTTCAAACTGGTCCATTACAAAAATGTGGTAAAACGCATATATGTTTTTGACGCATTTTTGCCTTGTTTCCGGTGCATTTTGCACCTGTGGAAAAAGGACACGTGGCTCAAAAAAACGCACCAATATGGCTTCTCCATTCTAAGTTTATTTACAGGGCCTTGAAAAAGTATTCATACCTCTTGAAATGTTCCACATTTTGTCATGTTATAACTAAATGTATTTTATAGGGATTTTAGGTGATAGACCAACAAAAAGTGGCACATAATTGTGAAGTGGAAGGAAAATGATAAGTGGTTTTTAAAGTTTTTTTACAAATAAATATTGAAAAGTGAAAATTGAAAATAGTGAAAAGTGTGGCATGCATTTGTAATAAGCCCCCCTAAGTCAATGCTTTGTAGAACCACCTTTCACTGCAATTACAGCTGCAAATCTTTTTGGGTATGTCTCTACCAGCTTTGCACCTCTAGAGAGTGATATTTTTGCCCATTCTTCTTTGCAAAATAGCTTAACCACTTCAATACCAGGCACTTATGCACCTTCCCACCCAGATCAATTTTCAGCTTTCAGTGCTCTCACACTTTGAATGACAATTACTCAGTCATGCTACACTGTATCCAAACAAAATTTTTATCATTTTCTTCTCACAAATAGAGCTTTCTTTTGGTGGTATTTAATCACCACTGGGTTTTTTATTTTTTGAAAAAACTGCGAAGATTTTGAAAAAAACACACTTTTTTTTAGTTTCTATTGTAAAATTTTGCAAATAAGTTATTTTTCTTCATAAATTTGTGGCAAAATTTATACTGCTACATATCTTTGGTAAAAATAATCCAAATTAATGTATATTATTTGGTCTTTGTGAAAGTTATAGAGTCTACAAACTATGGTGCCAATCACTGAAAATTGATCACATCTGATCACACCTGATGTACTGAAGGCCTATCTCATTTCTTGAGACATTAAGAAGCCAGGAAAGTACAAATGCCCCCCAAATGATCCCTTTTTGGAAAGTAGACAGTCCAAGGTATTTACTAAGAGGCATGGTGAGTTTTTTGAAGTTGTAATTTTTTTGTAAGATTTTTTTTTTTTTTTACACATACTGGTCATATTAACAGGTTATTTCTCTCACACAGCATATGCATAATTGCAACTACACCCCTAAATACATTCTGCTACTCCTCCCGAGTATGGCAATACCACATGTGTGAGACTTTTACACAGCCTGGCCATATACAAAGGCCCAACATTTAAGTAGCACTTTCAGGCGTTCTACAAGCATAAATTGCACATATCCTTTCTCAACCACCTATTACATTTGTGAAGGCCCTGGAGCACCAGGACAATGGAATTGTCCACAAAATGACCCCATTTTGGAAAGCAAACACCCCAACAAATAATCTATGAGGCATAATGAGTCTTTTGAACTTTTCATTTTTTTTCCAGACGTTTTTGGAAAATGTGGGAAAAAATGAAAATGCATTTTTTTTTACACAAAGTTGTCCATTTTTAAGATATTTCTAACACATAGCATGTACATAGCAAAAATTACACCCCAAAATGAATTGTGATACTCCTCCAGAGTATGGCAATACCACATGTGTGAGACTTTTACACAGCCTGGCCACATACAAAGGCCCAACATTGAAGTAGCACTTTCAGACGTTCTACAAGCATAAAGTGCACATATCCTTTCTCAACCACCTATTACATTTTTGAAGGCCCTGGAGCACCAGGACAATGGAATTGTCCACAAAATGACCCCATTTTGGAAAGCCAATACCCCAACATATAATCTATGAGGCATAATGAGTCTTTTGAACTTTTAATTTTTTTTCCAGAAGTTTTTGGAAAATGTGGAAAAAAAATGAAAATGCATTTTTTTACACAAAGTTGTCCCTTTATAAGATATTTCTAACACATAGCATGTACATAGCAAAAATTACACCCCAAAATGCATTCCGCTACTCCTCCTGAGTATGGCGATACCACATGTGTGAGGCTTTTACACAGCCTGGCCATATACAAAGGCCAAACATTGAAGTAGCACTTTCAGGCGTTCTACCAGCATAAATTGCACATATCCTTTCTCAACCGTCTATTACACTTTTGAAGGCCCTGGAGCACCAGGACAATGGAATTGTCCACAAAATGACCCCATTTTGGAAAGCAAACACTCCAATATATAATCTATGAGGCATAATGAGTCTTTTAAAAGGTTCATTTTTTTCCAGAAGTATTTGGAAAATGTGGAAAAAAAATGAAAATGCATTTTTTTACACAAAGTTGTCCCTTTATAAGATATTTCTAACACATAGCATGTACATAGCAAAAATTACACCCCAAAATGCATTCCGCTACTCCTCCTGAGTATGGCGATACCACATGTGTGAGGCTTTTACACAGCCTGGCCATATACAAAGGCCAAACATTGAAGTAGCACTTTCAGGCGTTCTACCAGCATAAATTGCACATATCCTTTCTCAACCGTCTATTACACTTTTGAAGGCCCTGGAGCACCAGGACAATGGAATTGTCCACAAAATGACCCCATTTTGGAAAGCAAACACTCCAATATATAATCTATGAGGCATAATGAGTCTTTTAAAAGGTTCATTTTTTTCCAGAAGTATTTGGAAAATGTGGGAAAAAAATTAAAATGCATTTTTTTACACAAAGTTGTCCCTTTATAAGATATTTCTAACACATAGCATGTACATAGCAAAAATGACACCCCAAAATACATTCTGCTACTCCTTCTGAGTATGGCGATACCACATGTTTGAGACTTTTACACAGCCTGGCCACATACAGAGGCCCAACATCCAAGTAGCACCTCCAGGCATTCTAGCAGTATTAATTACACATATCATTTTCTGACTACCGATCACATTTTTGAAGGCCCTTCATATTTCTAACACATAGCAGGTACATACCAAATAACAAAAGATTACCTGTGGTTTTAGAAGTGCAGTGGTCCACAGAGGAGAGCATCGGTTGAGGCAGCCAGGCAGCAGGCAGGAAAAGCAATCATCCAGGCAGCAGGCAGGAATACTGTCCATAGTTCGTACAGGCAGAGATACTGTCAGCACAGCCAGAGCACAGCCAGAGCACAGCCAAAGCACAGCCAAAGCACAGCCAAAGTACAGGTCCAGGTAGCAGGCAGAGGTGTCCTGGCAGAAATACTGTCCAAAGTCAGTAGAGGCAGCAGGCAGATATATGGTGAACACAGCCAAAGTATTGGTCCAAGCAGCAGGAAGAAACATGGTCCATAATGTCATGGGTCATTACAGGCAGCAATATGGTCAGCACAGCTAAAGTATTGGTCCAGGCAGCAGGAAGGACCATCAAACTTAGGGCCAGGGGGACTAGGGTAGAGGCTTCTCCCACCCAAATCGCTTTGAAGCCTCCGGGCAACCAGACCCTGTTTTGGGAGCCCAGAAAATAAAAAACTGTTTTTCTCTACTCAGAACGCTATTCTGAAGCCCCTCACATATGTGAGACCCCTGTGTACTGAAGTAGATAGCCAAAAGATCAGTCCAAGTGGCAGGCAAAAACATGGTCGATTAACAGGCCAAGGCCGGTGCACGTGGAAGTCAGAAACATGGTTTAAATCGGCAAGCAAAGACATCGTCGGTAAACAGGCCAGGGTCAGTTAATTAACATGGTAGCAGGCAAATGGGGAAATGGCAGTCTGGTAATAATAAGGGGAACTAATATTGGATGGATGTATGATAATTTTTGAAGCAATCTCCGATGCACAGGCCAGGTTGGGAGGGACATTGGGGACAATAATAGCTGGTATCTCTTCTTACTCCTCCTCTGCTGCATACTCGGTATTTCTTTTGGTGTCTTCTTCCAGATTCTGTGGGGGGAATGTGATAGGGAAAGTGTTGCTCGTGAAGTCGACTCACGCTATCAGAGCAATTGCTTACTGGGGCGGACCTTGTTGGTAAATGAGGGCAGTGACGATATCTTCAATATACTTCAGGTAGGTGATTTGTTGGTTTTGAGTTGCTTTTTGGTAGCAGACAAACGAATTAAAAAGGGCCATGTGAAACAGGTGAAACGCAACTTTCTTGTACCAATAATGGTTGATAAATAGGGCTGTAGCATCTGATCATTTAAATCCACCTCAACCCCTATGTACATATTATAATCGTGGACACAGTCAGGCTTTACAATGGGGACGCCTCTTCTTTGGATCTCCACCACGGTGTCATTGTGGATGGTAGGGAGGATGTGGACATTTTTCTTGTCCCTCCACTTCATGGCCAACACCTCCTCATTCCTCATGAATGTCGATTCCCCGATTCTCCAATTTTTTTGTCAACAAATTTTGTGGGAATCCCTTTCGTTTTTTTTTTTAAAGTACCGCAGGCCGGGGTTTTTTTACTATAAAGGTGACGAAAAAGGGGCAGGCTGGTATAATAGTTGTCGACATATAAATGGTATCCTTTGTCGAACAGGGGGTATGCCAGCTCCCAATTTTACCACTGGTTCCAATATATTTTGGGCAATCATGGGGCTGGAGCTGGGAGTCTTTGCCTTCGTAGATCCGGAATGTGAAAACATATCCAGTGGCTCAATCGCATAATTTATTTAATTTCACCCCATATCTGGCTCTCTTGCTTGGTATATACTGATTGAAGTGCAGTCAGCCAGTGAAATGTATGAGGGACTCGTCCACACAAATTTTTTGGTCTGGGATAAAAACGTCTCTAAATCGCTGGGAAAAGGAATTGGTTAGGGGGCGTATCTTGTACAATTTATCATGGTTGGGATGATCTCGCGGAGGGCATTGTGAATTGTCATTGAAGTGGAGAAAACGCATAATCATGTTGTATCTTGTCCTGCACATGACAGCGGAATATATGGGCATGTGGTGGATGGGGTTGGTGGACCAATATGCATGGACTTTGTTCTTTTTTGTAAGCCCCATATTAAACGTAAGGCCCAAGAATTATTTAAATTTGTCCAGTGTTAGGCGTCGCCACTGGAACATGCAGGCATAGGAAGAATTGGGGTTGGCAGCAATAAATTGGGATGCATACAGGTTAGTTTGATCCACCATATTCTGCAGCAAATCTTGTGGGAAAAATAAACAAAAATAATCAAATTGAGAAAAATTTGTAGTGTCGGGCTGCACACCTGGCTGTGCAGTGAAAGGGAGGATGATAGCGGATCCTGAGTTGGCAGGCAACCATAAGGGATTTGCCAGGGCATCAGGAAGGTAGGACTGGGGCTGGGTTCTTTTGGTTGGGCGTGTGATTCCAATACTTGTACTGGGCTCCTCTTCCTGGGGTCTGGCGCTGCTGGTGGTGGGCAGATCTCCTGATCTTGGTCCTGATCTTGGTCCTGATCTCGGTCCTGATCTCATTCTTTTGGGAGAGACCGTTTCCTCCGAGGACTCAGACTCCGATCCACTATCCTCCACTGGCTCGTATTTCGAACCAGAATCGGATGATGGGAGCTCCCCGCTGTTCTCATCATCCGACATGGTAAGAAGGGCATATGCCTCCTCAGGTGTGTAAACCCTTTGCAACATTATGGTAGTGCTTTTTGGTGGGCCTATGTAATGGTGCTACTGGTGGTAGTTGTGGTACCGATGTGGTATTAGTGGCGGGCCTGTGTGGCGGTACCGATGGCGGTACAGGCAGCGGTATGGGTGGTGGTGGTACCAATGGCAGTGCAGGTAGCGGTAAGTGTGGTGGTGGCGGTACCGATGGTGGTACGGGTGGCGGTACTGGTAGCAGGCCTGTGTGGCAGGCCTGTGTGGGGGGCCTGTGTGGTGGTATAGGTGGTGGGCCTGATGGCGGTACCGATGGCGGGTCTGATGGTGGAACTGGCGGTGGTACCGATGGCGGTACTGGTAGCCTGTGTGGCGGTACCGATGGCGGTGGGCCTGATGGCGGTACCGATGGAGGTGGGCCTGATGGCGGTACCGATGGTGGGCCTGATGGCAGGATGGCAGTGGTACCGATGGCGGTACTGGTAGCCTGTGTGGCGGTACCAATGGCGGTACTGATAGCGGTGGGCCTGTGACAGATGATTGACAGGTGGGCTGATTGATTGACAGATGGGCTGATTAATTGGCTGATTGACAGAAGGGCTGATTGGCTGGGCTGATTGATCAGATGGGCTGATTGATAGATGGGCTGATTGACAGATGGCCCGGACTGTGTGACAGATACTCTTTATTGGGGGGGTCGTGTTGTGCACAGTATACAGACAGAACACTGATATCTCACTTACTGATCCCTGCTCTCTCCTCACACGATCGGTGTGTGAGGAGAGAGCAGAGATCAGATGGTAACTGCTCTTCTGTGTTTACATTTGTGACCGGCTGTGATTGGACACAGCCGGTCACGTGGTAAAAAGCCAATTTCATTGGCTGTTTACCTTGATCGGGGAAGCGCTGTGTCCAAGGGACACCCGCCATCCTCGATCCCTGCCCTGCACTCCTCCTGCGGCGTGCACGGTGCGCGCCGCCGAGTTTGTTATGACATGTGATCGGCTGTGACGTTGACACAGCCGATCACGTGGTAAATGGCCAGCTTCACTGGCTGGTTACCGTGATCGGGGAAGCGCTGTGTCCAAGGGACACATGCCGTCCCTGATCGCCGCGCGATGGGACTGGACGTCATATGACACCCAGTCAGGATAACACAACCACCGCCCGGCCGTCATCTGCTATGGGCCGGGCGGGAAGTGGTTAAGCTCTGTCAGATTGGATGGAGAGCATCTGTGAACAGCAATTTTCAAGTCTTGCCACAAATCCTCAATTAGATTTATATCTGCACTTTGACAGGGCGATTTTAACACATGAATATGCTTTGATCTAAACCAAAGCATACCAAAGCTCTGGCTGTATGTTTAGGGTCGTTGTCCTGCTGGGAGAGGTGAACCTCCATCCAAGTCTCAAGTCTTTTGCAGGCTCTAACAGGGTTTTCTTTGGAGATTGCTCTGTATTTGGCTCCATCCACCTTCCCTTCAACTCTGAATAGCTTCCCTGTCCTTGCTAAAGAAAAGTATCCCCACAACATGATGCTGCCACCACTATGTTTTACAGTGGGGATGGTGTGTTCAGGGTGATGTGCAGTGTTTATTTTCCACCACACATAGCATTTTGCTAATAGGCCAAAAAGTTCCAGAGCACCTTCTTCCACATGTTTGCTGTGTCCCCCACATGGCCTCCTGCAAACAGCAAACTGGACTTCTTATGACTTTCTTTCAACAATGGCTTTCTTCTTGCCACTCTTCCATAAAGGACAGATTTGTGAAGTGCACGACTAATAGTTGTCCTGTGGACAGATTCTCCCACCTGAGCTGTGGATCTCTGCAGCTCCTCCGGAGTTACCATGGGCCTCTTGGCTGCTTCTCTGTTCAATGCTCTCCTTGCCCAGCCTGTCAGTTTAGGTGGATGGCCATGTCTTGGTAGATCTGCAGTTGTGCCATACTCTTTCCATTTTCAGATAATGGATTGAACAGTGCTCCGTGAGATATTCAAAGCTTGTGATATTTTTTATAACCTAACCCTGCTTTAAATTTCTCCACAACTTTATCCCTGACCTGTCTAGTTTGTTCCTTGGTCTTCATGATGCGGTTTGTTCACTAAAGTTCTCTAACAAACCTCTGAGGGCTTCACAGAACAGCTGTATTTATACTGAGGTTAAATTACACACAGGTGGACTCTATTTACTAATTAGGCGACTTCTGAAAGCAATTGGTTCCACAAGATTTTAGTTAGGGGTATCAGAGTAAAGGGGGCTGAATACATATGCACGCCACACTTTTCAGATATTTATTTGTAAAAAAAAATTGAAAACAATTTATCATTTTCCTTTCACTTCACAATTGTGTGCCACTTTGTGTTGGTTTATCACATAAAATAACAATAAAATACATTTACGTTTTTGGCTGTAACATGACAAAATGTGGAAAATTTCAAGGGGTATGAATATTTTTTCAAGGCACTGTATGTTTGCTGGCAAAAATCACGCGGTGTGCCATGTTGAGGGTCTTTTAGTATGTATGTCATCATACTCACTGTACACAGTTTTCACAAGCAAAATGTTTTATTTATTTTTTAATCTGTTGCAAAGCTTGATCTTGCCAGTAATAGCAATTGCTGTTGAACAATGTTGACAATGCTAAACCACTGCCTTACAATTAACAGACACATTGGGGTTTATTTACTAAAGGCAAATCCACTTTGCACTACAAGTGCACTTTGAAGTGCACTTGTAAGTGCAGTCATTGTAGATCTAAGGGGCGCATGCAGGGAAAATAAAAAACAGCATTTTTCCTTGTACATGATTGGATGATAAAATCAGCAGAGCTTCCCTTCATTTCAGATCTTCCCCTCAGATTTACAGCGACTTCACTTGCAGTGCAGAGTGGATTTGCCTTTAGAAAATCAACCCCATTGTCACATTATTATGCAAGCTCCTTCAGTTGTCCATTAGGTTGCCTATCTGATGAGCAGCCCAAATAACAGGTTACATATGTCAGGATTACAATGCTACTGCTGATTGCAAGGCAGTGGCCTAGCATTGTCAGCCTGCTGAAGGAAATTTTCTTTTTTCAGGCTTTTTCCCCTTTATTTTCAGATGATAATTCTGAACATAACATTTGTTGTACTTCCTGTCCCATTTTGGTTATAATCATTTATCCACTATATCTGAGAATGGAGCCATGGCTGTCACACGGGCTGGACTTCAAACAGGTTTGCCTTTGTTCATCAAATGATCATGATGAATTGATAGGACTGGTGCTTGTGCTGTCTTTTCATTTCACAGAAAGTAAAAGACATTAGTCTGAATAATGCAGCTGCCTTATCTAGGGATTGGTAAGCTGACATATCTGTATCTATATATATATAGTATATAGTGCAATATGTGCAATGAATGTGATTGTTAAGTGAATGTCACTTTCAAGAGCTTTTTAGATTATTACATCACTTTTGTGACACAATTCTTAAAGCAAGATAAGCTTTGCTTAGGGTTTATGTTTGACCCTTGAGCAGCGATGACACCTGAATGTTGTTTTTAATCTATGTTTGCATGGCTATGACATTTCTACAGATATGTTGAGGAAGGGGCAAACATACAGGAATGAAGGATGTTTGAGTTTTTCAGCATCTCAGTGGCTGTTCAAGCCATGTGGACATCAAAAGTGTTTGATAGGGATGTTGGTTGTTTTTTAAATCTGTGGCTGGATTTTGTTAAAGTGATATTAATTAAACCCTCAATTTTATGCATAGTCAGCAGCTGATTTATTTACGCAGTATGCATCTTCTTTATCTTTTAGTCCTCGCCTATGTTCCAGTTTAAGCTGGTGCCATGACCACTATCCCAAGTTTCCTGTTCCAAGGTGCATCCTTTCTCTTGTAGCATCCTATGGAGCCACTATTGCAGGCAGGGACTAGAGCTGTGTCTCCCTACACTGTGTGCATCAATAGAAACATATAATCCATAGCCTAAGATGGCAAAGCACTCCCCTGCACATTTCTCCTCCTCCACTGTCTCCAGACTGCAGTGTCCTCTGTTAACTCTTTCCTGTGAAGACTAAAATTTTAGGAAAGCAGCACAGAGAGTGCAAGAGCCAGCAACTTTGAAATCAGTAAACCGCAAGTGCTTGAGTGCTTGGGTAAGAGGTTTAATAAATAGTTTACTGGGGAATATTTATTTTATTGTGTGCAGTGCGTTAAGTTAAAATGATGAGGGTTTAGTACTACTTTATTTGTGAGATTTTGGATATAAACAGCCCTTTTTGAAATCTTTCATAACATTTCAGTTGCAAGAAACGTATGCAATGCATGCCTAGCTATTATTTGCTAAGGTAGCAATCATAGTTCAAAGACCCATGGCAACAAAGCACCAGTTTGAGCTTTTGAGTAACACGGAATTACAGGACTAATGTAAAAGTAGCAAATGTATAGTTCAGCAGCGGTATCCTCCTACATAATAGTATTATTTACTTTTCTGAAAAAAATTGCAGTGAAGTATGTAACATATGAAAAAATTGAGTGTAGGGGGCGCTATATAATAATAGTGCTTGATAGCTAATTGGTATTTTTTGTACCAAATAATTGAAAAAGTGTTGATTTATAATCGTCTCCTAAGATATAAATGGGTGTAGATACAATACCAACAAAAATGACAAGTGTAAACACAAAAATAAGTGAAAGAAAGATCCACAGAAAAGTCCACAACAAAACATTTATATGAAGAAGCTTCAATCTTCCAAACATAGCAGTGTCTTCCAACAAAGATTTGAAAATCCTTCACCAAGCTTTTAGGGAGATATGGACACCAATAAGTGAATAGATAAGTGATCTGCTTACCAGACCAATTTGACTTCTTTCCTAGGAAAGATAGTCAAACTGTGCTTGTGCAGGTTAGTGCCTGCTCACATAGATGGGATAGATATGATAAGGGCCTTCCTCCTCAATGGCAAAGGCAGGATATACAGAAAAAGCAAGAAAACATCTATAGCATAATTCCGCTTTTTAATGTTAAAATCTAAGTATAAAAAAGTGGCCAAATGGCCTCTTACATTTAAAAGTGCCTATCCCAGCACTGGGGCTGCTGGCTTGTCAAGGGAATACTGTGGAGTCACCTCCTTCCCACCTCCGTGGACGGCCTGTGTTCCACCGCCTTATACCGGTGTCTTGCCGAATAAGTTCCTTCGGCGGATAAGTTCCCCCCCCCGTACTGCACAGGCGCAGCGCCTGCGCAGTACCAACTAGTAACAGCCGCAGGAGATAGCCGAAGCTCAAAATCCACAATCAGCTGTACACGGCGCCTGCGCTCTGGGTCCAGGTTCCTTCCCTACCATCCAAGTGGACCTAGAGGGGGAATATAAAAGAGCCGAGCACAGCGAGACCGTGCCCGAAGCGTGGCGAGGGGCCCTCTTACATGCGCCGTCTACAGCTGATTTGGACCTATTCCCCTTCGGCTATTTCCGTCGGATCCTACTGCGCAGGTGCAGCGCCTGCGCAGTAGAGGGGATCCTTATCCGCAGAGTGGAACTTTCTCGGCAGAACACCGGCAACCAGCTGGACCGGAAATAGCTTAAGTAAAAACGTGACCAGTATCAAGCACTATTATTATATAGCGCCCCCTACACTCAATTTTTTCATCTACCATTAGGAGCACACCACTCTTTGAGGGGAGCAACAATTTATTTATATATTTTTTTAGCACTTTCTAGTAGTTTGGTGCAGTTTTTCACATAAACCTTAATCGAAGTATGTAACATGACTATAAAATACAATAATAAAGTTATCAAGATTGAAAAAAATGTACAAAGGCCGTTTTAGATGAACCCTTGTCTACAAACTTCTACTAATTATTACTATAGTAATGAGTAGTAGTTTAGGTACAGTAAGATCATTTTAAGTTCTTTAAACTTCCACAGATGTGTCCACAGAGTTTAACATCACAGCTATATACAGTATGTGGTATAGGACTGCTCATTGTAAGTAGTGACTACTTACAGCAACGAAGGAAACCCTGTTTCAGGCTCTCCAACATGACCTGATCCTTTCTGTAATGTAAAAATACTCTTCTCCTGCACATATTTAATCCTTCTTTTCTTTGTAAAAGCAGGAAGGAAACTGAAGCATCATGCTAGGGGACAGTTTGTAAAAAAAAAAGTTAGGAAATGATTTGGATTTATAACCTGACTTCTCTGCAGGATGTTTTGTAGATATTTAGAAAGTGTAAAAAAAATGGGTCTGAGAAGTAGAAAAGGTGAGCTGCTAGTACAAAAATGACTAAAATAAAGTTCCAAACTTTAAGAAAGATGGTAGTTAAAAATCAGCTTTTGCTTTCTTTCAGCTATTAGGGTTTAATGAGTAATAGGGGGATGGTAGTTGCGCTGTGATAGGAAGGGGATAAGGGAAAGGGGGGGGGGGGGAGACTACACAAAAGTGCATGTGAAAAACATGCCAAGTGACCTGAAAAAACAAATAAAACGAGAATAAGGAGAAAACACTGACTCGTGCATATGATGAATAAATAAAAATACCACTAAATGATGTGAAAAAAGAATGTTGTCATGAAGGGGAAGTGAAATTACCTGACATGAAAGTGAGCAGTGCACATGGTAGAAAAAGGGCAATCAAGCCAATAAAAATAACAAAAGCAATGAGCAATAAGTGAATCAAACACTGAGTGCACAAATGGATGATAAATATAAAAAATAGAAAGTAATCCCGTTAATAAACGTTATAAAGAATCAAAACACTTGACCAGTGAATCAAAAAACATGAGAAAAAAAAAACTCAGCATGAAAAGCTCCCGTGCTCCTAACGCGTGTCGTCACGTCACGTGACTTCTTCAGAGGAAGAAGTCTGAAGAAGTCACGTGACGTGACGACACGCGTTAGGAGCACGGGACGCTGCCACACAACAGCTGATGTTACGAGCACGGCGCTCGTGTAGTTTCTTACCCCCCAGCTGTCATCCTTTGTAAGTTCATAGTATTTTAAATCTGTGCAATAAAGTGTTTTATATATGGGATCACGCTATGTGCGGTTTTTCTGTTTTGATACTGCACTGCTTATATGGTTTATGACGGGTGGTGAGCAACAGGAGGCGAGAGACGTTGGAGGGTCCTTGGCCAGCAGCTTGGATTGTACGAGTTCGGCGCTCGTGGTTTGAGGCTTGCGCTCATTGGTTACAAGTGAGTGCAACCTCCCCTCTCCCCCCCCTTCAGCTTGCCTGTCCCCCTGTGATTCATCATCAAACGGTATCACACCATATGCTGTTTATTTTGTTTTTTTCGCATATGACATACTGCATTTGTGAGCCACACCATCTGCTGCATTTTTCTGGATTTCATCATCCACTGGGCGCCAAACACATATGCTGTATACCTTACAGCCGTAAGGTAAGGGGCCTGTGGACACGGAGGTGCTCCCATCGTAGACCACCCCTTTCCCCTTGTCACTTTCATCATTGTTTTTTGGATTGTCACTCAGAAGTGTCACATTTGGTGGCGGGACTGTTTTTTTCATATATTGTATTTCTCTGCACTATTTTCATTTTTTTTGCCATTACTATCCATTTTTTGTTTTTCATGCTGAGTTTTTTTTTCTCATGTTTTTTGATTCACTGGTCAAGTGTTTTGATTCTTTATAACGTTTATTAACGGGATTACTTTCTATTTTTTATATTTATCATCCATTTGTGCACTCAGTGTTTGATTCACTTATTGCTCATTGCTTTTGTTATTTTTATTGGCTTGATTGCCCTTTTTCTACCATGTGCACTGCTCACTTTCATGTCAGGTAATTTCACTTCCCCTTCATGACAACATTCTTTTTTCACATCATTTAGTGGTATTTTTATTTATTCATCATATGCACGAGTCAGTGTTTTCTCCTTATTCTCGTTTTATTTGTTTTTTCAGGTCACTTGGCATGTTTTTCACATGCACTTTAGTGTAGTCTCCCCCCCCCCCTTTCCCCTATCCCCTTCCTATCACAGCGCAACTACCATCCCCCTATTACTCACTTTCGTTTTGTCTGTTTGGAGCAGTCTTTTAGGTGTTGCAGCAGTGTCCCCTTGGTAGCATAGGAGTCCGCTAGCAGCGCAGGAGTTCCTCTTCTATTAGGGTTTAATAATTAATTACTGTGCCCTACATGAAGGAGGTTTGATTGCTAGAGAGAGTTATGATGAAAAGCCTTGTGTAAGTCAAATAATAATTATATTAATAATAAAAATGTCCAGATTATTAATACACCCCCAGATTTTTTTATCTTTCCCAGGCAAAATACAAAATTCCTGAAGAAGCACTATTTCTTTAAGGCCAGTGTGCATGGACCCTAAAAATTAATTAAATAGCGTTTTCTGTTTGTGGTGCTCAGGTGCAGTGTAGTTCTGCTTTAACCTCTGTTTCTGTTTTGTTTCTTTTGGAGAGATTCATTCTCTGTTTTCTTTATCGTACATCACGGGACACAGAGCACCATAATAATGACTATGTGGGTTATACGCTTACCTTTAGGTGATTGGACACTGGCAACCAATAGAAAGATGGTTCCTCCCATATAACCCCTCCTATACCGGAAGTATCTCAGTTTTTTCGCCAGTGTCTTGAAAGTGATGGTCATGGCTGTTGAAGCTCTTCAAATTTCTTTAAAAAAAAATGTCCCACTGAGGACGTTATAAGCAGATAAATTCGGATGGCATAAAAAGCTAAAGTGAATGGTACCCGAACCTTGGTTCAAGAACGAGGTATTGCTTGTAATGTGTCCTATATAGGCGCTGGACCCTTGTTAAGTTGATAGTCCTGGTCAATCTTGCCCAAGGTAAACCAGCAAGGGTGCTTTACAGGTCCAGGGGCGTGGACCCCAAGATATGGGGGACCCGGTCCCTGAAGGTCCTTAGAGGTGCTACCCACCGTGATGGGGAAGATTGGGCTTGGTAAGACAGGCCCTCATGGTGAGTACTCCCTTTGGGATTTTTGTATATATATAATTTATCTTATATATATATATTTATTTATTTATTTATTTTTATTTATTTATTTATTTATTTATTTATTTATTTATTTATATTTTATATTTTTTATGCTGACCATTTTGTCTGGTTTATAAAAATTGATGAGAAAAGCAAAAATGTCCTAATCTAGCCAAAAAAATGGCATATATTTTAGTATTAGCATGTTATTTGATTTACAATTTAATTACGCTTATCCATGTTGCTGATACATTGTCTTACATTGAAAATAGTGTGTTTATGAAGAGTCAAAATGAGCCATGTTAACTTTAATTTTTTAACAGTGAAAATGAGAATTTACACATTATCTGTTTCTCAACCAAGACTATTTTTTTTAAATTGTCTTGACCAGTGGCGGCCCGTCTATTAGGGGCACCCGAGCACCGCCTCCTCTATCCACGGCCGCCACCCCCATGCTCTATCCACAGCCGCCACCCCCTATTCATGTGTCAGGTCCCTTTCAGGATGCCGGGCGCATGAATGATAGTGCCGGGGTTTTTTTAGACACCTGATTAGAGCCAGAGGCTCTAATAGGCTTCAAAATAGGGTGGGCTTGTGGCGCAGAGCATTGCACTACAAGCCCACCCAGGTGTTACAACAGCGAATGAATATTCGCTATTGAAACACTGATCCTCAATCCGGCCAATCAGAAGCGGGTCTGAGACCAGTTTTTCTGATTAGCTGAAAATAGAAGAGTCCCAATTGGCCGCCGAGGAGGAGGGAGGAAACGGAAGCCACCGCAATGCCCGTGGAGAGCAGGGGAAGGGGAAGCCGCCACAGCCACCGAACAGGGGAAGCCACCGTTGAAGCCCAGGAAAAGCACTGCCCACCATGGAGTAAGTGCTCCAGACCCGACCGACCAGGGGGGTACTGTTTGCCGCCCCCAACTGGTCTTGTCATTTCCTAAATGCCAAAACTGATTCTCTCTGTTGACCAGAGAGGTAACACACACCTTAAAGTGTTATTAAACCCAGGGCCCTGCATTCAGTATATCTGGTGTCCCACAGTACACAGAACATGGAAATACAATTATTTTAGTAAATAAAAACTGCTAAATACCTTTTTTGATCAGCAGTTAGAGCAGTCTTGTGACTTCTATCAATTTCGGGTCAAAGCTTGCAGGAGGAGTTTTCATTCTGCTCTGACTGTCCTACATGATTGGGGACCCCTGACCCGCTGTCTGTACAGTGCTGATTGGACCAGTGCTGATCACATGCACCCTCCCAAAAAAAAGAAAAATAAACCTCTCAAGCAATACACATCAAACTGAGCATGTGCAGCTTGTCCCCTAGCCTTTGTTCTATCAGGAGATTGGGGACCGTGGAAGAAGGGGAGGACCAGAGAAAACAGGATCAAACAGCCTTTTTACACAAGGCAGAGGATTAACTCCTTTGGTTCCTCGGTGAGTATAACAAGCACACTTTACTGCATATACACACTGATTTTACTGTTGTGGGTTTAGTAACACTTTAAGGTCCATCCCATAAGTGCACTCAAGCACCTCCTCCTCCCTCCCATTAGCTTGAAAAGCAAACAAACTCACTACAAGCTTGATTTCAGCATTCAGCTTACATGACATTAGATGGATTACAAAACTAAACTATAGGGCACACTGTTTATGTCATTCTGTAGAGGTGGATAATTGTTACACAATTACAAACCATAATGCCAATAAGTATTAAAAGGAGTACTTTTGTAGCAATAAGGCTGTTACAAAGGGCCTTTTTATACATGTATATAGTGCTGTTAACAGTATGCAGTTTAGGTATGCCTTCTTTAAAATTGCTTAGTTGTTTTAATAAGTGGTCAAAATACGTCACAACGCCTGTCAATACTGTAATGATGGATCACACACAATAACATTTATACTGCAGTCCATAATTCCCTAAGAAGGAATGATATCATGACACAATTTAAACTAAAGTATGAGGTACAAAAACTTTTATATCAATATGTTACAGACAATCATTTTCTGCCTGTAAAATCTATTATTCATATCATTTTTTTATTATCCATACTGTGACATCCTCCTCAAAATGCCAACATGACATAACCTAGATTCAAATTTACAGACGGACTCCACTATTTAACTAAACTACCCATTTGTTACCAGCTATAACAGACACATAAATTACATTCTTCTCAATAAGACACCATCTGCTTGGATTTAAATAGGAGTATACACATTTTTCTCAAGCTCTAAAGTGCAGCATTGATGTTCCAATATTTTAAGACACCAAAATTAGACAGAAACTTTTAAAGGACCCAACATCACATATTTAAAGAGAATTTGTTATTCAGATGAAAGCTATAGCAGCAGATGAAGCTATAGAATAAACATATAATATTGACTAGAGTCTCTGGTGATGTGGGATTAACAGCTTCAGGTCTCCAGACTCAGCTGCAGTAAAGATGGTCCACTGAGTTCTTTCCATGATTACACAACCTGTAACATTATCTGTGAATAGGGGAGAAGCTGTAAAGTGTTACTAAACCCACAACAGTAAAATCAGTCTGTATTGCTTGCTGTACTCATTATGGAACCTAAGGGGTTAATCATCTGTATTGTTTAAAAAGGCTGTTTGATCATGTCTTCTCTGTTCCTCTTCTTCTTCCACAGTCCCCAAACCATCTCCCGATAGAACAGAAACTAGGGGACAAGCTGCTAGAAAGTAAGATGTATATACTTACCCATTTTCAGGCTGCTCTGGTCTGGTCATGTGAACTCCCCTGTGTCAGCCAGCACCAGCTGCAAGGGAGAGAAGAAAGCACTCCAAGAACTACTCGTAATGCCTGGGAGCGTGACATCACCCATAGGCTTCAATGGGCCATTTATTGCCAGCCCTTATTTCTCTGGATGGCAGACATAGAGTAGTGGGGTTTTTCAGGGGTTGAGCTTGGCCCCTCGGGTTCCAGTAAAGGAAACTCTTTAGGGCGTCAGCATACCAAGACATTTTGGACAATTTCATGCTCCCAACTTTGTGAGAACAGTTTGGGAATGGCCCCTTCCGGTTCAAATATGACTGCGCACCAGTGCACAAAGCAAGGTCCATAAAGGCATGGATGAGCGAGTTTGGGGTGGAGGAACTTGACTGGCCTGCACAGATTCATGACCTCAACCCAACAGAACACCTTTGGGATGAATTAGAGCGGAGACTGCGAGCCAGGCCTTCTCATCCAACATCAGTGCCTGACCTCACAAATGGGCTTCTGGAAGAATGGTCAAAGATTCCCATAGACACACTCCTAAACCTAAAGAGTTGAAGCTGTTATAGCTGCAAAGCTTGGTCAACTAAATATTGAACCTGTTGTGAGTGTGGTATGGAATTTTAATGATAATAAATATGGGGAATTTTAATTAAATAGAATTTAGTGTTTTGGTGAATGGTAAATTATAAATAAAAGGGTAGTTTCTGAATATAAGTACAATGGATTTACAGTGCCTCCAGCCAGGGACGGCAATTAATAAAAAAAATATGAACTTTGTTCAGACAATCATTCCATAATAATTTCCTGAGTTCGTAATCTACCACGCCTTAAATTCAAAAACATAATCTCTTGCCACTCGAAAAACAATTTTCTGACTTTCTCCGGCCGGAAGAAAGTCAAAATATGTCTTGCAGAGCCAATAGATAGATATTATCCATTTGAAAGAAGTCTTAATTTAACAGGGCTACCAGATTGGATTGGGCAATAAATAATTTCCCTGGGACCACAATAGCCAAATTAGTTGCAATACAGGTTGATATCAATTTCACCCACACACGGCTTCGACACATGGCAAGACAAATAATGTGGGACAATTATTAAATACTAAACTACCCTTCACACAGTAGTTGATAAGATTCAAATATAAACAGTAAAATACGATTCCTATAATTTTGGGAAGAAAAAGTTGATCAATGTTTATATGGTCAGTATCTCACCACTGTTTAAAGGAAAGGATGTATATATGATTCGTCCTAACAGCAACGTGGTCACTTATTACCAAGCTTGTGTTCGTCCAGAGAGTGTATGTCAGCATGTGGATCTGTGGTCCTCGGGTTTCTTGAATCATGTGTGTGTCTTTTTATGTAGGGTGCAATGTAATTGTTGGATGGTTACTTCCCCCTCCTCATGTTTACCATCTTGTGATTGGTTGGTTCCAAATATGGGAGGTAACTGCCCTAATTCTCACCCGCCCATCTGTGATCATGGTAAGGGTGTAATCAGAATATGATGTCTAGTGTTATTATGAAATGTATTTTAATATGGTTCATGTTAATATAATATGGAAATTGCTTGCTTTATGCCCTGTCATTTGCTGTCCCCATCTCGTGTATCTTGCTGGCTATAAGAAATTTCTACCAAACTAAATATATTGAGATTGACAGAGATTTATGGAATCAAACAAAACCACCTTTTAACCATAAAAGACCGGTGCCAAATCCTTGTCCAATACATGGACGACTACAGTACAGATTGATTCTTACAAAATGTGTTGCAACATTGTAATTTAACATATATATATATATATATATATATATATATATATATATATATATATATATATATATATAATAAAGATGATGGGACCGATGCTTTGATGCAATTTTTCTTTTACTTGAAGTTTCCAAAAAACATAAAAGTGCAAATGTGCAAGCAGCAGCAACTGTACAGTATCGAGCATAGATCGCTCTTCCTCAGGCTTCTCTAGCTGTGTGTGAAGTCCCTGATACAATCCCTGACCTTTATCCAAACCTAACAAGTTACCACGCATGTGTACAATCCAGTCATCAACACCAGTAACTAACAACATCAGAAAAGTTTAACCCCCTCCGATCGAACAGAGCAAAAAGTGACATTGTGAATCCATAGACAAACATATGTACAAAAATGACCTATATACATCTAATTACAAAGAATATCATTTAAATTTCATCAAGATATCTAAATCAGCAACATGCAGTGTCATCAAGTGTTTCGTTCAACCGCTGTTTTATCTACCCAGTTCACAATAATGCAGTCTCAGGCTTCTTTCCGTACTGCAAAAATATATCATTAACCAATTTCTCAAACGGGGATTCATTCCACTGGATCTAAAGGGAAACATAAAACATATATATGTATCTATTACTAAAGATCCCTGTATGTAAGTTCTATAAAAATAAGTATAGATCATAGTCTTTGTTCATCCCACCGGGATGCAGAGACTGTAATCTATTAATCCACCAGACTTCGTGCTTCTTCAGTCAAAATTCTGTCACCCCCTCTTTTGTCACAGAGCATTTCCTCCAAGATCATAAACCTCAATTCAGTTTCCTTTTGTCCCATTTCTGAAAAATGACGTGACACAGGGAGACCAGGTTGCAAATGTCTAATCATGCTGCGATGTTGCGCTATGCGATCCTTAATTTTTTGAGTTGTTTCCCCCACATAGATAAGATTACAAGGACATACAAGAATGTATACCACATAAGATGTCTGGCAGGTATAGAAACCATTGACCATTATTTTTTCTCTAGTTGTAGGATGAATATAGTGATTGCCCTTGAGCATAAGATTGCATTGAATGCAACTGAGGCATGGAAAACATCCATTTCTTTTTCTGCCAAGGAATGTCATTTTGGTTTCTTGGGTGTTGGATCTGAATTCAGATCGCACCAAAGAATCACGTTGAACTGTAGATCATTTGGCCTATCAACAAAATCCAAATCTGTCCCCCTACGTGATTCTTTGGTGCGATCTGAATTCATGCTCCGGTTGAAATGTTTGTACAGGAGGTCACCCGAGGGGGTTAAAAATTTGGTCAGTCGGGTTGACTATAAAGATCACATACCTAACAACCTATCCCACCAAGAAAGGTCAGCTTTGAGAGATCTGAGCAAGCGTAACAATATTATTTGCAAACCGGCAGATAAAGGGGGTTCGGTTGTGATAATGGACCCCCAAGCATATGAGGATGAAATCAACCGGCAATTGAATGATCGAACTGTGTATAAAAAAGTATATTCAAATTCCACATGGAGCATTAGAAAAGTTCTAGAAAGTATCCTTAAACCACGGGTAAAAGAAGGTCTAATTTCACAGGATTTATTTGAATTTTCGCTACCATCACATACACGTATCCCTGTTTTATATATATTACTCAAGATTCATAAAGACAGTCATTCTCCACCAGGACGCCCGATTGTTTCAGGGAGGGACTCGATTTTTGTTTCCACAGCACAACTATTATGCCACGTACACACGGTCGGACTTTGTTCGGACATTCCGACAACAAAATCCTAGGATTTTTTCAGATGGATGTTGGCTCAAACTTGTCTTGCATACACATGGTCACACAAAGTTGTCGGAAAATCCCATCATTCTGAACACTGTGACGTAAAACACGTACGTCGGGACTATAGACAGGGCAGTGGCCAATAGCTTTTATCTCTTTATTTATTCTGAGCATGCGTGGCACTTTGTCCGTCGGATTTGTGTACACATGATCGGAATTTCCGTCAACGGATTTTGTTGTCGGAAAATTTTATAGCCTGCTCTCAAACTTTGTGTGTCGGAAAATCCGATGGAAAATGTGTGATGGAGCCTACACACGGTCGGAATTTCCGACAACAAGGTCCTATCACACATTTTCCGTCGGAAAATCCGACCGTGTGTACGGGGCATTAGACAAGGTACTGTCACCCCTTGTGAGAAATACCAGATCCTATATTAAGGACTCAAATGATTTTCTATCAAAAATTAGGGAGTTACCTCAAATCCAGGAGGACTTGATCCTTGTGACTTGGGATGTAACAAGCCTGTATACATCGATTCCACATAGAGCAGGTATTGAGGCTGCGATTGGCTTGATCAGAGACTGCCATGAGTATTCTGATGCACAGATTTCATTTTTTGAGAAATTGTTTAATGTTATCTTGTATAACAACTATTTTCTTTTCAAGGAACAATTTTTTGTGCAGCTTACTGGAGTTGCGATGGGCTCCAATGTTGCCACGCCATAAGAATGTTCATTTATGAGCGATTTTGAGCAAAGATATATTTTTATCAATGAAAATTTTCAGAGGAATTGCGCCACCTGGTGGCGCTATATAGATGATATTTTTGCGGTATGGCGGGGCAACATTGAATCCCTCAAGGCATTTGATGAAATACTCAACGGGTTTTCTTCGGATATTCAATTTAAAATTCATGTGGGTGGTGATTCAGTTCCCTTTTTAGACACACGGGTATATCTAAAACATGGTCGAATTGAGACAGATTTATACACCAAACCCACTGATAGAAATCAACTCCTTAGATTTGATAGTTACCATCCCCCCCATGTTTTCAGGTCTATTATTAGAAGTCAGCTCCTCAGGGTCACACGGATTGTCAGCGATGGAACAATTAGAGACAACAGATTGAAGGAAATGTGCTCCAAGTTCAGAGAGCAGGGATACCCTGATGGTCTGATTACACAGGAATTATATAAAATCTTAAAGCCAGATAAGACATACAGTTATAGAAAACACAAACAAACCAAACCAAGGATACCATTCATTCTCCAATTTCACAGTTATAATGATAAGATCTTTAATAAAGTGAGAAAACATTGGTCACTTCTGAAGCGATCATACCCTCAGATAGACGAATTTCAGCAAATCCCCATGAAGGCATATCGGCGGAAGAAAAAACATTACGTGATTCTTTGGTGCGATCTGAATTCAGATCCAACACCCAAGAAACCAAAATGACATTCCTTGGCAGAAAAAGAAATGGATGTTTTCCATGCCTCAATTGCTTTCAATGCAATCTTATGCTCAAGGGCAATCACTATATTCATCTTACAACTAGAGAAAAAATAATGGTCAATGGTTTCTATACCTGCCAGACATCTTATGTGGTATACATTCTTGTATGTCCTTGTAATCTTATCTATGTGGGGGAAACAACTAAAAAAATTAAGGATCGCATAGCGCAACATCACAGCACGATTAGACATTTGCAACCTGGTCTCCCTGTGTCACGTCATTTTTCAGAAATGGGAGACAAGGAAACTGAATTGAGGTTTATGATCTTGGAGGAAGTGCTCTGTGACAAAAGAGGGGGTGACAGACTTTTGAAACTGAAGAAGCGCAAAGTCTGGTGGATTAATAGATTACAGTCTCTGCATCCCGGTGGGATGAACAAAGACTATGATCTATACTTATTTTTATAGAACTTACATACAGGGATCTTTAGTAATAGATACATATATATGTTTTATGTTTCCCTTTAGATACATTATTGTGAACTGGGTAGATAAAACAGCGGTTGAATGAAACACTTGATGACACTGCATGTTGCTGATTTAGATATCTTGATGAAATTTAAATGACATTCTTTGTAATTAGATGTATATAGGTCATTTTTGTACATATGTTTGTCTATAGATTCACAATGTCACTTTTTGCTCTGTTCGATCGGAGGGGGTTAAACTTTTCTGATGTTGTTAGTTACTGGTGTTGATGACTAGATTGTACACATGTGTGGTAACTTGTTAGGTGTGGATAAAGGTGAGGGCTTGTATCAGGGTCTTCACACACAGCCAGAGAAGCCTGAGGAAGAGCGATCTATGCTCGATACTGTACAGTTGCTGCTACTTGCACGTTTGCACTTTTATGTTTTTTGGAAACTTCAAGTAAAAGAAAAATTGCGTCAAAGCATCGGTCCCATCGTCTTTATTATCTATTTTGGTGGAGGATTGGGAGTCCACCGTGACTGTGCTTAGATAAACCAGAGGATTAAGAAAAGAAGGTAACCCACCTATTGACTGAGATATTATATATGATATGATTGCTGTCCTTCTGGTGTATAATTAACCAAGCGTCTTCTGCCATTGTCTGGGGAAAAGCTGAGTCAACACTGGGTTGTTACTGAAGAGACGATCTCACCCTTTTAAACAATGGAGCTAATTACTCTGGCTTTTTCTTGATCAAAGGCCTTTATATCTGGAACTCAAAATACCAGTTGACCATTGTCCATTGGGTTTGAGTAGTTGCTTAACTTAGCATTATCTTTGCATTGATTAACTTTTGGTCAACTTGGTTGTCTGAAGAACCAGTTTCTCTCTATCCTTGTTTTAATTGGTTTCAGGAGGAGAATAATTCAATTATTGCGAAATCATAGTTCATTGGTTTTGTAATTTCATATAGAAATATCCTGACAAAACCTATGGACTAGGACTGGGATGCCAATAAAGTTCATGTGCGTGAAAAGGCAGGTGTTCCAATACTTTTGGTAATATAGTGTATATCTTTCTTTAACAGGTGTATAAGCATAGATGTTAGGAGGGGGAAGGGAACAGTTTTTAAAGTTGTTTGGGTTATCCAGGAATTCCATCTTAAGAGTAACTGCATTTAAGAGTCTAGTTTTGTAATATACTGTATTACTTTCCTTTTAACTGTGTCAAAGTCTGTTTTATTCATTTAATTTCATGTAAGAGCTCATCTACAGTTGGAAACACTTCCTAATTTTCTTTGCTTAGCTCATTTTTCCACATAACTATTTTTCAGGTGAACACCTCCACTCTGTCAATAAGGATTAACAGATTTGTACTTTTACCTTGGAAAGAAATCTTTAAGTCATGTAATTTTTCAAAAATATTCGTAAGATAGCAAAGCATTGGCAGTCATTGTTCAAGCATGGGAAAAAATGGAATTATTATGCAGGAGAAAAGTGCACAGTTGTTCTTGCAGCATAGTACTTTAACCCATGAGAGCAACCTACACTGCCTATAAAGTGTATTCACCCCTTTGCAAGTTTTCATGCTTTATTGTCATTGAACATTAAATCACAGTGGAATTTCTTTTGCACTGATCAACAGAAATAAACAGTTTTATGTCAAAATGAAATCAGACATCTGAAAAGTGATTTCAATTAATTACGATGAAAAGAAAAAAACCTGAATGTACCAACTTTAATTTGACACATCTAAATCATCACTGATGGGGCTAATTCTTTTCAAAGGTCAAATGTGTAAGGTAAAACTTTTGATCAGTCAGTACAGTGCCAAAACCTGCAGCCTAGAAGAAGTTTTTAGTCTGATATGACCAAAATTGAGCTCAATCCCATCCCTACCATTAAACATGATGATGGCAACATCATGCTGTGGGGATGTTTGACTGTAGCGGGACCTAAAAGGTTTGTAAATGTAGATGGTAGAATGAATGCAGCAAAATAAAGAAATCCTGGAGAAAAAACAAATGGAGTCTGCGAGAAAGGCTAGGGCGAGGATTTGTCTTTCAATGGCCCAAAACATAAAGGCATAACTTGAAGAGAGTGGCTTAAAAGCATGTTTTAACATGGCCAAGTCAGAGTCCAAAACTCAACCCAGTACAGACTTTGTGGCTGGATTCTAAAGATGCTGTTCAAGAATGATACCCATAGAACCTGAAAAGGCTGAAGCAGTTTTGCAAATAAACATTAGGTAAACATTGTGGTGTTTAGATGTGCAAAGCTGATAGAGGCCCATCCTTTCTCATATAAACAAGTAATTGTGACAAATTATATCACTGGACTCCTTTAACTATATGGAAAAAAGAATCTCTGTATTCTACCAAGCAGTTGACTTTTTATGACATTTCCTCATCTATAGCTGAAACAAGCATAGCTGGAATTTTTTGACTGCTGGTAAAATAATAGGGTTTTTGTACCCACCACAAAATCAATTTATTGGAATCAATTGAGGAACACGGGAAGTCCTTTGGGTTATACAGCCACCTACAACAGAGAAATCTCTTAAAAAAGGAATATTACCAGCTAGTCATGGTTTGAGAAAATATGGTTACAGGAAGAGTGTTGCTTTCCTTAATTTTAAAAATGAAGCCAATAAATAAAGGCAACATGTAACATGCTTCAGTGTGGAATAACCAAAGCCACGACAGAGCTCGGAGGAGGAGCCAGTGATAACCCAATGTAACCCAAAAGTTTAAGAATTCATATTTCCCTATATGATGAGATAGAAAAATAACTCTTCAGTTAAAACTGATGTCTGGGTATGTTTTTTAATGCATAGTGACATTGGTCCAGGTTGGACCAATGTAAGTATGTAAATCCAATACCTGTCCAATCCAGGTGTAAATTGCAAAGCTCCCTTTACTACAGTGATAGCAGCAGTCTTCTGGGTTCAGTGCTGAATAGCTGTCCTTTTGCATAGTAACCACAGGGGGTTGCTTCGGAAAGAGAAAGTCATTCTCTGATTGTACAAGGTGGAAATCATGATGTCACCACCCCGTGCCTCCACCTCATCTACTCAGGTAATGCCTTGTATTCATTAAAAAAAATACAAGGCTTTCTCTAAATGCTGTCAATGGCGAATGAGCAACCCCCTTTGGCTACCATGCACAAGGGCAGCTGCTGAGCACTGGACCTAGAGGACTGCTGCCAACAAGCAATAAAAACCATAACTAAAATTCAATTTCTAATATGGTTTCTTAGTTTTGCCAATTAAAGCGACTCAGTCAATATGTCTTGAAGAGTAAAGTAAAGAACCCTGTTAAAATATGACACACTGCAGATCTCTTGGCCAGTACAGATATCTGACACTTTCAAGTGTGTTGTTTACCTGCTCCCCTGCCAAACCCTGTGGTCCTTTCTGCCTGCTCAAACATCTTCTAACAATGTACGACACAGTGGGAGGAACCACAACGTGTGGCGGGGAGCAGAGGTATTCCAAATACCCAAAAAAAAATTAGTAAGGATAAATCACTTGCTGGATAACTCCCCAAAATGCTCCAACTTTTACGCTCCAAATGCTCCAAGTAAAAATTGGATTAGATTAGAACTTATTAATTATGCTGTATGCAGAGCAACACAACAGTGCACACTCTATAGCAACTATCTCTTGTGTCCTCCATCCAATCAGAACAAAAATGCTAGGAAAATGGTTCCTTGGAGTCCAAGAGTGCAAACATACCACATTTGCGCCCTGCACTCCATTACCCTTATGAAGCCTTTTAATAGTAAATAGCAGTGGTGAGAAAGATTCTCCTACTGTGCTTCATTATTTTACCATGGGCATGGGAGAGAAGCATAATCACACATACCTAAGATGTAATAATGGCATGCTGTAGAAGAGTCTATCCCATTGCTATATATAGCAGTGGAAGTCTCTCTCTCCCACTTCCAATAATGACTTAATAATTGGAAGTTCATTAGAAAAGCATGCAGCGCATGCCAGTGATGTAATAATGGACTGAAAGGGCTTAATGATTTGAGCCCGTCGGCATGGACATGTGGCCACCCCCCTTCCCACATAGGTAGTAAAAGAAAAAAAAATGGTCTCTTTAAGTAAAGAATGAAAAAAAAAGATATAACAGGGTCATGTGATGCTGCAGTACTGCGTGACCGCCAGTAATGATCTAGAGGGTCACATGACCCATTAGAACATTCCAGAAAGTAGCTCATTATATAAAGCTGGCCCCACAGGAATTTCCACAGCAGTTGGTCAGAGTCAGCAACAAACTCAGAGGGGCTGTGTCACTAGAGCTGCTGCTGACATGGCCATGAGGACAGCGGAGGAGGGGAATGGCTGCGGCGGTGCCTAGAAATGGGAGGAACGGAAGAAGGACAGCGAGGGCAAGTACAAACAGAGGACGTTCGGGAGCCATTAGAGGTACCTAGCACCCATACAAGCAGAGGCAGGCCAGTGACTCGCAGCCCTCAAACCCGCCTGCAGAACCAGCGCAGCCCGCCGACTCGGTTGCTTACCTCTCTGGGGGTAGAAGAAGCCGGTATGGCGCCGCCAGAAGAAACGGATACTTCTGAGGTAGATAGAAGGACCAGCCTTAGGGAAAAAAGGAGGAGGAGAACATTATCCCCTTTGCCAACCAGGAACAGAGGGAGGCGGGCATCTAAAGCAGCATCCACTAGGATGGCTGAGGATGTATGTCGGCAGAATGGCACGGGTGGGCGAATGGGCATATCTGTACGTCCCACCCCCCATGCCAGCGGCGGTCGGGTTCGTTAGGGGAGCGATCAGTCCCCAGGGCCAGACCAATGATTTATGGTCTGGACCTGGTGATCGCTTCAAAAGAATGAAAACCTTCCTCTGCATGTGTAAGTGTAAACACAGACAGGAGGAAGTGATGTCATCTCTCCTCGTGGGGTCTTTTCGATTCCAGTGAGAGAGAAAGGATATCTAACCGTGAGTTGCACCAACAGTACACTAACACCAGTACAAATAGGTACACTTGCCCCCCCGATCACCCCCCAATTGCCCCCCCAGTTAACCCTTTCACTCCCTGTCACTGTGTCACCAATTGCAGTGTTCAGATTTTTCACTGATCTCTGCATTTGTGTCATTTGTGACTGAAATAAGTGTTAGGGCAGTTAGTAGTAGCCCCTGTTAGGTCTAGGTTAACCCCCTAAACCCCCCTAATAAAGGTTTAACCCCTTGATTGCTCCCCAGTTAACCCTTTCACCCCCTGTCGCCAGTGAAACTAATTGATCGCCGTATTTGTGTCATTGGTGACACTACTTAGCTAGTTAGGTGATTCGTTTCACGTCAGGTTTTTATAGCGTCAGGTAACCCCATATATACTACCTAATAAAGGTTTTAACCCCCTGGTTAACCCTTTCACCACCTGTCACCAATGTCACTAATTGATCGCCGTATTTGTGTCACTGGTGACGCTAGTTAGCCAGTTAGTTTCACCGTCAGGTTTTCATAGCCTCAGGTACCCCCATATATTACCTAATACCTAATTTAACCCCCTGATTGCCCCCTAGTTAACCCTTTCACCCCCTGTCACCAGTGATCACCATATAAGTGTTACGGGTGACACTGGTTAGTTAGTTTGTTTTTTTATAGCATCAGAACACACGTCGTATATTACCCAATAAAGGTTTAACCCCCTGATCGCCCAGCAGGTGATATAAGTCAGGTTTTAGCTTAATTTAGAGTCTGCGTCACCCCAGGCAGTGTCAGATTAGTGCCAGTAGCACTAACACCCACACACGCACCATACACCTTCCTTAGTGGTATAGTGTCTGAACGGATCAATATCTGATCTGATCAGATCTATACTAGCGTCCCCAGCAGTTTAGGTTTCCCAAAAACGCAGTGTTAGCGGGATCAGCCCAGATACCTGCTAGCACCTGCGTTTAGCCCCTCCGCCCAGCCCACCCAAGTGCAGTATCAATTGATCACTGTCACTTACAAAACACAACACACATAACTGCAGCATTCACAGAGTCAGGCCTGATCCCTGCGAACGCTAACAGTTTTTTTGGTAGCGTCTGAATCAGTCGCTGACAGTCAGGAGCTTTTTTATCTGTGAGTCTCACTAGTATACCAGTAAATTTAGAGACCAAAATGCCAAATCGAAGTTATACTAGTGAAGAGGCCTACACGTTTCTGAGCATGACAGATAGTGAAGAGGAAGTCACTCATCTGTCAGATTCAGGTTCAAAATACCATCCTGCAGACAGCAGCTGCACCCTGATAGATAGCTCTGACGACAGAGTTGTGGTCCCTGCCAAGGTCAGGCGTACCAGACCCCATTCTTCTGCTGTCGTTGTGGTGCAAGAACCGCAGGGCTCTCATATGGAGCAGAGAGCCAGTACTAGTGCCGCTCATCCTTCTGGTGAACTGCGGTGGCTAGCACAACTAGTGTCCCGCAGCCACCAAGAAGAAGAAAAACACAGGCCCGTCAAGCCCATAGTGCCCTTCCTGCTGCATTAGCCAATCCTAATTGGGAACCCACCACTTCTGCAGCACCCGTACTTCCCCCATTCACTGGCCAACCCGGAATTCAGGTGGAAACAGTTGATTTTACGTCACTTGATTTTTATCTGCTGTTTTTCACGGAAGATCTCTATAGATCTATTGTGGACCAAAACAATTTGTATGCTGGTCAATTCATTGCCGCTAATCCCCATTTGACCCTTGCCAGAGATTGGAAACCAATTACGGTTTCCGAATTTAAGACCTTTCTGGGCCTATGCCCGTGTTCTCTGCCTCCATGGCCATGGCACAATACGAGCAGATCTTGCGGTTCATGCACTTCAACAACAATTAACTCTGTCATCCTCGGGGTGACCCTGGATGTCATCGGCTCTACAAAATTCGGCCCCTCGTAAACCACTTCAACCAAAGGTTTGCAGCCTTGCTTACTCCCCATCAAGTCGTCTGCATTGATGAGTGCCTGATTACGTTTTCCGGCTAATTGTCTTTCAAACAGTATCTTCCCAGCAAGCGTGCCAGATATGGGGTCAAGATGTATAAGCTCTGTGACAGGGCCACAGGCTATACATATAGTTTTATGGTTTACGAGGGAAGAGTTAGTCACGTAGAGCCGGAGAACTGCCCAGATTACATAGGGAGCACTGGTAAGATTGTGTGGGACTTGGTGTGACCCTGATTCAGAAAAGGGATACCACTTATATGTGGACAATTATTACACGAGCGTGCCACTTTTTAGTCACTTGTTTGATCATGGAATTTGCGCATTGGCACCATGCTATCTAATAGCTGGGGCTTACCCCAGTGGCTTGTAGATTCCCCTCTTAGGCTAGGGGAGAGAGCCTGCTTGAAGTGTAATAATTTGCTCTCTGTGAAGTGGGGGGATAATCGAAATGTTTTAGTTCTGTCCTCCCTTCATGCAGACACGATGGACCAAATTCCTACAGCGACTGGTGTTGTGGAGAAACCCCTCTGTGTCCACGAATATAACCTTAATATGGGAGGGGTGGACCTCAACGACCAGTTGTTGGCGCCGTACCTAATTGCCCTTAAGGCCAGACGCTGGTACAAAAAAGTGTCTGTCAACATATTTCAATTGGCTCTGCTGAACGCATTTGTGCTATACAAAGTTTCAGGACAAACTGGATCCTTCCTTAAATTCCAGGAAGGGATCATCACAGCCCTTCTGTTTCCAGACGGTGCTGTGGCCCAACTTCCCAATCGAAATGCAATAAACCGGCTGCATGAGAGGCATTTTCCTTAAGTCCTCCCTTGTACCCCAACCCAACAAGGCCCCCAAAGAAAATGTTGTGTCTGTAGAAAATGCAGATATAGGCGTGACACCCGCTATTATTGTCCCTCCTGTCCTGACCATCCTGGTCTTTGCATTGGTGAATGTTTTGAATGCTACTATACACTAGTGGAGTATTAGCATAGGGTACAGCACTGCACAGACTAGGACACACATTCACAGGGTCTCCAAAGATACCATCGCATTTTGGGAGACCAAAACCTGGAACCGAATCATTACAAAAAAAAAGTGTAAAAAAATAAATAAATAAAAAAGTTTAAAAAAAAAACAAAATATATATATATATATATATATATATATATATATATATATAAAACATAAATAGTTGTCGTTTTCTTGTTCTCTCTCTCTCTCTCTCTCTCTCTCTCTCTCTCTCTCTCTCTCTCTCTCTCTACTCTCTCTCTATTGTTCTGCTCCTTTTTACTGTATTCTAAAATGCAATGTTTTATTGTTACTATGTTTTATCATGTTTGCTTTTCAGGTATGCAATTCTTTTATACTTTACTGTTTACTGTGTTTTATTGTTAACCATTTTTTTTGTTTTCAGGTACACCATTCAGCTGCAGCACGGGTTTATTTATCTTGACAGCAACAGCGTTTGCTCCCACGATATGTAAAGCCATGACTCCAGTGCTGTCGTAGGTGATTTCACCACCACAGTTAAAAAATAGAGCATATATGCCGAAGCATAGGGGCAGGGGTTGAGGAGCGATTTGCTCCTAACATTAGGGGTGGATTGACCCCATGCTTCGGCATATATTTTTTAGGCACAGATTGCGTTAAAAAATGTTTTATTTTTACAATGTTTTATTGTATTTGCTTTGCAGGTATGGTAAGTCTTATGCCCCGTACACACGGTCGGATTTTCCGATGGACAATGTCCAATCGGAGCGTGTTGTCGGAAATTCCGACCGTGTGTGGGCGCCATCGGACATTTTCCATCGGATTTTCCGACACACAAAGTTGGACAGCAGGAGATAAAATTTTCCGACAACAAAATCCGATCTCGTCAATTCCGACCGTGTGTGGCCTGTTCCGACGCACAAAGTGCCACGCATGCTCAGAAGAAATTCCGACACGGGACAGCTCGTTCTGGTAAACTTAGCGTTCGTAATGGATAAAGCACTTTCGTCATGCTGCAATGTAAAAAATGGTTTAATACAGCGCACTCTCTTCTTCTTTATAATGTGACAAGAATTAAGTCGTTTGGATGCTCATATTCACACACACTTCTCACAAACTTCTTTCGTTACTATTTATCGGGATTCCCTGAATATATTTTGATTTCTCACATCTGACAACATATTTTTTTTTTTTTTTTGATTTTGATTTGTACTCCCGAAAATGTTTGTGTGTGTTTTGTGACAAGTTCCCACAACACCATTGATATGTTGTATTTAATCTGTAGGAGGAGATTGTTTGGTGTTGTTGTCCCTTGTTAATTTCACATTGTACTTTAGAAATGTACCTGAATACTCACCCACAAACTGTCCTTTTTGGATGAAAACACACACAGGAGAGTAGAATTTACCTAAAAATATTTTATTAAGGGGTCACAACTATAAACAAAGAGGGAGGCAACGCTGGAGAAACTGCAGAAGTTGGCGAAGCCTTGGACCCCCAGGGCAGACATCAATTATTTAAAAGCAAAATTGGTGGCCTGAGGAGTCCTTATCTAAGGGAGGGCAGTCTGGTCCAGAAGTCCCAGAGATCCGGAAAGCAGCAGATGACATCTGTGTCCCCAGGCTGTGGTCATACGAGAGACTGCATCTTCTGTCAGACCAGACTGAACCCAGGTCATCACTCTCAGGTCTTCTTTCCATGCTTCCTTCCAGCCTTTGGCTGTGGTGGTGGAGTTGTGGCAGCAGGAGGAGGAGGAGGAGGAGGAGGATCGTCCCTCTCCATGACATCCGTCTTGTGTGTCAGTTCCCCACTCTCCCCCTTCCGAAGGACTTTATAAATCAGGTCCTCAGAGATCTTGCGTTGGCCCTCCTGCATGCCCAGCAATTTGGTGCCAGCCATGCAGGCAAAGGCCTCTTCAGGACTGGGGAAGGCTCTGAGGGACGCCGAAGCCTCCTGGATCAGCCTGTACGCTGAATCCTGCACAGGACTGGGAGTGGCCTTCCTGGCCCTTTTATATGGCAGGCGGAGGGGAGGGACCTGAGACTCAGTCAGGCTGCGACTTGTCCCAGGCTTCTCTTGGCTGCCACTTAGCCCCGCCTCCTCCTGGCTGCCACTAATCCCCGCCTCCTCCTGGCTGCCACTAATCCCCGCCTCCTCCTGACTGCCACATTCCACAGCCTCCTCCTGGCTGAGGTCTTCCTGTGTATGAAAAAGGGACATAGTTCTAGTATTGTTTTCATCAATCACACACAATTTTCACCTCCTGACTGCTGCAAATTCAATGTTAACAAATATAACAGACTATCATTCTGAGCCCAGCATTTTGCATTCTTGTTCCAATTATTTTTGCCCACTACTGTCTATTGATATGTAAAACACTTTTTTTAAGCAGCAATTAGTGATCAATAATAACATCTAGTAAACATCATTTCTTTATTGCCCAGAAATCAGTAGAAGAATGCTATACCTGACTCCAGCTGGGCTCCTCCACTTCTTCCTGGCTGGAAGGCCCAGGTTGGACATCAGAAGCCTCAGCTGGGGTGGAAGGAAGCGTGGAAGGAAGAGTGGAGAGGGATTCCCTGACTTCAGTGTGGTCTGACAGAAATCGCAGTCTCTCATAGTACCAGAGCCTGGGGACATAAACGTCATCTGCTGCAGCTCCGGACCTCTGGGAATCTGTGACCTTCTTGCGCTCCCTAAGATAAGTGCTCCTTAGGCCACCAATTTTAGCTTTTAAATAAGGGATGGTTGCTGTGGGGACCACCGGCTTCACCAACTCCAGCAGTTTCTCCAGCGCTGCCTGCCTCTTCTGTTTGTGGTTATAGTGGGGGTGTCTGACCTGCCACAGACAGGGCAGCTCCCTGTACTTGTCAATAAACAGGGGCAGGAAATTGTGGTCGTTGAACCCATCCATTTTCTCTGCAAGACACAACACAAGACAAACCCTAATGTCAGGCCAAACTCCCCTAATCTTGTTACAATATAGGCTTCAATTTCGAAGCAGTATAGGCCCAAATTTAGATCCTACCTTCGTTAGCACGATCGGCGTCTCCGATGCTCCTTCCTCCGCTCACAGATCGTACGTAAGACGCGCGCGTTACGATTTATACACACTGCGCATGCGTATAACTCCGCCCGCCCCTGACGTTCTTTCTATTCTATTCCCCGCCCCTTTTCGTTCGGCGCAGTGGAGGAAGAGCACATGGCGGAGAGACAGCAGGATAGTGCTAAGTACAGCAACGAGGAGGAGGAGGAAAGGCCGGAGCCTGAAACGTCCCGATCCAGAAGGAGATTGAAGGACTCAAATATGTCTTTTGGGGAGATGTTGGAAATGGTGGACATCCTGAAGAGGGCCGACTATGATGGAAAGTATGGGCCTTACCCCAACCACAATGTCCGAAAGGCCAAGATCATGGCGAATGTGGTCAGGAGTCTGCAACGGAAATTCGGGGTACGACAATCGAAAGATCAGCTCAGGAAGCGGTGGTCGGACCTGAAATTACGAGAACATGAGCAGTACAGAAAGATCTGGAGAGTGCTGCAAAAAAGTAAGTAGTTGTGCTGTGTTCCTATTGTTCTTGTGTTTATTACGTTCGTGCTGCTCCATGTGCTTTTAGGAACTGTTGTACAGTTTAAAATGGCAACTTTCATGTTCATGGGCACATTCAGGGGCGGACTGACCATTCGGTCACTCGGTCGCCGACCGAGGGCCCGACGTCAGGAGGGGCCCCATGAGCGGCTCAGTCAGTAGTGGAAAAAAGCCGCCCGCCGCACCGCACGAAAACCCCGTCCTCCTGCATTATTTCAGCTCCCAGCACCGCAGCCAGCCCGCTGCCGAGCAGACCTCGGCTTAGGCTGAGAGAGGCTCTGTCAGCAGGGAGGGGCGATGCAGGGAGCTCCACTGACGCTCTGACCCTGCCCTGCCCCGCCCCTCCTCATGTAGTCTGAGTGTGTTCCTAATTAGAGCGTCTCTCCTGCACTTGTGAGAGCTCCGCTCTGGACCACAAACATCACCGCCCCTACCGACGAAAGCCCCGCCCCTACCGACGAAAGCCCCGCCCCCCTACCGATGAAACTCCGCCCCTACCGACGAAAGCTCCGCCCCTGGACCTCTGAGAGCGGGAGGTGAGCCCGACTGGTCAGGTAGGTCCTTCTGCCTACATTATATACACGGCCTGTAGACCCCTTTTTTTCCCTAAACCATCCCTGGAAATGTTGTTTACCCCCCTGTATAGCTGTGCATTGCTGAAAGTTTAAATTTTAAAACTGGCTACCTGGTCATCTCCTGTAGTCGCATCCCCAGTCTCTGGTCATTTCTTGTAGTCGCATTCACAGTCTCTGGTCATCTCCTGTAGTCACATTCGCAATCTGGTTATCTCCTGTAGTCGCATCCCCAGTCTCTGGTCATCTCCTGTAGTCGCATTCGCAGTCTGGTCATTTCCTGTAGTCGCATTCGCAGTCTGGTCATTTCCTGTAGTCGCATTCGCAGTCTCTGGTTATCTCCTGTTGTCACATCCCCAGTCTCTGGTCATTTCCTGTAGTCGCATTCGCAGTCTCTGGTTATCTCCTGTAGTCACATCCCCAGTCTCTGGTCATTTCCTGTAGTCGCATTTGCAGTCTGGTCATCTCCTGTAGTCACATTCGCAGTCTGGTTATTTCCTGTAGTCACATTCGCAGTCTGGTCATTTCCTGTAGTCGCATTCGCAGTCTCTGGTCATTTCCTGTAGTCGCATTCGCAGTCTGGTCATTTCCTGTAGTCGCATTGGCAGTCTCTGGTTATCTCCTGTAGTCGCATTCGCAGTCTGGTCATTTCCTGTAGTCGCATTCGCAGTCTCTGGTTATCTCCTGTAGTCGCATTCGCAGTCTGGTCATTTCCTGTAGTCGCATTCGCAGTCTGGTCATTTCCTGTAGTAGCATTCGCAGTCTCTGGTTATCTCCTGTAGTCGCATCCCCAGTCTCTGGTCATTTCCTGTAGTCGCATTCGCAGTCTGGTCATTTCCTGTAGTCACATTCGCAGTCTCTGGTTATCTCCTGTAGTCGCATTCGCAGTCTGGTCATTTCCTGTAGTCGCATTCGCAGTCTCTGGTTATCTCCTGTAGTCGCATTCGCAGTCTGGTCATTTCCTGTAGTCGCATTCGCAGTCTGGTCATTTCCTGTAGTCGCATTCGCAGTCTCTGGTTATTTCCTGTAGTCGCATCCCCAGTCTCTGGTCATTTCCTGTAGTCGCATTCGCAGTCTCTGGTTATCTCCTGTAGTCGCATCCCCAGTCTCTGGTCATTTCCTGTAGTCGCATTCGCAGTCTGGTCATTTCCTGTAGTCGCATTCGCAGTCTCTGGTTATCTCCTGTAGTCGCATTCGCAGTCTGGTCATTTCCTGTAGTCGCATTTGCAGTCTCTGGTTATCTCCTGTAGTCACATTCGCAGTCTGGTCATTTCCTGTAGTCGCATTCGCAGTCTGGTCATTTCCTGTAGTCGCATTCGCAGTCTCTGGTTATCTCCTGTAGTCGCATCCCCAGTCTCTGGTCATTTCCTGTAGTTGCATTCGCAGTCTCTGGTTATCTCCTGTAGTCGCATCCCCAGTCTCTGGTCATTTCCTGTAGTCGCATTTGCAGTCTGGTCATCTCCTGTAGTCACATTCGCAGTCTGGTTATTTCCTGTAGTCACATTCGCAGTCTGGTCATTTCCTGTAGTCGCATTCGCAGTCTCTGGTCATTTCCTGTAGTCGCATTCGCAGTCTGGTCATTTCCTGTAGTCGCATTCGCAGTCTCTGGTTATCTCCTGTAGTCGCATTCGCAGTCTGGTCATTTCCTGTAGTCGCATTCGCAGTCTCTGGTTATCTCCTGTAGTCGCATTCGCAGTCTGGTCATTTCCTGTAGTCGCATTCGCAGTCTGGTCATTTCCTGTAGTCGCATTCGCAGTCTCTGGTTATCTCCTGTAGTCGCATCCCCAGTCTCTGGTCATTCCCTGTAGTCGCATTCGCAGTCTGGTCATTTCCTGTAGTCGCATTCGCAGTCTCTGGTTATCTCCTGTAGTCGCATTCGCAGTCTGGTCATTTTCTGTAGTCGCATTCGCAGTCTCTGGTTATCTCCTGTAGTCGCATTCGCAGTCTGGTCATTTCCTGTAGTCGCATTCGCAGTCTGGTCATTTCCTGTAGTCGCATTCGCAGTCTCTGGTTATCTCCTGTAGTCGCATCCCCAGTCTCTGGTCATTCCCTGTAGTCGCATTCGCAGTCTGGTCATTTCCTGTAGTCGCATTCGCAGTCTCTGGTTATCTCCTGTAGTCGCATTCGCAGTCTGGTCATTTTCTGTAGTCGCATTCGCAGTCTCTGGTTATCTCCTGTAGTCGCATTCGCAGTCTGGTCATTTCCTGTAGTCGCATTCGCAGTCTCTGGTCATTTCCTGTAGTCGCATTCGCAGTCTGGTCATTTCCTGTAGTCGCATTCGCAGTCTCTGGTTATCTCCTGTAGTCGCATCCCCAGTCTCTGGTCATTTCCTGTAGTCACATTCGCAGTCTGGTTATTTCCTGTAGTCGCATTCGCAGTCTCTGGTTATCTCCTGTAGTCGCATCCCCAGTCTCGCGGTTATTTCCTGTAGTCGCATTCGCAGTCTTTGGTTATTTCCTGTAGTCGCATCCCCAGTCTCTGGTTATTTCTTGTAGTCGCATTTGCAGTCTGGTCATTTCCTGTAGTCACATTTGCAGTCTCTGGTTATTTCCTGTAGTCGCATCCCCAGTCTCTGGTTATTTCCTGTAGTCGCATTCGCAGTCTGGTTATTTCCTGTAGTCACATTCGCAGTCTCTGGTTATTTCCTGTAGTCGCATCCCCAGTCTCTGGTTATTTCCTGTAGTCGCATTCGCAGTCTGGTTATTTCCTGTAGTCGCATTCGCAGTCTCTGGTTATTTCCTGTAGTCGCATTCGCAGTCTGGTTATTTCCTGTAGTTGCATCCGTAGTCTCTGGTTATCTCCTGTAGTCATTTATGATATCTATGGCTATGCATATTTCTTGAATCCATATTGAGCACTATATTTGATTGGCTGTTTGCTTCTGCTTAGGCCTGGCAAACACGCACAATCGCACATGATGCTGACTCCATCATCATGTGCGTGATTGTGATTGTGCGTGTGTGCCAAGCAGAAGCAGCCAATCAAATATAGTGCTTAATATGGATTAAATAAATAGTGGGAAGATTGTTCCTTCCATTGGTGGTCAGTGGGAAGAATGTTCCTGGTGAGGTGCTCCTTTTCTTTTTCTGTATCTTTCACTCCCTTAGCTTTTGTTGGTTAGTATCTTCTTTTTGAAGAAGGGCTGCATGCATAATGGGTGCGGGTTTGTTTCTTGACCTCACAGTTTAGATGTCTGGTGTATTGGTGTGAGTTGTAGTGAGATTATCCCCAATAATGACATGTTCATGATGAGTTTTGTTTTTGCTGTAAAGTCATTTTTTGTTTGAGGGCAGATTTGCTATATTTATTTTCATTTATGTAAATATGTATATATTTATGTATATTATATATAGTGATTTTATGCTTATTGATCGCAAGACTTTTAATAAAGAAAAATTGGGAAGAATGTTTCTATACATTGGTGGTCAGTGAGAAGAATGTTCCTTACATTGGTGGTCAGTGAGAAGAATGTTCCTTACATTGGTGATCAGTGAAAAGAATGTTCCTTCCATTGGTGGTCAGTAAGAAGAATGTTCCTTACATTGGTGATCAGTGAAAAGAATGTTCCTTCCATTGGTGGTCAGTAAGAAGAATGTTCCTTACATTGGTGGTCAGTGAGAAGAATGTTCCTTACATTGATGATCAGTGAGAAGTATGTTCCTTACATTGGTGGTCAGTGGGAAGAATGTTCCTTACATTGGTGATCAGTGAGAAGAATGTTCCTTCCATTGGTGATCAGTGAGAAGTATGTTCCTTACATTGGTGGTCAGTGGGAAGAATGTTCCTTACATTGGTGATCAGTGAGAAGAATGTTCCTTACATTGGTGGTCAGTGAGAAGAATGTTCCTTACATTGGTGATCAGTGAGAAGTATGTTCCTTACATTGGTGGTCAGTGGGAAGAATGTTCCTTACATTGGTGGTCAGTGAGAAGAATGTTCCTTCCATTGGTGATCAGTGAGAAGAATGTTCCTTCCATTGGTGGTCAGTGAGAAGAATGTTCCTTACATTGGTGGTCAGTGGGAAGAATGTTCCTTACATTGGTGGTCAGTGAGAAGTATGTTCCTTACATTGGTGGTCAGTGGGAAGAATGTTTCTATACATTGGTGGTCAGTGAGAAGAATGTTCCCTACATTGGTGGTCAGTGAGAAGAATGTTCCTTACATTGGTGGTCAGTGAAAATTATATAAAGTTAAGAAAAATAATTTAAAAAAAATGTAAAGCACCCCCATGATCCCAGCACATGCTCTATATGAAAAGCTTTATGTAGGATGAGCACATGTATGTAAACATGTGTCTATAGACGCAAATGCTGGACACGGGAGCGCACCTGCAAGGTAACCCCCCCCGGGAGAGCGCTTCTCCTAGGGAGTTATCTGATGTGGGGAGGAGCCGCGAGAGCCACCCCCAGATGTCGAGGTTCGGGGCCACTCTGTGCGAAACGAGCTGCACAGTGAAGGTAAGTATGATATGTTTGTTATTTAAAAAAAAAAAAAAAAACGAGCCTTTACAATCACTTTAATTTTGGTAAGGTACCGTTGTTGCACTTTCTTTAATGTAATTCTGTGACGAACGCATGTAGTGTGGGCAGTGCAAAATGTAGGTGCGGATTTGTGTGGGTGTGGCTTGAGTGTGGGTGGGAACACATGAGCGGGGACAGGGGGCCCCAGGATCTCCTATTGCCCGGGGGCCCCATGAGTTGTCAGTCCGCCCCTGGGCACATTATTCGTTCGGATCACACATTTTTCGTTGCAAATATAAAATACCATTGTTTAGCCCATATGCATTTGGCCACCATTTTGACGCCCTATACTTGTCTTCAAAGAATTGGGTTGTGTAGATGGCTTTGTTACTAGAATGAAATGCAAACTAGATTGTGTGTAAGGAGAGGACACTGAGCAGCTGTTTTCACACCTGGACACTGGAGCACTAGTGTGGGACCCCAGAACACCCTTTTTATTAGGGGGGCCACACAGGTGCTCCAGTGTATACTATAGGGGGGTCTCCATCTGTGAAGCTTGTACAAAACAGGTAAAGTATTGCAGCTTGACAAAGGACACTAAAAAAGCTACATCTTGGAACTCTGCTAAAATAGATAATTGTACCCCACTTCCAAGCAATGTTTCAGCTTCATAGTTCTGCCATCAAATATCTGTGTGCTAATTATACCATTTTTGTTTTACATAGGGGAGAAAAGACTCGGAGGACACCCCTCATCCGAGGAGACCAGAGCCCCCCCCCTCTGGAAGAAGAGGAAATCCCCCCAACACAAGATGAGCAGGAGGAAGAAGACGTGGTGGAAGTAGTCACTACAACAGGTGAGTGTCTGCGACCACAGGCTCAGATAAGAGATGGATAGCGGCATTTTTTTTAGACCTAATTTATTTTGGTTTTCCTTTCTTTTTAGGTGATCGTGAGGTTGTGGATCCAGATCCTTTCACATCCGAAAGTGCCCAGATCCTGATCGGGGAGATCATGGGGTGTAATTTACAATTGGAAAACATCCAGCAAAACATCAATGATGTTATTTCAAAATATAAAAACATCATTGATGTTTTGGGGAGAGTTTAAAGCCCCTCCAAATCACTTTCTTCTTTTGTCTGCTACAATGTGCGAAATGTTTTTGTGATTTTTCCCAAAGCCAAATTTGGAGGATGCACACAGTGTGTCAACATGTGCTATCTGCCATCACGGGAGATCAATGGACGCGTTTTGGGGGTGCAACCCCTTCCTCAATAATAAAGTAGCTGAGAGGAAGGGCTTTCTCCCCCAAAACACGTCCCTTGATCCCCCGTGATGGCAGATAGCACATGTTGACATTGTGAAATTTGTGTGCATCTTCCAAATTTGGCTTTTCCAGGGGTGATTTCCCCCCATCTGAACGCAATATCAAACACAGTTCCTAAATACTCATGTCTGATATTGCCTTCCAGTTCTACCAAATGTGAACTTTGTAAGATCAAGATTTGTGTCTTTCTTGTGGGTTTTACACAGGCCTGTTTTCTATAAAATGCACATTTTGATTTTGGATAATGACACCACAAAATATGTTATACAACAAACATGTCGGTTTGTCAGAAAAACCTTTGGTAAATGCACATGTGATTGTGCTGGTATTAAAAAGATTGTTCATCAAGAATGTGTGGATTATTGTCTCAACACTACAACACTTTTGTGGTGATGTAATTGTTGTTTTAGGAGAAAATGGGGGTAATTTCCTAAGGGCAAATCCACTTTGCACTACAAGTGCAGTTTCAGTGCAGTTGCAAGTGCACTTGTAGTGAAAAGTGTCTTTGCATTTAGTAAATAACAGCCAACAGTGCTTTGTATAAGGTTACACAATCACGACATTTTCTGGACTCCACACATTTCTGTCAGGGTCAGCTAAAACAAACACAAGCAGTAAATGTCCACAAAGAAGAGCCTGGGGGGAGATGCCTGTCGAGAACTTGAGGTCCTGCAGGCTTCTCCCTGTGGCCAAATACCGCAAGGTAGCAACCAACCTCTGCTCCGGAGTGATGGCTTGCCTCATGCAGGTATCCTGCCTGCTGATATAGGGGGTCAGCGAAGCCAACAAACGGTGAAACACGGGGTCCGTCATCCTGAGAAAATTCCTGAAATCACCAGGATTATTCTCACGGATCTCACGGAGCAAAGGCATATGACAGAACTGGTCACGCTGAAGCAACCAATTCTTGGTCCATGAACTCCTCCCCACCCTGTTCTTGGACTGGACTTGTGTCAAGGTCAGGACCCCAACACCAAGCCCCCGCACAGCACGAACTGTACGAGGAGTACGCATACGAAACATGGCTAGAAAACGGTCGGCTGCTCAGAACGAAGTAACAGAACGCACTGAAGAACAGCAAGGCCTGTGAAGAGCGACCTGAAAAACAGCAACGAGCGGACAAGATCACACAGAAAACTCCGATACGAACTGACTGCACGCACTGAAGAGCAGATACAAACCCACAAGCACAAACTGAACGGCAGAAAACGATCTGAAAGCCACGAGTCTGAAAAAGCGCGAATCGTCTCTCACCAAACTTTTACTAACACGAGATTAGCAAAAGGAGCCCAAAGGGTGCCGCGCTTGGTTCTGAACCGGCCTTTTCTAGTCTCGTCGTACGTGATTGACGTCACCGCATTCTTGGCGATCGGAAATTCCGACAACTTTGTGCGACCGTGTGTAGGCAAAACAAGTTTGAGCCAACATCCGTAGGAAAAAATCCGAGGATTTTGTTGTCGGAATGTCCGATCAATGTCCGACCGTGTGTACGGGGCATTACTGTTATACTGTAATGTTACTTTGTTTTATTGTTAACCATCATTTACTTAGCAGGTACACCATTTAGCTGCAGCACTGATTTATCCATCTTGACAGCAACAGCGTTTGCTCCCACGATACATAAATCAGCGACTCCAGCGCTGTAGGAGATGATTTCACCACCACAGTTAAAAAAAAATGATGCATGTATGCCCATCATTAGAAGTGGGAGGATGAAGGGCGGTATTCTAATGGTGGGCATACCCACCTATCAATCTCTTTTTTTTTCAGCCCACAGGTTGCATGCAAAAAATAACATTACAATGTGTGCCCAACAAGGACCAGCAATGTACTGGTATGTTGATGGACTTTGAGTGGTTATACCAGAATATTGCCTACAGGTTTAGATATCAACTTGGTATCATTCTTTCAGCCAGTGGTCGGCTTTCATGTAAAAGCAATCCTAACAGCTAATTAGCCTCTAGACTGCTTTTATAAGCAGTGGGAGGGAATGTCCCCCCCTCCGTCCTTCGAGGGTTTTCTTGGGCTCTCCTGTCCCAACAGGGAACCTGAGAATGCAGCCGGTGGTTCCGACAGCTGACCATAGAGCTGATTAAAGACCAGAATGGCTCCATTCATCTCTATGACCTAAGAAACCAAAAGCTACGAGCATTTCATGACTTAGGTTTCGTCGGATATAAACAGCGCCATTGGGAAATTGGCAAATAGGGATGAGCTTCGTGTTCGAGTCGAACCCATGTTCGACTCGAACATCGGCTGTTCGACCGTCCGTCGAATTGCGAACGATATGGGCCGTTCGCGCCAAATTCGTGTGGCGCGTCACGGCCCATAATTCACTGCGGCATCGCAGTGCATTGCTGGCTGATGATTGGCCAAGCATGCACTATGACCCGCATGCTTGGCCAATCACAGCGCCGTCAGTAGAGAGAGCTGTAATTGGCCAAAGCCAGGGTGGCTTTGGCCAATTATGGCTCAGGGGATTTAGTACACACCCCACACTATATAAGGCCGCCTGCACGGCGGCCCTGTGTAGTGTGTGTTCCGGTGTGCTGAGCGATAGAGAGAGAGAGAGACAGTGTCATTTGATTTGAGTTAGATAGATTAGGCAGAACAGTCAGTCAGTTAGCTGCACTTACAGTGTATTGTGTATATATATGCATCCCAGGTGTTGCATATATATATATACACTGTATTCAGTTTAGCTAGATCCGTTCCTGTTATCTTCTATCTAGACTATTTACATTCAGTGCAGTGTGTCCTGCTCACAGTGTTCAGCTAGATCCGTTCCTGCTATTTACATTCAGTACAGTGCTTCCTGCTCACAGTGTTCAGCTAGATCCGTTCCTGCTATTTACATTCAGTGCAGTGCGTGCTGCTCACAGTGTTCAGCTAGATCCGTTCCTGCTATTTACATTCAGTGCAGTGCGTCCTGCTCACAGTGTTCAGCTAGATCCGTTCCTGCTATTTACATTCAGTGCAGTGCGTGCTGCTCACAGTGTTCAGCTAGATCCGTTCCTGCTATTTACATTCAGTGCAGTGCGTGCTGCTCACAGTGTTTAGCTACATCCGTTGCTGCTGTTTACATTCAGTGCAGTGCTTCCTGCTCACAGTGTTCAGCTAGATCCGTTCCTGCTATTTACATTCAGTGCAGTGCGTGCTGCTCACAGTGTTTAGCTACATCCGTTGCTGCTGTTTACATTCAGTGCAGTGCTTCCTGCTCACAGTGTTCAGCTAGATCCGTTCCTGCTATTTACATTCAGTACAGTGCTTCCTGCTCACAGTGTTCAGCTAGATCCGTTCCTGCTATTTACATTCAGTGCAGTGCGTGCTGCTCACAGTGTTCAGCTAGATCCGTTCCTGCTATTTACATTCAGTGCAGTGCGTCCTGCTCACAGTGTTCAGCTAGATCCGTTCCTGCTATATACATTTAGTGCAGTACGTCCTGCTCACAGTGTTCAGCTAGATCCGTTCCTGTTATCTTCCTACTGACAGGCAGGCTTGTCTGGTTACAGTATATAAAGCTACCTGAAGAAAATTACAGGTGTTCTTTTTGATCCTATTAGTACCACGGTCAGGCAGCTAGACTATTTACATTTAGTACAGTGTGTCCTGCTCACAGTGTTCAGCTAGATCCGTTCCTGTTATTTACATTCAGTGCAGTGCGTCCTGCTCACAGTGTTCAGCTAGATCCGTTCCTGCTATTTACATTCAGTGCAGTGCGTGCTGCTCACAGTGTTCAGCTAGATCCGTTCCTGCTATTTACATTCAGTGCAGTGCGTGCTGCTCACAGTGTTCAGCTAGATCCGTTCCTGCTATTTACATTCAGTGCAGTGCGTCCTGCTCACAGTGTTCAGCTAGATCCGTTCCTGCTATTTACATTCAGTGCAGTGCGTGCTGCTCACAGTGTTCAGCTAGATCCGTTCCTGCTATTTACATTCAGTGCAGTGCGTGCTGCTCACAGTGTTTAGCTACATCCGTTGCTGCTGTTTACATTCAGTGCAGTGCGTCCTGCTCACAGTGTTCAGCTAGATCCGTTCCTGCTATTTACATTCAGTGCAGTGCGTCCTGCTCACAGTGTTCAGCTAGATCCGTTCCTGCTATTTACATTCAGTGCAGTGCGTCCTGCTCACAGTGTTCAGCTAGATCCGTTCCTGCTATATACATTTAGTGCAGTACGTCCTGCTCACAGTGTTCAGCTAGATCCGTTCCTGTTATCTTCCTACTGACAGGCAGGCTTGTCTGGTTACAGTATATAAAGCTACCTGAAGAAAATTACAGGTGTTCTTTTTGATCCTATTAGTACCACGGTCAGGCAGCTAGACTATTTACATTTAGTACAGTGTGTCCTGCTCACAGTGTTCAGCTAGATCCGTTCCTGTTATTTACATTCAGTGCAGTGCGTCCTGCTCACAGTGTTCAGCTAGATCCGTTCCTGCTATTTACATTCAGTGCAGTGCGTGCTGCTCACAGTGTTCAGCTAGATCCGTTCCTGCTATTTACATTCAGTGCAGTGCGTCCTGCTCACAGTGTTCAGCTAGATCCGTTCCTGCTATTTACATTCAGTGCAGTGCGTCCTGCTCACAGTGTTTAGCTAGATCCGTTCCTGCTATTTACATTCAGTGCAGTGCGTCCTGCTCACAGTGTTCAGCTAGATCCGTTCCTGCTATTTACATTCAGTGCAGTGCGTGCTGCTCACAGTGTTCAGCTAGATCCGTTCCTGCTATTTACATTCAGTGCAGTGCGTCCTGCTCACAGTGTTCAGCTAGATCCGTTCCTGCTATTTACATTCAGTGCAGTGCGTCCTGCTCACAGTGTTTAGCTAGATCCGTTCCTGCTATTTACATTCAGTGCAGTGCGTCCTGCTCACAGTGTTCAGCTAGATCCGTTCCTGCTATTTACATTCAGTGCAGTGCGTCCTGCTCACAGTGTTCAGCTAGATCCGTTCCTGCTATTTACATTCAGTGCAGTGCGTCCTGCTCACAGTGTTTAGCTAGATCCGTTCCTGCTATTTACATTCAGTGCAGTGCGTCCTGCTCACAGTGTTTAGCTAGATCCGTTCCTGCTATTTACATTCAGTGCAGTGCGTCCTGCTCACAGTGTTCAGCTAGATCCGTTCCTGCTATTTACATTCAGTGCAGTGCGTCCTGCTCACAGTGTTCAGCTAGATCCGTTCCTGTTATCTTCCTACTGACAGGCAGGCTTGTCTGGTTACAGTATATAAAGCTACCTGAAGAAAATTACAGGTGTTCTATCCCAGCTTAGTGCAGCTACAGGCCATTAGTATGTCTGGAAGGCCAAGAAGGAGAGGCAGACAGTCACAAGCCAATAAGAGAGGGCAAGCAGGCTCTGTGTCTAGTGCTGGTCGTGGAGACGGTGCATCCTCATCAGCACGTGGCCATGGGACACGCTTGGCCTTTTTTTCGGCAGCTGGCCGTGTTGAGCCGCAACATGCGGAAGACTTGGTCGAGTGGATGACCAAGCCGTCCTCATCCTCCTCATCCTCTCTCACCCATGCCCAGGGTGCTTTGTCTGGCAAAGCAGCGGCCTCTTCCCTCAGCTCAATGTCATCAGTGACTCCTTCCCTAGCCCCACCATGTCCTCCTGAGGATTCCCTCGAACTGTTTGACCACAGTGTTGGGTACATGCTCCAGGAGGATGCCCAGCGTTTGGAAGGCTCTGATGATGATACTGAGCTCAATGAAGGCAGTAACATGAGCACGGACAGAGGGGGTGCCCAAGAAGGACAGCAATCTGGCAGTCATGCTCCCCCTGCTGCAGCATACTGCCAGGTTTGCTCCAGTGATGAGGAGGGAGGGGATGATGAGGTCACTGACTCAACGTGGGTGCCTGATAGGAGAGAGGAGGAGGAGGAGGAGGAGGAGGAGGTGGCACATCACCAACTAGGCAGGATGCCCTCCAGGGGCCAGCCTAAGGGCAGCACATTGACTGCATCACACCCCAAAGCTCCACATGTGCAGGGCGCTGCAGTCTCTGCGCGTTATTCAAAAAGTTCTTTGGTGTGGGCCTTTTTTGAGACGAGTGCATCAGATCGCACCGCTGCTATTTGCAATATATGTCTCAAGCGTATCTCGCGTGGCCAAAACATCTCCCGCTTGGGTACCACATGCTTGACCAGACATATGTTGACCTGCCATGCAGTTCGTTGGCAAGCGTATCTAAAAGACCCACACCAAAGAACAAAGACGATCTCTCCTTGCTCCTCATCAGCTGAGATTTCCAACCCCACTAGACCTTCAGTCCTCTCTGCGACCTGCAGTGAGAGGAATGAAGGTGTAGAATTAGGTGTGTCACAGCCAAGTACTTATGGGCAATCTGCTTTTGGTACACCGACGTCAGATTGTACCAGGCAAATTTCCCTGCCCCAGCTGCTGCACCGCCGAAAGAAGTTTGCTCCCAGCCATCCACATGCCCAGCGGTTGAATGCTAGCTTGGCAAAATTGCTAGCACTTCAACTGCTGCCTTTTCAGTTGGTAGACTCTGCCCCCTTCCGTGAGTTTGTGGAATGTGCGGTTCCTCAGTGGCAGGTACCCAAACGCCACTTTTTCTCACGGAAGGCGATTCCGGCTCTCTACCGGCATGTGGAAGGCAATGTCCATGCCTCGCTGGACAGGGCGGTCAGCGGTAAGGTGCATATTACCGCTGACTCATGGTCCAGCAGGCATGGACAGGGACGTTACTTAAGTTTCACGGCGCATTGGGTGACTCTGCTGGCAGCTGGGAAGGATGCAGGACAAGGTGCAGTAGTGTTGGAGGTTGTTCCGCCACCACGCCTCCAAAATGCTGATTGTGACACACCTCTCTCCTCCACCCCCTCCTCTTCTTCTTCCTCCATGGCCTCTTCCTCGGAACCAGCGGTGCTCCGTAGGCGTTCAAGGGGCTACGCAAGTACGCAGGCCAAAAGATGCCATGCGGTGCTTGAGCTGGTGTGCTTGGGGGACAGGAGCCACACTGGGGCAGAGGTTCTGTCAGCTCTGCAGGGGCAGGTTCAGAGGTGGTTGACGCCACGCCAACTTAAGGCAGGAATGGTGGTTTGCGACAATGGCACCAACCTCCTCTCTGCCCTCCGACAGGGACAACTGACCCATGTGCCCTGTTTGGCTCACGTCCTTAACTTGGTGGTGCAGCGGTTCTTGGGCAGGTACCCGGGCTTACAGGATGTCCTGAGGCAGGCCAGGAAAGTCTCTGTGCATTTCCGCCGGTCATATAATGCCAGTGCTCGGCTGACGGACCTCCAAAAGGAGTTTAACCTGCCCAAGAACCGCCTAATCTGTGACATGCCCACCAGGTGGAACTCGACGTTGGCCATGCTGCAGCGGCTGCACACGCAGCAGAGGGCCATCAATGAGTACCTGTGCGACTATGGCACCAGGACAGGGTCAGGGGACCTTGGTTTTTTTTCCCCACGCCAGTGGGCCATGATCAGGGATGCATGCACTGTCCTGTCACCATTCGAGGAGGCCACGAGGATGGTGAGCACTGACAGTGCATGCATCAGTGACACTGTCCCCCTTGTCCACCTGTTGGAGCACACGCTGCGTGGGATAATGGACAGGGCACTTGAGGCAGAACAGAGGCAGGAAGAGGAGGACTTCCTTAGCTCTCAAGGCCCCCTTTATCCAGACAGTGTTCCTGCGTGCCCGCCGATCACACAGGAAGAGGACGAGGAGGAGGAGGAGGAGGAGGAGGAGGAGGAAGATTGTGTCAGTATGGAGGTGGAGCCTGGCACTCAGCATCAGCAGTCTTTAAGGGATCAGTCCCAAGGAACACATGGACTTGTACGTGGCTGGGAGGAGGTGGCTGCGGACGTTGTTGTCCTTAGTGACCCAGAGGACTCCGGACCGAATGCCTCAGCAAACCTACGCTGCATGGCCTCCCTGATCCTGCAAAGCCTGCGTAAGGATCCTCGTATTCGTGGTATCAAGGAGAAGGACCAATACTGGCTGGCAACCCTCCTTGATCCACGTTACAAGGGTAAGGTTGCGGACCTTATCTTGCCATCGCAGAGGGAGCAGAGGATGAAACATCTTCGGGAGGCCTTGCAGAAAGGTCTGTGCAACGCGTTCCCAGAGACTGGGAGGTTACAAACTCCTGTTTCTGGACAACGTGTTGCTGAGGCTTCGGTCAGTCAAAGAAGGAGCGGTGGAGAAGGTGGCCGTCTGACCGATGCGTTCAGACAATTTTTTGGTCCGCAGCCCCAAGGTATGATCGGTTCCAGCAACCATCGCCAGCGTCTGTTTTACATGGTGCAGGAATACCTAGGGGCAAGATCAGACTTGGACACCTTTCCCACCGAAAATCCTCTGGGTTACTGGGTCTTGAGGATGGATCACTGGCCAGAGCTTGCACAGTATGCAATTGAGCTACTGGCCTGTCCTGCATCCAGCGTTCTTTCGGAACGCACATTCAGTGCTGCTGGAGGCGTGGTAACCGATCACAGGGTGCGTCTGTCCACCGACTCGGTCGATCGGCTGACCTTCATAAAAATGAATCAGTCTTGGATCACCACCAGCTACCAAGCACCTGATGCAGATGTAACCGAATAATTTTTTTTGAAATCTCAGATCCCTTCAAAGACTGCCTATGCTGATGCTGAGTGACTATCCCTGAGTAATTATCCTCTTCCTCCTCAATCATCACGCTGATAGCTTGTAAGAACATTTTTGGTTCTGGGCGCCACCACCAGTGCCTAAGGCACAATTTTTCAGCCCCTGTTTAACAGGGGCGTGTAATTACAATTTTTGATGCAATACTTTGCAGCAGGGCTTGTTCCTGCATTCCAACTAGAGTGTCTGTGAGGGGTTGCAGTGTTGTGGCACCAGCACCAGTGCCTAAGACCCAATTTTTCTGCCCCTGTCTAACAGGGGCGTGTAATTACAATTTTTGATGCAATACTTTGCAGCAGGGCTTGTTCCTGCATTCCAACTAGAGTGTCTGTGAGGGGTTGCAGTGTTGTGGCACCAGCACCAGTGCCTAAGACCCAATTTTTCTGCCCCTGTCTAACAGGGGCGTGTAATTACAATTTTTGATGCAATACTTTGCAGCAGGGCTTGTTCCTGCGTTTCAACTAGAGTGTCTGTCAGGGGTTGCAGTGTTGTGGCACCAGCACCAGTGCCTAAGACCCAATTTTTCAGCCCCTGTCTAACAGGGGCGTGTAATTACAATTTTTGATGCAATACTTTGCAGCAGGGCTCGTTCCTGCGTTCCAACTAGAGTGTCTGTGAGGGGTTGCAGTGTTGTGGCACCAGCACCAGTGCCTAAGGCCTAATTTTTCAGCTCCTGTTCAACAGGAGCATGTAATTACAATTCTTGATCTAATATTTCACAGCAGGGCCCTGTGAGGGCTTACAGTGTTTTGGCCACAGCAACACCTAAGGCCCAAATTTCTGCTGAGTATATAGGGTAGGACCCTACTTTCAAACATCTAACTTACAAACGACTCCTACTTGCAAACGGAAGGAGACAACAGGAAGTGAGATGAAATCTACCCCTAAGGAAGGGAAATTCTCTCCTGTAAGAGTTAATATGGGAAAACAATTTTTCCTTTCCACTGATGCTTTCCAATCCTTGTTCCACAAAAAAACACAAATTTTCAAAAAACATTTTTCATTGGGACAAAAAAGTGAGGTGAAATCTTCTGAAGAGGAGGAAAGACGCAAAACAAATGTCACAGGGGTGATAACCCTTCCCTATGTTTTCCAAAAAGCTTAGAAAAGATTTTTTGGCTGGAGCTAAACACATTAAAAATGTTCAAAATTACAAACAGATTCTACTTAACAACAAACCTACAGTCCCTGTCTTGTTTGCACCGCCTGTATACTGCTGTTCAGAGTATATAGGGACCTTTCCTTATTTTAATTTGGGTGCGGGGTTCCCCTTAATATCCATACAAGACCCAAAGGGCCTGGTAATGGACTGGGGGGTACCCATGCCGTTTGTCTCACTGATTTTCATCCATATTGCCATGACCCGACATGACATTAAACCCGCAAGCAGTTTTAAATGAGATTTTTTCCTTTAAAAATGACATTTGGTGCAGGGACTGTTCTAAACATGGGAAACACGCGTCACTTTACAGGCATACTATAGACACCCCCCAGGTACGATATTTAAAGGAATATTTCACTTTTTTTTTTTTACTTTAAGCATCATTAAAATCACTGCTCCCGAAAAAACGGCCGTTTTTAAAAGTTTTTTTTGCATTGATACATGTCCCCTGGGGTAGGACCCGGGTCCCCACACCCTTTTTAGGACAATACCATGCAAATTAGCCTTTAAAATGAGCACTTTTGATTTCGAACGTTCGAGTCCCATAGACGTCAATGGGGTTCTAACGTTCGTGCGAACTTGCGGTCCGTTCGCGGGTTCTGGTGCGAACCGAACCGGGGGGTGTTCGGCTCATCCCTATTGGCAAAGCATTTTATCTTGGTGTGGTCAGATGCTTTGAGAACAGAGGAGAGATCGAGGGTCTAATAGACCCCATTTTTTTCAAAAAAGAGTACCTGTCACTACCTATTGCTATCATAGGGGATAAATAAAATAATAAATAATAAATAAATAAATAAATGAAATAAAAAATGTACGCCCTTAGAAAGCCAAAAGGCAGTGATTGGTTTTCGGGTCCTGTACACAGTTAGACTGACAAAAAGTTCCACACATGTGGTATCCCCGTACTCAGGAGAAGCAGTTGAATGTATTTTGGGGTGTAATTCCACATATATATGCCATGTTTGAACAATATATCATTCATGACCATAGGCGTGCGCAGCCTATTGCATTAGGGTGTGCATCCCAAAGCTTAAACACACGTGCGCGTATATATATATATATATATATATATATATACAGTATATAAACACACATATACACTGTATTACCAGAAGCATTGGGACGCCTGCCTTTACACGCACATGAACTTTAATGGCATCCCAGTCTTAGTCCATAGGGTTCAATATTGACTTGGCCCAACCTTTGCAGCTATAACAGCCTCAACTCTTCTGGGAAGGCTGTCAACAAGGTTTAGGAGTGTGTCTATGGGAATGTTTGATCATTCTTCCAGAAGAGCATTTGTGAGGCCAGGAACTGATGTTTGATGAGAAGGCCTGGCTCGCAGTCTCCACTTTAATGTGAAGGCCAGTCAAGTTCCTCCACCCCAAACTCGCTCATCCATGTCTTTATGGACCTATAGGAGGGGATTCCACCATCCCTGCTAAATTTCATTTTTTATTTATTTTTTTAGTTTGATGTGTATTATATGTGTTGTTACATATCACCGGTATTGTGGTAATATTGACGTTTATTGAGATTTCCATACATTGTAGGGTTCCACAATTATTGGAGTAAGTTAGCGCTGCACTTTTTTTTTGTGGTGTGGGAACACATAACAGTGCTTAGTGGCAGGCCTTTTACTGACACTTTTTTTATTTACCTCCAGTAGTTTATTATAAATAGTAGTGTGATTACGTATTATACTAAAGATCGGCATTTGTGGCATTAATAAACAGAAGGATTTCAGTTGTGCCCCACCAGGCCAGCCCCCATAGACAATATGCCTATCTGCTGAGTTCAACTGCCCATCCCTACACTTAGTGCACTAATGGGCACTGATTGGAAGCACTGATAGGCAGCACTCATAGGCACTGATAGGTAGCACTGATAGCCAGCACTGACTGGCACTGATAGGTGACACTGATTGGCAGCACTCATGCGCACTGATAGGCAGCACTGATTGGCAAGAATGATGGGCACTGATAGGCGGTACTGGTTGGCAGCACTGAAAGGCAATGCATGGTGGCACTGATAGGTGGCACTGATTGGCACTAATTGGCAGCACTGATTGGCACTGATAAGCAGCACTGATGGGTGGCACTGATGGGCACTGATATGCAGCACTGATAGGTGGCGCTGATTGGCATTGATAGGCAGCACTGATGGGCACTGATAGGCTGCACCAATAGGCAGCACTGATGGGCACTGATTGTCACTGATAGATGGCACTGCCAGGCAACACTGATTGGCAGCACTGATGGGCACTGATAGGCAACACTGATGGGCACTGATAGGGGCCACTGATTGGAAGCACTGCTAGGCAACACTGATTAGCACTGATAGGCAGCATTGATTGGCACTGATAGGTGACATTGGTTGGCATTGGTTGACATTAATAGGCTTCACTGATTGGCAGCACAGGTGGGCACTGATAGGCAGCACTGATGGCCACTGATTTATGGCATTGGTTGGCACTGATAGGTGGCACTGATAGGCAGCACTGATGGGCACTCATTGGCAGCACTGATGGGCACTGATTGGCACTGATAGGCAAAACTGATGGGTACTGATAGGCAGCACTGATGGGCACTGATAGGCAGCACTGATAGGTGGCACTGATTGGAAGCACTGTTGGACACTTATTGGCACTGATAGGTGGCATTAGTTGGCACTGACTGGCAGCACTGATTGGCACTGACAGGTGGCATGGATTGTCTCTGATAGGTGGCATTGGTTGGCACTGACAGGTGGCACTGATGGGTACTGAGAGATGGCACTGGTGGGCACTAACAGGTGGCACTGGTGGGCACTGATTGGCACTGACAGGTGGCACTGATGGGCACTGATTGACACTGACAGGTGGCACTGGTGGGCACTGATTGGCACAGACATGTGGCACTGATGGGCACTGACAGGGGGCACTGGTGGGCACTGATTGGCACTGACAGGTGGCACTGATTGGCGGCACTGATAGGTGGCATTGGTTGGCAATGATAGGTGGCACTGATAGGCGGCACCAATTGGCACTGATCTAGGAGAGGGGAAGTTTCCCATTAAGCAGTAATGATGAGCCGAACACCCCCCTGTTCGGTTCGCACCAGAACATGCGAACAGGAAAAAAGTTCGCTCGAACACGCGAACACCGTTAAAGTCTATGGGACACGAACATGAATAATCAAAAGTGCTAATTTTAAAGGCTAATATGCAAGTTGTTGTCATAAAAAGTGTTTGGGGACCTGGGTCCTGCCCCAGGGGACATGGATCAATGCAAAAAAAAGTTTTAAAAACAGCCGTTTTTTCAGGAGCAGTGATTTTAATAATGCTTAAAGTCAAACAATAAAAGTGTAATATCCCTTTAAATTTTGTACCTGGGGGGTGTCTATAGTATGCCTGTAAAGGGGCGCATGTTTCCTGTGTTTAGAACAGTCTGACAGCAAAATGACATTTTGAAGGAAAAAACTCATTTAAAACTACCCACGGCTATTGCATTGCCGACAATACACATAGAAGTTCATTGATAAAAACGGCATGGGAATTTCCCAAAGGGGAACCCCGAACCAAAAAAAAAAATTACGTGGGAGTCCTCCTAAATTCCATACCAGGCCCTTCAGGTCTGGTATGGATATTAAGGGGAACCCCGGCCAAAATTTTTTAAAAAAATGACGTGGGGTTCCCCCTAAATTCCATACCAGACCCTTCAGGTCTGGTATGGATTTTAAGGGGAACCCCGCGCCAAAAAAAAAAAAAAACGGCGTGGGGTCCCCCCAAAAATCCATACCAGACCCTTATCCGAGCACGCAACCTGGCAGGCCGCAGGAAAAGAGGGGGGGACGAGAGTGCGGCCCCCCCTCCTGAACCGTACCAGGCCACATGCCCTCAACATTGGGAGGGTGCTTTGGGGTAGCCCCCCAAAACACCTTGTCCCCATGTCTCGTCCAGCATCTCCTCTGCGGCGTCTTCTATCTTCTTCTCCTCGGGCCGCTCCGCACCCATGGCATGGGGGGGAGGCTCCCTCTCTTCTCTTCTTCTTTTGTTCTCTTCTTCTCTTCTTCTCTTCTTCATTTTCTTCTCCGGGCCGCTCCGCACCCATGCTGGCTTGGAGGGAGGCTCCCGCTGTGTGACGGTGCTCCTCGTCTGACAGTTCTTAAATAACGGGGGGCGGGGCCACCCGGTGACCCCGCCCCCTCTGACGCACCGGACATGACAGGACTTCCCTGTGGAAGAGAAGAAGAGAAGAAGAGAAGAAGAGAAGAGCGGGAGCCTCCCCCCAAGCCATGGGTGCGGAGCGGCCCGAGGAGAAGAAGATAGAAGACGCCGCAGAGGAGATGCTGGACGAGAATGCCGGAGGAAGCACCAGAAGAGCCAGAAGAACCAGAAGATGAAGGAAGATAGAAGAAAGAAGAAGAGTTTAAATAAAGGAATTGTCAAAAACTGTCTCTTGTCATTTTTAACATTTTTGACAGTTTTTTAGTGAAATGGTAGGGGTAAGTACCCCCTTACCATTTCACACAGGGGGGGGCCGGGATTTGGGGGTCCCCTTGTTAAAGGGGGCTTCCAGATTCCGATAAGCCCCCCGCCCGCAGACCCCCACAACCACCTGCCAGGGTTGTGGGGATGAGGCCCTTGTCCTCATTAACATGGGGACAAGGTGTTTTGGGGGGCTACCCCAAAGCACCCTCCCAATGTTGAGGGCATGTGGCCTGGTACGGTTCAGGAGGGGGGGGGGCGCACTCTCATCCCCCCTCTTTTCCTGCGGCCTGCCAGGTTGCGTGCTCGGATAAGGGTCTGGTATGGAATTTAGGGGGAACCCCACATCATTTTTTTTTTTAATTTTGGCCGGGGTTCCCCTTAATATCCATACCAGACCTGAAGGGCCTGGTATGGAATTTAGGGGGACTCCCACGTCATTTTTTTTTTTAATTTTGGTTTGGGGTTCCCCTGTGGGGAATTCCCATGCCGTTTTTATCAATGAACTTCTATGTGTATTGTCGGCAATGCAATAGCCGCGGGTAGTTTTAAATAAGTTTTTTCCTTCAAAATGTCATTTTGCTGTCAGACTGTTCTAAACACAGGAAACATGCGCCCCTTTACAGGCATACTATAGACACCCCCCAGGTACGAAATTTAAAGGGATATTACACTTTTATTGTTTGACTTTAAGCATTATTAAAATCACTGCTCCTGAAAAAACGGCCGTTTTTAAAACTTTTTTTTGCATTGATCCATGTCCCCTGGGGCAGGACCCAGGTCCCCAAACACTTTTTATGACAATAACTTGCATATTAGCCTTTAAAATTAGCACTTTTGATTTCTCCCATAGACTTTTAAAGGGTGTTCCGCGGCATTCGAATTTGCCGCGAACACTCCAAATTGTTCGCTGTTTGGCGAACTTGCGAACAGCCAATGTTCGAGTCGAACATGAGTTCGACTCGAACTCGAAGCTCATCCCTATTAAGCAGTCAGCTAGACATGTAAGAGCCGCTCTGTGCGTGAAACTGTAATGTAATGTCACTGCTTGCAGAACTCGGAGCTGATGTCGGGGGTGGGTGGGACCGAACAGCTAGCCTATCAAACACAAGCCAACAGGATAGGGCTGGGCGGGCCGCTCTGTGTACGTGGCTCCGCCCTTTTCTATCAGCTATCAAACACCAGCCAAAGGAATAGGGGCTGGGCGCGCTGCTCTGTGTATATGGCTCCGCCCCCTTTCTTAAGCAGCCCAATCATTGGCTAGTGTTTAATAGCTGATAGAAAGGGGGTGGAGCCACCTCTACATCAGCGTGTTTGATAGGCTAGCTGTTTGGTCCCGCCCACCCCTGATATCAGCCCCGAGTTTTGACAGCTCCTATCTGCAAGCAGTGACATTACAGTTTAAAGCACTAAGTGGCTCTTCCATGCCTTCCGGACTGCTCAATGGGAAACTGTCTCACAGACAGCTCCCTATACAATCTCTTGCACCATCTTACAGCAGATCTCTGGACACACATTAGGGTGTGCCCATGCACACCCGGCACACCCTGTGTACATGCCTATGTTTATGACAACGTTGTGTAAAAAAATAAAAACAAATAGAAATTGTAATTTTCCCAAAACTTGTGGTAAAATATAAAATATTTCATGGACTCAACATGCCTCTCAGCAAATAGCTTGAAGTGTCTTCTTTCCAAAATGGGGTCATTTGGGGGGGTTTTGTGCTATCTTTCATTTCAGGGCCTCCGAAACTGTGATAGGTAGTGAGGAAGTGAAATCACCATTTTAGCCTTAGAAAGCCTGAGGGCATTGCTTGGTTTTCGGGGTCCTGTACACGGCTAGGCTCCCAAAAATTCTCATGCATGTGGTATCCCTGTACTCAGGAGAAGCAGCAGAATCTATTTTGGGGTGAAATTTCACATATGCCCATGGCATATTTAAGCAATAGATCATTTAGTGACAACTTTGTGCAAAAAGAAATTTGTCATTTTCCCGCAACTTGTGGCAAAATATAACATTTTCCATGGACTCAACATGCCTATCAGCAAATAGCTTGGGGTATCTACTTTCCAAAATGGGGTCATTTGGGGGGGTTTGTGCTATCTTGGCATTTTATGGCCTTCGAAACTGTGATAGGTAGTGAGGAGTGAAGTCAAAAATTTACACCCTTAGAAATCCTGAAGGCGGTGCTTGGTTTTTGGGGTCCTGTACGCAGCTAGGCTCCCAAAAAGTCTCACACATGAGGTATCCCCATACTCAGGAGAAGCAGCAGAATGTATATTGGGGTGTAATTCCACATATAACCATGGCACATGTGAGCAATATATCATTTAGTGACAACTTTGTGTAATTTTTTTTTGTCATTTTTCAATCACTTGTGACAAAAAAATAAAATATTCAATGGGCTCAACATGGATCTCAGCAATTTCCTTGGGGTGTCTACTTTCCAAAATGGGGTAATTTGGGGGGGGGGGGGTTGTACTGCCCTGCCATTTTATCACCTCAAGAAATGAGATAGGTAGTCATATCTAAAAGCTGCGTAAATTCCAGAAAATGTACTCTAGTTTGTAGGCGCTATAACTTTTGCGCAAAAAAATAAATGTACGCTTATTGACATTTTTTACTAAAGACATGTGGCTGAATACATTTTGGCCTAAATGAATGACTAAAATTGAGTTTATTGATTTTTTTTATAATAAAATGTAGAAAATATCATTTTTTATCAAAATTTTCGGTCTTTTTCCGTTAATATCACAAAAAATATAAATCGCAGAGGCAATCAAATACCATCGAAAGAAAGCTCTATTTGTGGGAAAAAAGGATGCAAATTTAATTTGGGTACAGCATTGCATGACTGTGCAATTACAAGTTAAAGCAGCGCAGTGCCAAATTGTAAAAAGTGCTCCGGTCATTGAGCAGCCAAATTCTCCAGGGCTGAAGTGGTTAAATAATATAATGGAATCCATTAACAGGTTATCTGATAGCATTATTACACCTATTAATGAGGATAGCAATTATGCAAACGTATGGTCTAATGATTTAATGAATAGATTTGTTAACGTGACAAATGCTAACAGTGTTACATCTTACTCGGCGGCTAATGTCATTTCTAGTAATTTATTGCCGGCTGAACTTAATATTACTAATTCTTCAGTTCCAGAGTCATGTTTGAAAGAAACATTGCCGTATGAAATCTCGCCATTGGGATACCACCTTTCTGCTCAGGTTATAAATAAGATATGGAAAGGACAGTTTGTAGACATTTTGTCGTTACTTCCCTCTGCTAAAGAATTTATTAACAGAACAGACAAAAAAACTGACGATAAGCCTGAGGAAGAGAGACGTAGGCCTGTGGCGAGGTCCTTTCAAAATTGGTTGTAGGCTTTTACTATTTATTCTAGCGTTTTAGGGGAAAAACATCCTGAATACCGTACCAATCTTTTGCAACACCTGGAGCATGTACTGGAAGCCTATAGAAGCTTTGGATTAGGCTGGTAGCAGTATGATGAATTTTTTAGGCAAACATTATCTATTTATCCTTCTTTAAAATGGGGTAATAAGGATATTGGTCTATGGTTAAACTTAATCTTGCAGCAGAAAGCCTTTTATCCTAAACAGCAGTCTTCAGCTACAGTTTCCCCTTATAAAAGGGGTTACTGTTTCGCATACAACGAAAATCAGTGTAAGTGGTGGGGGGTACATGCAAAAATAAGCATGAATGCTCTCACTGCTCAGGACCTCAACCCTTACTTAAATGTTTTTAAAGGAGCACCACTTTTCATGGTCAAAGAGATAACCTGGCCAAAGGCTTACACTCTGGTGAATCTGCCAAGCATGCAACTGTCAGGATCCAAGTAGACCAGACTATGTGAACTGCACAGAGATAACCCAAAACACATGTAAGTGAATAGTGATATTTATTAAAATAGGTGATAATTAGAAAATACAAACAGTGAACAACCAACCCAACAAGCCCACTACAAACAACAATATCTACAGCAAGGGGCAATACCAGAATCACAGATGTCAGCCAGGCCAGGGTCATACACAGCAGGTCAGTAAATGAGGGACAGGGAACCAACAGGACAGAGAGGGGATGGATGGGGCTGAAGGGTACAGGAACACAGAAGGGATCGGGTCAGGATAAGCTCGGGCACAAGGTCAGATGCAGGCTCAGGATCGGGTAACAGGCGAACAAGGTCAGGGCTCAAGGAGAGAGATACCAAGGCAAGCATATGAGGGCTTGCCGGGTATTTATAGGACTGACTGTGATTGACTTCAAGTCACACCTGAGCGCAGGGAGTGTTGTCTGCTCCATACTGCCAGGATCCATCCGCTGGTGGACATCAGTACTGCGGCCAAAAGATGAAATGACACCAGCAAGGAAATATTCTCCTGACAGTTCAACACTGCCAGGAGACACCTGCTGGTGGACCCCAGTACTGCATGCCAAACGATATATCTTGCCAGCGGACGGATCCTTTCCTGACAGTACCCCCCCTTAAAGGAGCGGCCTCCGGACGCTCCAACTAGTCTTAATTGTCCAAAGTCTATGGCATCAGGCAGAATGGTAGAAGAAGGCTGGTCATCAGGCACATCCGGGCAGATGGCTGGCATGTCAGAGTCATTGAGCTGGGCAGCGGACAGGAACAACTTGAGCTGGGCAGCGGACAGGAACAACTTGAGCTGGGCAGCGGACAGGAACAACTTGAGCTGGGCAGCGGACAGGAACAACTTGAGCTGGGCAGCGGACAGGAACAACTTGAGCTGGGCAGCGGACAGGAACAACTTGAGCTGGGCAGCAGACAGGAACAACTTGAGCTGGGCAGCAGACAGGAACAACTTGAGCTGGGCAGCAGACAGGAACAACTTGAGCTGGGCAGCAGACAGGAACAACTTGAGCTGGGCAGCAGACAGGAACAACTTGAGCTGGGCAGCAGACAGGAACAACTTGAGCTGGGCAGCAGACAGGAACAACTTGAGCTGGGCAGCAGACAGGAACAACTTGAGCTGGGCAGCAGACAGGAACAACTTGAGCTGGGCAGCAGACAGGAACAAGCCGAGCTGGGCAGCAGACAGGAACAAGCCGAGCTGGGCAGCAGACTCCGGGTCATCGAGCTGGGCAGAAGGCTCCGGGTCATCGAGCTGGGCAGAAGGTTCCGGGTCATCGAGCTGGGCAGAAGGCTCCGGGTCATCGAGCTGGGCAGAAGGCTCCGGGTCATCGAGCTGGGCAGAAGGCTCCGGGTCATAGAGCTGGGCAGAAGGCTCCGGGTCATAGAGCTGGGCAGAAGGCTCCGGGTCATCGAGCTGGGCAGAAGGCTCCGGGTCATCGAGCTGGGCAGAAGGCTCCGGGTCATCGAGCTGGGCAGAAGGCTCCGGGTCATCGAGCTGGGCAGAAGGCTCCGGGTCATCGAGCTGGGCAGAAGGCTCCGGGTCATCGAGCTGGGCAGAAGGCTCCGGGTCATCGAGCTGGGCAGAAGGCTCCGGGTCATCGAGCTGGGCAGAAGGCTCCGGGTCATCGAGCTGGGCAGGAGGCTCCGGGTCATCGAGCTGGGCAGGAGGCTCCGGGTCATCGAGCTGGGCAGGAGGCTCCGGGTCATCGAGCTGGGCAGGAGGCTCCGGGTCATCGAGCTGGGCAGAAGGCTCCGGGTCATCGAGCTGGGCAGAAGGCTCCGGGTCATCGAGCTGGGCAGAAGGCTCTGGGTCATCGAGCTGGGCAGAAGGCTCCGGGACATTAGGCCGAACAGCGAGCACCGTAAGGGCAGGCCGGATTACAGGCACCGGCTCAGCAAGCTGGGTAACTGACCCCGGCCCAGTGGGCTGGGTAACAGGTCCCGACTCAGCGAGCTGGACACCGGGCACTGGTTCGGCAAGCCAGATAACGGATACTGGCTTGACAGGCAAAGTGACGGACTTCGGTTTAGCAGACTGGGTAACGGGCACCAGTTCAGCAGACCGGGTAACGGGCACCGATTCAACAGACTGGGTAACGGGCACCGATTCAGCAGGCTGAGACACGGGCACCGAAACTCCAGGCTGAAACACGGGCACCGAAACTTCAGGCTGAGACACGGGCACCGAAACCTCAGGCTGAGATACCAACATCACGACATCAGGCTGGAAGACAGGTACCAGGAAATCAGGCTGGAGGATGGGCACATCAGACTGGAAAGCAGGCTCATCAGGCTGGAAAGTGGGTACCAAGACATCAGACCGGGCAGCAGGTACTGGAACTTTAGACTGGGCAGCAGACACAGGCGCTGGCACATCGGGCAGAACAGCAGGTGCTGGCATACCAGGCTGAACAATAGGTGCATCGGACTGGACAGTAGTCACTGAAGCATCAGACTGGAACATGGGCACTGAGATGTCAGGCTGAGCAGCAGGCACTGGGACCTCAAACTGGACAGCGGGCACAGGCATTGGCACAACAGGCCGAGTAGAAGACACTGGCGCATCAGGCTGGACAGCAAACAGAAGGACATCAAACTGGGAAGCGGGCACATCAGACTGGAGCACTGGTAGCAAAACTTTAGGCTGGAACATGGACACAAGGTCATCAGACCGATCAGCAGGCACTGGACCGTCAGGCTGGGTGGCAGGCACTGGACCGTCAGGCTGGGTGGCAGGCACTGGACCGTCAGGCTGGGTGGCAGAATCAGGTGGGTTAGTTGGTGTGGAAGCAAGTTGGGTTACTGGCAGGATCGTGTGGGTAGGAAAGAATTTTTGTTTCTTTTTTGGTTTAGCTCGTGCAGTTTTGTATGTAGGTGCAGGGCTGTAAGAAAAGAAAGTAGCTGGATCGAAGGAAGACCAAGGAACAGTGGCTGGAGGAGGGTTTTGTGGAATTGTGACAGGTGGGGGAGAAGAGGCAGGTGGATTGAAAGCAGGAGAGGTGCAGTGAGTAGAGACTGGGTAATAATACTTGGTGGGAAGCTGTGTATACTGGACTGTCGCTGAGGTTGCCATGAGTGATGGGGGAATAGATTCTTGGGAAGGCAGGTGATTAATGGCAGGGCTGGAATGTTGTGGTTTGGCTAAATGCAGGAGATCTGACCATGTCTGTAGCACAGGTTGAACAAACATTGATTCGCACCCAGCCTGACTAACCAGCGATTGCACTGAATGGATGCAATCAGACAACACCTGCTGTGAACAAGAGGCATAACGTTCCATAAAAAAGGCTGGATCATCCTCTAATAACCACACCAGAGACTCAACCTGATCTAAACTGAAGGGGGGAGAAAAATCATCCTTGCCCTCTGGAGTACTGGACAAGGCTAGCTCTGCACACAGCTGAATCAGAGGCTGAACATTTGCAAATAGCATACCGCCCTGATCCACCAGAGAATGGGCCAGACGGATACACTCTAATAGTTGATCCCTGGTCCACTCCTTCAATACCAGACGGCAATAACTATGATTCTCAGTTACCAATGAGGAAAGATAAATCACTATTTCTGCCTGCATTTTCAAAAAGGCTCCTCAGTGCAGCCACTTCTGGTCAGGGATGGCCTTGGTATACTGTCAGGATCCAAGTAGACCAGACTATGTGAACTGCACAGAGATAACCCAAAACACATGTAAGTGAATAGTGATATTTATTAAAATAGGTGATAATTAGAAAATACAAACAGTGAACAACCAACCCAACAAGCCCACTACAAACAACAATATCTACAGCAAGGGGCAATACCAGAATCACAGATGTCAGCCAGGCCAGGGTCATACACAGCAGGTCAGTAAATGAGGGACAGGGAACCAACAGGACAGAGAGGGGATGGATGGGGCTGAAGGGTACAGGAACACAGAAGGGATCGGGTCAGGATAAGCTCGGGCACAAGGTCAGATGCAGGCTCAGGATCGGGTAACAGGCGAACAAGGTCAGGGCTCAAGGAGAGAGATACCAAGGCAAGCATATGAGGGCTTGCCGGGTATTTATAGGACTGACTGTGATTGACTTCAAGTCACACCTGAGCGCAGGGAGTGTTGTCTGCTCCATACTGCCAGGATCCATCCGCTGGTGGACATCAGTACTGCGGCCAAAAGATGAAATGACACCAGCAAGGAAATATTCTCCTGACAGTTCAACACTGCCAGGAGACACCTGCTGGTGGACCCCAGTACTGCATGCCAAACGATATATCTTGCCAGCGGACGGATCCTTTCCTGACAGCAACAATGACTGGAAGTGTACCCAGATCAGGAGACAGCCAAGTTTTAACTGATGGTTTTTCTAGGGGTTTCCCTTTACCGGTATTTCAAGGAAATTGATGTTAAATCAGCATTCAGACTACTGCCAATTAACCCAGATTCATATAATTCATTAGGTCTGTTTTTGAGAATCAATTTTTTATGACATGTGTCTCCCTATGGAGTGTTCAATCTCATGTGCGTACTTTGAGGAATTTGCTTCATTTCTGCAAAGGGTGGTCTCTTTTGAATCAGGTCATGAATGTATGTTACACTACCTTGATGACTTTTTGTTCATCGTTCCTGCTCGTTACCGTATTTGCTTCCTTATGCTGCAATTGTTTGGGGTTATCACTAAAAAATTTGGGGTTCCTCTAGCCGCAGAAAAAAAACGTGTTCCCATCCACATATCAAATTTTTAGGGAAAAAAATAGATACAGAGTTATTAGAATTTCAATTGCCCTTGGATGATATTGAAAAAATCAAAGACATCATTTCCTGGTTTCTAAGACGTAAGAAAATATTATTAAAAGAACTTCAGTCATTTGTAGGACTCTTGGCATTTGCGACCAGAGTCATGCCAGTGGGCAAGATATTTTCCCATCACCTATATTTATCCATGTCTGTATTGAAATCTCTATTTTCCCACATCAGATTATCATTAGAGATTAAGGAAGACCTTATGGTTTGGATGCAATTCTTTGACATTTACAATGGCCATTGATTTTTTCAGGAGGAATTTGTATTTTCATCTGACCTGGAGTTGTATACAGACGCAGCTGGGTCTTGTGGTTTTTCTGCGATATGGAATACACACTGGTGCTGCAGTGTATGACCAGATAGATGTATACAAGTTAAAGCCACTAAGAGCATAGTTCTATTGGAATTATTCCCATTAGTAGTAGCATTAGAGTTATGGAGTGAGAAATTCACCAATAAAAGAATATTAATTAATTCTCACAATAAGTGAGTTATCTATGCAGTTAATTGTTTATCAACAAAATCTATGTTTATTATAAAATTACTCAGATACCTAGTTTTTCTATGCTTACACTTTAACATATGGCTTAAAGCAAAGCATGTGCCAGGCACAGAGAATCAAATGGCAGATGCCTTATCTCGGTTACAGATATGCAAATGCCCTCAGCTACTGCCCAACGCAGACAAGGAGGGTCAAGTACATCCAGACCATCTAAGGAACCTAATTTAGAGATTCTGATGCATTCAATCAAGCATTCGGTGGCTGATAGTACATGGGCTGAATATTCTGCTGCATGGTTCCGGTGGATTAAATTCTCCGAGGAATTTTTTCAGCAGTTTGATTCTCCTTCAGAAAAAGATATCCAAGTATTTTGATGCACCCTAATGCAGCTAGAATTATCTTATAGCCACATTGCAAAAATATTAGCAGGTGTATCATTTTTCTTTAAGTTGCTAGGCTTTCCTCCTTGTTCATCCTTTTTCTCAATGCAACAGGCCCTTAAAGGTTATAAGAAGAATCATTTGTTTTTGGATACTAGGAGGCCCATTTCTATCCCATTACTCAAATAAATATGCAGTGTTACCAATTCTATATGTTTCTCTGAATTTGAGGCTATTTTACTTAAAACTACATTTGTGTCAGCATTTTTTGGAACAATGAGAATTTCAGAATTGAACCAAAAATAAGAGGTCAAGTTCATGTCTATTAAAACACCATGTTTTGGTTTATAGATCAGGAATAAATATATGTATTCCTAGTTCTAAAACTGATTCAGCAGGTAAAGGAGTGTGGATCTCCCTTTAGTTGTGGAGATGTGGAGATTTGTCCATTATGGATCATTAACGATTACATGTTGATAAGGTCTTTTAGCGAGGGCCCTTTTTGGTTAATATAGATGAATCCCCCTTCACTAGGTACCAATTTAACAGTGTCGCTTGAGGAAGTTGGGTCTACACCTACTTAATTTTACCTCCCATTCCTTTAGAATTGGTGCAGCAACCAAAGCTGCTAGGATGGGTTTGGAAGATGCCATTATTAAAAAACTGGGCAGGTGGGATTCTCATCGATTTTAATTGTATGTCAGACCTGATCTCTCTCTTTAATTTTATAGGTGGTAGAAGATGCATTTGGATCCTGGGTCACTCTTTTATTTTTTGGGCTAACAAAAGAACCAGGAAGTGGTGCTTTACACCCAATCTATCATTGGACTATGAGAAATTTTGAGTTGGAAAGGAATTTGTGGCCTTCAATGGTTTAATTTATGCTTTTATCTCTCCATGTTATTGGAAATGGGGGCAGTTCCGGATGTGCTAATCGTTCACCTTGGGGGTAATGATGTGGGTAAAGTGAAAACGCTGGATCTGCTGTTCTCGATGAAGAGTGACATTCGTCGATTTAAATTAGCATCCCCAAATACCTCAATATTTTTTTCTGAAATAGTTCCAAGGCTGTTATGGCTGCAGGATGCCCAATTTAAAAACTTGGAGAAAATTAGGCGTCATGTAAATAGATGTATGGAAAAATTTATGCCACTTATCGGAGGTTTTTCCTATATACATAGGGATCTGGAGGGGGGGGGTTGTGGGTTTGTATAGGGCAGATGGAGTTCAACCTATCTGACATAGGTTTAGACATTTTTAACATTGGTTTACAAAATAGCATTGAATTGGCCGTTGTTGTGGGGTAGGCCGGCTTTGTTAATACAAGCCCGACATTTGGGAACTTGTGTTTATAAGATATTCTGTATTGCTCAAGTCCTATAAGACTGAGCTGTTTCATATTTATTATTTGCAAGTTGAGAATTTTTATGAATTAAAAAAAATTATTAAAATTATGTTAATTTATACACCAATAAACGTGTTGTGGCCAATTATATGCCAAACAAAGTTGTTGTCTTTAATTAATTAGGTGGTTTTTTTTAGGTATTCGGGAGGGGAGAGGTTCGGTCTACATTTCAATGACATGTGCCTACTGCATGTCATTATTACAATAAAACCCACCTTTGGGAAATCTAAAAGCCTTCCCTTGCAGTGGGGCTGTTTCTGTACTGCAAGGGTTAACTGCTTCTTTAAGTATAGAGGATGGAAAGGCTCTTGCTGGGCTTTAAATGTGTCCGTGTGCTTTTAAGAAGTAGTGGGCTTCCTCCAAGCAAATGGATCTCAAATCCTCTCACATTTAAAAGTTAGGACTGCAGTATACAGTGTGGTGAGGCACTGCAGCTTCCACATATATTTGCAAATGTGTGTAACGAAACCCTCTGTTTTTAATGTAAATAACATGAATTGCTAGACAGTGTCAATTTGGTAAATTAGTATAAAATTGAAACCCATATTTTCATTTGCACATATTAAATAGCCTTTTGCCAATACTTCCTATTTCTGTGTATTGCAACTTAAGGAGAAGTATGGCCAAAGCTTTTTTGGCCATACTTCTAATATGGATCACAGGAGTGCAGTTCATTCCGCATTCCTGTGATCCATTTTCAGCTAAAGCCCACTGTCGGCTAACGTCACTCATCTGGACCGGCACCTGGCTTAGCCTCTCAGCAATGCGCTGAGAGACTAGGGTTGCCAATCGACAGTAAATTTACAGACAGTTTGTAAAATCAGTGATTTTTACAACTTTCTATAAATATCAGGGGCTGAAAATTTGTCATGCTGTGCTGACTTTTTAAGTATAAACCAGACAAATTACTTGTTATGAGTCTTGTTTGTGTTTTCATATTGCGTTTATAATTAAATATCAATTGTCTTAGTTTTTAATAGGAGTTCTGTCATTTTCAAATTGTCAGTAAATAAAAGTGATCTGTCAGTAAACTTGTCACGTTTTGTCAGTAAAAAATGCTGCTGACAAAGAGCGGAATGGGAGAACTGGGCACAGTTATCACTGCAGAGCAGGCAGGGGACAGATGCAGCATGGGATTAATGCTGCATCCACCTAGGTGAGTATAGGTGTTTTCTTTTGGGGGGGGTTGTTCAATTTGATTTTATTGAAAATCCGGTAAAGGCTACAGTAGTCATGGATATTAACCACTTCAGCCCCGGAAGGATCTACCCCCTTCCTGACCAGAGCATTTTTTTGCGATATGGCACTACGTCGGTTTAACTGACAATTACACGATCGTGCGACATTGCACCCAAACAAAATTCACGTCCTTTTTTTCCCACAAATAGAGCTTTCTTTTGGTGGTATTTGATCACCTCTGCATTTTGTATTTTTTGCGCTATAAACAAAAAAAGAGCGACAATTTTGAAAAAAAAGCAATATTTTTAACTTTTTTCTTTAATAAATATCCCCCAAAATTATATAAAAAAAACACATTTCTTCCTCGGTTTAGGCCTATATGTATTCTTCTACATATTTTTGTTAAAAAAAAATTGCCATAAGCATATATTGATTGGTTTGTGCAAAAGTTATAACGTCTACAAATTAGGGGATAGATTTATGACATTTTTATTATTTATTTTTTTTATTAGTAATGGCAGCAATCTGCGATTTTTATCATGACTACGACATTGCAGCGGACACATTGGACACTTTTGACACTATTTTGGGACCAGTGACATTTATACAGCGATCATTGCTATAAAAATGTACTGATTTTTGTGTAACTGTCACTGGCAGAGAAGGGGTTAAACACTAGAGGGCGATCAAGGGGTTAACTTTGTTCCCTCAGTGTGTTCTAACTGTAGGGGGGTCGGCTCACTAGAGCATGACAGATCACTGCTCCTGATGACAGGGAGCAGTAGATCCCTTTCATGTTGCTAGGCAGAACAGGGAAATGCCTTGTTTACATTGTCACGATCGCGGGCCACCAGTGGACATCGAGTCTGCAGGGCCCGCGGGCATGCTCACACGGCGCGCGGTGCGCGCGCACCCACTAGCCCGCAATTTAAAGGGGATGTATAGGTACGCCAATTTGCGCAGCTGTGCCATTGTGCCGACGTATATCATCGTGCGCTGGATGGCAAGCGGTTAAAAGGTAGGAAAAATATGAAGACATAATAAGTATAAGTGTGGTGTATGTGGGACCAAGGCCAGATAAGTGGTCCATCCCGGGAGCTGAGGTGGTCATAAAGCCCCGTAGCCAAGAGGCGCACACGCAGCACACGCAGCACCCCCAAGCACATATTGCCAGTCTCCATAATATGTCCAGAATATTAGAAGAAAATAATGATTCCCGGTAAAATCTGTAATAAGTAAGTGAAATAGCTGTTAAATAGTGAAAGTGATATGGAACTAAGTGCCCGGGTAAAGGGGTACTTGCTTTCATCAACTCTTTGGTTATTTGGACTCTCTTATAGTGGTTGTTTATACACTTTTCTATAACCTTTACCCTTCATATTCTAGTTGGTGGTTTTTATTACCACCTTATTTGCACACGTTTTTCACTTTTTTACCTGGGTACTTAGTTCCATATCACTTTCACTATCGGCTATTTCACTTATTACAGGCTTTACTGGGAATCTTTATTTCCTTCTAAAATTCTGGACATATTATGGAGACTGGCAATCTGTGTTTGGGGGTGCTGCGTGTGCGCCCTTTGGCTATGGGGCTTTATGACCACCTCAGCTCCCGGAACGGACCACTTATCTGGCCTTGGTCCCACATAAACCACACACCGTCACTATCTGTGGCATGTGTGTACTCAGGGTTGACGATATAGTCTCATCCTGTTGTGCTTATTTCAATATTAGGTTTAATCTTACATTAAATTCCGTTTTTTGTAGATATCCTATAGCATTATACTTAGACAACACCTCAAACTCTCCTATTGAAATATAACGTAGACAGAGTGCAAAGTACATTAGGCCCTTGTCCAACTGATTCAACAGGCTCCAGAGAAGTAGTGTACGTAATTCCTTACTACGCTAAAAAGGAGCAAATTCTGCAAGCAGCGTGGCGCAAAGGATCCATGATCATTGATGTTGCACTGATTCAACTCTATCCTGATCTTTTGAGAAGAATGCTTCACATGAGATATCTGATGAGACCTTTACTAGAAAAAAATCTGAGAATCCAATGCCACCTCTAAATTAGGTTTTCCATTACACTTGATCATCAAAAAAGCTGATTGAACCTTAATTCTTAGATCAATGAAAGAAGCCTTAGACCTATTAGAAATTCTTAACACCATCCTGATTCCCATTCCAGACTGGCTACAACTAATGCCAGAGCAGCCTTCTGGAAACCTATCGTCTCGACCCAATAGACCTCCAAATAGAACCCCTTAGACAGATACACTCTCCATTGTACCCTCTTCAGAAGGAACCCTAAACGCTCTCTTCAAATGTCTGGATTACCGTACATAAGCAGAAAGACCTTTTGAATATAATCCCAACCTTAATTCGACCACTCCTCTACTATTATATTACGTTATTTTCTCACATGGTGACATCGTTCTGAGACTTGCTTCCCTAATATGTCACCATTTCTTGAAACCTACCAGAATGAAAATTCTTGAATGGGTAACCTCTCCTCTATACAGACTTTAAGATGATCAATTGAAACCCTCTGATTAAACCACCCTAGAGATATTCAGAGACATAATATATTGGGGACTATTGGACCCCCGATCTGCTCTCTAAAACAAATAACCCTGATGTCCAACATCCCAAAACTGTGTTCCTTTTTCAGGTTATGAAAGTGTTTTATACTCTTCAACTACCGATCCCTGTGAGCATAACTCCATGTCAGACCGGCCTTCCTTGCTAATCTGGTTAACCGTAACTTACCCGCATAATTATTTTATCATAGTCCTGATGAAAGTGTAAGTTAGAGCAGTCTGGGAGAAAATAGTTAGCTGTGCTGTATACTAACCTAGTCTGGACCTTGGTGACATGACCGCATCTGTAAGTCTGAGATGTCATCTCATATCTCTTTCCCAGTAACTCATAGTGCCTGTGGATACATGCACGAAGCAAGTCCATGACATTTTGGTCTTCGCTCCATGTTTTTAGTTCCAGGCTTTGAGTCCTTTTGTAAAAGAGTTCCTCATATCCGAAGCTTATCCGTTATTTCCGCACAACTCTTATTACCTATTTAGCCTACGGCTTAATCTAGACTCTGCTCAGTTGATCCAATCCTTGTAATTTAGTAATTGTAGAATGGACTCATGGGAGCCACGCCACCATTGGGTGAGGATCCCACCACCTTTCCCCCAGAAGATTTCCTATGTTATTAGCTCCTGAAGGTTTATTATTATTACTTTTGATTATTGTGTCACAACTTTATACATAGTTCTACCAGTTCATAACGGCACACATATGTTTTCCATGTGTATCTTTGAGATTGCTTTCCTCTGCTCTATATCACTTTTACACCTTCTCCTAACTAAGAAACACTCCTCAAAATGCTATGACAATTACTTTAGTCACTTATCCCTGAGCTGTGGACCACATTTGCTGGCCTTCCTCGATTTCCTGAGCCGTGGGCTGTAGTCAAAACATAGCCAAAGTTCAGTAACCAGAACGGATAATCAGCCAAGCCAGAAGTCAGGGATCAATGTAGTGGAACAGCAAGCAGGATCTGGAGCCAGAAAGGATGTCAAAGCCAGTCTTTAACTGGTTGCCGCCCGCCCACTGTGAAATGATGGCGGGGCGGTGCGGCTTTTGTTCTGGGACGATGCGATCGCCGTGCTGGGGTGCAGCATGGCGATCGCAGCCACACCATGTTGCTAGGACACGGCGCGACCCTGATCTGTGTCTGCGGCTCTTTAATCATGTGATCGGCTGTGTCCAATCACAGCCGGTCACATGTAAACACGGAAATGCCGGTAATCGGCTCTCCTTGCCTCACACTGACAGAGTGTGTGTCGAGGAGAGCTGATCAGCAGCATCTCCTCACAGGGAGACATGTAGGAATGTAATCAAGGCACTGATTATCAGTGCCCTAATTACAATAAAGAAATACAGTGTCAAAATACAGTGCCCACCATTGCCCACCAATGCCAGCATACAGTGCCCACAAGTGGCAGCAATCAGTGCCCACCACTGCCACCAATCAGTGCCCATTAGCCATGCCAGTCAGTGCTGGCAATCAGTGCCGCCTATCCATGCTGCCCATCAATGTCCATCACTGCTGTCCATCAATGCCCATCAGTGTCGCCCATCAGTGCCACCCATCAATGCCCATCTGTACTGCCTATCTGTGTCCACCAGTGCCGCCTATCAGTTCCCGCCACGGCCGCCTATCAGTGCCCACGAGTGCCGCCTATTAGTGCCCATCAGTGCCACCTAACAGTACCCAACAGTGCCGCCTATCAGTGCTCATCAGTGCCACCTATCAGTGCCCATAAATGCGGCATATTAGTGCCTCCTCATCAGTGCCACCCAATCAGTGCCCATAAGTGCCGCCTTATAAGTGCCCATAAGTGCCACCTCATCAATGCCCACCAGTTCAGCCTATCAGTGCCCATCAGTGCCGCCCCATCAGCGCACATCAGTGAAGGCGAAAAATTATTTAGTTACAAAATTTACTGACAGAAAAAAGTAAAAAACATTTTTTTTTCAAAATTTTTGGTCTTTTTTTTTTGTAAAAAATAAAAAACCCAGCAGTGATTAAATACCACCAAAAGAAAGCTCTATTTGTGTGAAGAAAATGATAAAAAATTTGTTTGGGTACAGTGTACCATGACTACGCAATTGTCATTCAAAGCGCAACAGCGCTGAAAGCTGAAAAATGGCTTGGGCAGGAAGGGGGTATTAGTGCCTGGTAGGCAAGTGGTTAAACAGGAACGTAGGAGATTTTCTTGGGATGTGACCAAGGCGAAGGCAGAGCTCCTCTGGACTGGACAGCTTAAGTAGGCAGGACTGACGAGCAGGATCATCAACAGCTGAGTAACTGTGGAGAGAGATGGGAGCTGGCAATTAGCCGACAGCTGAGCAGCCAGCTCAGAGAAGAAAGGGCTGAGCCCAGCCTTGACAGTTCCATTTTCCCCCCACACTTTTTCTATACTCACTGGGGTTTTGCTGGAATCTCTTCATTCCTTCTTACCTACTCGCTTTCTTCCATAAACCCGCTCTACCTAATCACGTCCACCAAAATGCAGCAAACCTCCATCAACATCCTCTCTCTGAATGCTAATGGTTTAAACACTCCTGAAAAAATAAATATTTTTTTTAAACATCACCCCACCACAAAGAAACAAGGTTAATTTACCTAAAGATATAGTAAACGCCTTTAATGCCTTCTATTCCTCTCTATATAACTTACCTGGGTATCCCTGTGCAATGTCCAGAGAAGCACAAAGACACTCTCTAATCTAATATCTTCCAATCTTCCCAAACTAAAACCTGCTCTGACTAAACATTAGACAAACCAATAGAAATAGAATGCTGAAGTGTTCAAATAAACAAAAGCAGGCAAATGTCCAGGCTCCTACTGCCTTTCACTAATTTATTATAAAATGTTCCTCACACAACCATCTACCTTTTCTTTGCATGGTTCAGAGAAATCCCAATGTAAGAGGCTTATGTATACAACTAACAGAACATAAAATATCTAATGATAGAATGCCTTCAACCTACTGTACATCGAGTAGGAGCAAAGGTATTGAGACTTCAAATGTTCCACAAAGAGATTATATACAATATACAAAATCAATATATTCTTTATTATACAATTAAAAAGGGAAAGAAGAAAACACCATAAAATAGGGAAACATAACATCAAGTGCGGTTCCAGAAAAAGGACATGAGTTCACTAAGCTAAACTAAAAAAGTAAAACATCCAAGTGCTTTGTCTACAGGCTACACTTCATAAATTTCCAATGTAATATTCCCAACGCACACATTCTTATAGAAATGGCTGATGGTCACATGTCTAATGAAGGGGCCCTGCGTGGCTCCGAAACGTTGCCTTCTGCTGTAAATATGTTATTGCTGATTAAAGTTTGGACCCATTTTTGGAGATCCTGGTGACATTTCTCTCTACTTGGCATAAATGCCCCAGTTGTGGAGTTGTGGGGGGACACGAATAAACCCCATCCATCCATTCTATGGAAAAACATAGAAAGAGACATGTAAACATGTCAAAAATGTGTAAAAAGAGAGGGGAAAAAAACATGACTGTGTATAACAGAAATAATTATAAATAAATCAATTACTTCCAAATTATACACATAATAACAAAAATGATACAAGCACTCAAATTACAGTTCACAACAGGTTTACCGTTGGTGTACAGAGTGATGTCCATACTCCAGCTCAATATCAGAAAATTCAAAGAGAGGGAGCAAAAAACTCAGTTGCTTGTTCACACCTGATGTTTTATAAACTTTCAAATCCACCTACTCTCCCTTTTAATTTTTTTTTAATCATTCATCATGAAGCACGATCCAGTATCCAGTATCCAATATCAGTGACATTTGGTGAAATGGTGAGCCACTGGGCTCACAATGTTGCTATTCCTGATGTCACTCACATTGTCAAGAATCCATTGCCAGAATTTGCTCTTATTTTTTCTGTGATTGCATGGACATTTTAACAAATAGAAAACCCACGTTGTCTGACAGTTGACAAAATTATGTAATATAAATTGTTTACCATTAGGTAAAACATAGGAGGTATCTTTATACATAAATTTACAATATACACACCTACAGCAAGAAAATTTATCCAGAAGAAGAGACACACTCAGGTCTACTTTTGATTCAGATTGAAAATGACTTTATACTATTAGATCTTTGATATATTTCTTTAAAACCTAACCCTAGATGTGGGATTCTCTAAGTCACCCAGAACCTCACTGTCTCTTAGGGTTTGCCAATGTTTCATGAGAATCTCACTTACGGTCTCCAATTGATTATTAAATGTAGTAACAAACCTAGATTTTTTAAGATGTTTTTTCCTCTTCTCCCCAGAATAAAAAAGGTTGTGTGCACTGTTTTTGGCCGTATGATAGGCATGATTCAAAGATTTTTTGCTCTAGCATCTTTTTCAAAAAGAGTTGCGCAAATTTGACGTCTCTTTAGATACCTACGAGTCTGAAATTTCCTTTGGACTCTTAGGTATGGATCCATGGAGATTCCCCTAATCAGGTGACGGTTATGTGCACTGAGTGTAAAATTGTATGGCTTGCCGTCTGTTGAGATTAAGTACGGTTACAATCTTTTTGTCTGAATCTCTGTAACTCCAAGAAAGGTAGAGTGTTCGTGTCAAAAGGCAATGTAAAAAAGAGATTAAAGAGATTTCTATTAAGTGCCTCACCAAATTGCTTCAATAGCTCCAAAGTGCCTGTCAAAAAAAATAATAATATCGTCAATTTACCGTTACCATAGGTCCAAATAGCTAAGGTACATCGACATGTCATCTGAATAAAAAAAGCCAACCCTCCCACCTCCCTCGGGTATAGGTTCCCATATGACGGGACACACACAGTCTTTATTGCCATGCACTGCACCTGGAGGTAGTGGAAGCTGTTGAAGACAAACACATTGTGTGTTAAAATAAAATAAAGAAGGTAAAAAATAAATATATTAAACCTATGTTGTTCTGTACTACATTCATTCAAGAATGTTCCTATCATTGCTATATCATCCTTTTGTGGGATGTTCAGGTAATGGGACCATATATCAATTGATACCAAAAATGTATCTGGTGTAATGTCAATGCCATTCAAAATTGTTAATACATGTAATGTGTCTTTTAAATATTTAGGAAGACTTTCGATGTGTTCTCAAGTTCGTGTCCCATAGACCAGTGGTGATCAACCCTTTCCTCAGGGCCCACTAACAGGCCAGGTTTGCAAGATAACTGAAATACATCACAGGTGATATAATTTGCTGCTCAGAGATTGCAGTATTCTAGTCTGCATCTCCCCAAGGTAATACATAAAACCTGGCCTGTTAGTGGGCCCTGAGGACAGGGTTGATGACCACTGCCATAGACTTTAAAAGGGTTTGCATGTTTGCACAAATCTTTTGCCAGTTCGCATGTTCTGGTGCGAACCGAACCGGGGGGGGTGTTCGGTCCATCCCTACTATGCACTATCATCCCCTGAAAATCTCCAGGATTTATATACACCTAATTTCCCTCCCTTACTGAAAAAAATACTATCTACTCAACCACTGGAACAAAGGATTGTTTTTGTGGTTTGGCAATTCTTCCAAAATTCCTGTATCTCTAAGGCTCCCTACCGATTCACATACCCCCTAGCTTCTTTACCTCCACCTCCTCAATCTTTCTAAACTCATGTGGGTGGACAAGCCACTCCTTATACGCCCCAAATTACATGGTGGCATAACTCTCTCAGACCTATCAACCTATCACATAGCATGCAACCTAGTATGGATGATAGAACAACGTAGACAAAATTTGAATAAAGCCTGGGTTACATTACAAAACCTTTATGCCAAACTCCAACTGAAAAATCTTCTATGTTGTCACAACTCCCCGCCTGCCCATCTGAAAGCTTCCCTGACCATAACGCCGACAATCATATATTGCCAGAAAGCGATCAATCGGCAAAACATTTTTCCTTATCCATCACCGCTATTCCCCATAATCGGAAACCCAGCCCATCAGACTCCACATTTCATAACCTCACCACTAACAATACATACAGTATAGTATAATGCTTCCCACATTAGCCGTGAATCCCAAGGGCCAACAATCTCCTTTTTAGCTGATGCCAATGGCCCTTACCAACCATCATTTTGGAACGCAATAAAATTGAGTCATTTTCTTTCTAAGCATTCCCAATGAAAGTTAAGTTCGGTGCAGCCACATAGCCTGCTGCTTTTTGGGAGAGCAATTGTATCTGTTTTTATTCCTATATGCAAGTTTTTTAAACCTATTACCCAAGGATTTGCTTAGTGTGATTCCCTTTGCAAGTTTTACTTGTTATTTTTTGAATGTTTTTTATGGGTTACACTATGAGCGTATATGCTTTTTATTTTTCACCCTGCTGAAGAACCAACCCTGACTGGATCACCTTTAGCGCTTTGGAGTTTCCCTCTATAAGGAGATGTAACATGCGCATTTGACCATACTATATGATGGTCCACGGGATCCCATAAGAGGCTTTAATACTTGGTGTCACCTGGTGGTGGAAGCACTACAAATTGTGATTGCGGGGACACTGGTGGAGCAAGTGAATTGTGGAAGATTTGTTTCCTTTGGACTTTCTTGTTTAAAATATAATTTTCCTTTTTAGACTTTGTGAATGGGCTCTTATGGACACCTATTTACATATTTGGTGTGATTTCTTTATACACGTTTTTTCACCTAATAAGTTTGATGTCATTATATTGATTTATTTTTGTGTTTTCACAATATTGAATTACATTTTTTTAGCGCTTCATATATTTATCACAATTCTTGCATTTAGTGTCACGGATTGCTTAAGCGGCTGTCAATAATAATAATAAAAATTTAAAATTTATGTTTTAGCGCGGATAACCTATATGATTTTCAACTTTAAAAAATGTACCTCTGTACTGAAGTTTTCCATTATATCTAAAATTCAAGAATGCAATTACAAGATACTTACCCAGTGGTACAGAACGCTGGATTTAAACTATTCTGGATAAATGTGTTCAAGAGAGGAGCTCAATCCTCCGCACCTTTTGGTCATGCCCTAAATGTTACTCCTTTTGGAGAACTATTCGTAATATCTCTCAATGCTTTACAGATTTCCAAACTAGCCAATATTTTGAAACTATTCCCTTTTAGGTGCCCTACATTGCATTTGTCAGTATTGTATGTTTTTTTCTTCTTCTCTGATTGACAAATGTGCACTGATTTGTTAATTCACGGGTACTGTACAGTATGGCTTTTGTATCTTGTTATTTAAATGTATGTTCTATGGAATACATAAATAATTGACAAAACATTGTATTAAATTGTGACATTTTTCAACACACTGATTACTAACTTAAGGACTGAAAAATGGAAATCAAAGAAAAGAAAATAAGGACAAAACTGGAATTGTTGCCCAAAGTTGATAATCAGGATTTTGGTAAAATTGTTCATACACCTATATCAGATTGGCTGCTATTGGCAACAACTCCAGAAAATACAAAATATAAGGGTGTCATCTAAGATCCTATTGCCAAAAGGAATTGATTGGAAAATGCATGTGTAGTTTTAAAATCCCATTTTTATTTACTAGTTTCATAACTAACAATACTTCACAGTGGCACCCTAAATTTTGAGAACCTTTTAGAATTTTCAATACTTCCCAAAAAACATGACCTGAAACTAGATATTGAGAACCAATTAAAACAAAGGAGTCAAAAACATTGAGGAAAATTATCCAAAGTGTATACTGATTGTAGAGGTTTCCCATCTCTTGTGAGAATAGGAGATAGGGACTGACTTTTCTTGGACTTTCTTTATAGGTGAACTTGTTCTGGGTCAGTAACTCAGTGCGGTTGATTTACTGTAGGCAAATACACTTTGCTCTTTCCAAGGAAATTTTTCCCAGAGCTTAGTGAATGAGGTGAAAGTCTGTTGACTTCTATCATCCAATTATGTGAAAGCAAAAAATCATGTTTTTCTTTATTTTTTATTTTCAATGCATGTCTAAGTTCACACAAAGAAAGCTTCAACAACTCTAGCTAATTGCATGGGAAAGTAAGGTATGTTATTTTCATTTCCTTTTTAATATTTCAACACAAAATCACAAGCTTTAGGACAGGGTAGCCAAATTATGAATCCACATGCTGAGAACCAGCCAACCACTTATTCGCTCTAACTTTGGTATTCCTGATGGACAAAAAAAAAACAAAGTCCCAGCAACAACAAATTAATTTAGCTAAATGTATAGTTTTTTAATATGTTCAGTCTCTAACCTCCTTTCTCCACGCATTACTATAAGTACAACAACCTCATTCAAAACTAACAGCCTAATAAACTTAAAAGATTAATATAAGAAGAATAACATTACACTGTTACAGCACATATTTAAACCCCTGTGTGCCCTTCCAGAAAATCTATTCACCTGTTCTGATATCAGTAGAAGAACCAGCAGATACATATTTTTCTTGAAGCAGTTTTATTATGTTTTGAACATATATCCCTTACAGTGAAATAACATCAACAGAAATAGCTTTCCCCATGTCACACAAGTGCTGTCTACACAATCTTTAAAAATATGGTGGATGAGTTACAGGTTTTGCCAATGTTAAATATCAAAATATGCTTTCAATTTTTTTCTCTTTACCATATAGTAAAACAAGTGTGACAACATCAAAAGCGTGTCAATTATTTAATTGTAGCATTACCATTTCTTAAATTCCACAGTGCAGTAATTCATAGAAAGCAAAATAATTTCTCTGGACACAGATAGGTCTCCTAATTAGTTGCTATGAGATAAAGAACTGAGAATTAGTAAGCGGGTAATTGAAATAATCACATTTTAAAACTTACAAGACAGCTTAGTTTTCTTCCTCAAATTAAATAGTAGACAATGTAAGCAGTACCCCAGGTGGGATCTTAACCAACAATCCCTGGATTATTAGGCCAGTGGACTAAAATTAGACCACTGAATAAAAATTATAATGCAGAATTCACAAAAAACTGATGTTACCATGGAAAGTAAAATAATTGTAGGTGTAGACTATAATAGCAGCAATAGAGAGATGTTGTGCTTGTGTGGTGTACCGATCATGTGTGGTGAAATCTAATACGCACTCTTTTTTATCATACTTTCTGTATAAGGTACAGCAACTATGATAAATAATACTCTGTATGGGACCCTAGAATAAACTCACTAGTATGTTCATCTTTTACCTGTATTTACAGTTTTCTTTAATGGTTTTATGCTTAAATAAACTGTTTTCATCTTTATTACTGTACACATCCTATTTCTGTTTTATATAATCCTTGAAGAACAGCTTACTGTGGTATTAGTTTGGTATAATTTATGTAGTAACTTGCTGACTTTTCCTGATGTAGAATATGGTGAATCTCCAATTATTACTTACTCTTAATGTAAATAAATGTATACTTTGGTACTTTGGTGTATGTAAAGTATATATTTGTATAGCAATACTAAGTTGGTGATCCTTGTATTCATAGGAAATAATGGACCTGGGTGCTCTCTATATTGTATTTCAAATTGAACTGACAGTAGTAGAGTACTTAAAGCGGAGTTCCAGTCATATTTTTGTTTATTTAACGTCAGCAGCTACAAAAAGTATAGCTGCTGACCTTTAAGAACCTGTGTTCTGTTCGTGTCCTCTCTCAGTGGCACCGGCATCTCTACTATGGGCACCCGGCTGTGACAGCTTGCGACTTCAAAGCTGGGTGCCCACTGCGCATGCGCGAGCAGTGCTGCGCTGCACTCTGTGAGGGGTCCTGAAGTCTTCTAGGACCTGTCACGTGGCTCTCTCTGTCCTCTTTCTCCTCACAGGGCAGACTGATAGCAGCTGGAGCCACTGGCTCCTATTGCTGTCAATCAAATCCTCCGATGAGGGAGCAGGGCCAAGCTGCACTGTCTGTGTTAATGAATGCAGACAGTGCAGCTCGGGATCGAGTCAGCAGGTGTGCAACAGAAAAAAGAGGAGGAGCCAGGAGCGCCAGCTGTGCCCCCGAAAAGATGAGGATCGGGGCTGGGCTGCTCTGTGCAAAAACATTGCACAGAGTAGGCAAGTATTTTTTTCAAGAAAAGAACTTTACAATCACTTTAAGAGAATATTTTAAATCATGAAATAAATAAAAATGCCATGAACAAAAATGATGAAACCTTAAACCCCTTAGGGACTGTATGTCAAGGAGGCGTGAAGGATCGGATGATTACGTAACCACTGTGTTTGGCTGTCACAGGTCCCGCTGACACCTGATCATTACTACGGACCAAGAGCACTCCCAGCATAGAATGATCTACCACCCATGGATATGTGTGTGTCGTGTGGGCATTAAAGCCCACCCCCCCCCCCCTTGCTGCCGCACAGTACATGGGCAGCAAGGAGTTAAAACAGAACTAAAGGCAAAACTTTTTTTCATTTTGGATAGAGTAACAGAGTAACTGTTAGTTTTTTGCAATTTGTGTCCCATTGAGAGGTATTCATTCACTTCCTGTCCTTATCACCAAGGTCACCAAAACTAGTATCCTTTTTGAAAGATCTTGCCTCTATTACTGTCCTGGAGTTAACAGTAAACATGACAAATAGAGAGGGTGAATCTTCCTAATGGGGGCACAAACAGAAGTGAAAACCTGACATACATTCTAATCTCTGTCCACTCCACTGCCTTTAGTTACACTTTAACCCACTGTTTTGTTGCACAACCTTTAGAGGCAATCACTACAAACAAGTGATTTCTGTAGCTCTCAATGAAACTTCTGCATCTGCCAACAGGTAGCTTGGCTCACTCTTGAACAAGCTGTTCCAGCTGTCTCAGATTTGAATGGTGCCTTCTCCAGACTTCATGTTTTATCATTTTCCATAGATGTTTGATAGGATTCAGATCAGGGCTCATAAAAGCTGTGTTTTGAGTAATTTACCCACTGGAGGACCCATGGATTCCAATCAAGACACTAGGCAGTATTTTTGCTCCCGATTTCCTTTATATCTCATTGTAACCTGAGCAGATTCAAGGCACCCCATGTCAAAGGCAGCAAAGCAGCCCCATAACATAACCAAGCCTTCTCCATGTTTCACAATAGGTATGGTGTTCATTTTGTTTATCTGGCCATAGAACAGTTTGTTAATGAGGGCAATAAAGATGTACATACTTGTTTGCAGTCTATGGGGAAGACACAGAGATCCAACCAAAGCTGAATGGGAAGTCCACAAGAGTTAACTATCAAGCCTGCAGATAAGAGCAGTGCTTTGGTTATTGTGGATACAATTATGCTCAGGAGATACAACAGTTGTCTGACAGTCAGGTGTATAGGAAACAGGAAAAAATAAGCCGACCCTAAAATGGATGTTTTTAAGAGGATTGAGAAGGTGGTAACCACCGCTTTTACACATTGTTTGGTTGATGGTGAGACTGTTATCATTTTAAGGATTCACTTGCTCCATTGGGACATACTATTGTGGTAGGGAGGGGTTCCTTGTGTGGTCCTTTGGCAGTATACTTAGATAAAATTATTTCATTATTAATAGCTTGTGGTAAATCTTACCTGGGGAATACAGGAGAGTTTCTTCAGCGTTTGCAAACTGTTTTATTGCCAGATCAGTGTATTCTAATCACTTTAGATGTTGCAAGTCTGTATACCTCTATCAAACACATTTTAGGCATACAGGCAGTAGAAACATTGCTGTAGTTCTGCAGTTTGCATGATGATGCTCAGATTTTGTTAGTTTCATCATTACACATCATTTTGAGTATTCATTATTTCATGTTTTGAAATTAGTATTTCATGTAACTGAGAAGGACTGTGATGGCTTTGAATGCCCCCCCCCCCCCCCCCCATGCGAATGCATTTATGCAAATTGTTGAAGAAAAATATCTTTAGAACCATCCAGTATCTTCTTGCCATGTGTTAGCATGGTTTAGATTGATCAATGATGTGTTTGCATATTGAGGTGGGAGATATACAATCATGAAATGCTTTTAAAGTGTCTGTTACCCCAACATTTCATATACCTGATATGTACCTGCTGTACCATGTACTTGTATGAGAAAGTATCCTGTTCTCATTGTATTGCTTTCTTTGTGTGAAATTTCTAGAGTTCCTCTCAGACCCTCTGCTTTCCTATTAAAAACTGACCACACTAAGCAGGAAAGCACAGCGTGGCAAATTCTCTAGCTATGCTTGGAACTCAGTGTACTCTCCTCCAATGATCAGACTTGTCCTGGCATGCTTCCCCCTGCACAGCCATTCACTGAAGCTCAGTGTGCTGCTGCTTCTCCCCCCCCAGCTCTTGTGCAGCTGAGAACAGAGGGAATGTGATCACATAAAAAAAGGTATTTATAATCTTTTTTTTTAATCTATACAAAATGTTTTGCCTTTCATTTCTGTTTTAAACTGGTTGGGTTGTTTTATAGGTGATTCTTTACAATCACTTTGATAAAGATCTAAGATTAGATGGTTGCTGACATTCAACGAAAATTCTATACCATTTTTGGATGTGAGAGTATACAAGAAAGACAATACATTGGAAACAGATTAATTTGTTAAACCCACTGACAACAACCATCTTCTCTTATATAATATCCACTAGCTGTGTTCAGATCCATACCACGGAGTTAGTTCACTAGAGTTCAACGCATTGTAAGTGAGCAATCAGTTAGAGAAAAAAGGATGAGTGAAATACAGAAGACGGGATGTCCACAGACTGAATTACCATTTGAGTATTACAAAGGGAGACTGTGAATATAGGACAGAGGAGATCCAGTCACAGGATTTTTTTTTTTTTTTTAGTATCTCAGTTTTACTCTGGGGCACACATGAGTTTTTTCCCATTATATAAAAGTATTGGGAGGTTTTAAGGAATAGTTACCCTGATATTGTGGAGTTCCAGCATCCACCTCTACAGTCATTTAGGAAGGGCAGATCTCTCTGTTACATGTTGGTCAGGGCTAATTAAAAAGGTGAAAGACTTGATAGGCCTATTACTGTACATTTTTGGGACCTAATGCCGCGTACACACGAGCGGACTTTACGGCAGACTTTACCCGGCGGACGGGATTTGGTCGGACAATTCGATCGTGTGTGGGCTCCAGCGGACTTTGTTTTCTCAAAAGTTGGACGGACTTAGATTTGAAACATGTTTTAAATTAATCAGTCGAAATCGAGTCCGGTCGAAAAGTCCGCAGTCTGTATGCTAGTTCGACGGACATAAAGCCACGCTAGGGCAGCTATTGGCTACTGGCTATTAACTTCCTTGTTTTAGTCCGGTCGTACGGCATCACATACGAATTTGACGGACTTTGGTGGATTGTGTGTAGGCAAGTCCGTTCATTCAGAAAGTCCGTCGTAAAGTACGTCGAAAAGTCAGCCGGGCAAAGTCTGCCGTAAAGTCCGCTCGTGTGTACGCGGCATTAGAATAATGGTGCATTTCCATGTTTAACATGTGCATAATGCTCTAATATTATAAAAGATACCACTTTTACACATCAGGAATATTTGCATTAATTTGCAGGTTTTTACACGCGCCAGAGTTTGTATGTAGTCTACATTTTAAAGTGTCCTTGCCTTTTTTATGTAAATGAGAATACACAATTAAAACGAACATTCACCCTGTATTAAAAAAAAAATAAAGTCAGCAGCTACAAATAATCTAGCTGCTGACTTTTAATAAAAGGACACTAAACTGTCCAGGGGTCCAGTGCCATACTCACCCAAACTACTTTTTTGTCGGTCTTTGAGTCCCTGGCGCCAGTTTGTTTACTGTGGGCAGCCGACTTGCAGCTTCACAACCAGATGGCCACTGCTAACATGATTTGTGAATGGTCCTGCAACCTTCTGGGACCTGTGTCATGTCCCAGAAGGTCACGGGGGTGGGGACTTCCAGTGGATGGCCACAGTTATTTGACCAGAAGTGGCAGCGGGTACCTGTCAAAACCAGGTACCCAATCCTGTCCCCATAAAACAAGGTCAAATACAGAAGGGGGATAAATTTTTAATTTATAATAATACATTTTAATATAATATAAATAATATAATATAATTTTATAATTTTATTTACAGAAAAGGGGTGTTACAAGCTATAAAGAGACAATAAAGGTGTTGGTTCTCAATCTTGACAGATTCTCCTTGTTTTAATGGTACATGGGAACTGTCCAAAATGTGGATGCATTTATCTTTTTCATCACATCAAAGGGGGGGGGGGGTGTTGACAGAGACCATCTGACCAATCATCTGGTCTAAGAGGTGTTTGCTGTAAGGTCATCAGGTTTATGACCACGTTCCAGATACAGTTTTCCATAAGTATTCATATCTCTGAATATCTACAGTTTACAATTCGCTAACCAGCAGATTATTGTCCAGCGTGAAATCCACTTCCAAATAAATATAAATATGGCAGGTTTCAGATTTCTACTTCACCTAGGAGGGATAAGGGGTGCCAGTGGTTCTCTATATAGTCTGACATAGGGGTGCCTGGACTTGAAACATTACAAATATGTTTATATTCTGGCTGTGCTGTTGTTTTAAACTTATGGAATATTCTGTGATGATGAATTCTACTGAAAGATAGTCATATTTTAGGGATTCCAACTAAGGTATTTATCAAACCTCCCAACTTTTTGTGATAGGAACACCTATCAGCAAAAGTATGCAGGCATAGGACACACCCCTTGCCACGCCCCCTTAAAGGAGAATTGTACAAAAAAAACAAGATTGGTCAAACCGACAAGTGCTTTTTTTTTTACCACTACTACTCTTTTATATTGGCTTTTGGAATTTACAAACGCAGCAATTTAGAAATCAGATGAAAGTTTTAGCGTTGGAAAACACTTTTTGATAGATAAAAAGTGCATTTTATATACATCATTATAGATCAGACAAAAATGAGGGACAAATGAGGAGGAATGAGGGACAGAGGGACATTGCTTCAAATCAGGGACAGTCCCTCGAAATCGGGGACAGTTGGTAGCTTTGGTATTTATGACCCACTGTCTGTTAACTTTCTAGCCACTGAAGCTGCTAAGTCAGACACTTTTATGGGCCCTTAGATGGGTATTGGGAGATTGTTAAGAGGTGTCTGGCACAGGGCTGGTGCAAGGATTTTTGACACCCTAGGCGAAACCTAATTTTTCCGCCCCCCCATCGGCTCTGTCCCTGACTATATGGTGGAGGTGGTGGGGGTGGAGATTTTTGAGGCACCTTCCAATGACCTCCCCCTGCCTTGTAGTGGAGGTGTGCTGTGAGGTGTAGTGGAGGTGTGCTGTACGGTGTAGTGGAGGTGTGATGTGCGGTGTAGTGGAGGTGTGATGTGCGGTGTAGTGGTGGTGTGATGTGCGGTGTAGTGGTGGTGTGTTGTGCGGTGTAGTGGAGGTGTGCTGTGCGGTGTAGTGGAGGTGTGCTGTGCAGTGTAGTGAAGGTGTGCAGTAATGAAGGTGTAGTGGAGGTGTGCTGTGCGGTGTAGTGGAGGTGTGCTGTGCAGTGTAGTGAAGGTGTGCAGTATTGAAGGTGTAGTGGAGGTGTGCTGTGCGGTGTAGTGGAGGTGTGATGTGCGGTGTAGTGGTGGTGTGATGTGCGGTGTAGTGGTGGTGTGTTGTGCGGTGTAGTGGAGGTGTGCTGTGCGGTGTAGTGGAGGTGTGCTGTGCAGTGTAGTGAAGGTGTGCAGTAATGAAGGTGTAGTGGAGGTGTGCTGTGCGGTGTAGTGGAGGTGTGCTGTGCAGTGTAGTGAAGGTGTGCAGTAATGAAGGTGTAGTGGAGGTGTGCTGTGCGGTGTAGTGGGGGTGTGCTGTGCAGTGTAGTGAAGGTGTGCAGTAATGAACGTGTAGTGGAGGTGTGCTGTGCAGTGTAGTGGAGGTGTGCTGTGCAGTGTAGTGAAGGTGTGCAGTAATGAACGTGTAGTGGAGGTGTGCTGTGCAGTGTAGTGGAGGTGTGCTGTGCAGTGTAGTGAAGGTGTGCAGTAATGAAGGTGTAGTGGAGGTGTGCTGTGCGGTGTAGTGGAGGTGTGCTGTGCAGTCTAGTGAAGGTGTGCATTAATGAAGGTGTAGTGGAGGTGTGCTGTGCGGTGTAGTGGAGGTGTGCTGTGCAGTGTAGTGAAGGTGTGCAGTAATGAAGGTGAAGTGGAGATGTGCTGTGCTGTGCGGTGTAGTGGAGTGTGCTGTGCAGTGTAGTGAAGGTGTGCAGTAATAAAGGTGTAGTGAAGGTGTGCTGTGCGGTGTAGTGGAGGTGTGCTGTGCGGTGTAGTGGAGGTGTGCTGTGTGGTGTAATGAAGGTGTAGTGGAGGTGTGCTGTGCGGTGTAGTGGAGGTGTGCTGTGCGGTGTAGTGAAGGTGTGCTGTGTGGTGTAATGAAGGTGTAGTGGAGGTGTGGTGTGCGGTGTAGTGGAGGTGTGCTGTGCGGTGTAGTGAAGGTTTGCTGTGTGGGTTAATGAAGGTGTAGTGGAGGTGTGGTGTGCGGTGTAGTGGAGGTGTGCTGTGTGGTGTAGTGAAGGTGTGCTGTGTGGTGTAATAAAGGTGTAGTGGAGGTGTGCTGTGCGGTGTAGTGGAGGTGTGCTGTGCGGTGTAGTGAAGGTGTGCTGTGTGGTGTAATGAAGGTGTAGTGGAGGTGTGCTGTGCAGTCTAGTGAAGGTGTGCATTAATGAAGGTGTAGTGGAGGTGTGCTGTGCGGTGTAGTGGAGGTGTGCTGTGCAGTGTAGTGAAGGTGTGCAGTAATGAAGGTGAAGTGGAGATGTGCTGTGCTGTGCGGTGTAGTGGAGTGTGCTGTGCAGTGTAGTGAAGGTGTGCAGTAATAAAGGTGTAGTGAAGGTGTGCTGTGCGGTGTAGTGGAGGTGTGCTGTGCGGTGTAGTGGAGGTGTGCTGTGTGGTGTAATGAAGGTGTAGTGGAGGTGTGCTGTGCGGTGTAGTGGAGGTGTGCTGTGCGGTGTAGTGAAGGTGTGCTGTGTGGTGTAATGAAGGTGTAGTGGAGGTGTGCTGTGCGGTGTAGTGGTGGTGTGCTGTGCGGTGTAGTGAAGGTGTGCTGTGTGGTGTAATGAAGGTGTAGTGGAGGTGTGGTGTGCGGTTTAGTGGCGGTGTGCTGTGTGGTGTACTCTGATTGTGTAATGTACAGCGATGTCATCCATAGCTGTATGACAGGTGAGAGGGGAGTGGGCTGGTGCGTGGAAGTCCTTCTGATCCGATCTTATCATTCATAGAACACACAGTAAGCGTCCATGCCTCCACCCACATTACTCTCCTGTGCGTGTTGAAACTTAAACAGCACAGACCTGCCTGCTTCACGATCGCTGCTTGCTCCTCCAGGCTCCAGCCCACCATTGATAGAAGAGATCATGACATCCCCCAGCCCCGCCTCCCGTTCACTGCAAAGCCGCTGCTTCTCTCTGAGCTGTACTGTTATAAGCGTTGCCTGCATCACCGGCCAGAGCCTGTGTAATGTCATCAGGGGTGAGCGGACCGCCTACCCCCCCTATTATGGCACTGCTGTCATCCATCCCTGCCACCATGGCTGGCCGGCTTTTCACTTCCTTTTCCTGCCGGCTTGTTAGTTTTGCTAATGGCTTCCCTATCTTCTTCCTCCCTGGGGCCGTGGTTGTGCCATAGGTGGCAGTGCGTCTTAGGCGGCTGCCTAGTCCGCCTAGTGGTAGCAACGGCCCTGGTCTGGCATGAAGACGTTGTTGATTGTATGGCATGAAGGAGAAGGCGGGAGGAAGGCTCTCTGCAGCTGTGTCTTCTTATGACAAGATGGCATTGGAGACTTGTGATTTGAAGAAAACGGCTGCTACACACACAGCTAGTTGTGGGCCTAGTATGCATGACCATTACACCCATCAGTGATGCCTGTCAGTGTCCATCATTGCCGCCTATCAGTGCCCATCAGTGCTTCCTCATTAGTGAAGGAGAAAAGTTACTTTATTTATAAAATTTTATAACAGAAACTAAGAACATTTTTTTTTTAGAAAAAAAAACTAACAAACACAAAACCCAGTGGTAATTAAATACCACAAAAAGAAAGCTCTATCTGTCTCAAAAAAATGGTAAAAATTTACTTTGGTTACAGTGTTGTATGACCGCGCAATTGTCATTCAAAGTGTGACAGCACTGAAAGCTGAAAATTGGTCTGGGCAGGAAGGGTGTAAAAGTGCCTAGTTGCCAAGTGGTTAATCGATACAACCTGGTAACATTACTATACATGTGTATAATTATTAAACATTATTAATTATTAAACTTAATAATTATTATTATTTAATAAATATTATTATTTGATAATTACTAAATATTATCAGTTCATTTATATTATTATTATTAATATTAACATAAAAAGAACACAAATAATATATAATAAAAATCAATTAAAAATATGAACGTTATTAACAAAATATTATTAAATATTATTAAATATTAAAATATTAATAACGCCATTACAAATCCCTCTGCTAATACTGAAAGCATTTTGATTGACCAGGCTGAGCGTGCACGCGCTCCCTTCCACGCTCGCTCTCCTTAGACTCCTCAGACAAGTCAGGACATTTCTCTGCGCGCTCCCGCTCTGAGCCGGTGTTCTGCCGAATAAGTTCCGCTCGGCGGATTAGTTCCCCCTCTACTGCGCATGCGCAGTAGAAGCCGGCGGAAATAGCCGAAGCGGAACAGCTGAAAATCAGCTGTACACGGCGCGTGTAAGAGGGCCCCTCGCGGGCTCGCTTCGCTCGCCACGCTTCGGGCACGGCCTCGCTGCGCTCGGCACTTTTAGATTCCCCCTCTAGGTCCACTTGGATAGAGGGGAAGGAATCTGGACCCAGAGCGCAGGCGCCGTGTACAGCTGATGGAAGCGTTTGAGCTTCGGCTATCTCCGGCGGCCAACAATAGTACGTACTGCGCAGGCGCTGCGCCTGCGCAGTACAGGGGGGGAACCTATCCGTCGAAGGAACTTATTCGGCAAGACACCGGGAAGCAGCGGACGGACTATCAGTACACGTTGCTTCCTTGTACATGCACGCGAACACGTGACGTCGCACATCTGCGACGAGCCAGGCAGAGTAGGGTTTATTCTGATTGGCTGCTTGTTACGTCACTCTCCATCTGACGCTGCTTAGGTAAGTGAACAGACCGGCGCCGTGCGAGTGCAGTGTGGCCGCATTGTACTTGTAGAGTGTGCTGAAGAGACAATAATAAACGTAAGAGCTCAGTGTGTTATAGGGTTATATAGCTGCTGGTCCTCCCCTCACCTCTGTCGGTTTCACACTTCATGCTTTTAGGAAGAAGCTCATTCAGCGTGGCATCTTACCGGTGTGACACGGAAGTGGTAGGACTAGCACACCTTAGTATTGTACATAGAGAATGAAGGGGCTGCATCACTTACCTCATGGGAATGCTGTGTGCCTGGCAGTCATGATTCAGTGACTATATACTGATCAGAAGTGCAGACTTTTCCCTGTGAGTAAAGATAGAGACAGCCAGGCCATACAAGGTCTGTACTGCCAGCCTCTTTATTTCTCTAAAAATGGACCTCCAGGATCTCTCTTTTTATATGTAAAACCACACATCAAAATAAGGTCCCTTCAATAAAGAATGAGCCAAGGTATTAGCCCCACAGCCAGATCGGTTTTGGTGCTCCAAGTATCTTGTGGAAAGCAGCAGCCGGGATCCCAGGTGTGTGTGGACAGCTGCGGCCTAGAAGCCTCTATAAATGACAGGCTGACAGCGGCTGCCTTAGAGTTGCCACCTCATCCCTTTAAACCCGAACACATTAATTACACAGGTTCTGTGGCTAATTGAATGCAGGTAAGGCAACAAGTGAGTAAGTATAAGGATGAGCTCCGGCGTGTTCGCACAGCCCGCCAGGAAGTCGGCACAGCGCTAATCTCGGGCAGTGAGACATTTCCCGATCTCTGCAGACGCGCATCAGGACAATGTTTCACTGCCTGTGATTAGCGCAGCGCAGTGCCGACTTCCTGGCGGGCTCTGCACGTGGGCTGTGCGAACACGCCGGAGCTCATCCTTATTTAAGTACTACCTTAATCAGCCACAGAAACTATAATTAATATGTAAGGATGAGCTCAGGCGTGTTCGCAAGCTGCACATGCAGAGCCCGCCAGGAAGCCGACACTGCACAGCGCTAATCACAAGCAGTGAGACATTTCCCGATCTCTGCAGCCGAGCATCGGGCCATACAAGGTCTGTACTGCAAGCCACTTTATTTCTCTAAAAATAGACCTCCAGGATCTCTCTTTTCATATGTAAAACCACACAATCAAAGTAAGGTCCCTTCAGTAAAGAGTGCCTTTGATTAGCGCAGCGCAGTACCGACTTCCTGGCGGGCTCTGCACGTGGGCTGTGCGGACACACCGGAGCTCATCCTTATTTAAGTACTACCTTAATCAGCCACAGAAGCTGTGTAATTAATATGTAAGGATGAGCTCAGGCGTGTTCCCAAGCCGCATGTGCAGAGCCCGCCGGGAAGTCGGCACTGCACAGCGCTAATCACAAGCAGTGAGACATTTCCCGATCTCTGCAGCCGTGCATCGGGACAATGTCTCACTGCTTGTGATTAGCGCTGTGCAGTGCCGACTTCCTGGCGAAAATGCAAGTTTCATTTATACCAGATATTACGCACCGCACTCTTCTTCCAGCACAGCAACTAACAGTTCCAGCTCTTGTACAGTGCACAGATCGTGTTGTTCACTGTCCCTTTCCTCTTCCCTTGTCCATATGTAGATTGCTGGATTTATGTGAAATGAGATGGTTTCTAAGAAAATGAAAAAAAAAAAAACGGCTCTTTGGAATTATACACAATTACATAATAATTGTGTGCACAATTATTAGGCAAATTGTATTTTTGAGGATTAATCCTTTTATTGAACAACTACAGTACTCTCAGTGAATCCAAAATGTTAAGAAAGTAAAAGAGAGCTTTTGGATTTCTTAGAATATCTATGTGTGCACAATTATTGGTCAACTATTAGTGTGCAGAATTATTATGCAACGAAATGACAATTTTCCCATCTCACTTGTTTATTTTAAATTGTTAAACCGAGAATAATAAACAAACAACTCAAAATGTACAAATACACATTTTTAAAAAGTCAGTAACCAATATAGCCCTCCTTTTCAATAACAGTCATAAGCCTTCCATTCATGGATTCTGTCAGTATCTTGATCTGTTGACAATCGACTTTTTGTGCAGCAGCAACCACAGCCTCCCAGACACTGTTCAGAGAGGTTTACTTTAATTGACGGTGCTATATGGTTACCTTAAATAAATAGGGATAATTGTAGACACGCAACCACACTCACTCAAGTTGAACTGGATGGACTGGTGTCTTTATTAAACCTTACTAACTATGTAACTATTTAACTGTTTTCCTTCACCGTAAATCACCTGTTTAAGGGCCCACAAATTCTCAATAGGGTTTAGGTCAGGTAAGGAAGGGGCCATGTCATTATTCTTTCATCTTTAAGACCTTTAGCCCTTAAAAAAACGGCGTGGGGGTCCCCCCCAGAATCCATACCAGACCCTTATCCAAGCACGCAGCCCGGAAAGGGGGTGGGGACGAGCGAGCGCCCCCCCCCTCCTGAGCCGTACCAGGCCGCATGCCCTCAACATGGGGGGTGGGTGCTTTGGGGGAGGGGGCGCCCTGCAGCCCCCCCACCCCAAAGCACCTTGTCCTCATGTTTGAGGACAAGGGCCTCTTCCCGACAACCCTGGCCATTGGTTGTCGGGGTCTGCGGGCGGGGAGCTTATCGGAATCCGGGAGCCCCCTTTAATAAGGGGGCCCCCAGATCCCGGCCCCCCACCCAATGTGAATGAGTATGGTAGGGTACCCCTACCCATTCACCTAGGGAAAAAAGTGTCAATAAAAAAACACACTGCACAGGTTTTAAAAGTAATTTATTAGGCAGCTTCGGGGGTCTTCTTCCGACTTCGGGGGTCTTCTGCTGACTTCGGGGGTCTCTCAGGCCTCTTCTCCTTCTCTCCGGTGTCGTCTCCCCACTCTCTGGTTCTTCTCCGGTGCCTTCTTCCTTCTGCCGGGAACCTCCGCTATCTTCTGTATGGATTCGGCGTAGGGGGTTCCCCTTAAAATCCATACCAGACCCTAAGGGCCGTGTATGCCCCCAGAGGGGAATTCCCTCTCGCGCTCGCCGCAATAGGAAAATGTGTTTTTCCTATTGCAGCCAGCGCGAGATATACAGTACCCTGTCACTGAGAACCAGCACTGGAAAACATTCTCGCGGCCGTGTACTGTAGTTTGTACAAAAGTCTGATGCTTTTGTGTACACACGATCGGATTTTGCTCCATCGGACTTTTGTTGCCGGAAAGTTTGTCTGTTCGCACAGCCAACAAAAATCTGATGGAAACAGAAAAAGTTTGTCCGATGGAGTGTACACATGGTCGGATGTTGCTCCAAAACAGCTAATTTGCATGTTTGTTGTCAAAAAGTCAGATCGTGTGTATGGGCCTTAAGTGAACAAACAGCATCATGGCATCATGAAGGCCAAGGAACACACTAGACAGGTCAGGGATAAAACTGTGGAGATGTTTAAAGCAGGGTTAGGTTATAAAAAAAAATCCCAAGCTTTGAACATCTCACTGAGCACTGTTCAATCCATCATCCAAAAATGGAAAGAGTTTGGCACAATCGCAAACCTACCAGGACACGACCGTCAACCTAAACTGACAGGGTGGTCAAGGAGAGCATTACTCAGAGAAGCAGCCAAGAGACCCTTGGTAACACTTGAGGAGCTGCAGAGATGCACAGCTCAGGTGGGAGAATCTGTCCACAGGACAACTATTAGTCGTGCACTCCACAAATCTGGCCTTTGTGAAAGAGTGGAAAGAAGAAGGCCATTGTTGAAAGAAAGCCATAAGAAGTCCCGTTTGCAGTTTGTGGGGGACACAGCAAACATGTGGAAGAAGGTGCTCTGGTCAGATGAGCCTAAAATTTAATTTTTTGGCCTAAAAGCAAAACGCTATGTGTGGCGGAAAACTAACACTGCACATCACCCTAAACACACCGTCCCCATGGTGAAACATGCTGGTGGCAGCATCATGTTGTGGGGATGCTTTTCACCTTCCAGCAGGACAACGGCCCTAAACATACAGCCAGAGCTACAATGGAATGGTTTAGATCAAAGCATATTCATGTGTTAGAATGGCCAGGTCGAAGTCCAGACCTAAATCCATTTGAGAATCTGTGGCAAGACTTGAAAATTGCTGTTCAGACGCTCTCCCTCCAATCTAACAGAGCTTGAGCTATTTTGCAAAGAATGGGCAAAAATGTCACTCTCTAGATGTGCAAAGCTGGTAAAGACCTACCCAAAAAGACTTGCAGCTGTAAATGCAGTGAAAGATGGTTCTACAAAGTATTGACTTAGCGGGGCTGAATACAAACGCATGCCACACTTTTCGGATATTTATTTGTAAAAAATGTTGAAAACCATTTATCATTTTCCTTCCACTTCACTATTATGTGCCACTTTGTGTTGGTCTATCACATAAAATCCCAATAAAATACATTGACGTTTTTGGTTGTGACATGACAATGTGGAAAATTTCAAGACATATGAATATTTTTCAAGGCACTGTAAAAATAAACAAGTGAGTAGAGCTGCATGATTAATTATTAAAGAATCAAGATCGCGTTTCTACCCCCTCGCGATCTTAACACAGCATTTCCTTGATTCAGTGCAGAGAATTGTCTGCTCAAGCCAACAGCTGTAAAAAAAAACAGGCTGCCTGCTAAGTTCATCACAACATCGCTAAGAGCCCTTTCACACTGACACTGGCATCAGCAGTAAAGCACCACTAGTTTTAGCTGCGCTTTTCGGCACTTTAACCCCCGCTAGCGGCCAAATAAAGGGTTAAAATCGCCTGCAAAGCACCGCTGCGGGGGCGCTTCTGTGGCACTGCCCATTGATTTTAACGGGCAGGGGCGCTTTGGAACCGGTGTATACACCACTCCTAAAGCGCCTCAAAAAAGCTGATTGCAGGACTTTTTTGGATGTCCTGCCAGTGCAGCGCCCCAGTGTGAAAGCAGCCTCCACAGTTATACTGCAGCAAGGTGGCTTGTCACTCCAAGTGAGCCCATCCCTCTGACATTTAGAAAGCACCTCTCTAGGGAACACTTAACCCTTTGATCACCACTAGTGTTAACCCCTTCCCTGCCAGTACCATTTATACAGAGAGCAGTGCATTTTTATAGCACTGACCACTGTATTGGTGTCACTGGTCACCAAAAAGTGTCACTTAGGGTCATATTTGTCCACTGCAACATCGCAGTCCCGCTAAAAATCGCAGATCACCGCCATTACTAGTAAAAACTATAAAAAAAAAAAAAAAAGTCCCTAAATCTTTCCCCTTTTTTGTAGACGCTATAACTTTTGTGCAAACCAATCAATATACGCTTATTGCGTTATTTTTGGTAAAAAAAATGTAGCAGAATACATATTGGCATACACTGATGAATACATTTTGTTTTTTTATATATATTTTTTTTGGGATATATATTCTAGCAGAAAATAAAAAATATTGTTTTTTTTCAAAATTGTCGGTCTCTTTTTGTTTATAGTGCAAAAAATAAAAATCGCAGAGGTGATCAAATACCACCAAAAGAAAGCTCTATTTGTGGGGAAAAAAGGACATAACTTTTGTTTGGGTACATTGTCGCACTACCGCGCAATTGTTAGTTAAAGCGGCACAGTGCGGTATCTCAAAAAATGCCCTGGTCTGGAAGTGGGTAAATCCTTCCGTGGCTGAAGTGGTTAATGAATTTTAAAAAAACTAAACACTAAAGTTAGCCCAATTTTTTATTTTTTTTGTATAATGCGAAAGATATTACACAAAAATCGTGAGAGAATCGTGATTTTTATTCTAAGCAAAAAAATTGTGATTCTCATTTTAGCCAGAATCGTGCAGCTCTACAAGTGAGATGGGAACATTTTTGTTTTTCATCTAGTTGCATAATACAAGGTTTCTCGACTCCAGTCCTCAAGGCGGCCCAACAGGTCATGTTTTCAGGCTTTCCTTCAGATGAAACGGCTGTGGTAAATACTAATGGCCCGTACACACGATCCGAATATCGTATGACAGATCGTCCTGAATAGGTAAATGAAGTCACGAAAATTCTCATACGACAGAACAAAAAAATCAGAAGTCAGAAGTGATGTCATGTGTTGTAATGTATTTGTATTGCATTTTCGGACGACAGCTATACTGACTAAACGAAAATCGTACGAGGAAAATTTTTGTGCATGTCTGATCGAATCATATCGGATGAACTGTCGTGATCAGCTGTCGAAATTAGTGTACACACGATCCGAAAATGTACGATTCTTCCTCGGATGACAGTTTTCGTACGATATTTGGATTGTGTGTATGATCCATTAGGCAGTGGAAGTGATCAAATCACATGTGCAAAATAATGGAAAGCCTGAAAATATGATCTGTTGGGGCGCCTTGAGGGCTGGAGTTGAGAAACACTGGCATAAGAATTCTGCACATAGTTGCCTAATAATTGTGCACACATAGATATTCTCCTAACAAAGTCAAAACCTCACTTTTACTTTCTTTAAATATTCAGGTTTGAGGTTTATTAACATTTTGGAGTAACCAAGAGTACTGTAGTTGTTCAATAATGAAATAATCCTCAAAAATACAACTTGCCTAATAATTATGCACAGTGTATAGTAACTTGCATTTATATATAGCAACCTTCTGTCCTACAGTTATACTTTCCTTGTATTGTTTCTTTAATGGTGTTTTGTGTTGGAATTTGATATCTTTTGCTATTTTGTCTTATACGGTTATTTGTAGTCATGATACCATGTTACATCATGACATCACAGCGTGCATGGTGACATTGTGACGTTTATTTACGCCATGCGTGATGACGGTGCAACTTTTCTTTACGTCATGACATTACGCCATTTTGGAGCCAATGATGGCTATTTTAAGCAGATTTACCAAGGTTTCCCATTTTCATCATTGGTTGATATTTACCTCTGAATCAGCTGGTGTGTCAGGTTCCCAGCCCCTCTCTCATAATGTCAGCTGTTGGGATGCCTCTCCCTCCCCATCTCCTACATCTATAGAAGAGACTATGGTGCCTCTGAATACAAACCTATAGACCACTATCATCTATGAGAACAGTCTGGATGTCCCAAGATCTACATTGATGGCTAAGCATCACTTTATTTGAGCATTATATGGCTTGGAACGTCCATCGTTTAAGCTGGTAGCTCCCTTATCAGGCAATTATAAGCTTGTAGGACTTTCCAATAAGGATTCAATCGCCAACAGGTGATGATTTAAGGTGCCATGCTTTAAGACAGCGGTTGTCAACCAGTGGTCCATGAGAAATTTTGGTGGACCCCAGGGGTTCTGCAACAAATCAACATTGTGGCGGCTGTATACCCCCATTGTTCTTTCCAGTGTTGTTCTCAATGCGTGCTGACAGTCAATACAGGGTGATGCAGAGTGGGGGGCAGCAGAGAGCCGTAGCATGTATGTATAAGGCAGCAGTGTGATCTAAGGAGAGGGGAGCACAGAGTCAGGGTATTGTGTTTGTGTATAAAGCTTGGGTACACAATAACAGTTATTTCTGTGCAAACTGCTGGCTGAAAGCTCCAGTTAGTTCAGCGATCTCCCCCACTGAGCTATTGTGTTCTGACGGGAGATGGCCCCCCACCGCCAGAACACTCTGATCAGTGTACTCTGCCATTGCCCCACTAGGCAACTACAGGTTATGCTTCACACAGCTTGAAGAACTTTTCTATAAGGATTCAGTTGCCAACAGCCAATGACTTAAGGTGACATGCTATGAGCTACAAACAAGGATACATGTGAAGACATATAGTTACATAGTTGGTGAGGTTGAAAAAAGACACAAGTCCATCAAGTCCAACCTATGTGTGATTATGTGTTAGTATTACATTGTATATCCCTGTATGTTGTGGTCATTCAGGTGCTTATCTAATAGTTTCTTGAAGCTACCGATGCTAACCGCTGAGACCACCGCCTGTGGAAAGGAATTCCACATCCTTGCCGCTCTTACAGTAAAGAACCCTCTACGTATTTTAAGGTTAAACCTCTTTTCTTCTAATTTTAATGAGTGGCCACGAGTCTTGTTAAACTCTCCTCTGCAAAAAAGTTTTATTTCTATTGTCGGGTGACCAGTACGGTATTTGTATATTGAAATCATATCCCCTCTCAAGCGTTTCTTCTCCAGAGAGAATAAGTTCAGTGCTTGCAACCTTTCCTCATAACTAAGATCCTCCAGACCCTTTATTAGCTTTGTTGCCCTTCTTTGTACTCGCTCCATTTCCAGTACATCCTTCCTGAGGACTGGTGCCCAGAACTGGACAGCATACTCTAGTTACGGCCGGACCAGAGTCTTGTAGAGTCACCTTTCCCTGGGCATTTTCCAGCGATCTCTGTTATATTTACCATAATCTACTCTGTTTCTACACTGTCTGTATGTGGGTTGGTTGCACAATATAGCCAAATATAAGAACTCAACATGGACTCCGAGTGGTCATCTTGCCATATGAAGTGGTCTATCTTTATATATCAATGTGGAGTAGAGGTCTTTTTTATGTCAGATAATTCACACGGACTATGCCCACTACTGGGGTATGTATACCTGTTGGTTTCCATCTATGCAAATTTGTTGTCTTTTTTTGGGGGTGATGCTTAATACATAAGCAATTTTTTCTGCAGCTGCAATGGTTGGGTTTTTTGAAAAAAATTTTTGGCCAATTATGGTTTTACAAATTAGACAGTAGGTTTTTATATGTTCTGGGTATTTTAATAAAGAATTACTTTTATTCTAATACTTATAGGTGTCAAGCGATTTGCTGGGCCTCTCATTTATACTGTGTACTAGGCATTAGGGATCCGACCATGCAGAGTGACCTTGGCAAGACAGTGTGGCTTTTACAAAGATTTTCAAATGTACATGGCACTAACACCTCTTTTAATACATAATATTTTAGGAGTGCTGGCTATTTCTTTGGTTTAGCGTTTTATTGTTGTCAGCTTCCCTGTTGCATATTTTCCCTCACTTCCTGTCTGGTAAAAAATAAAAAAGGGTCACCAGAGCAGAACCCTCTCAAACGGAGCTCCAATTAGCAGTAAAAGCTTAGTGTGGGCCTAACCTTTCAAAACAATTTTTGACTGAAATTCACTTGAAATCAAATCTGGACTTTTTTTCTTGTTTCCAGTGCTTTCCTTCCCATACCCCATAGGGGTTGATTTACCAAAACCAGGTGCAGATGTCCATGGTAGCCATTTAGCTTCAAACTTCAGCTTGTTAAATTAAGCTTTGGCAAAAAAACAAAACAAACTGGAAGCTGGTTTCTATGGAGAGCTGACGCCCCCCCTCTGACGCACGGGACATGACGGGACTTCCCTGTGGCATTCCCTGTGACGTCACAGGGAAGTCCCGTCAAGTCACCGTGCGTCGGGGTCACCGGGTGGCCCCGCCCCCCGTTATTTAAGAACCGTCAGACGAGGAGACGCCGTCACACAGCGGGAGCCTCCCTCCATGCCAGCATGGATGCGGAGCGGCCCGAAGAAAAGAAAAAGAAAAGAAGATGAAGAGCGGGAGCCTCCCCCCATGCCATGGGTGCGGAGCGGCCCGAGGAGAAGAAGATAGAAGATGCCGCGGAGGAGATGTTGGTCGAAAACGCCGGAGGAAGAACCAGAAGAGCCAGAAGAAGAAGAAGAAGAAGATGAAGGAAGAAAGAAGAAGTATTTAAATAAAGGAATTGTCAAAAACTGTCTCTTGTCTTTTTTAACATTTTTGACAGTTTTTTTAGTGAAATGGTAAGGGTACTTTTGTACCCCCTTACCATTTCACACAGGGGGGGGGGCGGGATCTGGGGGTCCCCTTGTTAAAGGGGGCTTCTAGATTCCGATGAGCCCCCCGCCCGCAGACCCCCACAAAGACCGGCCAGGGTTGTAGGGATGAGGCCCTTGTCCTCATCAACATGGGGACAAGGTGTTTTGGGGGGCTACCCCAAAGCACCCTCCCAATGTTGAGGGCATGTGGCCTGGTACGCTTCAGGAGGGGGGGGTGCTCTCTCGTCCCCCCTCTTTTCCTGCGGCCTGCCAGGTTGCGTGCTCAGTTAAGGGTCTGGTATGGATTTTTGGGGGTTCCCTAGCCGTTTTTTTTTTTGGCGCGAGGTTCCCCTTAAAATCAGGTCTGGTATGGAATTTAGGGGGACCCCCACGTCTTCTTTTTTTTTTTTTTTTTTTTTGGCAGGGGTTCCCCTTAATATCCATACCAGACCTGAAGGGCCTGGTATGGAATTTAGGGGGACCCCCACGTCTTTTTTTTTTTTATTTTGGTTCGGGGTTCCCCTGTGGGGAATTCCCATGCCGTTTTTATCAATGAACTTCTATGTGTATTGTCAGACCGGCAATGCAATAGCCGCGAGTAGTTTTAAATGGCTTTTTTCCTTCGAAATGTCATTTTGCTGTCAGACTGTTCTAAACACGGGAAACATGCGCCCCTTTACAGGCATACTATAGACACCCCCCAGCTACGAAATTTAAAGGGATATTACACTTTTATTGTTTGACTTTAAGCATTATTAAAATCACTGCTCCTGAAAAAATGGCCTTTTTTAAAACTTTTTTTTGCATTGATCCATGTCCCCTGGGGCAGGACCCAGGTCCCCAAACACTTTTTATGACAATAACTTGCATATAAGCCTTTAAAATTAGCACTTTTGATTTCTCCCATAGCCTTTTAAAGGGTGTTCCGCGGCATTCGAATTTGCCGCGAACACCCCAAATTGTTCGCTGTTCTGCGAACTTGCAAACAGCCAATGTTCGAGTCGAACATGAGTTCGACTCGAACTCGAAGCTCATCCCTATTCAGCAGCATATCTTCCAGAGCTCTGATGCTGGACTCAGCTGGTCTCAGCCCCTTCAAGTGTAGTGTCATCGCAGCTACTATGCCTGCCCCTCACCTTCTCCTCCTGCCCAATCACAGAAGCCTTTGTATTGTGTGAACTCAATCAATGAGAGGTCAGCAGAGGGGAGGGGCAGGCATAGTTGCTCTCTGTGCTTCATTCCTCTCTGACTGGAGTGTGGAGTGTATCCTGCAGCTGAGGCATAAACTTGTCAGAGATAAATAATAGAGATAAGCCCACAATATGGCAGGCAGCTATTAGTACTTAACTCATGGTGTTCCTGCACTTTTTACAAAGTTGCTGAATTAGTGGTATTCAGCTTTATCATGACAACCAGGTAACCAGCATATTCAAAAGGAGTTTAGCAATGGCAGTCAACCAATATTTCTCATGACACGTTTCCTTTAAATCTATTACAACAGTAAGCCTAAGGCCCCTTTCACACTTATACGACTTCAAAGGCGCACAATTTTACCGCGATTTAGGAGCAGTACTACTTTGCCACATTTTTGTCATTAACAAATGAAAACATACAGTAGTTGGTATGAATCATGAGGGGGAACTCCACGCCAAGTTTTAAATAAAAAAACTGTTGTGGGTTCCCCCCCAGGGGCAAACCAGGCCCTTAGGTCTGGTATGGATTGTAAGGGAAACCCCCTACACCGAAAAATCGGCGTGGGGGTCCCCCCAAAATCCATACCAGACCCTTATCCGAGCATGCAGCCCGGCCGGTCAGGAATGGGGGTGGGGACGAGCGAGCAGCCCCCCCTCCTGGACCGTACCAGGCCGCATGCCCTCAACGTGGGGGGTGGGTGCTTTGGGGCATAGGGGGGCGCCCTGCGGCCCCCCCACCCCAAAGCACCTTGTCCCCATGTTGATGAGGACAAGGGCCTTTCCCGACAACCCTGGACGTTGGTTGTCTGGGTCTGCGGGCGGGGGGCTTATCGGAATTCGGGAGCCCCCTTTAATAAGGGGGCCCCCAGATCCCGGCCCCCCACCCTATGTGAATGAGTATGGGGTACATGGTACCCCTACCCATTCACCTAGGGAAAAATGTGTCAATAAAAAACACAGTACACAGGTTGTAAAGTAATTTATTAGGCAGCTCCGGGGTCTTCTTCCGACTTCGGGAGTCCTCTTCCGACTTCGGGGGTCTCTCCGGCGTCTTCTCCCGGTGTCCGCATCTTCTGCCGGCTCCACCGCCACCTTCTGCCGCTCTTTTGCCAGCGGTGGCCCGGACTTCTGGATCGTCTTCTTCCCTCTTCTCTTCCAGAGATGTTGACACAACGCTCTCTCCAGCTGCAATGGTCTCTGAGCTCTCCGCAACGGACTTCTATAGGCAGTGACCCTGCCCTCTTATGCCGTCACAGTCCCTGGGCATGCTGGGACTATGACTTTCTAGGAGGCGTGGTCACCGGGTGATGACCACGCCCCCTTATGATGGCACAGTCCCAGCATGCCCCGGGACAGTGACCTCATAAGGGGGCGGGGTCACCGCCTATATAAGTCCATTGCGGAGCGTTCAGAGACCATTCCAGCTGGAGAGAGCATCGTGTCAACATCTCTGGAAGAAAAGAAGAAGGCAGAAGTCCGGGCCACCGCTAGCAATTGAGCTGCAGAAGATAGCGGAGGAGCCGGCAGAAGATCAGGACGCTGGAGAGACCCCCGAAGTCGGAAGAGGACCCCCAAAGTCGGAAGAAGACCCCGGAGCTGCCTAATAAATTACTTTAAAAACCTGTGTACTGTGTTTTTTATTGACACTTTTTTCCCTAGGTGAATGGGTAGGGGTACCATGTACCCCATACTCATTCACATAGGGTGGGGGGCCGGGATCTGGGGGGCCCCTTATTAAAGGGGTCTCCAGGATTCCGATAAGCCCCCCGCCCGTAGACCCCGACAACCAACAGCCAGGGTTGTCAGGAAGAGGCCCTTGTTCCCATCAACATGGGGACAAGGTGCTTTGGGGCGGGGGGCCCCGCAGGGTGCCCCCCATGCCCCAAAGCGCCCACCCCCCATGTTAAGGGCATGCGGCCTGGTACGGTCCAGGAGGGGGGGGGGGGACGCTCGCTCGTCCACACCCCCATTCCTGACCGGCCGGGCTGCGTGCTCGGATAAGGGTCTGGTATGGATTTTGGGGGGGACCCCACGCCGATTTTTCGGCGTAGGGGGTTCCCCTTAGATCCATACCAGACCTAAGGGCCTGGTATGCCCCTGGGGGGGAACCCACGCTGTTTTTTTCATTTAAAACTTGGTGCGGCGTTCCCCCTCAGGATTCATACCAGACAGCTGTCAGCACTGCCTGTCGCTCATCGCGAAAGGAAAAAAAAGTTTCCCTTTCCCGATCAGCGAGCCAGGCTTGTGCTTACAAAGTCGTACTGAAATCGTGTCTATATTATTCAGGCACGATTTGCATGCTACTTCAGGGTTTAACATTGAGGTCTATGGAGTACAACTCGCATAGAAGTTGGACCAAAGTAGTGCAGGGACTACTTTCAAGTCGGCACGACTTAAAGTCGTGCCAATATGAATGGTAGTCATTGAAAATCATGGAGAATGACTTGTCATATGATTTTGCAGTACAAAATCGTGGGACAAGTCGTATAAGTGTGAAAGGGGCCTTAGGGTCATGAATAACATGGTCCATTACGCTCTTTTCTGATTTATTGATTTGGAAGGGCTGCTAGCAGCGGGCTGCACCTGTGCTCCACAGGTGCCGAAAAATGCCCAGCTTTTATAATTTGTTGGCAAATGTGCATTAGACCTTTTTTACAATGAGCATGTTTTATTCAATTTATTCTATAAATGTTTCAAAGTAATAACAAATAGTATATATTCTATTCATGCTCAGCCTGATGGCTTGGAGCTGTGCACACAATTGTTAACCGCTTCAGCCCCGGAAGATTTTACCCCCTTCCCGACCAGAGCGCTTTTTGCGATTCGGCACTGCGTCGCTTTAACTGACAATTGCGCGGTCATGCGATGTTGCACCCAAACAATATTGACGTCCTTTTTTTGCCACAAATGGAGCTTTCTTTTGGTGGTGTTTGATCACCTCTGCGGTTTTTATTTCTTGTGCTATAACCAAAAAAGAGCGACAGTTTTGAAAAAAATGCATTATTTTTTACTTTTTGCTATAATAAATATCCCCCAAAAATATATATAAAAAAACAACTTTTTTCCTCAGTTTAGGCGGATATGTATTCTTCTACATATTTTTGGTAAAAAAAAATTGCAATGAGTGTATATTGATTGGTTTGCGCAAAAGTTATAGCGTCTACAAAATAGGGGATAGTTTTATGGTATTTTTATTATTAATTTTTTTTTTTTTTTTTGCTAGTAATGATCGGACTGCGACATTATGGCGGACACATCTGATTATTTTAACACATTTTTGGGACCATTGACATTAATACAGCGATCAATGCTATAAAAATGCATTGATTACTGTGAAAATGTCAGTGGCAGTGAAGGGGTTAACCACTAGGGGGCGATCAAAGGGTTAATGTGTTCCCTAGTGTGTGTTCTAACTGAAGGGGGGAGGGGACTGTGCAGGGGAGATGACAGATCGCTGTTCATACTCTGTATGAATAGACGATCTGTCTGTTCTCCCCTCAGAGAGCTGGAAACTGTGTGTTCTCCGTGTGTCAGCGGCTATCATCGGAGCCTGGCAATGATCAGGGGCGTGCAATGTTGCATAACGTAGTTTCGCTCAGCCATACTATTCTGCTGCAGTACAACTGCGGCGGCTGGTCGGCAAGTGGTTAAAAATAACTCAAAAAAGCTTGCCTTTGGTACCAGCTGGGTAATGAAACGACTGGCACATCAGCAGCATTTTCATAGTATTTTTTTTTTTATAAACTCTGTAAATGTTTTTTTTGTTTTTTTTTGTTTTCTTTCTTTCTGTTTTAAATACGGTATATATAAAAGGCAGATGTAGAAAACAACAAGAAGTAGCACACCAGTATACTAATGTCAGCATGGGTACAGGGCATACATCATGAAGTACACCAGAAATACTATACTTATTGAAGTATAGGTCATCTGTTGTCAACCAAAGAGCATACTGTACATCTGAACAGAGATGTGAATGTCAGGACTAAGATAAAGACACGAGAAAAAAACTGGGGGAAGATCATTGGGAAGGAGGGAGATGGGGATGGGGGTTAGAGAGAAGGGCAGTTTCCTTTGTCACATTTGCATCACGGTATTTAGGTCGGTGTCCAAATCTACTTATCTGCCTGTGTTTCGTCACATTCGGCAACCCATTACATTTTGCTACGGAAGTGACGTTCCGCTGAGAAATTTCGCAGTGTGCATGCGTAACTTGCCGATATGCGTTCCAAAAGTTTTTGCGTCAATACCGACCAGTGAAACCGTCAGATAATGTCACGGAAGTGACGACAATAGCACCTTATAAACGCACACAATCTATTACAAATAAACAGCTGATCGCTGTGCAATAATGTCACGGAAGTGACATTACAGACAATACTAACACTGCGCTATGCTTGCACATATAATGTCATCACATAGCACTTTATAAACACACACAATCTATTACAAATAAACATCTGATCGCTGTCCAAGTTCAGGTTGAGGGGGGGGGGTGCAATTTAATCCTGCTTGCACATATAATGTGATTACATAGCAATACAATACAAGTAGAACACATATTCTTTGTTTTTTACGTCACTTCCGTCACACTATCTGACGGTTTTAGTGTGCTGTTTTATGGTAAAAGTGTTGGAACGCATATGGCAGCGTTGCGCATGCGCACTCCAGCGGGTCGCCATATGTGACGAAAAACCTGTCTGCCCTTGTACAGTGAGCTGCGCAAGTGCGGGAATGACGCCATCCCCGCCCGGCCAATGAAAGTGGGAGACCAGGCAGCTGGCTGCCCGAAGATGTCAGTGGCTGGGCGGAAAACTTAGGGATGCTACATAGCTGGAGCAGAGGTGTGTATAATTTCGCCTTTAAAAAAAATTCTAAATGCACATATTTTTGCAGGAAAAGAAATGTGCATTCGTGAATTTTTTTCTTTAGAGGAGCCTGCAAAGAACTGCACATGTGGTTAGTGGATCGTAGGTGCAATGCCAGGCTCCTGCACACTTCTCCTCCAGCTTCCTGCATATAATAGGCATTCCGAGGTAATGGGCTTACTATTGGAGAACTACAGGACAGTTTTCTTCATTGGCAGACGGGATCACAAAAGGACAGAGGCTGCAGGGGAGAAGAACCCTTGCATGCTGTCACAGGGAGGGGGAACATTTTCGGGGGAGGGGATGGTTATGGGTGTAACATGTTGCATTCATAATATACAAGGGATCATTAGCTACCTGCCCGTCATGCTGACCCTCTAGCTTCAGTGCTTTCTGAGACAGTGACCTGGAACAACTATGCAGATGAGGAAAGACACTTATCAGAGACTGCGCTATTTTTTGGAATGATATGGAATTTATTGGCCACAAAAATGGCATCTGCAGTACCCTGTAAGAAGAGCTATTATATTGACTTCTCTGACAGTCTTGTCTCCTCTTTTCTTTGTTCTAGTGCTGCAGCCTTCATCAGTGTCTCCTAGCAATCAACACTTTGAGAGTGGTGGATGTCTGTGTACCCCACTGAGCACTGTGGTTCCATCCTGGGACCCCTATGTATCTACCTGTAGTTACGTAGTGAGTCCTGTAGTAATGTAGGGGTTAGAGGAAAGGAGCCACAAAGTGCAGTGTGGTAGCTAAGAAGGCACACACCCAGACCAGTTGAATGCCAAAGATACCGACTGAGGCTGCATGCTGGAACAGAAGGGAGTTAGGAGAAAGGCCACCAGAGAGGCAAGAGAGGGTAAAGCTGATACTATTTTGTTTAAAACTGACATCATCTCTTTAAATTAAAGCGAAGTTCCACACAAAAATGGAACTTCCGCTTTTCGGAACCCTCCCCCCCTCCGGTGTCACATTTGGCACCTTTCAGGGGGGAGGGGGTGCAGATACCTGTGAAAGACAGGTATTTGCACCCACTTCCGGCATAGACTCCCATGGGAGTCTATGCCTCTTCCCGTCCCGACCGCGCTGTCTGCTGGGAACACACAGCTCCCAGGAGAGAGCGGGGACCACTAGGGACGCGCAGCTCGACTTGCGCATGCGCAGTAGGGAACCGGGAAGTGAAGCCGCAACGCTTCACTTCCTGATTCCCTCACCTAGGATGGCGGCGGCAGCTGCCGAGAACCGAGCGGGTTCTCGGCATCCCCTGCCGCCATCGCTGGACCCCGGGACAGGTAAGTGGCCATGTATTAAAAGTCAGCAGCTGCAGTATTTGTAGCTGCTGGCTTTTAATATTTTTTTTTTTGGCGGTGTGGGTGAACCCCCACTTTAAGTTGTTCAGTAATGAAGCAGCTATACTAGTGATTAAAGTCATGCACACAATAGTTAAACCAGTATTTATTTTTCTAAATGCATCAGTTCACACAATGAAAAGCACTCTATGGATGGAGGAGGTGGACCTTTTGATCTATCTGCCCATTCTCCATATATGGAGTGCTTTTCATGCTTCACTGAAATTAGTTCTGAAACATTTCTTAATATAAAAGAGTTTTGCTTTAAAAATAATCTATACCTAAAAAGAGTTAAACTGAACACATGAACTGATTGCAGATGCTGAAGGATTCCCACACATGTGGTACGTATGTAGGTATGTGTGTTAACTTCAGATTGCACCAAAGGCCTTGTAACATGGAGGACTCTATCATGCAGATATTAATTTATTTCCGTAAAACTTGTATCCCTGCTTTCAGCTGTCTCCTGTGCTTTACTTTTGGTCACTGATTGTGATTTACCCCCTAAGTCAGTGGTTCTCAACCTTTCTAGTGCCGTGATCCCTTGATAAAATTTCCCAAGTTGTGGGGACCCCTAACAGTAAAATTATTTTTGTAGCATGGGTTGTCAGCACCCAAGGCACGACGAGTAATTACTAACCCATGGACCTTTAGCACTCCCTGAGTCCCTTCCACTCGTACAGTATTAAAACCCCTCATGGTACATTTTAGGATGTACCACTTTTTCTCTTTGTTCTCCTTTTTATCACTCTCTATCCTAATTTCTTGTTTTTTCCCCCCATCCCACTCTCTAGCCATCTTTCTTGTTCTTTCTCTTATTCTTTCCTCTCCCTTTTTCTTTGTTCCTCCCCCTCTTTTCCTCTCCCTTCCATGGGGGGGGGGTAATGGGATGAGTGGCAGTGCTATTGGGAAATTGGGATGAGTGGCAGTGCCATTGCTGGTGGGAGTTGGGATCAGTGGCAGTGCTGGGGGGGAGTTCTGATCAGCCAACTTAGGCGCTCTTGATCAAGGTCATCTGCTGATGTGAGAACTGTAGTGGGGACTTTTAATGGCAATACTATTCACAGGTAGTGTTACCGACTTTGTGGTGCCTCGAAGCAGTGACATCTATGCCGAAATCAGGAGATAGGGTCCTGCTGGGCAGCCGCGAAAAGGCTGGGAGAGCAGTGTGGGCTTCAGGAATAGCCCAGGATCTGGTGACCCCTGGCAAATCGTCATTCGACCCCCAGGTTGAGAACCACTGTCCTAAGTGATCACCAGTCAAGTGCTGAATTTCATGAAATTAAGTTGACAATTGAGTACCCCAGATTTCAGCATATTTAAAGGGTTACTAAACCCACAACAGTAAAATCAGTCTATATATGCAGTAGAGCATGCTTGTTACACTAACTGTGGAACCTAAGCAGTTAATCCTCCACATTGTGTGAAAAGGCTGTTTGATCCTGTCTTCTCTGATTCTCATCTTCTTTTACTGTCCTCAATCCATCTGCTGACAGAACATAGCCCTTGGAGGCACTCTTCACATGCTCAGTTTGGTGTGTATTGCTAGAGAGTTTTTTTTTCCGGGAGGGTGCATGTGATCAGCACAGGGCCAATCAGCACTGTCCATACAAAGTCAGGGGTCATGCAGCCTCATAGGACAGTCAGAGTAGAATGAAAACTCCTCCTACAAGCTTTAACCAGTGCTCGGCTGGACACTGATAAAAGTCTGCTATCCCTGCTGACACAAGACTGCTATATACTGCTGATAAGAAAAGGTATTTAGCCGTTTATATATACTAGAATAAATGCGTATCCATGTTCTTTGCACTGTGGGAGACCAGATACAGTGCATGCAGGGTCCTGGGTTTAGTAACACTTAAAGGGCTCATGCACACTACAGCTTCTAAACTTGAGTTTAGAAGCTTTTAGCGTTGTTTTTTTTTTTTTATCAAAGCACCTAAACGCAACTCCATAAAAGCCCATGTGTCCATGCACACATAGGCTTTTACAAGAGTTTAGAAACTGCTGCGTGTAGGGGAATGCAAAAGAATGGTGTTCAGTATAGGAACGTTTTGGCCGATGGCCGCAACTTGCTGCATTTGCATTTTCCCATGGATGGCAGTCAACCTAGTCTGTGTGTACGTGAACCCTTTGGCAACATAAGGCAGCTGCAGCCATTTCTGAGTGTATGCATGTAAACTTAACCTGTTAAGTAAGTTGTTAAGGCAGCCCATAATGAATAGGCTGCTGTAATGCAATGCACATTTACACAGGTGCATTAGGGCACTTTCACACTGGGTGATTAGGGGCGTCGGCGGTAAAGTGCTGCTATTTTTAGAGGTGAGGACCTCTAGGTCCTCTGGTGCCCTGACTGCTGAGCTGGTGACGTCAGCGCTGCCAGTAGTCATTGTAGCAATAGTGGATGACTGTCGTTGGGGATTCCTAGAGATACCTTGGTGAGGTGGAATGCAGCTGTACCAAACTGAGGGATAACCTGTCAAAAGGGGACACCGCCATTGGAACACTGCTATTACGCCTGTTACCCCTGCAGGGGTGAGGCACTCTGGTGAGTGCAGGCACAAGTGGGTGTTGCAGAGGAAAGTGGGGAGCACTGGAGAGTCACTTCTGTTTCAATTTTGTGCACGGATCACGGCTCACAGACTGTTATTCAATAGTGTATAACTGTATACACATATAGTTTACATATATTTGTTGGGACTCCTCACTCTGATACTAGCATCTGTCACTTTATTATTTATTAATTTTTTGATTTTGTTTAGAAGCATGTAATGTGTTTTGGAGATATTGATTTTTTAAATATGTTTATTCCGGTTTGCACGCAACATGATTTTTTCAGCAATTGAGCCACGTATTATTAAGCACGCAACACTTTATCATTTGTGATGTGCTGTATGATCATTGTTATATATGTAAATATATAGATTTATATTTTTCATGTATATATATTTTTTTACACACATATATACTTTTCTTTTCTTTCTTTTTTTATGCATATTTATTTGAAGCACTATTCACTTTATATGGAGAGTTGGTAATATTCAAGTAGTGTAGTGGATGCACATACAATTAACTATTGAACAGTGCCATTTTCCCTGAACCAGATTTTTTACCGCTCCTAAAGCGATGCAAAGATGCTGCTTGCAGGACTTTTTTTTAACATCCCGCAAGCGCACTGATACAGTGTGAAAGCCCTCGGGCTTTCACACTAGAGTAACAGGAGAGGCGCTTTACAGGCACTATTTTTAGCGCTATAGCACCTGTAAAGCGCCTTGGTGTGAAAGTAGCCTTAGTGCACTGCAACAGAATGCTTACGTGTCAACTGGGCCCCCATAGTTTAATTGTGCATCTTTTTTATTACAGTAAGGCCCCTTTCATACATGCCTTCAGTTTGTTTCATCAATTCGGTCACGTTTTTTCAAAGAAAAAACTCATCAGTTTTTCCATCAGTTCTTTTCATCCACTTAACCACTTGAGTCAAATTTTTGGATTACATTAGAGCTGCACGATTCTGGATAAAATGAAAATCACATTTTTTTTTGCTCAGAATAAAGATGACGTTTCTCGCGGTGTAACATCATTATACAAAAAAATTGGGCTAACTTTACTCTTTCGTTTTTTTTAATTCATGGAAGTATATTTTTTCCGCAAAAATTGTGTTTTAAAGACTGCTGCGCAAATACCGTGTGACATAAAATATTGCAATGGTTGCCATTTTATTCTCTAGGATCTCTGCTAAAAAATAAATATATATATGAATAATATTTACAGAAGTTTATCCCTTTGATCTTAAAGAACCAAGAGATACATTGTATCTCTTCTCTTCTCTAGCTCTCTGTGCTGAGGAATATCTCTGGCTCTGCAATGTTTACATAGAATCGGGGAAATGCCAGTTAAGATCAAGAGGGGGGTTGAATCGAGATCTTCTTTTTTTTTTTTAACGATTATTTGTGCAGCTCTAGTACGCCTGTGTATGTGGGAGGTGGGGAGGCTCGATTTTTTTTTTTACCTCCTGATATTATTGCTATCACATAGTCGCCTGACAGTGTGTGCAAGGAGAGGACAGGAGAAGAGCAGTATACACAGTGAGGGAACAGTCTGCACAGACAGGTTCCCTCACTTGCCGACGCTGACTGTCATTGTGGGCTTTTAAATGTAATTGTCGGCTCTTTTTTTTTCTATACTTCACAGCGCTGAAAAGGAGCTGTTTTTCGAGACCGCCATTAAATTAAACAATACAGACATCATCAGTTGACCCTGCCCCTTTGTTTAATTTAGTGGCTGGCCTGAATGACTGCTCCTTCTCGGTGCTATGAAGTATAGAAAAAAGAGCCGACAATTACATTTAAAATCTGACAGTGACAGTCAGCGTCAGCAAGTGACGGAGCCTGTCTGTAAAGACTGTGCCCTTACTGTGTATACTGCTCTTTAGATCTCCTGCCTTTCTCCACCCACCCCCCTCACCAAAGTGATGGTTGCTCCTAACAACCAATCCAAAAAGAGATGCAACAATGGACTGCTTGTCCATTTGCATTAAATTATCCTCCGTTCTTTTAATAGATGAAAAAAAACTGAATGTTCACAGAAGTGAATGAAAACTGGCGTAAATGGATTATCATCCATTTACATGCGTTTTTCCATGGAGATGCATTTTTCACCCGTCAACGGATGGATAAAAAACAGACGAACGGTCCATATGTGTGAAAGGGGCCTAATAGACCAGAGGAACATGATTGAAAAAGATTGTGCTTCCTGCATTTTCATGCACCACAAAGCATTTGATGCATCCCAGAGTGTTAGGGTTAATTTTTAGTGGATGTTACAGAAAACAGATCTGATTATGAGTTTCCCGTGTTCTCCTAAGGATAGTGTTCACAGTAATTATTCAGTCCAGTGCAATCCATGCCAAAAATGCATGCCAATTTGTGGGTAACTCCTGCCACTGCACGTAATCTTGGTGAGAATGCCAAACTGTACAACATGGGCTTGTTCACGCTGTGTGCAGTGACCTGTATTTATCCACACTGGATAAGTGCAGGTCACCGCTATGGCACATAGAAAACATTACCCGGATCATACGGCAAAGCCAGTAAATGCAATGCATGTATGCATTTTTGCACATGTCACTTCACATCAGCAGATCATGTTGCACTGCTGTGCTGAGGCATCAAGGAAATATCAATATGGGGTTGATTTACTAAAACTGGAGAGTGCAAAATCTGGCACATCTGTGCATGGTAGCCAATCAGCTTCTAACATCAACTTGTTCAATTAAGCTTTGATAAAAAAAAAACCTGGAAACCGATTGCAGAGTTGCACCATATTTTGCACTCTTTAGTTGTAGTATATCAACCTCTATGTGACACTTAAAGAACAAGCAGTGAGATGCACTGCAACGTTTTACTATGCAAACTTATGTGAACTTGCCCTTAAAGCATGTATTGGGTCAAAATTAAAAACAAAACATTAGCAGTATATCTCTATAATACTTGCCTATTTTCCCATGTTTTGTCTCTTGGGGTTCATGTACATGGGGCTTACAGAGGCATTTTAGATGCCAGGCACTTTTCTGCGCCTGCGGAGCTGCCTGTGCTGCCTATAGCCTGCCATGCAAGTAATAGCTCTACGTGGCTGTGCTCTTATACACACCGATGTCTTTGTGGAGGAAAGTGCATTGTGGTTGAAGCACTATTTTTTAGTGTGGGGAGAGTGTATGTATTTGTTACAAGGGAGCTTGCACACATGAATAGTAACTTTTGTTTACTGTGTGAAAACATTTGGTAATTCATTTTCTTTTAAGGAAACATTTTTCCCCTATTTTTCATCTTTTTCCTTTTGCTGGCTGTGTTGTACATATCTCATTATTAATATCAAAATACCTACCATCCTTTAGTTTGGCTCACCTTTACAGGTCATGGCTCATATTTCAGTCTTCTCTCGGTTTCCTGCTGGATAAGATCCAGCTGCCTCAAGCTTAATATGACAAAAACTGAAATCCAATTTTACCACCCTTCACTCTGTCACTAACCTTTCATTTCCCCTCTTCTCAGTCTTGACAACATATGCATCACCACTGCCTCACTTGCCAAAAACTTCAGGCATTACTACTAGCCAGGAACTTTTTTCCTGCATGTTTGTAAGCCAAGATCCCAGCAGAAAGTGTAAAGTTATTGTTTACTAGTTAAAATACAGAATTCATTCCTACTTTATGCATGACAGCAGCTCTGTACTCCAATGAAATGATCTATTCAACCTTGCAAGAGCTAAGTGTATTCTGTGCAGTGTTCACTTAGAGGTTAATAGTCAAATGAAGATTTCCATGATATTTCAGCATAGCATAGATGTTTTTTGGTATTTGGTTTAAGCATGTATTTTATATTTATTTTTTTTTTGTATAAATTATTAAAGTGACACTAAACAGTATTCTTATTTTTCAAAAATAATCCAGACCCCGTAATCCATTTCTCATGGAATCATTTCTGTGTTTTTCTGCCTCTTTGTAACATCCTCCCTGAGCTCCTGAACTTTTCTTTTTCCCCTCTGTTCTGTTTGTTTGAAACGAGCAGTGCGTGGTAGTTGCAGTCATGTGCACTGCTCTATGCACACTACACAGCCTGGTCCCACTGAAAGTAAGGCTACGCTCGTACTTACTATGGGGCCATGGAGAATGAATGTTCCTTTCTAATAGGAATTTGGGTCTCAGTAGCAGATAAAAATGAAAATGGAATTCCGAGATTTGATGGAGGCTGAGAGCAATAGTAGGTACCGTTTTTAAGTTAAGAATGCATACTTGAATAGAATATACAGTATATATTTTTTTTTCTGCACTGGAAGTCTGGAACTGACTGCATCTGTATGAACTAGGGCCGTTGGAAAACATGCTAAAGAACATTATTTTTTATCAAGTTGTTAAAGGTAAAGTTCCGCTTTAGAGTGGAAGTAAAGTCCACTTCTTATCTTGTACCTACAGGTAAGCCTATAACAAGGCTTACCTGTAGGTACAGTAAATATCTCCTAAACTTGCATTGTTTAGGAGATATTCACATGGGATGCAGCCGGTGATGTCACTGGAGCATGCTTTCTGAAGGGATTGCTTACCCTTGCCGTACCTTCAGAGCTCCATGGCAGGGCTCCCTGTGTGCATGCGCATGAGTGATGTCATCACGGCTCCGGACATTTATACAGCCGGAGCCTGCAAATTTGGACAGAAGACCGGGTGAAGATGGGGAGCCGTGACCGTGCTGAGCTGCAGGGCTCCGTGTGCAATTAAGCCTGTGATGATGTGCTAGTATGCGATGTATACTAGCACATTATGGCATAACACTGCAGGGGGGCCTATTTTTAATTTTTTTGGGGGGCGGTTTACTGACGCTTTAATTTTAATATTGGGGAGTTTATGGATTTACAATGGATGTTCAGTATTCCTGAAAACCTATCTCAAAGATACTAAACATTGACTAGAATGTTTACAGGGACTAACATTTGAAGAAATATGTTTCTAGTGACAGAAGGTATCCGTTCTCTGTATACTATAATTGACCATAAAGATGCAGAAGAAGCCGTTAAGCCAGCCATGCAGAAGAGAAATGTTTTCCCAACTACCCAAAAGTCGTTTATTGTGAAGTGTTGAACTTTTATTTTGAGCCACAGTTATTTTTGGTACAATGAGCTCCCACTTTAGCAAATGCTTTGATGGCTTTTGGGGATTTTCTTTTAATAGGGATCTTTCAGAATTTGTGTTTTACAAACGTTTTTTGAATCAAGTATTTTTTGTATTTGGATAAGGTCATAGGAATCTTCTTCTTCCCTCCTTTCTTTTTTAAGAGGAAATGAGTTACAGAAGTATAAAGGATGTCAAGATCTTTTAGAAAATAGATCGATATTGATAGGAATAGTTATCTTTCCCTAACAAGTTGCCAACATCCATTGTAGCTCAAAAATACTCAGAGAGGGCAAGTAATGAGAGTGAACAGAAATTGCACCTTTGTGGAGAATTTTCATAATCGGTCAGAGAAACGCTTGGAGAGACTTGTACAAAAAGGCTATAAAATGATAACAGTAATGAAAAGATTAGGAAAATAGTTTAATAATTAATGGGTATAAAAGGAAAGTGGAAAAGAAGTTGAATTGGCTTTTTTTTTTATAAGCTTAAAAAAATAAGTAAAGGATGCTGTGATATTTTATGGAAGGATAACAAAATGAACTACCAGTCTACCCAAAAGGCTACATTTTTATTTACAGGAATGTCATTACACTGAAAGATAGGAGGTAAGGACTATTTTAGATCTGACAATTAAAAGTGGATCTATAACTGCCTTATTCGATGGAAAAGTATTTTTCAGGGGTTAACAAAAGGAAAATTCCTTTTCTCTACATTCACTTGGAAGGGGTGTAAATTGAACGAGTTTACTTCATATGAATCTCATTTAATATACATGTTGCAATCCCCCTGTGGCTTGCATGATATTGGGCACCGAAAAATAAATTTTTTGTCACCTGCTAGCACAGAGGGGAGGATTTCCCTGTCCATCTCGAATGGGGAAATTGGCTCAGCTCTTTTTATTCAGCCCTTTTCATTCAGCTCGTTGGCTGAACAAAAAAAACAACCATGTATGGCCAGCTTAACCACTTTTACCCTCTTCCTGCCCAGGCCAAATTTCAGCTTTCAGTGCTGTCACGTTTTGAATGACAATTGCGCGGTCCTGCTACTCTGTACCCATATGAAATTCTTAGCATTTTTTTCACAAAATAGAGCTTTCTTTTGGTGGTGTTTTTTTTTTACAACCAGGAGTGCTTTATTGTAGAATCAATATTTACAATATTATGTAATCACATTTTGTTACACAAAAAGAAAAAGAGTATATTTAGTACATGTTTGTCAGGATTTCACACAAAGCATATACCGTGAACCAATGTCAAGAAAAGAGGATATCTGAGACCACATCGTTATCAAATACAGTATATTCATTATTTCCTGCTCAGGGGTTATATATTTGAGTATTGAGAGGAGGAGAGAACAGGAAAGGAGACAGGAAAGGGGAGAAATCGGTAGGGAACACAGCCGGGGGTGGGGGGGGGGGACGAGGAGGGGAGAGGGAAGACAGCGGAAGCCAGAAACACCGGAAGAAAGCAAAGGTCATTCAGCCCATCCTCCACTCTACTGATAATGTCCCTTTGTCTAAATCGATGTCCATGTTGACCAAACTTTGTCGAATTTCCATGGGCATCCCCTGTTAATGTACGTCAATTTATATAGTGGCAGGGCAGCGTTTACTTTATTTTCCCATGTAGCTACATCAGGGGGGACAGAGGAGGTCCATTTACACAGTATCTCCTTCTTAGCATAAAAGAGCAGATATGAGATCAGTAATTTACTGTGATGCGATCTCTGATCGTCTTCATGTATACCCAGTAAGGCTAATTCAGGTGTCACGGGAGCATTCAAGTCCAAGCGGACGTTTAAATGATCAAATACTCCCTCCCAAAAGTTTGACAGCCTAGGACATTCCCAGAACATGTGTAAGTATGATCCTGGATGTATCAAACACCTGGGGCATTTTGGATCTCTATCTGGATATATTCTAGACATACGAACCGGGGTAAAATAAACCCTATGGAGGAATTTGGTCTGTATAAGTTTATCTCCTGCAGCTATGACCAGTTTGGGACCCTGTTCAAGACTGTCCTCCCAATCCTCTCTTTCCAACATTGGGATATCGGCCTTCCACTGTTCCCATAGTTTATCCATTTTTGCATTGTTAATTGGAAGCAGAATACCATACAAAGCCGAAAGTGGCTTTGCTAGGTCTTCACAGGACAGTAGATTCTCTACGGGATCCAATTTCAGAGTAGGCTGCGTCTGGAATTGGGCCCTGGCCGCATGCCTCAGCTGAACATAGCGGAAGAACATCCACCCAGGTAGCTCATATTTCTTTTGGTGGTGTTTAATCACCACTTGTTTTTTTTTTTTTTCATTTTTTGCTAACTAAAACCGAAAAAAAAAGACAAAAAAAACTGCACTGATGGACACTGATGAGGAGGCGACACTGATGCCCTGATTATCAGTGTAGATGTCCCTTTCACACAAGCCTGTTATCAGCTCTCCTCACGCTGTCAGTGTGAGAAAAGGAATGCTGATTACTGGCTTGTGTTTACATTGTGATCAGCTGTGTGTGGACACAGCTGATCATGTGGTAATTGGCTGCTGTGATTGGCCCTTTACCCCAATCTGTGATCAGCCATATCCTAAGGACACAGTGATCACAGAGCACGCCGCAGTGCAATCACGGGAGGACATCATATGATGCTGTCCCAGAGCTAACCGGCTGCGCTGTAGTCTTCATTCAGCTATAGTGCTTCGAGAAGTGGTTAAAGTGGCTGCAAAGGTAGAAAGTTTTTTTTTTTTTACTGTAATTAAATCTCTGCATTAAGGTAAAAAAAACCTTCTGTGTCTAATTTACAACCCTTCCCAGCCCCCCTTTATACTTATATTTACACTCAGCTCTTTCCTGTCTGCTGTGACTTTTGAATTTGATGTGCACCTTCCAAATAAACAAGACTGTCCAGAATTTATTCATGTTTATCGCTATTAGCAATAGCCAGCACCTACGACCTCCGAACCAAGACTGATTTACCTCTTGTCTGTTTAAATGCTCCTGGAGCGGTGGTAACTTCCTCCCCCTTTATACTTACCTGAGCCCGATCTTGATCCAGCTCTGTGCCCAAGTGCATTGGTTCTCTCTGCCTTCTCTCTCCTCACTGGACATGGAGGCAGCAGCGGGACCAATTGGCTCCTGCTGCTGTCAATCACAGCCTGTGAGGAGAGAGTGGGGGACGGGTTTGAGCCACCTTGTGCGTGTCAATGGACACACACTTGTAAGAGGGGAAATGGTTGCAAAGGGACTTCAGGAGATCAGCAGCACTGGGATGCAACAAATGACTAATAAGCAGAAACAAGTAAAGTTTATTGTACAATACACAAGTTTTTTGTAAACTAAGTGTCATTCAGTTAGGGTTTGGATTTGTTTTAGAAATGCTACTATTGTACTCACTACTAAAAAGACTCATCCGTATATAGCACTCCTCCTGGTCTGTCCACCCCTCGCTCATAATCCAGTGCTGCCATTAAAAAAAAAAACAGTGTCTTCGGTGGTTATCAGATTCTTCCTTGTTCTCTGTGTAGGCCCACCAATGACATCCAAGCCAGATCTTGCACCTGCACTACAAGATCTGGCACAGTTTGAAGTTTGTTATTGTTTTCACATTGCTATGGAGTTGGTAAAGTGAGCGCCACATCAACACTCACATTGCTGAAGCCATGGCAACATATAAACAATTAAACAAGAAATCTCACAGATCAGCTGGACAATGAAAACTTATTGGAAGGCACCAGTGAGGTAGCCTTTCCAGGGTGCAGCTGCGAGGCATCACCAGTACCTTGGGGAAAGCAGGAAGAAAGGTAAGTTTTTATATTTTAGCAAAATAACTTTTTAACACATGACTGCATTTTACTTCCATCCAGCATCTAAAGCAGCATACACGTTTATTTTGGTCACCCAAGTTTGATTCATACCATTTGTTTTCATCTGTAAGTGAAATATAATGTTGAACTGGTGCTGTATACTCAATAGATAGTATTTTAGTACAAGCCCAGAATTTCTGTAGCTAGAATTCCCTAGTAATGTGGAATTCATTTTTTTGCATCTATATATTTTTATGAAAATTGTAGCTTGTTAACGAACCTTTTTACAAACAAACATTGAATTTTCCCCACTGAAAATGTTTGTTATTTTCATGCTTGTTTTGTTTGCTGTTTTGTATTTCCTATAAAACATGTCTCCCCTGTTTCGTTCCAGGTCTTCCAAGAGAGCAAAATCCCATTTTTCATCCTATGGATCACTGAATAAGAAAGAGATGGTTTTACCTCGTCTCACAGGAGCCCTGCGCTCCTTTTCAAATGTCACCAGACAAGATGATTACAGGGGGGACTCGACAGACTTGATGGTAAAATGTTTTATATAGGATGCAAAGTGCTAAACATTCTGAATGACTCATCGATGGTAGAATGTTTTATGCATTGGCGGTAAACAGCTGTTAAAGCTGTCGTGCTAGCATTCCCAATAACTGCAGTTTGTAAATTTGGAAAAGACTATGCTGTGCATTAAAGGGGACTTAAAAAAATGCAGCCTTGCTTTCTGCTGCTAAGATTTAAGCCAGTTGATGTAAGCAGTGGATTTTAAAAGGTCAAGAACAGATCTGTAAGAATTGTGTTTACTTTTTCCAGACAAATACTCTATTTAGCAAATCTTATTGTGCAAGACCTGTGGATTTAGTAAGGTAAACTATGTCATAACAAAAAAAAAAAAGTGTGATATATATAAATACACAGTACTGTGCAAAGGTATTAGGCAGGCGTGAAAAAATGCTGTAAATTAAGAAAGCTTTCAGAAATAGAAGTGCTAATAGTTTATTTTTATCAATCAACAAAATGGAAAGTAAATGAACAGAAGAGCAAATCAATATTTAGTGTGACCACCCTTTTGCCTTCAAAACAGCATCAAATTTTCTAGGTACACTTGCACACAGTTTTTGAAGGAACTCAGTAGGTAGGTTGTTCCAAACATCTTTGTAGAATTAACCACAGATCTTGTGAATGTAGGCTGCCTCAAATCCTTCTGTCTCTTCATGTAATCCCAGACAGATTTGCTGATGTTGAGATCAGGGCTCTGCGGGGGCCAAACATTCACTTCCAGGACTTTTTGTTCTTCTTTACACTGAAGATCATTCTTAATGACATTCGCTGTATATTTGGAGTCCTTGTCCTGCTGCAGAAAAAATTGGGACCAATCACACGCCTTCCTGATGGTGTGGCATGATGGAGATGTATCTGCTGTTATTTCTCAGCATTGAGGACACCACTGATCCTGACCAAATCTCCAACTCCGTTTTGTGTTTTGCTTGCGTTTGTCTAGCAAGGTTACTTTGCAGTATAAGCAAGGAAAAGCTGAGACCTCTGCAGTGTGTAAATGTGCTTTTACTGAACAAAAATGCTGTACATACAAAACTATTACAATATTTGGAATACAGTACAAGACTGACAGATATCTATAACAAGAAAAATGGCTAACAAATAAACAAACTATGGTCTCTACACAGTAAAAGTATGCTTATAAGTTACTAAACTCAGGTTACTGTGTGTTTGTGATCTCCTTTGACAACGAGGACTCAGTTGGCAGTTGCTTTGGAAATTGGGTATCTTTTTTTCTTGGCTAGTACAGATTCTTCCTCTTCTGGTCTTAAAGCATTATGAGAGGCTTCTGGTCTTACAGACCTTGGTTCAAATGCATGATGAAGTCCCTCGTGTTTAACCACTTCCAGCCCAAGGCCGTCAAAAGATGTTCTTGGCTTTCAGTGGGAATATCTGATTGATGCCTGCAGCTACAGGCATCATTCAGATATCCTTTTTCAGCCGGCGATTCTGTGCACCGTAAGAATGATCATAGTGGCAGTTCAGCTGCTAGATCGTTCTTACAGGTGACAGGAGGGGACACCCCCCCCCCTCCCACGGCCCTCCGTTGCTTCTCCGGGCTCTCCTGTGCTATTGGGGACCTGGAAAAAGAATTGGCTGCCGCTGGATGACGATCATAGAGATTTCCGGTGACCAGATGGTCACCAGTCATCTCTATGACTGTCGGGGGCCTGGGCGCGACGTTATGACGTCACGTCCGGGCCGCGCTTGTAAACAAAGCTGCGATCGCGGCTGGAAAGCATGGGATTGTGAATTAATTTTTTTTTATCTCATGCTTTTCAGCCTGGAGGTGAGATGTGGGGTCTTATTGACCCCGCATCTCTCCATAAAGAGGACCTGTCACACACCATTCCTATTACAAGGGATGTTTACATTCCTTGTAATAGGAATAAAAATTTTAAAAAAATTTAAAAGAGAGAGTGTAAAAATAAAAAAATAAAGTAAAATAAGCAATAATAAGAAAAATAAATTTAAAACGCCCCTGTCCCCGGTAGCTCGTGCACAGAAGCGAACACACGCGTAGATTCCGCCCACATATGTAAACGCTGTTCAAACCACACATGTGAGGTATCGCCGTGTGTGTTAGAGCGACAGCAGTAATTCTAGTACTAGACCTCCTCTGTAACTCTAAACTGGTAACCTGTAAAAAAAATATAAAGCGTTGCCTATGGAGATTAAGTACCGACGTTTGGCGCCATTCCATGAGTGTGCGTAATTTTAAAACGTGACATGTTGGGTATCTATTTACTCGGCATAACTTCATCTTTCACATTATATAAAAAAAATTGGTCTAACTTTTACTGTTTTGTTATTTTTTAATTCATGAAAAATTGTTGCGCACATACTGCGTGTCATAAAAAGTTGCAACGACCGCCATTTTATTCCCTAGGGTGTCTGATAAAAATATATATAATGTTTAGGGTTCTGAATTATTTTCTAGCAAGAAAATTATGATTTTTACATGTGGGAGAGGAGTGCCAGAATAGGCCCAGTATGAGAGTGATTAAGGCATGATAAGTCCTTTCATATGTCAGGTTATTTACCATAACAACTGACTAACAGACATCTCTGTAGCTTTCAGTTTGAGACTGTAGCTATAGAGACAATAGACTGTTCAAACTGTCAACTGAATACAACAATGGTATCTACGTTCCTATTGTATCCAACAGCATTTGTTTGAGAAGTATCCACTCAAGCCAAATCTGTCAGTAATCTGTCTATGACCCACTGCTAAACAGACTGTCCCATGTAACGTTATGTCTGATTAATATATAAAAATCATATTGTTTAACAAACGCAACACAATTTGCAGAAATGCAGCCCTAAACCTCCACCATGCTTCACTCTGGATGTATACATGTAAAAGCCTCAGTCAATGCTGCTCCTTGGGCCATGTTTCGCCCCACCACCAGGGCTTAAACATAGCGCACCCCATTGGGCGGGGCAAAACATGTGAGGGGCATGCCCCAAGGAGCGGTATTGATTAAGGCTTTCACATGTATACATCCATACCAGGATCAGGTTTGGAGAGCGGCAGTCATATGCTTAAATGTTCATTTCTCACTGGATGAGTTTTTGTTACGCTGGCATTCCTACTATCCCGCGTGCTAACAGGGCCCTATACCTCAGCCTGGAGCGGCACCACCAAGCACTAATGGCCCCATTACTGATGGTGGTTTGAAGCCAAAGGGTTGTCACACCAAATATTGATTTGATTTTGTTGTTTCTGCTGTTTGCTCACTTTGCATTTTGTAAATGGATAAAGATAAATCATGTAAAATATATATATTTAGAGCATTCATGATTTTACAGCCTTTTTTCACACCTGTCTAAACTTTGCACAGATATTTATTTGGTAAAAGTAGAGGGTGTCTTTTTAAAATTTAGACATCAATTAGACAAAAGGCATTATGAACCTATTCACTTCAAAGTATATGAATGTTATGCTTGTAAGCGTGATCAGCGACCTACCCAGTTTCACCTCAAAGCTTTATTTGCACGTCAAGCAAAATACAGGTACATAAAAGACGGTTCCCACTTAAAATATTCTAGACAGCTTAGGGTCCTTAATTATAGCTATGTTTGAAGTGTTACTAAAGGCATTTTTTTTTAATTAAAATAAAAAACATATTCTACTCATCTGCTCTGTGCAGTGGTGTTGCACAGAGTGGCCTGAACCTCATCTTCTGGTGACCCTGATCTTGGCTCCTCTTCTCCATCTACCTCCATAGCAAGCGCTTGCTATGGAGGGCACACATGCATGCCCAGTACTGAGCTATGTGTGTTTTTATGGAGTAGCATTCCATAGACACAACGAGGCTTGGCCCCACCCCCACTTCCTCGTCAAAGCATTTGGTTGACAACAGCAGGAGTCAATGGCTCCTGGTGGTCAAGTCCCTGTGTGAAGAGTAAAAGAGGAGAGAAATGATCCCGCCATGCTCAGCGCTGGATCAATTGAGGACTCTGGTAAGTATTTAGGGAGGTGTGGGAGGACAGCGAGTTTTAAAAATAATGTTTAACTTCCTGCAGGGAATGCACGAAGGTAAAAAATGTTTTGGCTTTAGAAACACTTTAAAGAACTGTGATTAAAGCTGCATGCCAGAAAAATATTTTTGTGCAGTTATTTTGGCCCAGTTTGGACCATTGTAAGTATGAATTTTCCATAGCTGATCCATGTGGAATGGGAGCTTCACATTAGTAGCCACTGCTACTGCAGTGAGCCTCACTGTTCTGTGCCTAGGGGCTGCCCTGCTGCGTTGCTTGTTCCGCATAGACGCCAGTCATAGAACGCTAAATAAATACAAGGCAGATGTTGATTGGACAAGTTGGAGAGGGCAGAGCGGTAACATCCCAATCTTCACCTAATCCAATCAGAGGGCACAATAGCTGCACATCGATGGCAAACCCGTGTGAGAAGTGTATGGCAGCCTCAACCTGGACTCCGTCCAGGCCACTCCCCAACAAATTTTGCTCTGCCCTTTGCAGCTTAATCATGGGGACGTTTCTCATGACTAAACCCCCAGAGTGGCGAAGCGAAATGCATTGAGGTGTGGCCTGGTCAGAGTCCAGGTTGAGGCTGCCATACACTTTTCACACGGGTCTGCCATCGATATGCAGTTGTTTGATTCTTCCCTCTGACATCTTCCCTACCTCAGCTCGGAGCTGGGACGGGCTCCTTTTCCAGCCAGCATTCACAGCGATTTAGTGTGGATTTCGCCTCCCACCTGAGCGCCACCACAACTTTTTTCATAGGGACCCAATCAGAGAACATTTGTTAAGAAGAATTCAAGGCACTCTCTGTATGGCGCCCGTTTTTTTTTTTTTTTTTTTGCATGTTGTCCAATTTTTTAAATGATACTAGAGTGCCTGGCAAGTTGATAATCGTTGCACACAAGCTTCATATACATTGAGAGAGTTGTTTAAATAATTCTATTCTGAAGATAATGGGTTTCTCATTATTTAAGTGCACAGTTAAAAGGTTCTCTATCCTGAAAGCTTGAATTTTATATTTATTTATGCATCTTTAAAAGAAGCTGTGGTAGCAACATTAACACCTCTTACCATGTAGCAAATAGTAAAAATAGCACCTTTTTTTTTCTTTTCTCTCAAGTGTTTTTAATGTACCTATTATTTATAGCACTGCTGGATTCAAACTTGTTTATCACAATACGTCAATTTTAGTGTACAGATAAGTTGTCTTCTAGCGGTCATTTCATTTCAAAACAATAGTTATTTTGAAAAGCTTTCACTTTTTTTCTCTTTGATTGCACATTTTCTCTCAAAACATTTAATTTTGAAGCAGTTTGAAGAGAGACATTTTCTTTTATCCATACTGCATTAATTTTACAGAACAAAAGATCGAAGTTGCGTGAACAAGTTTTGGAGTCTGACCTTACTTGGAAGAAAATAACTCAATTTGTCACTGGCATTGTGGACAAGGAGCATGAAGCAATAAACGAGGGTCTAAAAGAAATATTACAGGCTGCAAAACAGATTGGTAAATTACTTTTTGTTAAAGACAATTTCTTTAAATTCATGATGTGCTGTGAATTCAACTTGGTAATTTTTCACCTGGCTAGTCTGGATAGAGGAGAATCTCACTTGATTGTTTTGCAGCAAGTGAATTTCAATCTTCTGATCCCTGGCTCAATAATTCAGACTTAAATATTTACATAAGGGTGACTTTGGGGTTGTATTTCTCCTAGGTTGTCATTTTTATTGTAGTGCTTGTGATTTGGAGTGAAAGGTTTAAGCTATTACAGGGGAGATGACACACATTTATTTACAGGCAGTTTAAATCATAAACACATAGAATGGCAAAATGATTGCTTTCTTCTCTTGCAGCGGGAACTGACCATGGACAAGAGGCAATTGAAAGTGCAGCCGTGTTCCTCTTCAAAACCTTCTATGATAAAGAAACTGTCGGTCACGAAGAAACCAAGGCCATCAAACAGATGTTTGGTCCTTTTCCATCAACATGTGCTACAGCAGCATGTAATGCCACATATAGAATTGTGTCACTGTTGACTGATGAACAGCTTAAGAAACTCTCACAACATTTTCATGAGAAAAACATTGACGATACAATATTCTTTGGGAAAAATGTCATATTTTCTCTGGAAATGTATGAACTGGAAGAGACTGAAGATTTGCCACTAAATGGCAGCGTCGAGGCAGATAATGATATTAGTCTAGACTTCCTAAAATTTCACAATGGCCAGAAAGGCATATCTGCTATAAGTACTCACCAAAAACATGTCAACATTGAAGATGAAGGCTCTTTACTGTACGATGAGGTGGAGAAATATGTTGTGCAGAGTTCCACTGGAGGTGCCACAGTAGAAGACTTGTGCAACACTATTTTTGAAATGCTGGCATCTGCTAAAAGCAATGATGAACTTCAGAATGAGGTGTGTCTTCTTTTATTTATTTATTTAATTTGATTGTTTTCAGCTGAATTTATAGTTTGGTGTGTGATTGTTTGCATTGAAACAGGGCAGTTACCATAAGACAAGTTGGGAACTGTGTCTCAGGGGTTACCCACTGTGGGTTTGACATGGGACAAGATCATTGCTTTAGGCAGCTAGTGGTCCCTTCACTGTATAATCAGTGTTCATTAGAAAACGAAAGGTTCCAAATAAGAGGGTGAATGGGACAAAATAGGGTTGGTGGAACAGTAATGCAAGTGCTGCCTGAGGTGTCATTTAATGTAAAATTTGTAAATTGAATGTATAGTAGCATTTTTCTCCTTTACTTATTATGGTTCTCATCAAAAACCAAATGCCAGAGCATTTGACAATGATCTCTGCTTAGAGTTCCAATATTTCAACAGGGCAGGCCATTAAATGCATATCTCAAAAAACAAAAATTAGAGGTGGCTGCTCTAAATTTATTATTTTTTTTTTCAGGCAGTTTTTTCTTTATTTAATCACTTAAGATCCGTCATATAGCCGTTTTACTGCTACAGGGCGGCACCTGTGTGCCGGATCACGTATCAAGTGCGGCCCATCCATTAAGGGCACCGCCCACCCCCCCATCCATGCATCTGGCCCCCATGCAGGATGCCGGATGCATGGATTCCAATGGCGGTGGTGTTTTTTTGAAGTATGTGATTAGAGCCATATGCTCTAATAGCTTTCAACATGGGGGGGGGGGGCTCGGGGCGCAGAGTACTGCGAACTGAGCCCACCCAGGTGTGTTACAATAGCGATTGAATAGTCACTATTGCCACACTGGTCCTCCTCCCGGCCAATCAAGAAGCGGGTCCTGAGACCTGTCACCCTATTGGCTGAAAGGACAGGCGATCGCCTAAGAGGAGGAAGAGGGAGGAGACGCACATGATGCAGAGGAGGAGAGGACCCGATGGAAGCCGCCACCCGTCGCCCATGCGCAACCTAGTTGGGGTAAGTGCGGGGCTGGATGACTGACCAACACCTCCCACGGGAGTAATGCGGTTGACCCGACCGACTGACTGACAATCGGGTAGGTTTGCCACCCCCCGAAAAGAAAAAACCACCAGCCGCCACTGTCACGTATATATACGTGATCTGACACTTACGGGTAGGGGGGGCCGTCGGCTCGCTTCCGCTGTGATTACACACGGTTGCTCGATACCTGATGTCTCTCGCCACCTGCTGATCATTAGACCGAGAGTCAGAACGGCGATCTGCCTATGTAAACAAGGCAGATCGCCGTTCTGCCAGGAGGGAAGGGATGGAATTTGTGTCCATAATAATAATTCCATCTCTTCCCCTAGTAAAAGCACCACACACAGTATAGTAAAACACTGGCTAGGCACACAGTTAACACATTGATCACCCTTGATGTTAACCCCTTTCCACCCAGTGTCATTAGTATAGTGTCATTGCATATTTTTTAGCACTGATCACTGTATTTGTGTCACTGCCCCCAAAAAGTGTCAGTTAATGTCAGAATGTCCGCCGCAATATCGTAGTCCCGCTATAAATCACTGATCGCTGCCATCACTAGTAAAATAAAGTAAAAATATCCCATAGTTTGTAGACATAGTTTGTAACAGTTTCTGTTGCCATTATGGTTTTAAAAAGAGTAAACACAGTTAACTGATAATAAATAGGTTCAGCCAAACACTAACCATGAGTGAAAGGAAAGTTTTTGTGTTTATCATTCATATTCTCTAAAAAATGGCCAAGAAATCATAAATTCTGCCAGGGTATGTAAACTTATGAGCACAACTGTAGGTTTTATAGCAGAAAGTAAAAAATATTTATGTATTTTTATTTTTTCCAAATTGTCGATTTTTTGGTTTATAGCGCAAAAAATAAAAAATGCAGATGTGATCAAATACCACCAAAGAAAGCTCTCTAAGGAGCCGGTTCACAAATTGGACCTGAAACGGTGAATGGAAACGCACCAGACTCCTGCTGTGATCCGCTGTGTTCTATAGTGTGAACCCAGCCTAAATATCTCTAGTTTTCTTGTGATCCTAGAATAGTAACATGGACATCCATTCTGCATCTCCCAGAATACCAGGGGTATTCTTTTGACTTAAAGTGGATGTGAACTTGAAAAGCAAAACTTTTCTCTGTTTTAATAAACCTCTATTTGGTTTGAACTGTGTCAAAACAGTATCCTTGGCCACATGTATATTGTACCCTAAATATGGGCGCTACATGAAATAAGAGAGCTAGCCAATACCACTGCCCAACCAGTGTGTGTGTATATGTATGTGTGTGTGTGTGTGTGTGTGTGTGTGTGTGTGTGTGTGTGTGTATATATATATATATATATATATATATATACATACATACATACACACACACACACACACACACACACACACACACACACACACACACATATATATATATATATATATATACAGTCAGGTCCATAAATATTGGGACATCGACACAATTCTAAACTTTTTTGGCTCTATACACCACAGTGGATGTGCTTTAACTGCAGACTTTCAGCTTTAATTTGAGGGTATTTACATCCAAATCAGGCGAACGGTGTAGGAATTACAACAGTTTGTATAGTGCCTCCCACTTTTTAAGGGACCAAAAGTAATGGGACAATTGGCTGCTCAGCTGTTCCATGGCCAGGTGTGTGTTAATCCCTCATTAACCCATATACAAGGAGCAGATAAAAGGTCCAGAGTTCATTTCAAGTGTGCTATTTGCATTTGGAATCTGTTGCTGTCAACTCTCAATATGAGATCCAAAGACCTGTCACTATCGGTGAAACAAGCCATCATTAGGCTGAAAAAACAAAACAAACCCATCAGAGATATAGCACAAACATTAGGTGTGGCCAAATCAACTGTTTGGAACATCCTTAAAAAGAAAGAACGCATCGGTGAGCTCAGCAACACCAAAAGACCTGGAAGACCACAGAAAACAACTGTGGTGGATGATCGAAGAATTCTTTCCCTGGTGAAGAAAACACCCTTCACAACAGTTGGCCAGATCAAGAACACTCTCCAGGAGGTAGGTTTATGTGTGTCAAAGTCAACAATCAAGAGAAGACTTCACCAGAGTGAATACAGAGGGTTCACCACAAGATGTAAACCATTGGTGAGCTTCAAAAACAGGAAGGCCAGATTAGAGTTTTCCAAACAACATCTAAAAAAGCCTTCACAGTTCTGGAACAACATCCTATGGACAGATGAGACCAAGATCAACTTGTACCAGAGTGATGGGAAGAGAAGAGTATGGAGAAGGAAAGGAACTGCTCATGATCCAAAGCATACCACCTCACCAGTGAAGCATGGTGGTGGTAGTGTCATGGCGTGGACATGTATGGCTGCCAATGGAACTGGTTCTCTTGTATTTATTGATGGAGTGACTGCTGACAACAGCAGCAGGATGAATTCTGAAGTGTTTCGGACAATATTATCTGCTCATTTTCAGCAAAATGCTTCAGAACTCATTGGACGGCACTTCACAGTGCAGATGGACAATGACCCGAAGCATACTGTGAAAGCAACCAAAGAGTTTTTTAAGGAAAAGAAGTGGAATGTTATGCAATGGCCAAGTCCATCACCTGACCTGAATCCGATTGAGCATGCATTTCACTTGCTGAAGACAAAATCAAAGGGAAAATGCCCCAAGAACAAGCAGGAACTGAAGACAGTTGCAGTAGAGGCCTGGCAGAGCATCACCAGGGATGAAACCCAGTGTCTGGTGATGTCTATGCGTTCCTGACTTCAGGCTGTAATTGACTGCAAAGGATTTGCAACCAAGTATTAAAAAGAGAGAGTTTGATGGATTATTGTTAATCTGTCCCATTACTTTTAGTCTCTTAAAAAGTGGGAGGCACATATACAAACTGTTGTAATTCCTACACCGTTCACCTCATTTGTGCGCCTTCCCCGGGAAGGGAGGGACCTGACCCTTGATAGAGTAGGCCTGAGTCACTGTCTGCCTGATCCATCTAGAGATGGTCGCTGAGGAAGCAGCCCCTTTTTTGGCCCATCCGTGATCACCAACAGAGAGTCTCACCTTTGAAAAGACTCAGTGGCCGCCAAATACACCCTGACTGCCCGTATCACATCTAAGGTGTGCAAGGCCAATTCCCTCGGATGTTGCGGCCGGGAACATAGAGAATGCAACACCACGTCTTCATTTAAATGGAAATCAGAGACAACCTTTGGAAGGAAAAAAGGACAAGGACAAAGCACCACCTTGTCCTTGTGAATCACCAGGTAGGGCGTGCGACAGGATAGCGCCATCAACTCTGACACCCTGCGAGCAGAAGTAATAGCCACTAAGAAAGCCACCTTCTGTGATAGCGTGAGCAGGGGAATTTCTGTAATTTCCTCAAACTGAGGCTTCTGTAGAACCGAAAGTACAAGATTCAAGTCCCACGGTGGCAAGGGAGATCGCACCGGTGGAACCACATGTGGCACTCCCTGAATGAAGGTACGCACCAGGGAATGCGAAGCCAGGAATCGTTGAAAGAAAACCGCCAAGGCCTACACCTGGCCCTTGACAGTACTCAAGGCCAAATTCTTTTCAACGCCCCTCTGAAGAAAAGTCAAAATCCGAGCCACAGAAAAGGAATATGGGTGAAACCATACTGACTCACACCATGAAATATATGCTTTCCACAACCTATAATATACCTTCCTGGAAGAAGACTTTCTAGCTCTGAGCAGCGTCGGAATCTCTGACGCAGATAAGCCCCTATACGTCAAAACCTGTCTTTCAATAGCGAGGCCGTTAAAGCCAGCGACGGTAAGGCAGGGTGGAAGATCGGCCCTTGGGATAGCAGATCCTCCCTGAGAGGCAGCCGCCAGGGGGCATCTGCGACCAGACGCACCAGGTTGGCATACCAGGACCGACGAGGCCAGTCCGGGGTCACTAGAATGACCGGAATTCCTTCGGCCTCGATCCTGCGCAACAGCCGTGGCAGAAGCTTGAGAGGAGGAAAGACGTAGATCAGACGATAGTGGCCCCACCGAGTGACCAGAGCATCTGAGGCATCTGCCAGAGGGTCCCGAGACCTGGCCACAAACCTCTGCACCTTCCTGTTGATTCAGGATGCCATCAGATCTACCTCTGGAGATCCCCAGCGGGATCTGTTGAAATACCTCCTGACGAAGAGACCACTCCCCTTGGTCCAATACTTGACTACTGAGTTAATCCACCTGCCAGTTGTCCAAACCCGGAATGTGAACGGCAGAGATGGCCGGGACGTTCTGCCCACTGTAGAATTCCAGCTACTTCCAGGCCAGCTAACACACTCCTCTTTCCTCCCTGGTGGTTGACATAGGCCACCGCCGTGTCATTGTCTGACTGGATCCGTATCGGGAGCCCCTGAAGCCGATCCGTCCAATGATCCAGACCGAGTCTGATTGCCCGGAGTTCCAAGATGTTAATAGGTAGCCTGGATTCCTCCAGCGTCCAGTGACCCTAAGCCGAGCTCAGGCCCAGGACTCCTCCCTACCCGGACAGACTGGCATCGGTGGTGACCACCGTCCATTACAGCGGGAGAAAAGATTTCCCCTGCCGACGAGCCGGGGAACGAAGCCACCAGATCAGGGACCCTTTGGCTCCTTGAGTCTAGAGACTCGGCCCATTTTAACAAGATTTCCCTTTGCAGGGGTCTCGTATGAAACTGTGCGAATGGGACCGCCTCGAACATAGACACCATCAGGCCCAGTACCCGCATGCAAGTCCGCAGGGGGAGCCACCCGCTGGACAGCAGCGAGCGGGCTGCCACCTGTAATTTCTGGAGTTTGTCCTGCGGAAGGACCACTCTGGCCCGAGCGGAATCCAGAGTCAGACCCAGATAAACCAATTTTCGAACTGGGGTCAACGCAGACTTTTGGTAATTTATTAGCCACCCAAAATCTGCCAGAGTCTGAACAGTGATCTCCACGTTGCCACTCAGGGTCGCTGAGGACTCTGCTCGCAGCAGAAGGTCGTCCAGATAGCCCAGAACAGAAATTCCCCGCTGGCGCAGCAGCACCAGAACTGGGGCCAGGGGAGAGGGGGACCTTTACTCACCATACCAGGACCAAGTGGGCATCACTCCAGACAGAACCTCCTCTCCAACGAAGTGGGGGGCTGTCGGCCATGAGGGACGCTGCGACTCGAGCCGAGACCCGGTCGTATGCAACCTCGCAAGACGCTTAACTCGCAGGGCCAGCCCCCGTCCAGAAGGGCTATGTCGCGGCCGACCTAGCACGTAGCTGCGGTCTGCACGTGCTCGCTGGCCAGACGGGTGACCACTGGATCAAATGTTCAGCCCGTCGCCCAGCCCGGCAGTTGATTGTAGATCTCACTGGAATAATCCCGGGAAAAAAAATAAATAAATAAAATTGCTAAGACAAGAGATCCCAACAGGCAACTAGGTCCTTACTGACTAGGAAAAAAAACTGAATGCTTGTAGCAGAGAGGGGGGTGTATATCACCTAGGACTGCCCATGGGCATAGCCAAGTCTTTTTGTCTGCCTAGTGTCATACTCCTGTAGGGGGCGATATAACCCTATGGTTCTGAATAAAGAAGGCTGTGTCTGTCAATGAATGAAAGAGACATATATGTTTGGGGTTTCTAAGTAATTTTTTAGGAATAAAATGCTTATTTTAACATGTATGAAAACGAATAGCAAACGGTTAAAGAAAATGCATTTCAAATCTAAATCTCAAAACTATCTGCTATTTCAAAGCCTGTCAATGTACATGCAGTGAATAATCAGGGAATGTTCAGGTATACAGTCATTTTCTGTGACTGCACGTTAAAGCCTAACTAGCCAGAATCATAGACGGTTTACAATAAGTATATTTACTAATAGTTCTTGTTGTTGTAAAGAAGGAAGTGCTGGTAAAACCTGGAAAACAGTTTTGTGAGATGCATGCGTGATTATACGGTAAATGTCTTTTCTGTTTGAATAGTTGTAGTGAATAACACACATAAGTGGTTTAACAGTACAATTGTTTTGCTGACATTTGTCATGGATGAGTTCCCCCGAGGTGTTATTATTTCTAAGTGTAGCACGTTTCTTTTGCATATATGCCTTCTGCAGTATGCAGCTCAATGTCAGTTTACTGCAAGATAAGATATATTATGATACACAAATGAAATGCAAATGTTTTTGCTTAGGCTTCTGCCAAAATCTTTAAAAAAATTCCCTTCCAAAAACTGTCAAGATTTAGAGAACATTAGGCTTTTTAAATGGCATGAATACATTTCTGTAGAACGAAGCACAATTCCTGACTGAGTGAATTTGGGATTTGTGACTTACTGCTTCTTTTATAAACCATCTCGTCTAGAATTTGAGCAATGTTATGTGGCTGTTATTATCTCTGTGTAACAAACCTAAAAGGCAACATTTGCATAATTGCTGAAAGCAATATTTGTAGGCAGTTACAAGCCCAGTGTAAACCCTTCTGTCATATCAAATAAAGCTAAAGGCGTTGCAGTCCCAAATATGACAGCGCTGCCTTTTGTGCCAGTCCAGAGTAGGCTGTATAAGTATAAGTGGCAGCACGCGGCCTGGTGTTTTCAAGCAATGAGCTTAGTTCCAACTATTGTTTGTGAAGGTTACTAAGTTTCCTAGCGGATATAATTGCCACTTACCATTATCAAAAGTTCTTGTTACTGCACAAATATTTTCCAACTTGTGCATGTAAGCACCTATCATCCCTACAAGCATTTCACTGCTCAGGTGTCACATTCATCCTTTAGCTGAGTGGCAGAAAAGATTGCAGTCGTAGTAAAAATGACTATATATTTAATAACGGAGATGTTTTACAGTAAAACGTTCTCCATGATACTTTTTAGTTTATTTGTGGCCAGCCTGTTCTGGTTGTCTGCTGAAAACTGCTAACTTGACACTTATAAGGGAATCTGTTATGCCTAAAAAAATACATATTTTTGGGGATTGCAATGTCCTTGGTTGCCATACTTTTCCTCCAACTTCCATACTTGGCAAGATCGTGACCTAAAAAAAAAAATACAGGTTGGGAGTTTTAATTTATTTGCAGCATACTTTTTCTCAGATAGGTTTTTGTTCTTGAGCCTCGTTCACACGAGTGGCCAGGGAGTGGGAAAACCAGTTGAACCACAGTTTTACTACCCCTCATCCACGCACTTGAACACTGAAATCCAGCTGATCACGGATCTACACACGCCACAATACAGTGCTTTGCAGCCACGCCAAAAACTAAGCATCGTTGCAGTCGCCAAATAGGACCATTGCAAGTCTTTAGGGTCACACCTCAACCCCTGCAACCGCGTGCAATGCATGAAATTGTGCCAAAGTAGGACCATGTTTACAGCATAAATCAATCTGTGAGGGGCTGACATATCATTGTCTATTAAATGCGGTCCAAAAAAAAATCTAACCGCGGATTGTTCTTCAGAGGGCACCATGCATGTGAACAAGCCCTTACTCTGTTCTGTACATGCAGACAAGAAGTTTGCCATTTACTAAGCTGCTGATAGACCGTGAGCTGTGATTATGATGCCCACTAATTGTATATAAACATTTCTCAGCTGCCCGCTAACATACAACTGTGTGTGAACATTTCGCAGCTGGCATGGGGGTAACTTTTTTTGGCAAGATCATAAAGTAACAAGTCTTTCCAAATGTTTATTTCTCAAAATTCTCTAATTTAGATTTTTAGGCTTACGTAATAAGGCAAATGACAATAAGCAAAGTGCAGGCACTTCCAACAGCTGATCAAGATTTATCTCTAAGTAACTTTACTTTAGTAATCAGAATGCTATGTGATACTGCAGTATTTCTTGTCTTGCATACACACGGTCACACAAAGTTGTCGGAAAATCCGATCATTCTGAACGCGGTGACGTAAATTACGTATGTCGGGACTATAAACGGGGCAGTAGCCAATAGCTTTCGTCTCTTAATTTATTCTGAGCATGCGTGGCACTTTGTGCGTCTGATTTGTGTACACACGATCGGAATTTCCGACAACGGATTTTGTTGTCGGAAAATTTTATAGCAAGTTCTCAAACTTTGTGTGTCGAAAATTCCGATGGAAAATGTGTGATGGAGTCCACACACGGTCGGAATTTCCGACAAGGTCCTATCACACATTTTCCGTCGGAAAATCCGACCGTGTGTACAGGGCATTAGTGTTTTTTTTTTTTTTTTTATGTGGTTTAAACGCGCTCACCCTCTAATAAAGCCCTTTAAATAAGTGCTATACACAAATGTGCATAAAATCAACAGACCTTGTTTAACCACTTCCCGCCCGGCCTATAGTGGATTGACATCCGGGAAGTGGTTCTGTTATCCTGACTGGGCGTCATATGACGTCCAGCAGGATAACATGCCACTGATCGGTGGCTCTCCTGACAGGGGGGTCTGCGCTGATTGTTTATCAGCGCAGCCACCCCTCAGATCACCAAACTGGACCACCAGGGATCGCCACTAGGACCACCAGGGAAGGGGCAACATGTGGATGGCCAGGTATGTACCCCATTGCCATCCACATGTGCCCAATCTGTGCCAATCAATGCCCACAAATGGGCACTGATTGGCACCATTATGTTTCAGTTATGCCCAGCAATGCCACCAATCTGTGTCATCAGTGCCACCAATCAGTGTCATCAGTGCCACCTGTCATTGCCCATCAGTGCCACCTGTCAGTGCCCATCTGTGCCCATCAGTGCCACCTATCAGTGCCACCCATAAGTACCCATCAGTGCCACCCATAAGTACCCATCAGTGCCACCCATAAGTACCTATCAGTGCCACCCATATGAACCATTCAATGCCACCTACGAGTGCCCATCAGTGCTGCCTATGAGTGCCCATCAGTGCCGCATACCAGTGCCACCTATCAGTGCCCATCAGTCCTGCCTATCAGTGCCCATCAGTGCCACCTCATCAGTGCCCATCAGTGCCACCTCATCAGTGCCACCTCATTGGTGCCCATCAGTGCCACCTCATTGGTGCCCATCAGTGCCGCCGTATCAGTGCCCGTCAGTGCAGCCATATCAGTGCCCGTCATTGAAGAAGAAAACGTACTTATTTACAAAAAATTTTACAGAAACAAAGAAAAACTTGTTTTTCTTCAAAATTTTCGGTCTTTTTTTATTTGTTGCGCAAAAAATAAAAACCGCAGAGATGATCAAATACCACCAAAAGAAAGCTCTATTTGTGGGAACAAAATGATAAAAAATTTGTTTGGGTACAGTGTAGCATGACCGCGCAATTGTCATTCAAATTGCAACAGTGCTGAAAATTGGTCTGGGCGGAAAGGTGTTTAAGTGCCTGGTATTAAAGTGGTTATAGGCTAAATACATGTGCATAAAATTTTTGGAAATAAACAAATGCATATCTCTACAATACAAAAATCAAGAAAGTCCATAGTGAACAAAAAATCCTCTTTTCAAAAGTGCCAGTGCTCAAAAATCATGCTGAGGTTGTGCTTTTTTCTTAAAGTGTTACTAAACCCACAACAGTAAAATCAGTCTATATATGCAGTAAATCGTGCATTTTATACTCACTGTGGAACCTCAGGGGTTAATCCTGCGCATTGTGTAAAAAGGCTGCTTGATCCTGTCTTCTCGGATCCTCCCTTTCTTCCACTGTCCCCAATCCATCTCCTGATAGTACAGAGCCTTGGGGGTGCTCAGTTTGGTGTGTATTGCTAGAAAGTTTTTTTTTGGGAGGGTGCATGTGATCAGCACAGGGCCAATCAGCACTGTCCAGACAGAGGGTCAGAGGTCCCGCAGCCTCATAGGACAGTCAAAGAAAAATGAAAACTCCTCCTGCAAGCTTTAAGCAGTGCTCGGCCAGACACTGATAGAAGTCACAAGACTGCTATATACTGCTGATGAGAAGATGTATTTCACAGTTTTTATTTACGGAAATGATTGCATTCCATGTTCTGACAGATCAGGTATAGTGAATGCAGGGTCCTGGGTTTAGTAACACTTTAAAATAAAGTGCTTGCCACTGCAAACAATCCACTCTATGCAGGTTTATGGCACAACCTCAATGGGTTCTAACTTACCAGGTGAAGATGACCCTCTTTGGCATATACCAACGAGGGTCTACACAAGCTTTCCCACAGCTCCGCTGTACATGGCTGCTATTCCTCTGCTTACTGCCTCTTTAACACAGAACCCAGGTACAGCTCTTATGCAGGAAGGATCAAACAGAGGGATCTCATAGACATAGTGTATACTGTCTTTTATTAAAAACACGCTTACATTCAAAGGGCTTTATTAGAGAGCAAGCACGTTTAAACCACATAAAAAAATCACCGTTCAATGTGTACACATTGAGAAGAGGCAGCTACTCACAAGCACATTTCTTAGACTGTTGCGCAGGTAATATTATCAATATCTATCAGTGGTTGTTGCTCTTTTAATGTGGATGTGGGAAGCCAGCTGTGACTTTCTGGTGTTTCACAGCTGGCTTCCCACTACGCATGCGTGAGTAGCTCTCCACTTTCTCAATAGACCAGCAGCTTCCTGGGACCTGTGAGGTGTCTCAGGAGGTTGCGATCAGTGAACGTCCACTTAGATCGCCTCGGGGGTGGAGGAAGAATAGCAGAAATTCCCTTTTTAGATGAAGTTCCGCTTTAATACATTTTCATTAGAAGTATATAAACTGTTACTCATGACATGACTGTACTAAATACATTTTGTTCCTTTTGGCTGCATACGTTTTTTTAGATGATTGAATTCAGAGAGTAGATCCTGGCTATTGAATTGTACACGGCTTACCTATTTCAATAATAACAGCAGAAAATTCCTTTTGAAAATTTGTGGTTTGTTTAGAAACCGCTATAAGTTATTTTATTTCCCATATTTTTGCACCACCAGCATATTATACTGCATTGTACAGAAAACACTGAAGCATTCACACCAGTAGTTGCTTCAGCTAAGCATATAGTTTAATATGAAAATCACAAAAGAGAAAGGATAAGATGAAATTCTGTGCTCCAAGTTAAAATCCCCAAACTTTATTCAGAATTCATCCATAAGTACACAGTTTCCCTGCCCACTAACGATCATTTCATATGTATCAACACTCCTCCTCACCCACTACTCAGAGTGTGCATGATTATATTTTATCTTTTTTTTTTTTTTTTTTTTCATGGCTGTTATTATAAATGGCTGACAATTACCAGCTCTGTGCCTAGCAGTAAGGAATTGGGTGAGATCCAAAAGCTAACAGAACAGAGACTACTATATGCTATAACCAACGTTCAAGCGATTCCAGTATAGTTAAAGTATGCATAACAGGTGTGCTTTATTCCATTATTTGTTTGATGCAAGCAGGCACTCTGTTTGTCATTAAATAGTAAATACACAGTTTATAATAAATTGGGTTGTTTATAATAACATAGAAAGGATTGATTTGATATAGTTTGATTGGTCTTTCTTTCAGGACGGATTGTCCTTTTTCAATTGCTTTGTGCAATTTTCTGACAGATAAGATCCTTTCATTGACATCTGTTGCCAGCATAATGTTCCTATTACATTTACACAAAAACACCAGCATGTTTTAAGACTGGAAGGAAACTGAAGGAACCCAAAGAAAAAACAAAAAAACAAAAAAAACATAGAAATTATGTTTTAATCTTAAAGCGGAGTTCCACCCACAATTTAAAAAAAAAAAAAAAGTCAGAAGCTACAAGTACTGCAGCTGCTGACTTTTAATAAGGACACTTACCTGTCCAGGGAGCCCATGAAGTCGGCCCCCCGAGTCCGATTCATCCACCGGCTTGGGTGCAGGGCCATCGTTGCAACTAGGGCCCCTTTCACACATAATACCAATTTTTCACGGACTCCGCTTGCTCAGCAGGGATCGCTCCGTTGATCCTCGCTGAGCCGGCAGATGACAGGTCCATCTCTGCTCACTGTGCAGAGACGAACCTGTCGGAGCTCTGCTCTCTGCTATGGGGGATCAGATGAAAAAGGGATCCGCCGGTCCATTTTCATTCGATTTGATCTGCCAGACGGATGGAAAATAGGCTTTTCATCCGTCTGAATTTAGTGGTTCGGAGAGGAGTGGATCAGATGACAGTGAACATACGTCGCTCCATAGAACTGTATGGAGCGTTCGTTCAGTTCCATCTAAAAAACTGACAGGCGGACCTGAATGGTTCGCATGTGTGAATGGGGCCTGAGGGAAATGGCCACCTCGTACTCTGGGATACACACAGGTCCCAGAGGGCAGCAGGGGGGGGGGGGGGTTACGTACTTCGCCGCAGCCCAGCTGGGATGGAAGTACACCTTTGTACTTCTTAAAAGGTAAAAAAAAAATCTATATATAAAACGAGGGGTGGAGGGGTGGTCTTTAGTTTAAGACCTTCTTGTAAAGTTGGGTGGAACTCCGCTTTAACATTTGATTTTTTTTCCTCGCTACTTTTTTGCTAATTTCTTGCTACTTTTTTTTTTTTTTAAATTCTTTATCAGTTTTTACGTCATACAGGGATTATCGGGGCCTACAGGCTCCCACAAACCACAAGCAGCACTGGCAAGGAGCATGGTACACATACAGAAATAAAGTCGTCAGTAGAATCACTGCTGATAGACCAGCAGATGTAAAGTCTATCAAAACAGTAGCTTTGTAGCTTCCTTTGCCCAAGGAACCCTGACGAGATTCTATCCCTTACAACTTTTTCAGTACAAAAGGAAAAAATACTAAAAAAGACAAAGAAAGGAAAAGTAAGGAGGAAAAAAAGAGCCAGAGAACAGGAAGGGGAAAAGAAAAAAAAAGGGGGGGGGGAGGGGGGAAGGAGCAAATAGAAAAATTTAGAAGTACATGAGAAGTGACTTACATTTAGGCTCATGCACATGGGCAAAAAAAAACAGGCGCTTTTAGAAGATTTTTTTTTTTTTTGCCTCCAAAGGCAGCTCCCTAGTAGCCAATGTGTCTATGCATGCAGATTTGTATTTTAGAGTAGCATTTGGAACAATAAAATAAACCCTGTCATGAGTGAAGCGTACTGGTGTAATTTATGCTTATACACACATAAACATGTAATTTCCTTTCTTTTGTCTAGAACAAATTAATATTCTAGCCACTAGAATGAAATTGCGCACATACGCCTGTAAACATCTTGCATGCATAAATGTGTAAATATGCACCAGACTGCATTTTTTATGCTTGAGTTTTCTGCTAGCTCCTGGCTTTTTTTTAATACACCTATGTGCATGTTGAATAATAGATGATTTAATTTTCTTTCTTTCCACCACAGGTGGAAGGAAAGAAAATCTTTTGATTCCCCCATCAACACTGATGCCTCTCACAGTGCTATTGTGTTTTGCCATTCTGCTGGCGGGGTTGGGTGGGTAACACTGTGAGCCTACCTGGCCGGCAGAAAACAATGATTACTGCTAGCGGCTATAGCCGCCGGCAGGCTGGGTACAACCAGCCTGCCCATAGATAAATCAAATATTGACAGGTCCCTGCTGAACCGGATGAGATTCAATCTATCTATGGCCGTCTTAAGGCAGAGCGGTGAAGGGATACTGCAAGTTATTAAAATTTAACCTGTACTTTTTCTAGACAGGCCAAAGCAACAGCTTCACTTTATCACCAAACTCCCCTGTAGCACTTACCTATCCTTCACTCCACCATCACTATTTTTAGCCACTGGAAGTGGAGAAAGACAGCCCTGTGTATAGTCTGAGTCACTCCAATTTGGTGGTTTTACCACGCTGAGGACGCTCTCTGACCCTCTTTAACAGCATTAGGCCAATTGCCAAGTACCAGCATTCTCGCATATCTCTGTGTATTATCTTTAGGCTGGGTTCACACTATTGTGATTTGGATGCGGCTTACACTGCATCCAATAAGCAGAGCATTTGAAAATGTTGTTTGGGGTATGGTTCACATACGTGTGTTGCATCTGCACTCTGCATTGTACAAAATTTGTGTGTGCTTTCTGGGCAGTGTGGTGCAAATTGCAGGCACATATTCTTCAATGGGAACGCATCTGATTCACAGATGTGTTCCGTTGTGAACAGGAATTCTCTCCCCCTCCTCCTACACCTCCCCCCTCTCCCTGGTCAGCTAATCCACAGCTACAACGGAGAGGAACTGCTAAATAAATAATTTTTATCTTCGCAGGGAAACCGGAGCTGCAATTAACACTAGACTAGTGTGAATCCAGCCTTATGCTGGCCATACACTATACGAAAAATCGGCCAAACCCATTTTGGAAAAATGAACGTTCAGCCGTGAGCGCCAACGATAGTGCCATCATGTAATGACTGATGAATCGTTCAGTGGACATAAATGATTGCATTTTTTTGTTCGTCTTTTTACTGTACCTAAGGCAGACAGTTCGGACGGGAAACACATTAACCTTTCAATTCATCGTTTGGCAGAAAATTTCCAAACTTGTCCTTCGTTTTTTCGGCTCAAAGACATCCCAACGGTTATCGATTTTGTGCCCATTAACTGTCCGAAAAACTAACAAACTGTCTAAATTACCGAATTTCTGCCAACTTTTCGTATAGTGTATGGCCAGGATCACTCCCAGTGACTGAAAGGAATGGCATGAAAACAAAGGAAAATTAAGTATATGTCACAGGGGAGCAATTAAGCTGAAATTAGTGTTTGTTTGTTTTTTTGTACACCGCACCATGGACAGTATTTACCATGAATGAAGTGTGTCCTGTGTGCTGGTGGCTGCTGTGTTTGACTAAAATATGAAGTCCTCTGACCCTGGTTACCCCTGCAGTGGTGATCTTTTGGTGCTGCAGGATTAAAAATGAGCAGCTGTACCTGTAGCAGGTACTTGTCAAGTGCAGACTATACCTGCTCTTTCCTCCCTCTTGCTACATTATAGACCCTCTTGCTAAACTATCCGGTTCCACAATGAAAAAAAATTTTTTTATTGGAGGCAACGGATGTTTCATTCATCACTTGTCTTCCATTCATAGAGAGCTTTTTATTGTGCCAACCGATGGTATGGCTTCTTTGAGTGGAGCAGGGGCAGAAAGGGTAAGCATAGTCATCCCTTGATGAGTGCCAGTCACAGGTGCAATATCTTGTATTTACCCCCTGAACACAGAAAGATCACCCCTGTAAGGACATCTGGGGGTAGAGGACTTTGGATTTCAGGACAGCACCATGGCTAAGTGGTTAGCACTTCTGCCTAGCAGCACTAGTGGTGTTGGTTCAAATCCCAACCGCAGCACTAACTGCCTGGAATTTGCATGTTCTCCCCATGCCTGTGTGGGTTTCCTCCCACATTCCAAAGACATGCTGGTAGGTCAATTGTATCCTATCTAAACTTGCCCTAGTAAGTATGTCTATGAATGTGAGCTAGGGACTTTAGGAAGCTCATGGAGGACAACAAGGACTGATGTGAATGCACAGTATATAATATTAATATATAATTGTATAATATAATGTAAAGCGCTACGTAAAAGTACCTGTAATAAAAAAACGAACAAAGTATCCAGCAGCACTTGGGATGCTCTTCATTAATGGTAAACTTAAAGTGGCTGTAAACCCTCACATATACTGTACCTAGTAAAGTGAACAGTGTCAGATGATTCACAGAGATGAAACAAATCCTCCTACATAGGTTTTACTTGTTTATCTGCAGTCTTCTCTTCATCCCTTCAAAAGGGCAGAAAATTTTAAAATCCTCCATCTGTCAGGGGCACAGAGGAGGGGACAGAGACGCTGCAGTGACAGTGTGTGAGCTGATTGGTGGAAAGGCACACCCCTCCTCCACACAGCAGAAGAACTGTGTTCTGAATAGACAAGCTGTCTGTTGAGCTCCCCCCCCCCCTCCATCCTGACAAATTTTATCTCAGGATGTGTCAAAAACTTCTCAGAAGTGACTCTTTGGAGAGAGATAAGTAAACACTACAGATACATGTGCTTTGTTTAGATTTCCTGACTTTAAAGCAAAACTGCTAACAGGTAGCAAGCTTTTTTTAACCACTTCAGCCCCGGAAGGATTTGAAAAAAAAAAAATATTTTCTACTTTTTGTTATAAAAAAAAAAATACAATAAACTCAATTTTAGTCACACTTTAGTCATTTAGGCCAAAATGCATTCAGCCACATGTCTCGGGTAAAAAAAAAATTCAATAAGCGCATATTTATTGGTTTGCACAAAAGTTTTATAGCATCTACAAACTAGGGTACATTTATGACTGTCTCATTTCTTGAGGTGCTATAATGGAAGGACAGTACAAAACCCCCCCAAATGACCCCATTTTGGAAAGCAGACACTCCAAGGAATTTGCCACACATCATTGAAATGATATATTGCTCACACAGGCCATTGGTATATGTGAAATTACACTCCACAATACATTGTGCTGCTTCTCCGGAGTACAGGGATACCACATGTTGGGACTTTTTGGGAGCCTAGATGCGTACAGGTCCCCCAAAAACCCAGCACCGCCTTCAGGATTTCTAAGTAAATTGTAAATTTTTGATTTCACTCCTCACTACCTATCACAGTTTCGGAGGCCAAGCTGACATTTTTCTTTTCTTTCTTTATTTTCCAAAACAAATAAGAGCTGCAAAATACTCACCATGCCACTTAGCAAATACCTTGGGGTGTCTACTTTCCAAAATGGAGTAATTTGTGGGGGTTTTGTGCTATCTTGACATTTCGGGGACTTCGGAACTGTGATAGGTAGTGAGGAAGTGAAATTTTACACCCTTAAAAATCCTGAAGGCATTGCTTGGTTTTTGGGGTCCTGTACACGGCTAGGCTCCCAAAAAGTCCCACATAAGTGGTAACCCCTATACTCGGGAGAAGCGGCAGAATGTATTTTGGGGTGTAATTCCACATATACCCATGGCATGTGTGAGCAATATATCATTTAGTGACAACTGCGTAAAAAAAAAAAAAAAAAAAAAAACATTTGTAATTTTTCCGAAACTTGTGGCAAAATATAAAGTATTAATATAAAACAGACACGAGTGGATCTATCAACCTCAGTTAAAACATGTCACTCTCCCAGTGCACATGGAAATATCATAAAATTGGTAAAACAGGGTATGATGGCAGCTGCTATAAATAACAATAATAAAACACATATGCTAAAAAATACACTGATTGATGTTTAAACACAATCATTAAAGACACACTGGATGTTTTATAAGAAGCGCTGCTAATGCTTTAGGATATTCATGACTGTTTATTTTTTAGCATATGTGTTTTAAATATAAAATATTCCATGGACTCAACATGCCTCTCAGCACATTGCTCGGGGTGTCTACTTTCCGAAATGGGTTTGTGCTATATTGGCATTTCATGGCCTCCGAAACTGTGATGGGTAGTGAGGAGTGTGATCAAAAATTTACGCCCTTAGAAATCCTGAAGGCGGTGATTGGTTTTCGGGGTCCTGCACGCGGCTACCACACGTGGTATCTCCGTACTCAGGAGAAGCAGCAGAATGTATTTTAAGGTGTAATTTCACATATAACCATGCCATGTGTGAGCAATATATCATTTAGTGACAATTTTTGTAAAAAAAAAAAAAAGATGATAATTTTCCCGAAACTTGTGACAAAATTTAACCACTTCAGATCCGCGCTATAGCCGAATGACGGCTACAGCGTGGACCTGCATTGCCAGGACGACGTCTATTGATGTCCCCCCCCGTGCACGAGCAGGCTTCGTGCCCCCTGCAGGATGCGTGCGTGCGCTCTGTGATCAGGGAGTCTGAGACTCGCCTGATCACAGATCAGAGTAAGGGGTCGATCCCGACCTCTTACCACGTGATCAGCTGTCAGCCAATGATCATATGATGTCAACAGAGCCAGTAATCGGCTATTTTTTCTCCTCGCGCTGACAGCATGAGGAGGAAAAAAGCCAATCACCGGTGGCCGTGAGAGGAACATCAGTCCCGATCACGGCGAGCTGCTGCAGATCCTCAGTGCCCACCTGTGCCCCCTGCCAGTTCCACCTAGCAATAGGCAGCACTGCCGCCTACCAGTGCCCACCAGCACCACCCATCAGTGCCACCCATCAGTGCCCACAGTGCCACCTATCAGTGCCCACAGTGCCACCTATCAGTGCCCACAATCAGTGCCTCAACAGTGCTGCACATCAGTGCTCATCAGTGTCGCCTACCAGTGCCCATCAGTGCCGCCCATCAGTGGTACCTATCAGTGCCCATCAGTGCCGCCTTATCTGTCCCCATCAGTGCCGCCTTAACTGTGCCTATCAGTGCCGCCTTAACTGTGCCTATCCATGCCCATCAGTGCAGCCTATCAGTGCCCACCAGTGCCGCCTCATCAGCGCATATCAATGAACGAGAACAATTACCTGTTTGCAAAATGTTATAACAAACTATGAAACATGATTTTTTTTTTCCAAAATTTTCCATTATTTTTTGTTTGTTTAGCAAAAAATAAAAATCTCAGCTGTGATTAAATACCACCAAAAGAAAGCTCTATTTGTGGGAAAAAAATGATAAAAATTTTATTTGGGTACAGTGTTGTATGACCGCGCAATTGTCATTCAAATGCATCAGCGCTGAAAGCTGAAAATTGGTCTGTGCAGGAAGGGGGTTTAAGTGCCCAGTAAGCAAGTGGTTAAAATATTCCATGGACTCAACATGCCTCTCAGCAAATAGCTTGGGGTGTCTACTTTCCAAAAAGGGGTGATTTGGGGGGGGGGGGGGGGGTTGAACTGTTCTGGCATTTTATGCCCAACATCCTTTTTTTTTTTTTTTTACACTGTCCCTTTAATTTATTTATTTTTTTTATGTTTTTTTATTGTTCTCACAGGGAATTTAAATATCCCCTATGAAAAATTTGGAGTCTATTAGACTCTAGATCTCTCCTCCGCCCTTAAAGTATCTGCCCACACCAAGATCTGTGTGATAAGATGCTTTCCCAATGGCGCTGTTTATACCTGGCAAAGTCATGAAATGCTCGTAGCTTCCGGTTTCTTAGACAATAGAGATGATTGGAGCCATTCTAGTCTTTGATCAGCTCTATGGTCAGCTGGTAGAACCACCGGCTGCATTTTCAGGTTCCCCGGTGGGACAGGAGAGCCTGAGAAAACCATGGAAGACGGCAGGAGGGGGGGATTTTCCCCTGCTTGTAATAACAGTTTAGCGACTAATTTTCCATTAGGATTGCTTTTACATGAAATCTGACCACTGGCTGAAAAGAACGATACCAAGATGATACCTAAACTTGCAGGCATCATTCCAGGATAACCACTCAAAGTCCAGAAAAATACCAGTACATCGCTGGTCCTTGTTGGGCATATATTGTAATGTTCTTTTTTTTTCATGCAGCCTGTGTGTTAAATGAAAAAAACGACTCAATCAATCGATGGTATGCCCACTATTAGAATACCGCCCTGCATCCACCCAGTTCTAATGATGGGCATGGCACCGTTCTAAAAATATATGCTGAAGCATTGGGGCAATCTGCCCTTTTGTCCACCCCATGCCCCTATGCTTCGGCATATATGCTCTTTTTTAACTGTGGTGGTGAAATCGCCTCCCACAGCGCTGGAGTCGCTAACTTGCATATTGTGAGAGCAAACACTGTTGATGTCAAGATAAATAAATCAGTGCTGCAGCTGAATGGCGTACCTGCAAAGAAAATAATGGTTAACAATAAAACACAGTAAAGTATAAAAGAATTGCATACCTGCAAAGCAACAATAAAACATTGCAGTTAAGCATAAAATACAGTAAAACAGAGCAGAATAATAGAGAGAGAAAAAAATGCCAACTATGTTTGGCTTTTTTATTTTATATATATTTTTTTAAACTTTATGTATTTATTTTTTTTTTACACTTTTATTTTTAACTGTAAAGGTTCCAGGTTTGGGTCTCTCAAAATGTGATGGCATCTTTGGAGACCCTGTGACAGTGTGTTCTAGAACTGTGCATTGCTGTACCCTACGCTAATACTCCACTAGTGTGTGGTAGCGACGGAAAAAATTCACCGATGCAGAGACCAGGTTGGTCAGGACAGGAGGGACAAAAATAGCGGGTATCACGCCTATATCTGTGTCTCCTACAGACATGACATCTTCTTTGGGGTGATCGTTGGGTAGGGGTACCAGGGACAACACCTGGAAAATGCCTCTTATGCAGCTGGCTCACTGCATTTGCATTGGGTAGTTGGGGCACAGCACCATCTGGAAACAGAAGGGCTGTAAAGAGGTCTTCCTGGAATTTAAGAAAGGATCCATTTCATCTTGACACTTTGTATAGCACATAAGTGTTCAGCAGAGCCAATTGAAATATATATATACAGATACTTTTTTATACCATCGTCTGGCTCTATGGGCAATTAAGTATGGCACCATCAACTGGTCGCTGAAGTCCACCCCTCCAGTGTTAAGGTTGTAATCGTGGACACAGAGGTGCTTCTCAACAACACCAGTCGCCGTTGCAATTTGGACTGTCGTATCTGCGTGAATGGAGGACAGAACGAAAACATTCCTTGTATTCCTCCACGGCAAGCAAATTATTACATTTCAAGCAGGCTCTGCCCCCCCTCTTCATCTGAATCAAGACTCTGCAAGCCGTTGGGGGAAGCCCCGGTGATTAGATCGCACAGTGCCACATGCGCCAATTCCAAAATGAAGGAGGTGACTAAAGAGTGGCATGCTTGTGTAATAATTTTCCACGTACAAGTGGTACCCCTTTCCCAGTAAGAGTGACACCAAGTCCCAAACAATCTTGCCAGCGCTCCCTATGTAGTCTGGGCAGTTGGGGGGGGGGGGGGCGGCTCCACATGACTGTCTTTTTCCTCATGAACCATAAAACTAAACGTATAGCTTGTGGCCCTGTCACAGAGGTTCTACATCTTGACCCTATATCTGGCACGCTTGTTGGGGAGAAAATGAAAAAATGTAATCAGGGACTCGTCAATGCAGACAAATTGATGAGGAATAACCAGGGCTGCAAACTGTTAGTTGAAGTGGTTTACGAGGGGCCGAATTTTGTGGAGCCGATCAAATCCAGGGTCACCCTGAGTACGACAGGGTTCATTATCATTAAAATGCATGAACCGCAAGATCTGCTTGTATCGCATCCTGCTCATGGAAGCAGAGAACATGGGCATATGTTGAATTGGGTCAGTGGACCAATATGACCGCAACCCACTTTTTTAAGTTATTCCCATGAGGAGGGATAGACCCAGAAAGGTCTTAAATTCGGAAAACGTAATATGTATCCATTCTCTGGCAAGAGTCAAATGGGGATTAGCAGTCGATTAATTGATCAGCATACAAATTGCTTTGGTCCACAATAGATCTATAGAGATCTTTCTTGAAAAGCAGTGAATAAAATCCAAGTGACATAAAATCAACAGTTTCCACCTGAATTCCGGTTTGGCCAGTGAATGGGGGAAGTACGGGCGCTGCAGAAGTGATGGGCTGCCAATCAGTGTTAGCATATGCAGTAGAGCTGCACGATTCTGGCTAAAATGAGAATCACGATTTTTTTGCTTAGAAGATAGATTACTATTCTCTCACGATTCTCGCGGCGTAACATCATCTTTCACATTAAAACAAAAAAAATTGGGCTAACTTTACTGTTTCGTTTTTTTTTTTTATTCATTGAAGTGTATTTTTTACCAAAAAATTGCGTTTGAAAGACCGCTGGGCATATACAGTGTGACATAAAATATTGCAGCAATTGACATTTTATTCCCTAGGGCAGTGGTTCTCAACCTTTCTAGTGCCGTGACCCCTTGATAAAATTTCCCAAGTTGTGGGGACCCCTAACAGTAAAATTATTTTCGTTGGTCGCGTTTGCTGGCACAGTGGCGGCGTTTGCTGGCACAGTGGCGACAATTGATGGGCACAGTGGTGACAATTGATGGGCACAGTGGCTGCACAGTGGGACGTTTGCTGGCACAGTGGCAACAATTGATGGGCACAGTGGCAGCATTTGGCACAGTGGCAACAATTAAAGGGCACAGTGGCTGCGTTTGATGGCACAGGTGGCGACGTTTGCTGCCACAGTGGCGACAATTTATGGGCACAGTGGCTGCGTTTGGCACAGTGGCAACAATTAAAGGGAACAGTGGCTGCGTTTGATGGCACAGTGACTGCGTTTGATGGCACAGTGGCAGACGTTTGATGCCACAGTGGCGACGTTTGATGGCACAGTGGTGACAATTGATGGGCACAGTGGCTGCGCTTGGCACAGTGGCAACAATTAAAGGGCACAGTGGCGGTGTTTGCTGGCACAGTGGCGACAATTGTTGGGCACAGTGGCTGTGTTTGATGGCACAGTGGCGACAATTGATGGGCACAGTGGCTGCACAGTGGCGACGTTTGCTGGCACAGTGGCGACAATTGATGGGCACAGTGGCTGCGTTTGGCACAGTGGCAACAATTAAAGGGCACAGATCCTGCATTTGATGGCACAGTGGCAGCGTTTGCTGGCACAGTGGCGACAATTGATGGGCACAGTGGCTGCGTTTGGTACAGCGGCAACAATTAAAGGGCAAAGTGGCTGCGTTTGATGGCACAGTGGCGGCATTTGCTGGCACAGTGGTGACAATTGTTAGGCACAGTGGCTGTGTTTGATGGCACAGTGGCGACAATTGATGGGCTCAGTGGCAACGTTTGCTGGCACAGTGGCGACAATTGATGGACACAGTGGCTGCGTTTGGCACAGTGGCGACAATTAATGAGCACAGTGGCTGCATTTGATGGCACAGTTGCGGCGTTTTAATGGGGGTTTTTTTCAGATTTTTTCAGTTTGTTTGCGCCCCCACCACTGAGTTATATATAAACGTCCCGGTTGGTTCCTCAAAAGTGGTTATTCCGTGCCAGTGCTAGATATACAAAGTGTATAGCACCCAATAGCACTGGCACGGAATAACCACTTTTGAGGAACCAACTGTGGGACGTATATATATATATATATATATATATATATATATATATATATATATATATATATATATATATATATATATATATATATATAAATGTTAAGTACAATAATAATAAAAATGTTGTCTTGTCAGCTTTTCCTGTGTGTCTGACTTACCAGAAGTCACAGGTGTTGTTCTTCTTCAGCAAGTGATGTTTCGTTGTCTCCCTCTTGGTAAACTCGTCCGCAGCAAGCGGACTTCGGTGGGTGTAAAAAGATGTCCGCTTGCCGACTTCTAAGTCTAAGCCTTACTGCGGACAAGAGTACCAATATGGCGGCGACGGAACGTCACTTCCGTGCAGTCCCTCCTCTCCAGGAAGTGACATCTCGCTGGCCGAGACGGACGGACTCCGGCAGTAACTTCGGGTCCGTCTCGGCCAGCATCTCGGCCAGCATTCGCGACCCCCTGGAGAATGGGCAATCGACCCCCCAGGGGGTCGCGACCCCCAGGTTGAGAACCGCTGCCCTAGGGTCTCTGCTAAAATATATATAATGTTTGGGGGTTCCAAGTAATTTTCTAGCAAAAAATATTGATTTTAACTTAACAAGTGTCAGAAAAAGATTTAGACTTTAAGTGGTTAAACTTCCTGCATTTACAAATGTAAAAACTTGAGAGACTGCCCAGATTTTTTTTCACACAGAAGTTTATCCCTTTGATCTAAGAAGGAAGAGTTAGTTACAATGTTTCAAGTTAAAAACTTGACAGACTGGGGATGTTTTCTTTTGACAGCTGAGTGAGCAGATAAGTCTCTCCACTTGTTATATGAAAGAATCTGCAAACTCTGCAATAGAGATCGTCAGGGGAGTTGAATCGAGATCGCGTTTCTTTAATGATTAATTGTGCAGCTCTAATATGGAGCGGGAAGGACGCTATGGGCTCTACGGGCCTGTCTTTGTCTTCACACTACATGTGCTAGCCACCGCACCAGCTTGAACTACACTTAAGGCACTTGCCTTGTGACCACGTATTACTACAGTGCTGGTTTGTCTACGACCAGGATGTACTAGGCCTCCGGTGCCTGCTAGTTCACTATAAAAAAACTAACTAGGGTCACCTGTGAAACTAATATGGTGATCACTGGTAACGAGGTGAAAGGGTTAACTAGGGGGCGATCAGGGGGTTAAAACCTTTATTAGGTAATATATGGGGGTACCCTGACGCTATAAAAGACTGACGATGAGTTGGACCAACTAGAGTCACCCGTAACACTAACACGGTGATCAGAAAATAGTTCTGTACACTATACTAGTGACACTGGTGACAGGGGGTGAAAGGGTTAACTTGGGGGCGATCAAGGGGTTAAACCTTTTTTAGGGGAAAATAGTTCTGTACACTATACTAGTGACACTGGTGACAGGGGGTGAAAGGGTTAACTGGGGGGCGATCAAGGGGTTAAACCTTTTTTAGGGGAAAATAGTTCTGTACACTATACTAGTGACACTGGTGACAGGGGGTGAAAGGGTTAACTGGGGGGGCAATCAAGGGGTTAAACCTTTTTTAGGGGGTTAATGGGGGTATCCTAAACCTACCTGTGCCTACCACTAACTGCCCTAACACTATTTATTGTCACAAGTGATACCAATACAGTGATCAGTGAAAAATCAGAAAAATGCAAATGGTGACACAGTGACAGGGAGTGAAGGGGTTAACGGGGGGGGGAGTGGGGTGCGATCAAGGGGTCATCAAGGGGTTAATTGTGTGCCTACGTGTCCTGGTGTCAGTGTGCTGCTTGGTGTACTCACAGTGATGTTCTCTCTTCTCTTTCTGGAACCGAAAAGGGATGACATCACTTCCTCTGCGTGTGTTTACATTTCACAAGCAGAGGAGGCTCCTCATTTGCCAGAACCGATCAGCAGGTCCAGGCCAGAAATCATTGGCCTGGAGCTGTAGACTGATCAGTTCTGTAATGAATCCAATGGCCGCAGTTGCGAGTGCGGCGATTCGCACAGTGCTGCCAACCTGCAGCAGTAAATGTACGTGATCTGGTCGGCAAGTGGTTAAAATGAACACTTGAGCCAGGCATGCGCTGCTGAGCATTCTCAGTTTGCTTTGGGTGGCGGGTTAAAAGAACCCACGTGAGCATGTGAGGGAGTTACATCATTCTGTGCTCTTGATATAAGATGACCCAACCCAGATGAAGACAGAGGGAAGATGGAGAAAGATTGCGGTCGTTGCATTGCTGATGGAAGGCACTGTGACAGTTTAGCCTTCCTTAAGGTGTAATATGCTGAGCATACTTGCACATTATGGCAAAAGCCTTAGGACCCCACAGCGGACTTGAGTTTTTCCTTTTAAGGTAGAATTCTTCTAAACGCTTGATATATGGGTCCAATTAAGGTGCAGTATATCTTTAAAAGACTAATAGAAGCCGGGAAAATTGTTACTGGCAAAGCCTTTTGGCGGTCCTTCTTGATCTATGAACTGCTATATGGAAGTAATTGTACCTCTTAATGATTGGCAGGTTTTTCCTAGGCAGAAATCATCCCTCTTTTAATAAGAGTCTACAGCTCTTATAAAACTGAGTCTGTAAGGCTTTTTAACGGCATTTGTCCTACTCTTATCCAAGTTTATTCCCCATTAACAGTTATAGACAAACAGCAGTTTTACATGTATATAAAATGCTGCAAAATGGAGCCCCTGAGGTCTAAAAGACAGTCAAAATCTATTACGATAACAGCACACAGAAGAGCTTCTGTGCATCATGTAAAACCTGCTGAAGCTTTAAATGATACTGTAATAGATGCTTTACAGTATCACCAACCAGTTTTATAGGACACATGGTAATCTTTAGCCCAGTGTACCCATTTTATTGCATCCAGGCTCAGGATGCAAAAGAATGTTTATTCTAAACTGGTTGCATTTTGTGTAAAACAATAGCATCATTACAGAGAACACTGTAAAGTATCTTTATTGTTGTGATTGTAATTTGTAGCTCAGTCACCAATGCAAGGTCACATTTGCAATCTAGAAAACATTATTAATGCATTTAGTTATGTTAAAACAAAGCTGACATTTAATGTGGTTTTATTTTGTCTTTCCTGGTTTCTTCTTTTCTCCCTCATCAACATGCTAAAAATATTTTTTTTTTTATGGAATCCTTCTATTTTTATTACATATCTTAATTTAGACACATTAGTGTCATCTTTATGTCTGTGCATTTCTGCCTAATGCAGACAGATCATGGCTGTTAGAAAGGGTCAGCGGGGTGCTGTACATAGATCTAGTTAGAGGAGCAATCGGCGAGCAATAAATGACTATAGCAATAAGCATTTGCTGCAGGGAGAAGCTGGGTAGCGCTAGAAAAGCTCTGTCCTTGGGCTCTGTACTCTGAGGAAGTGCTTGACATCACTCATGATGTCACATCCCTTTAAATGTAAAAACAATGCTGAAGCATTGTGTTAATGATGATCTGCTGCAGGTGCTCCTATGGAGCGCTGTGTAGCATGATGGGAAACACAGGAGCTAATAGCTTCAGACAGCTAGCAGTTCTAGTGCTAGAGCTCTCAGGTGCTCCAGAAAGCACTAAGGTTGGCCATCATTTTAAAATGCCTATTCCTCCATTGTTTTAAAATGCTCCTCTGGACTCAAGTGGTTCGAGACCCTCTTTAAAGCAGAACTTCACTCTCTCAATCAGCATTGACTATGTTTAATCCCAATACTGCTAGCATTAGTAACAAGATAGAAACATTTATTATATTTACTTGTTTTAACCTTTTTTAAAAAATGTCTTCAATTACTTTCTGGTTTTCAAGTGTAGGAAAATTGTCATACATCCCAGGAGTCTTCATAAGGGGAGGAGAGGTTTCCCCAGCTAGGCATACCCTCCTGCTTGCATGCCTGAGCTAAGGGCAGATGGATTCCACTAACTGAATGCTACATGAATCATATGCCTTTACTGAAGATGGCCACGGCAAGAAATGTTAGGTGTTTTTCAAAGTGATTTCTTAGCAAAATAAAGCATGAAGACGTGAATGGATGGGGGAGTTTCCCTCGAATATTAAACACAAATTAAAAGCTCCATCTTTCCAAACACTTTACATAGTTAATTTGGGCCAAGTTGGCCCAAACAAACTGTCCCTCACTGACCCGTGAGGCTGCTGGATGTGCAGTATAAACTGTATGTAGCTGCAGCTACATACAGCAGTGTGTTTGGAGTGCAAGCCGACACATTTTCTTATACCTGGAACACAGTAGAGTCTACCACAGCAGCTCAGAGCAAGCAGTGTATTCTAGTCTCTGCTTGCTTCCGGAACACAGTGTGGTGTGCTGTATGTAGCCACAGCTACATATAGTTTATACCACACATCCAGCGGCCTCACAGGTTAGTGAGAGACACAGTTCATTTGGGCAGAACTATGTAAAGTGTGTGGAAAGTGTAATTCTTCTTTAAATGGCCTCTTTGGTTTGTGGTGCTCAGATGCAGTGTAGATCCTCTTTAAACCCAAACAGTAGGTCCCTGCACTAGGAAAGTGATAGTCTAGGTCTGTTTCACTTCCAGGAATGTTAAATGTTTCTGGTTAATTTTCCAGACCCCTGCATCCCCACAGGACCCAGCAGTGACGTAGGGGTTGGAGGAGGGAACCGTATCACTCAGTGGGGAAACAGGCATTCACAGAAGTGTTAAATGGTGAAGCTTCTGACAAAGCTGCAACATTGCAATGTAAGGAAGTTAGGAGACACAAGCCACCAGAGAAGTCAGAAAAATCCTTTTTCTATTGCAAAGGCATGCCATTTAGATTCTTCTTTTTTTTTATGTGACAGGGTCTCTTTAAAGTACATGAGAACCAAATTACTAAAACCTTATATAAGTTTTAACATGCTAATGTAATTTAAAAAGTAGGTTTTAATATTTTTAAATCCACAAATTTCATCAAAAGAATAACTAGTGATCCTAGTGGTCCTTGTTCAGGAATTTGCTATTATAGAGTGACACCGCTCTGTTCTTGCCTCCTGCATTGTCACACTGGCTTCAAATGAAGACTGCAAATGACTTTTAATAGACAATTCGCAGGAAAGGTTCACTGTTGTCACAATTGGGAAACCTACACTGTGAAATGCCATGCAACCATGCCGGAGTGCATGCATATAGACTTGAAGTGCTTGCAAATAGGCAGCAGGATATCAGGATAACTGACATGCAATAAAGAAGGGTGAAATCATGTACCGTATATACTCGAGTATAAGTCGAATTTTTCAGCACATTTTTTTGTGCTGAAAGTGCCCCCCTCGACTTATACTTGAGTCAAGCACTTTTCTGCAGCAAAAAATTTCATTTTCCGAACCGACTTTGGGGCTCCGTATCTCAGGGCCACTTGGTGCTAGGAACCCCAAATTTGGTGTGCAAATCCAGTAGAACTGGTACCATAACATATCCAAAGCTGAAGTTCCTAGCACTAAGTGGCCCCGAGATACGGGGCCCCAAAATCGGTTCGGAAAATGTCATTCTCTGCTGCAGAAAAGTGCATGACATTTTCTGAACCGACTTTGGGGCCCCATATCTCAGGGCTACTTGGTGCTAGGAACCCCAAATTTGGTGTGCAAACCCAGTGGAACTGGTACCATAATATATCTAAAGCTGGGGTTCCTAGCACCAAGTGGCCCTGAGATACGGGGCCCCAAAACCAGTTCAGAAAATGTCATTCTCTGCTGCAGAAAAGTGCTTGACATTTTCTGAACTGATTTTTGGGACCCTGTATCTCGGGGCCACTTGGTGCTAGAAACCCCAGCTTTAGAAATTTTATGGTGCTAGTTCCACTGGGTTAGCACACCAAATTTGGGGTTCTTAGCACTAAGTAGCCCCGAGATATGGGGCCCCAAATTCGGTCAACAGTGTCCATCTGCAGCAATGTCATTTCGGGACCCTTTGGGTTCAGAGACCCCAAATTTTGGCTGCAGCTAGGGGGCATCTAGGAACCCTTAACTACCGAGTTTGAAGTTCGGGGGACCTATGGCTGCAAATAAGCACAGTGAGGCATGCAAATGGGAACAGTGATGCTGCAAATGGGCATTGTTGACCCTCTTTTCCACTTACAGTAGCTGTGCATTTCTCACCCTCGTCTTATACTCGGGTCAATACGTTTTTCCCTTTTTTTTGTGGTAAATTAGGGCCTCGACTTATACTCGGAACGACTTATACTCGAGTATATACGGTATTTTATTTTTTTAAAAATGTGTAGGGTAGCACAGCGATTTACCAAACAAAATGTTATCTGCTGCTCAAAAGTAGCATTGTGACAGTGCAAGCCATTCACCGTTGCTAAATGAGTGGCATCTTGATTTGTCCTAATTGTGCTCTTGATTTTGTTGGTATCTTGCTTAATATATCTCCCTCATGATTTCTAATGGCAGAGATGTTTAGAACTCTAAGCAGAAACCATTACAACTGTAGTTATATCAATTTCTGTAAAGATAAAGTTAATGGCTAACTGAAGCTTAGATGGCTAATAGATGGCTAGTTAATGGTGCAGCCTCAATGCAAGGGCACATAGAGACCAGTTTTCTGTGTTCCCTGTTCACACCATATCGCTGCATTTTTACATAGTGCCACTCACAGCAATGCAGCTTGTCGCAACGCGCTGCCATGTATAGACTTGAAGTGTCATTTTGTGACCCTTCAATAAAGTTGAAAAACAAAAAAGTAAACAGTAGTTTAGATGTTGTTGCTGGATAAATTACATTTCTCAGGCTAAAAACTTTTTAAAATACAGAAAACACCTGTTGAACCTGCCAGATGTGCATTGAACTGGAAGCATAAAATCTTTGTTCTGTAAGCCAGTAATCTCCATATTATTCATAAAATGGATATGAATAAAGGCATACGTGGAAACTACACAAAAGACATAATAAAAGGCGCGCACACCTAGCATTACCAATGACATTTAATGAATGATAAAATACATAAAAAGTGGGTATTCACAAAAAGCAACTGTTATTAAATCATAAAATCACACAGTGTAGAATGTGCTAGATCATATCACGGGGTATAAGCTGACATGCTTTGGGAGTAGGCTAGCTCTGAGGAAGGGGGTGCGTGCCCGAAACGCGTCAGTTATACCCTGTGGTGTGATCTAGCCCATGTTTCTACACTGTATGATTTTATGGCTCAATAATAGTTGTTTTTTGTGAGTACCCACTTTTTAGGGATTTTATCATTTATTAAATCTCATTGGTTTATGCACTTGGTGTGCACACCTTCCATTTTGTTTTTTTTGTAGTTTCCACCAGATCACCCCATCTGAGTAGGGCAGCATCCACCCAGTCTTGGGATACTGATGTCCCTGTTGCCCTTCACTTTAGAAGACCCCTTAGTACTGGAAGTAACTGTCTTTTTCGTGTAAAGGCATACATGGTTTTAGACTTGCTTCAGTGAGGGATATGGCCTCCTTTGTAGAAGCCATGGCTGTGTTACTAGCTGCATTACCAGGTAAAAAATGCTTGATATGCAAACCACCAACCAAAAAATGTTGACTGTGGGATCCTGCTTAGCGATCATTGAAGACAGTTTAAATACAGAAATAAATGCTTTGTTGTTTTTCTTTTTGCTCCTGGTTTAGACCTTCACTGCTTTGACACACTGAGCAGTTATTATACGTTCTGTTGCTTTTATAAAATTGTATTGGATTAATAATACACAATCCATTTAGAACAGTATTTCTCAACCTTTTTATCTTCGGGGAACCCCTGAAAGTCTGAGATCTCGGGGAACCCCTGAAATAATGTTCAGATCTACAGATCTGAATTGAGCAGATGCTCAATTCTGGGCTTAACTGGAGATAAGCAGTGTACATGGGGACAGCAGGGCAGAGCACAGGAGGTCAGGACACAATACAGGGGGGGCAACAGGGCACATTATGGAACACATTACATGGGGGCAGCAGGGCACTTTATAGGGCACAGCAGAACATGGGGCATACAACAGAACACGGGGCACAAGGGGCATACAGCAGAGTACAGGGAACATTACAGGACTCACAGCAGAGCATTGGGTACACCATGGGGCACACAGAACATGGGGAACATAATAAGGACACACAGCAGAACATGGAGTGCACAGTAGAAAATGGGGAACATCATGGGACACACAGAAGAACATGGGGCACATCAAGGGACACACAGCAGGGCACATTACAGGGCTCACAGCAGGACATGGGGCACATGGCACATTACAGGGCTCACAGCAGGGCATGGGGCACATTTAGGGACACACAGCAGGACACATCAAGGGATATACAGCATAACATGGGGCACATCAAAGGGCACACAGCAGGACATGGGGCACATCATGGGGCATACACCAGAACATGGGCACAAGGGGAAGGGCACAATACAGAACATGGGGCACATCAAGGAACACACAGCAGGGCACATGCCACATTACAGGGGTCACAGCAGGGCTTTGGGCACATTAAGGGACAAACATCAGGACACAGGGCACATTATGGGGCACACAGCAGAACATGGGGCACACAACAGAAAACGGGGCACATCATGGAGCACACAGCAGAAAATGGGGAACATCATGGGCCAAACAGCAGAAAATGGGGCACATTGTGGGGCACACAGCAGGATATGGGGCACATCATGGGGTACATAGCAGGACATAGGGCACATTATGGGGTTCACAGCAGGACACAGGGCATTTTACAGGGCTCACAGCAGGGTACAGGGCAGGGCATAGGGCACATCACAGGAACACGGCAGGGCATTGGCACATCACAGGGCACATGGCAGGTTATTGGGACATCACATGGCAGGTTATTGGGGACATCACAGGGCACATGGCAGGGCATGGGGCTATTGCAGGGCACTTGACAGGGCATGGGGCATATTGCAGGGCATGGAGCACATCACAGGCCACATCGCAGGGCATGGAGCACAGCGCAAAGCACATGGCAGGGCATGGGGCACCTCGCAGGGCACATGACAGGGCATGGGGCACATGACAGGGCATGGGGCACATGACAGGGCATGGTGCACATCACAGGGCACATGACAGAGCATGGTGCACATCACAGGGCACATCACAGGGCATGGGGCACATTGCAAGGCACATCACAGGGCATGGGGCACATCACAGGACATGAGGCACATCACAGGGAATATCACAGGGCAAGGGGCCGGCGGGGAGGAGCGTGTTATGAAAGTGAAATTATTACAGATGCTTCCTACGCTACTCTGCCTGTGGTAACGAAGACCCGATCTACCCGTCAACTGTGTATGATTGACGGGTAGATTGCCGCGGAACCCCTGGGGACTTCTTGCGGAACCCCGGTTGAGAAACACAGATTTAGAAGTAAATAGAGCTCAGAGAACTTCTTGATCATAACTGATTGTGCAAAATTGTTATACTTTTGGAAAATTCCCTTTTGTAAGACAGTACAAAAATTACAACATAGTTGTTGTTTACTGAATAATTTACAACAAAATATAACATTATATTACAAATTAGGAATGCATTTGTCAATTGTGTCTATGAAAGAGACCCTGTTGTGGGCGTCTGTCTCATACTTTTTCTCCAATCTGACAAATTAACATTTTCTGAAGCTATAAAACTCCTCCTAGCCATCAAGTTAATTGGTTACTGGACTGTGAAAAAAACATCTGTGTTTCTACTCCCAAGAATCCATGCTAGATTTAAAAAATGAGCTTTAAAGGAGTATAGCCAAAGCTTTTTTGGCCATACTTCTCCTGTGGGTCAGAGGAGTTCCCTTAGTTCTGTACTTCAGTGACCCATTTTCAGCGACAGTGGGCTAAAGCCGGTGTTTGCTAATGCCACAGAGCAGGTCCAGGCTTCGCCCTGAAGCCTGGACTGACAGCTGGCTCGGCCTCTCAGCAAGCCACTGAAAGACTGAGCCAGCCGCTCCCCCCCCCCCTCCACAGCCCGGTGCTCCAGTGAGCACCAGAGGGGCAGAGCAGAGAGCCAGAGACTGACAGTCACCAGCTTTCTGCAGACTGAGTGATCAGCTGTGTGTGATCTCTCAGTTCTCAGTCTTCGAGGCAGCAGGAACAGTTGCAGCTATCAAGGGAAGCATGATTTTTTTTTTTGTTTTTCATATTCCTGAACTTCTCTTTTAAGGCAGGGAAAGGCAGGTGGCTCAACTTTGTATCTTTATCACATGCCTAGCTTCAGGTAACCAGCCAGCAGAGACATAAGTATGTGTTGTGTGGGAAGGAGGACTTATTTAAGGTTGTTAGAAACAGGAATTCTTCAGGAATTTGCTGATGTTTCAATAAATGAGTACAAGAGCGAATTTGGTGGTACTTTAAATATTTCACATCTATGGAACTTTAAAAATTTTCCACAGACATTTTAAAATTAGCATTTTTGCTTCACAGCGCAGTAAAGGTGATCTAGGGGGCTCTACAGCCGCCTTGATCACTTTTACTGTAATGACCTGTACACACAGTCGGATTTTCCGACGGAGAAAGTGCGATCGGATTGTGTTGTCGGAAATTCCGATCATGTGTGGGCTACATCGGATTTTTTCCGTCGGAATTTCCGACACACAAAGTTTGAGAGCAGGATATAAAATTTTCCGACAACAAAATCTGATCCTTTAAATTCCGATCGTGTGTAGACAAATCCGATGCACAAAGTGCCACGCATGCTCAGAATAAATTAAGAGATGAAAGCTATTGGCTATTGCCCCGTTTATAGTCCTGACGTATGTGTTTTACGTCACCGCATTCAGAATGATCGGATTTTCCGACAACTTTGTGTGACCGTATGTATGCAAGACAAATCTGAGCCAACATCCGTCGGTAAAAATACGAAGGATTTTGTTGTTGGAATGTCCGCTCAATGTCCGATCGTGTGTACGGGGCATTATAGTCGCTGGCAGAAAAAAATGGTACCATGCGCAAGGCTGCAGTGTCAGTTTGTTTTACCTACTTGAATTCTGACAATCTATAAACAGCCTATTGACAACAAGCGGTAAAGCAAACCTGTTGCATCCAAAAAAAAAAATCCCCACCCCTGTGGCCTAAGCAATCTTTAGTACCGATACTTATCCTTACTGCTGCTCCCCTCCTCTCCTATTGCTATCATTCTGTAAAAGTTCTCATACTTCTGATCATGCAGGATCATGGGAATCATGACCTGATTACCCCACAAAGCTTGGGACCTGAGTAGCCAATAACTTGGCTTCAAGCTGTTACATAGGGTAAGGGTGACATTCCAAACAAGTGGCCACAACTCCCACTTATAACTGGTCTATTGCAGCAAGGAGCACTGGAAGGGCGACGTATGTCAAACCAATACAAAAAGATTTCCAAGCTCAAACTTGCCAACCAGCCAGTGACCAACCAAACTACAGGCACTCTGTTTCTTGTAGTCCCTAACTCTAAATTCAGTGAGTCTCTACAAAAAGAGCACATGCATTTTAATGGATAGGTAGAGGGCAGGTGGACCTGGAAGGAGCCCACCCCTCCTTTAAAAGTACAGGGGCACACTGAAAACCCAGCACATTGCACTATGGCAGCAAAGATGTCAGTGCATTGTCTGACCAATATAATCAAAACACAAACAAGTGGTCACTGCCTCCACCTATAACTGGTCTATTGCAGCAAGGAGCACTGGAAGGGTGACGTATGTCAAACAAATACAAAAAGATTTCCAAGCTCAAACTTACCAACCAGCCAGAAACAGGGTGCCTTGACGGGGCTTGTAGCTTGCATATGTATTTGCAAATGTGTGCAGACTAAACCCCTGTCCTTAACGCATATTGTTAGACAGGTCAATTTGGTTGGTCACTAGCTGATTGGTAAGTTTGAGCTTGGAAATTTTTTTGTGTTTGATATAAAGGGTGCCATTCCATTTAAAGCGGCAGTAATCTCTGATACTTCTACTCAGAATTACACAGAATGAAGTGCATTAAGTTATTTTAAATCAAAGCGCTGCATAGTCGAAATATATGAACGCTTCTTGTAAAAATATTGTATTTGATAAAGCTCCTTTTTGTTTGCAGCCACCGCTATAAAGACTGTTGTCTTCCACGTTCAATACTGTTATTACTTCCGCCCTTTTTCCCTTTCCATGTCCCCAATCTCGCGCAGTTCTTATCAAGCCAAGCCTTGGCAGTCCTGTGCTGTGCGCACTGTCTCTACAACCCCTGTGACATAGCGAGTCATATGGGGTTAAGGGTCAGCTTGTGAATGGGAAACATTCTTGCAGAACCGCAGAGCTGATGTCAGGCAAAGGAAATGACGTAGCCCCAGCATATAAACACCTATTTTTCCAGCAAAGAAAAGCCTGACAAAAAATAGGACTAAGTGCACATGCGCCGATTACGTCATTGATCAGAAAAGGATGGATTTCACAGTAAGGGATAAGGTAGGAAGCGTACACAGAGCAACAAGGTCACTAGGTAGGAAAGCTTGATATGGTGAAAATAGCACAGGATGGGTTTACTTGTGCAGTTGTTGACAATACCAGGTAATGGACTTAGTCACTTTATGGTGACTTCACCACATTATCAATCAGAAATCTTTGTTGTTATTTTTCATACATCATATCACATGGCACAGCACAATCTGTGTCCATAGGCATTTGTCTTCAGAGACGTTTTGAAATGTGTTTCTTTAGGGAGTTAGTTCTGAGAACTTCCACACTGTGGACAAATAATAATATCAGTGGCAAACACTAAGGAAATTAAATCAAAGAGGCAATAAATGGAACCATATAAACTATAACTAATTAAAAGGTATTAAGAAGAGATGAAATCGTAGCAAATGGCTGCTCAAAACCCTGAAAGTAATGAAACAATTCTATAAAACGTGTAAGTGAAATGTAGCTTATAATTGAATGTAATTGCTTATGTGCTCCCTTTCTTTTCTGATGTGTCACGAAACAAAACCTTTTTAATTTAGACTCGTGTTTCATTGATCTCAGGAGACACTGTATAAATCATTCAGCTTCTGAAGTCTCTTCAGGAAACATTGGATTTTTTAGGTCTTTTATACATTTCACTTTATTACACAATACACATGAAAGAAAGAAGAAACTGATTAAATGTATGGATGATTTCAAGTGTTTATTGTTCTCCAGTACTGGTTTCAGCATTGGTCTGAATTCTAAAGAAAAAGCCCAGAGTGAAATGTGTCTCAAAAATTGTCTGTTGATGGGATTCCATTTTAAAAATGGCCCTGACGGTAGTTTATGGGAAATGTTTTTTTATCGAAAGTATCTTGCTGCTATGTTGACCTGAATGTTGATAAGTCAAACAGGCAGGATCGAGTCTTTCTAACCTGTCTACGTGACCATTGCTATGGGTTATTGCTGCTAATGTTCCCAGAAATGTTGGCCGGTGTTCAGGGGTTCATGTCACATTTTATTTTAGGGGGTAGTGGAAGTGAAAAACTCGAATATGAACATTTGGTGTGTTTTGAAAAAAAAAAAAAAATACAACTTCTTTTACCAGGAACTAGTGACAACATTCAAAATGTCTATTAGTAGCAGCTACTGCTACATAGGGCTTGTCAATCTTTGCAGTACATTTATCACTACAATAATAACATTAATTACCATTTGCTGTTATGTCAAGATGCTGTTATAATTGTTTGCATGTTTAGAATTTGATCAAGTGGAATTTTAAATACACAATACGATATTCCACATAGCTATGTTTTGTCTTCTTTTAAGCAAACTTGTGTTAGAGCTGTTTCTTTCAGGTAATGGCTTTGGGAGTAATTAATAGCTTTTATTTTGAGGCACCTTATTTGTTAACTGCTTTAACAATGCCAAAGCCAAGGTCACTTTACAACTTAATTAAGACTGCTTGTAATGGGAGGATTATTTATTTCTGTATGCTATAATTAATTCAGTGGGCTGTACATAAGGTTAAAAGCAGGTACTTGAAAATTTAAAAGCTCACTCGACATTTGCTTTCATGAGTGAGCTCATTAATTGACAGGTTACCTATGCTGAGGGTATACACTGAGTCTGATTGCATCGCTTCAGAGAAGCAATTTCTCGGTTGTAATTTCAGTGGGATAAAGTGTTATTATTAGAGCTTATAACTCGTTTCAGTACATATTAGAAAAGCAAATTGATTTGAGTACAAACCACAAGACAGTCTTCCTCTTCATGTATCTATCACTAATCACAGGGCTTAGATATGGCTCCCAAAAGGGGGGAGGGGGGGGGTACTGTGAGTGTTGAAGATCTTGGCTTATACCATGTTCATTGCTCTCTTTTAATTTTAAACTGATGGTCACATATTTGGCATGACTTGTGTACTGCATCAACTTAGTATATCCATTTTTTGCAGTATGTAATAGAACAATAAGAATCTTTATGACTATTTTGAATAGTCAATTCGTTTTTTTTTTCTTTATTCTTTATTTAGACATTGTGCATTTACAAAAGAATATGGCATTCCTACATAAACAATAAATGTGAGCAAGAGCTCCACAAAGAACCAACATTGAATAGTCAATTTTAGACCTTTTTTTTACAATTAGTGGTATTAAGGCTTTTATTTATTTATTTTCTTAAATAAACATGTTATTCTTACCTGCTCTGTGCAGTGGTTTTGCACAGAGCAGCTCTGATCCTCTTCTTTTCGGGTTCCCCACCAGCGTTCTTGGCTCCTCCCCCTCGAGCAGTGCCCCCAGAGTAAGCCGCCCCGAGGTAAAAAAAAATCTGCCTTTTAGAACCACTTTAAAGTGGATGTAAACCCTCACATATACCCAGTGAAGTGAACGACCTCCACAGAGATGAAACAAATCTCCCTACAATAAATGTACTTGTATATGTGCTGTTTACCACTTTCTGGACTGTTTAGAAAGTGCACATTGTGTTTTAATTTTCTCTTCCCGTTCCACCATTGGTTGTGGATTCTTGGCATACATTGTGTGACAGCTGACTGGAGGAAAGGCACTCACCCCCTCTCTGCATAGGCAGAGGAAGAAAGAAAAGTGCAGAGCTGTGCTGTGACTAGACTAGCTGTCTGCTAATCTATTTATAGCACCCACCCCGCCACAAATTTCAGGCTGGTTTTATCTTGGTTGTCGGAGAGCTTGTCAGAAGTTATGCTGATAACAAAAGAACCGAGCAGCAGAAAGACGCGAGACTTAGGGCTTTGGAGAAAGATAAGTAAACACTACAGATAGATGTGCCCAGGTCAAATTTCATGAATGGGGTTTACATCCACTTTAGGGTTTGCCTTCTGGATGCATTTTAGGCTTTCTGATTTAACTAGCATGTCCTCATAAGTAAAGCCTTCAGTTTAATTTCCCAGAATGGTGTATCTGACACATGCTGATAAAATTCTGTATGAATCATCTGCTGTCCAGGTTACACAAAACTAGAATATGTGCACCTCCACAATAAGCATCCATTTTTTCTTTTGATGCGCTTTTTAAATGCTTGGTGCATGCTTCAATTTTAGTTTGTCATTCTAAAATTATTTATAGCTTAAAAGTTTCCTGTTAACAGCCAGTAAAGCAACCATGTCTCGATTTTGAAAATGTAGAAAAAAAAGACCATTTTTCGGTGAGCATATCCTGTTGGAAAACTTCTCAAGATCTTTGTGTTTCTAATACAAGTTCATTATTGAACTGAGTATCTAATTTGCTGATTTTACTACACCTACAGTTTCCTACAGGCTTCACAGCAGAGGCCAGATTTTTCCATTTGCTGAGGGGATCAAAAGCACACCTGAAAGCATTACTTGAAATTAACTTTGTATGTTTTTCAGTGGTAGATGGTCAGCAAGGTAAAACTATAAGGCCTCATGCACGCTGGACGTTAAAATAACATTTTAAAAACACCGGTAGCTTTGCAGTGAGTTTTCAATGTTTTTTAACGTTTTTGCAATAGCGTTTTTTTAGCGTTTTTAAAAAAAATAAATTAAAAACATTAAAAAATGCTTGTGAGCTGCGTTTTTGAGCATTTATCAGCGTTTTTTGACATTAGAGCGTTTTCACAGCTGTAAACCTCCTCTCAGAATCCACTATTTTTTTTTTTTTTTAAAGCCAATAAAACTCTCAAACCAAAAAATGCTGATAATAGCCTATGTGTGTATGGACACACAGGATAACATGATGGGGAGTTTATATACTGTAGAAAAAAACGTCTGAAGCCAAAAACAGCTGCTGTAAAAACATCCAGTGTGCATGAGGCCTAAATGTTTCCATTCGAAAATAAACGTGTGACTTGTGACGTTTTCAGGAGTTTGTTGCTAAAAAGGCATAGTTCTTGAATATAAGAATGTCCAACTATTATATTGTGTAGTGTGTGGGTTGAGCAGCTAATCTAAAATGTTAACAGATCCTTTGTAAACGCTAAAGAATAAAATGTCTTTAAATTTCATTTTGGAAGGTTTAGCATTAGTGATGCCGAATAATATTTCCTCGATGGCTTTTGAATAATATCCCAGTAGGCTTTATACTTTAAGGGCACTTTCACACTGGGGCGTTGGGGGTAAAGTGCTGCTATTTTTAGCGACGCTTTACCGTCGTTTTAGCGGCGCTTTTCGACTGCTAGCGGGGCACTTTTAACCCCGCTAGCAGCCCAAAAAGGGTTAAAAGCGCCCACTAAGCGCTGCTGTCGAGGCGCTTTACAGGTGCTTCGGCGGCACTGCCCATTGATTTCAATAGGCAGGGGCCCTGTAGGAGCGGTGTACACACCGCTCCTAAAGCGCTGCAGAGATGCTGCTTGTAGGACTTTTTTTTAACGTCCCGCAAGCGCACCACACCCTCGGGCTTTCACACTGGAGTGACAGGAGAGGCGCTTTACAGGCACTATTTTTAGCGCTATAGCGCCTGTAAAGCGACTCAGTGTGAAAGTAGCCTAATGTAAATACATTGATAGAGCATTTATTCGTGATTTTTTTTTTTCTCCAACCTCCCTTTAAACATAAGAAATAATGTGTCAGTAAGATGTATTATGGAGTATAGGCATACCCCACTTTTAAGTACACAATGGGGTTTATTTACTAAAGCTAGAAAGTGCAAAATCAGGCTCACTTCTGCATAGAAACCAATGAGCTTCTAACCCCAGCTTGTTCAATTAAGCTTTGGTAATAAAACCTGGAAGCTCATTGGTTTCTATGCAGAAGTGAGCCTGATTTTGCACTTTCTAGCTTTAGTAAATAAACCCCATTGTGTACTTAAAAGTGGGATATGCCTGTAATAATCATTTGTGATAAGTTTTATTCTATTGATAAAGAACTCATAAGAATGTAAAAGATTCCGAAACAGGTGATTAAAGTCTCTGTCAAGTTAAAGCTATCATCTTGGGTAGGAGTATCAAGCCATAGTAAAGCTTTCTGTGTAAAAGTCACACTGCTGCATCAAGGCTCCTCTGTGTGGGGGTGGTCCATAAATCTCCTGGATTTCCATACCTTGGATTCACCTTTTAATTCTCTATCCTCTTTGGTTTTTTCCACCTCTTACTATGTAAACTTTTCCTGTTAAGGCAACCAAGGCCCCTTTCAGACAGGTGTTCCGATGAGCTCCGCCTGTCAGTTTTTTTTAGGTGGACCTGGTCGCAAAGTCCATTCATTCCTATGGACAGGTGGGTGTATATAGAGACGAATGGGGAGAACTGCGTCCTCTTCTGTTTAGGCAAAGCAGATCAGAGGTAGCCGGGTGTAAGTGGACAGCGGAATGCATTTTGCTACTGGTTGCCCATGTCCACACTCCAGAAACTGAGCGGACATAGATGTGTCATCTACCCACTCTGTTCCGATCAGCAGGCAATCGGCTCACAGACCGCCCTGCTTATCCAAACGGAATCTCTGCCATGTGAAAGTGGCCTAAAAGGTTAATGATTTGTCTGTAGTTGATAAGTCACTGTTCTGATTTTTCTTCAACAAGTCTACTTTTGTACATCAGATAGTTGCAGCAGACATTCAGTTTTAGTTTTTTTTTTTCCCCTGCATTCTTTCAAAGTAAACAACAAATATGTAACGCTGTACATTAATGAATATAGTAACTAAACAGGTTTATGTACCAAAGATTCAGGATAGAATCCATTACTTAAAGCGAAACTAAACTCCACTTCATTTATGATGTCCACAAGCTTTGTCACTGACATCAGTGCTCAGTTTTCTTCTAGGATGAGATAATGTAACTTCTAAGAATGCACACAGGAAATAATCCTTGGATCAAGGATGCCAAGATTGTACACGGAGCCACGCATGTGTATCTCAGTTTGCAATCTTTAGGCAAGTAAAAAGCCCACCCATCAGTTGGTATGCTACCATAAAACAGCATCCTTAAGATGCCTTCTCTCATATTTGTAGTTGGCATTACTTCCAGAATATCCTTAAAGTAGTGGTTTTCATGGATATTAGATCTCTTCATCCTCTGCGCGCTGGTTAAAGCCCTTTTTATTACCTATGCAAATGCCTACTTTCTACGAGTCGAGTATGTACCTCTAGACTCCCATGAAACAATGCCCCATTGTTTACTACTCAAGCTTGCAGCAAGTATTGCATTGTGGGATGTGGAGTGAGGGTATTCTGACAAAATAGGCAACTCGGCAGAATATAGAACCACGTCACTTACGGTTTATTTAAAACATGATTAATTGCAGATTTCTATGAAGTAATTTCACATGATGAGGAATACGTGTTGTGACACAAGAGCGGCAACCAAATGCAGTCTGGTGCATGTTATTGCGAGCGGAGCGCTCCAACACTAACCAACAAAATGGCCACCTCCAAGGCAGCGACAACTTCATCCCCGTTAGCCGCTGTGCTGTGAAAACACCCAAATGTTCCTTTACCTGACTGCATTCGGTTGCTGCTGTTGTGTCCAAACACAAATTCGTCAAAATCTGCAATTACTGTGGGTTTTAAGAAACCAGAAGTGACGTGGTTCTATATTCTGCTGAGTTGCGTATTTTGTCAGGACACCTGCATTTTTTTGCTCTTAACCATGAAGTTAGTGTTTGCTTTGCTTATCACTCTTATGAAGTTCCATTTAGTAAATGCAGTGCTAGGTTTTGATATCTCATGATGCCTGCTTTCCTGGTCAATTGTTCTTTTATGCTATGTGGTGTTGCCATAGGTTCACTTTAATGCCAACATTGATCTTCTTTTTTTTTTTTTTTTTTTTGCTATTTTCTACTTTTGGCTTCATATATCTGCCAACTTATGATAAACATATGATCACTGGATTATATGATCCAGCTCAAAACTTCATGACTTTTTCCTGGGCTTTTCACCTAACTGCATAGTATAGATGTGCTTGTCCATATGTGCATATATGTGTGTAAACATTCCAGAATGGTTCTTCTAGCTCCCATAATTAAAAGAAGGGGTGTGATTTATGTATGTACATACGTGCATGGGCCCATTGAAAATGGTCTGATTCAGATCAGAAAAAAGGCCTAAAACTTTGCATTTTGATGCCCATGTGCACAAATATGTGACCAAATGCTATTTAGTTATTTGAACAAACCTTGTAGGGAGTCTGGAGCAGCTTTTTCCCCAAGAAAGAGCTTTTCATTATAATGTGTATGTTTTCAAACCTAAAAACAAAACAATTACCAATCCTAAAATGTGATGACTGTGTTAGTTTCCTTTTTATCTTAATCACACAGTACAACATGCAGGACCTATACTCAAGAGACCATGGGTTATATACTGCTACTTTGTTTCCGGATGTGTTACCCCTAAGTGTGGGTGTGGGCCTCAGGGACTGTACTTGGGCCCCACTGCTTAGAGTTGGCCTGTAATATTTTCTTCAGACACTGGGTCCTGCGTTAGGGCCGGATTAACATAGGGGCTATTGGAGCTGCCCTTACATTAAGATAGGCCCATTTACACCCCCCCAAAAAAACATACTTCGAGGGTCGTGGCTCAGCGACCAGGGCTCACATAGAGCCCCTTTTAGGGGGTAGGTAGCTGAAGAGTTACTTAACTACTGGTCAAAATTTGGGGCTCCTATCATCTATGGTTCCGGAGATACAGGGCTCCTTGTGCAGCCTGTCAGAAGCTACATACAGAGGGGCCAGTTTAAATACAAGCTGGCACACTCTGCAGCAGACTGAGAGGATGAGCTCACAGTGCCTCTCCTCCCTTCTTGTCAGAGGCACTGACCTCAATGGACAGCTTGGAGCCTGCAGAGTATGACAGGCAGCACCGCCTGTCAAACTTGCCTATTGATTTCCATGGGGCCACTCTGCAACTGCAAGCCAAACTCGTTTGCAGTAGCAGCATAGTCCAAAAATGTAAAACTACCATTCAGCAATGTAAAAAAAAAAAAAAGTAGGCGGCAGTAGCACCTCATGAACACCAGTCAGCTGCTGCTATTCCACTCGTTGAAAAGCAATACACCACAGATCACTTTTAAGAGGGTAGTAAGCATTACTACAAATGTGAAAGAAACATGAAACACATCATCCCATTCATACTCACACCACCAACCAGGTCACTTCCCAGCCACTTCCCATGTTATCCATCTCCCTTCAATTTATATCACAGGTGACCATTTCCCAACCTGCAGATGACAGACCCTACTCCAAAAGATATCACTCCCAATTACTCCCCCCACCGCTGATTGATATCCCTCCATGACCACCTCACACCCCCCTGCTGACAGACCTCTCTCCCCAGCCTGTCCCCACACACCCTCTCACCTGCTGACCTGTGAATGGGGGAATCACTCCTGCAGTGTTATTGTGTTCTTCCAGTGGAGAGCCTTCCCAATCCACAGAATACAATGATCAGTGTTGCTAACTGTAGCTGACAGGCTGGTTGTACTCAAGTCGATTAATAGATTGACTTGTGTACAACCAGCTAGCCCATACATAGATAGACTATGGCTGGTCTCTGCTTAAATGGCTTAATTTGAATTCATGTATGTCCTGCTTAACCACTACGCAGTTCCTAAACATCCTTCCACAAACCTTTACATTTTTCCTTCCCAGATTCCTTCATCCTCCTCACCTGTACATACTGTCATACTCTCCACATTCCTCTCCTACACATACTGTCCACTGTCATACCCTCCAAACTCCTCTCCTGTGCATATTGCCTCATAATACCCCCAAACTCCTCTCCTGTGCATACTGTCAACTGTCATACCCTCCGCACCCCTCTCCTGTACATACTGCCAACTATCTTTCTCTGCACACTTCTCCTGTACATACTGCCCCCATCATACCCTCCACACTACTCTCCTGTACATACTGCCCCCATCATACCCTCCACACTCCTCTCCTGTACATATTGCCCACTGGCATACCCTCCACACTCCTCTCCTGTACATTCTGCCCCCATCATACCCTCCACACTCCTCTCCTGTACATATTGCCCACTGGCATACCCCCCACACTCCTCTCCTGTACATAGTGCCCACTGTCAACCCTCCACACTCCTCTGCTGTGCATACTGCCCACTGTCATACCCCCCACACTCCTCTCCATAGTGCCCACTATCATACCCTCCACACTCCTCTCCTGTACATAGTGCCCACGATTATACCCTCCACATTCCTCTCCCTCACCTGCACATACTTCCCACTTTTATACCATCCATACACCTCTCCTATGCCTCTTACCCACAAAAAAACAGTTCTTTAAAATTATATTGAATATCCTCAATGTTACCAGCTCTAGAATGGGCAAACTTTTTTGTTATTTCCACTAAAGGAAACCTTCTCAGTTCTCATATTTGTTCCTCATATTTGTTCTGTCCATTGTTAGCACTCATTTGATTTTGTGATTACTACTGTGATGTATAGGAACATAAGGGATGTCAGCTACTCCTAAATATACCACTGAAGAAAAAAAAGTTTCCCGTCCAGTAGGCGGCCCCATGATATTAAAGCGGTAGTAAATTTCGCTAACATTACTACTTTTTAGAGGTCCTTAGGTAGGTTATTCCATAATGTACTAGTATGCACAGCATATTAGCACATTGGGGTAAACTTACCTGTCAGACTGAGCCCTCCAGTGCTGCACTGTGATCAATCCGGTGGGTCCCGGGCGCTTCCATCTTCACCCGGTCTTCCTTCCGGGTTCTGTGCCTTCGTTCACTTGCCTTGGCTGGGCTGTGTTGCTGTCACTTCCACGCATGCTCATGCGCGTCCTCTCTCTCATCCCCTTTCTCATCCCCTTTCTCTCTCTCTCATCCTCCCTCTCTCTATTTAATTTAATTTGCTATAACAAAAAATAGTTTTGCATTTTTAATTATTTTTTATTTAATTTAAAATTGCTTTTGAATTTAATACTGCTTTAACTGATATTAGCTAAACTTTGTTTTATATATATATAAAAATATGTAGCTATGTATGTATGTATGTATGTATATATATATATATATATATATATATATATATATATATATATATATATATGTATATGTATATATATATATATATATATATATATATATATATATATATATATATATATATGTATATATATATATATTTTTTTTTTTACTGCTGCCGTTTCAAAGGATTATTTTTTCAAGGTGAAGGCCAATTAGTAACAAGAGTAAATCTTGCAAAGTTGTTTTGATGATTCATTTTAACAGAAATGTATACACATTTTTTTTTCCTGACCTGACTGTTATTTCATTTTATGTGCTATGTAAGGCACTGTATCCTGAATTAATTTGCAGCCAAGTGCAGAAATACCGTATCAATGCTGAAGACTGTGAGACTGCAAAATTGCATTCTCCTGTTTTTATTTTTTTCAAATTTACAAAAAATAAAAGACTGTCCATTCTCTGCAGTGAACCGACAGGAAAGAAGAGGAAAAAAATAAAATGAACAGTGAGACAGAGCACTATTGCACGAACTAGTGGTTCAATAAACTATTAATGCAAGCTTCTGCTGAAAGAATTCCCAACTAGAATTCCTTAGAGACTTTTTCAGAATACAGATATTGATGCTTTTTTTTTTTTTAATGCATCAATATGTGCCAAACATGGTTCTCTTAACATTTAAAAACATGCCAAGTAACAACGGAAATAAACTTTTTTCTAATCATAAAATTTTTTTTACAACCTCTCAGAGAGTCTCTGCAATATACTTTTTACAGTGGATGTCCTTAAAAAAACAAAATCTCTATTTCCAGACTTATAATCTAACTTTTAGGTGATTCTTAAAGTTTTTTTTTCTCTCTCTCCTCTGTATACACATACCTCCACGGATCTGAAAGGTGTCAGTTCCTGCAGGATTCGATTTAACATAATCATGGCAAACCTTTCTTCTGTCTGGCTGTTATTGTATTTTTATTCACTGCTTCTTTGTATGTCCAATTTGAGTGTCTCCTCCTAGGTTAGTTTTTTCCTCTATCATCATGTTTTAGGCCCGGTTCACACTGATGCGAGTTCATGACGAATTTGATGCATCAAAAACACTTTAAATTCACATGTCATCCCTAAAGTCATTGTTTTCAATGATGGTCGTTCACATACATGCGTTGCGATTCCGCTACAAATGCGATGTGATTGAAAAAAGGGTCTTGTGCAAGTTTACTGCGTTGCGTTGCGAATTTAGTTTCCATAGACATCAATGTAAATTGTTCTTGAATCGCATTGATGGTTCACATATGTGCGAATTCCACCACACTACTCTCCACAAAAACCAGGAAGTACACAGGAAGTTAACACCTTTTTTAAAAAATTTTTTTACATTATGATTCCATTGGCTAGAATATCAATAGCAGCTATGTCCAACTCCTGAAATTCGCGGTAAAATCGCGGTAAATTCGCACCTCACAAAGGACAAAAAACTGAACAAAATCACAGCGCATCAGTGTGAACCGGGCCTGATGCTACAGTTTTACGGTCAATTTTTGTATTTTCCTTAAAAATATAACATATTACAGAGGAAAAGCCCCATTGTAACAAAACAAGAAGGCAACATCACAAGTCTTTTAGATCAGCCTTTTTCAACCAGGGTGCCTTCAGGTTTCTTCAGGGGTTCCTTGGCGAATTGCCTAAAAATTGCCAATATTTTTTTATGCAAGCCAGCGGTGGATCAAGTCTGCCTTTTAGTTGCACAAAGCCAAAGGTTTTCATGCACTATTTCGTGCACTATTACATCCTTCTAACATCCGACGTTCTAACAACCAATTACATCATCGCCTGACAAGGAAGACATTGGACTCCTGCACAGCACCTCTAATGTTGGGTGTCCCTACCTGTGTGGATGTTACTGCATTATGTAAAACTGTTAGTTTCATTCTTTACATTTTAGAATGGAGCGTCTCCAGATTGTGCATAAACGGTGCCTTGAGATTGAGTATAATTTTTAAAGGGTGCCTTGAGATTGTGCATAATTTTTAAAGGGTGCATTGACTGAAAAAAGGTTGAGAAACGTTGTTTTAGATGATAGACTACTGGATGGTAGACTAGTTACCAGTCCAGTGCTTTATTTCCCTTTCACACTACCGCAACTTCAAAGTTGTGCGATTTTGCGGCCGCAATTTCAGGGAATGCCTGTGTAAACTTGAGGTCTATGGACCTCAACTCGCATCAAAGTCAGACCAAAGTAGTGCAGGGACTACTTGAAGTCGCACAGATATGAATGGTACTCATTGGAAATCATGGGGTACGACTTGTCATGCGACTTGCAGTCCCAAGTCGCAGGATAAATCACAGTGTGAGAGGGGCCTTAGTATGAGGGACTTTGCTCATTTGTAACCAATTGTATATCTCTTATTCGTTTAATTTTATAAAATAACATGTTACAATGTGATACACATTTGTCTACAAATACACACAAACCTTACCCAGTAGCATTACCATCAAAAGGAAGGTACTGCCAGTCTACAATTCCTTGTATTGAGGAAAGACACTAATTGCTGGGTAAGTGAGGTTTTATATAGCAATACCTTCTTAATTTTACTGATTTTACCGTTAGCTGTTTTTAAGATGAACTGAACTGCTTGCCTGAGTTTTTCGTGTAACATGGAGTCTTTTTCTTTGGCTTGTAAGATTTACAGTTACAGTTGTCCACTTTTTTTTTTGTTCAGAAGATACAGAATTGGACTCAGACTGATTACACCATTTGGCGAATGTCAGAAGGCCATTAGAAATAAATTTATCTTGACTAAAACTATTAAGAAATCAATTGAATTTGTTATCTTGTTTCCCCCAGCTGTAGCATGGTTACGTATCTTGTCGTACTGTCCTCTCATTACTATCAGCTTGTGAAAATATACCCCTTATCACAAAAAATAAAAGAAAACACCTTTCTTGTATTATCTTGAAAAGTTTTCTTAAAGTCATGGAATGGTGGTTGTATTCAACATCACTACGGAAAAAGAAAAAAAGCTGGATGGCACAAATTGACCCTAATGTTTTTGAACTTGATTTGTAGCTTCTAAGAAGAAAAGAATGTTGCCGGTTAATTGAGGTCTTTGACAGGCTCACTTTATTTTTCAATGAGAAAATAGCACAACTGCTGTTTTTTCCTTGCCATTATCGCAACGCCTTTTCAAAATACGAAGAAGAAACTTTGTGCTTTCTTTGTTATATCAATGATGATATTGCAACTCAAAGTGAAAAATGAGTTTTACCGCCGAAAGTTAATTAGTTTGGTATTAATTCATCATCTGCCAAGGGAAATCTATAAAGTCAAAATCAGACATTCTGAGATTATTATTCAAAAGCACTCAACATGTTACTGCTGATGATACAGAAGCAAAATCTAAAGTTATTATGGTTTCCCACCTAAGGTTTTTTTTTTTTAACCCATTTCAGTCGATTGCAGTTTTTTTTAGTACACAATAGGATTCGATTTTACAAGTGATATATAGACCCATCAAAATCTTATGTTTTTCCTGGGTCTTTTGGCAGAGATGCAAATTTCTCTACCCATTACCCTTTTCTGTCTGTTTAGTGGAAGGTATTTTGTGTCTTTACCTTACCCACTGTGTCATTACCGTTGCTACCAAGAGGTGCAAAAAGCTAGAAAAGGAAGGTGAGTGCTACAAATCAGGTAAAAAGCCAAAAAATGTTTCCAACTTCACCCCTACTCCCCATAATGAGACAATGTAGTTAAAAGGGTTAACCAAGTATGTGGTCTATAACCAATGATATATTTTATTGAATCTATATCTGTATCAAAATAGTTGTATATAATCCCCCTCTCGCACTCTGCCACCCAACTTAAAAATACTAACAAATCTACTCTAAGTATAGATAAACATAATTATCCCTGGTATATAATAAAAGGTAAGGCAATCCATTAAGTGTCCCTTTTACCTTCAAACGTGGTTCCAATGATCCCAAATGGATGCCTGCAATGAATATGGTCTATGGGTGGAAAGTAAGCTTGTGGTTTGGGGAGGTAGACCCAATCTACCTCCCTATCATCCTTTATTGTAAAAATGTAGCTCCTAGCCTTGAGGGATCCCTCTCAGCTATAAATAGGCAAGATAGGGAGGAAGGCGGGTGGAGAGAGACTACTGTATTTATTGGCGTATAACACGCACTTTTTAACCCTGAAAATCGGGTGCAAATAGCGTGTTATACGCCGATACTTCAATTTTAGCTGCCTCGGAGGGGACAGTGAGGGGGGCGGGATGAACGCTGTCAGATTACATGCAGTGAGAATCTCCTGTTTACTTGGCGGCCTTTGTAATAGAAAGTCCCATATCCTGGGCCGCCATTGGACCACTGTTCTGTCTATCATAGGAGATTCTCACTGTATGTAATCTGTCGGCGCTCGTCCGCCCCCCCCCTCTAGGCTGTAGATGGGCGTCGATCAGGCTGCACTGACGACAATGTTGAGGCTGCTGCATTGAAGGCAGTGGTGAGGCTGCTGCGTTGAAGGCAGTGGTGAGGCTGCTGCATTGAAGGCAGTGGTGAGGCTGCTGCATTGAAGGCAGTGGTGAGGCTGCTGCATTGAAGGCAGTGGTGAGGCTGCTGCATTGAAGGCAGTGGTGAGGCTGCTGCATTGATGGCAGTGGTGAGGCTGCTGCATTGATGGCAGTGGTGAGGCTGCTGCATTGATGGCAGTGGGGAGGCTGCTGCATTGATGGCAGTGGGGAGGCTGCTGCATTGATGGCAGTGGGGAGGCTGCTGCATTGATGGCAGTGGGGAGGCTGCTACATTGATGGCAGTGGTGAGGCTGCATTGATGTGGACAGATGAGGCTGCATTGATGGCACTGACCCTTATTTCTCTTTCGTTCATTGACGGACACAGCATTTTCAATCTTAACCTTGGGGTTATATCGCCACCTTTAGGAGTAGGACTAGGCAGAAATGAAAAAAAAACAAGCACAGCACCGCCTAGGGGCGGTCTTCACTGGTAGTAACCCCCCACTCTGCTACAGGCAGCTCAGTTTTTTTCTGCCTAGTTTAGGAGAAGGACCTGGCTCCCTGCTGGGACCTGTGGTTCTTTGGCTTATATTTTATTTCTTTTTAGTTTTTGTGATGCATCTGCAATCAACTGCTGGGCTGGGTGACAGGCTGGATTTTATAGCTCCTAGTAGTCTCCCCAGCCTGACCACTGAGTGCGTGCAGACCTGAGCTCCGCGCTGGAGAAGGTTTCATCCTCTTCCCCTACCCCCACCCCCTCCCCCAGTGGCACTGCGGTTGCTGGCACTTAGGGATGTTTTTGCCTCTACCTGGCTTGGTGGGGTCCCCTCCGGGCGGTCTCTATGCGTTCTAGGTGCGGGGGGATGGCTGATGTTTGCCTCCGCGTGTTGTAGCCACCATTACTTTGGGGACGGGCGCGCGGCCATTTTCTCGTAGCTGTGGCGGCCATTTTCCCTTGGTCTCTGGGCATTCCAGGCACTTGTGCGCTATCTGCGGAAGTGTGGCCGGCGGCCATTTTCTTGTAGCCTCGTGAGGAGTGTTTCTGCTGGGCCTCTAGTGCTAGACTCTGCAATTGAAACCAGGCAAGAGTGCGGATCTCCTCGTGGCTTGTCCCATCTGCCGGATGACGAACGGCACAGCACTGCTTCTCAGAGGTCAGGGTGGCGAGTCCTTCAGGGAGGCCCCCCAGTGTGTGGCAGCAAGGAGGATGGTCTTCCTTCTCTCTCTCCCTAGTGGGCGTTCGGTCACTGGTAGTGTCCGGTCGAGCATGGGACGGCATGACATCAGAAGCAGGTGCCTTCCCCCAGACACCCCTGTGATGGTAGCTGGCCCCTCTGGGTCTGCGATGCCCCTGGACGCTTTGTCGGCAGTCCTGGAATCATCCGTTTCCCGGGTTGAAGTGGTGTGTGGGCGGAAAGCGGGTAAAAAATACCCCCTCCATCGTTTGTGGAGGGCTCTGACCAGTTAGTGCAAGGACTTAAGTATGTCTGTGAAGCGGCCCTGGGTACGGCCCTGTTACTTTCCAAAGTCTTCATGTCGACCGTGGTTTTGCGCCGGCTACTTTGACTCAAGTGCTGGTCGGCGGACCAGACATTTAAGAAGGCTTTGACGGATTTGCCTTTCCAGGGTGGGAGGCTATTTGGAGCCTCTCTAGACGACATTATTAAGGACATTACTGGGGGGAAAAGTACTTTTCTCCCACAGTCCAGAAAAGGCAAGGAGCCCCGTCATAGGCAGGGCCTCTCTTTTTCCACTCACAAGCATCTTTTTCTTCCGCCCGGTTCTGCGGGCAAGCGTTCCCAGCCCAACAAGGCTCCTGAGGATGGGCAAAAGTGGGGGATCGTGATCGTGGGCTACCTGGACGATCTCCTCCTGAGAGTGACGTCAGCCTCAGAACTGAGAGATGATGTGACGATCACCATGCAGACCTTACAAGAGTTCGGCTGGGTGTTGAATCGCCAGAAGTCTGTGTTGCTCCCAACTCGACGCCTGGAGTACTTGGGTTGATTCTGGGCTCTGCAAGGGCGAAGGTTTTTTCTTCCGCTGATCAAACTGCAGACCCTTCACACCGCGGTGCGGTTGCTGCTGTCCCGCAAGTGGTCATCGCTGCGCTTTTGCATGCGGGTTCTGGCCCTCATTGTATACACCTTTTGAGGCGGTTCTGTATGCTCAGTTTCACACTCGGGTCTTGCAGAGGGAGATCTTATCCAAATGGGACAAATCCCCGGCATCTCTGGATTGTCAGAACCATGTGGGCCATCTAACCAGGGCTTTGCTTCTTTGGTGGCTACGGTCCTCGGCTCTATGGTCCGGGAAGTCGTATCTCCCTCTCCGTTGGACGGTGATCACGACAGATGCCTGCCTGACTGGCTGGGGGGGGGGGCCTTTCGGCCTTCGGCCCAGGGCCGCTGGATGCCGGAGGAGTCCCTCCTATCGATCAACGTTCTGGAGTTGCGTGCGATCAGGTTATGCCTCTCCACTTGGTCGCAGCTGCTGTGTGGTCGTCCAGTCGGACAATGCCATGGCAGTGGCTTACGTCAATCACCAGGGGAGGACAAGGAGTTCAGCAGCAGCGCTGGAGGTCTCTCACATTCTGCAGTGAGTAGAGCTTCACGTGCCGGCTCTTTCAGCCGTTTACATTCCGGGCATAGAAAACTGGCAAACGAACTTTCTCAGCATTAGGGAGTTGCTGGATCAGGGGGAGTGGTCGCTGCATCCGGAAGTGTTTCGTCTCATTTGCCTGCGGTGGGGCACGCTGGATGTGGATCTTCTGGCCTCTCATCTCAATCAGAAGGTGCTGAGATTTGTGGTCAGAACAAGGGATCCCTTGGCGGACGCGTCAGACGCGCTGGTGGCACCATGGGGGCATTATCAGCTCATTTATGCCTTCCCTCCTCTCAAGCTCCTTCCTCGTCTGCTGCGCAGGGTAGAGACCAAGGGAATTCGGGTAATTCTAATCGCTCCGGATTGGCCTCGGCATCCTTGGTACGCTGACGTAGTACAGATGGTGGCGGACGTTCCCTGGCGGCTGCCGGTGCGGGAGGACCTTTTGCCCCAAGGTCCGAGATTCCACCCTGCTTTACCGTCTCTGGCTTTAACGGCATGGCTATTGGAAGCCAGGTGATGAGAGACCGGGGGTTGCCGGCTTCTGTGTTGAGGACGCGTAAGTCCACTTCTCGGAAAATGTATCATTGCACCTGGAAGGCTTGCATCTCTTTGCGAGGCTGTGGGGTGGCATCCGCGTTCCTATTCAGTATCTAAAATCCTTGTGTTAATGCAGTGTGGTGATGATCAGAAGTTTGCTTTGAGCACTATCAAGGGGCAAATATCGTCTCTGGCTATCTTTTTTCAGCGACCATTGGCTGCTCACTCGTTGGTGCATACGTTTATTCAGGGGGTTCATCATGTGGCTCCCCCGGTACGTCCGTGGGATCTGAACCTGGTGCTTTCAGTACTTCAGAAGCCACCGTTCGAGAACATTAGGGAGATCCCCTCACTCACGCTCTCTCAGAAGGTGGTCTTTGTAGTGGATATTACGTCCGCTTGGTGGGTTTCTGAGCTGGCGGTCTTGTCGTGTAAATCTCCCTATTTGGTTCTCCACAAGGATAAGGCAGTGCTGCTTCCGCATCCCTTGTTTCTTCCTAAGGTGACATCTGCCTTTCATCCAAATGAGGACATTGTGCTTCCTTCCTTGTGTCCTCAACCACCTCACCCCAAGGAGATCGCCTTGCACTCTTTGGATGTGGTTCGGGCTGTCCGTGTGTATCTGTCGGCTATGGCTCCTTTTCGAAGGTCAGATTCGCTGTTTGTCACTGTGGATGGTCCGAGGAAGGGCCTGGCAGCTTCTTTGGCCACTATTTCGCGTTGGATCAGACAGATATTGGTCCAGGCTTATGCCATCAGGGGGTGGGTGCCCCCCTTTCCCGTCACGGTGCATTCTACCAGGGCGGTTAGTGCTTCCTGGGCCTTCCTCGATCAAGCGTCCATTTCTCAAGTGTGTAAGGCGGCTACCTGGCAGTCAGTACACACTTTCACCAAGTTTTACAAGGTGGATGTTGGCACATCTTCAGATGCGTCTTTCGGCCGCAAAGTTTTGCAGACGGCCGTCTGAGGTTTTGGCTTCCTTTTACGGGGAGTTGGGTGGAGGTTATTTTTTACATTTTTTTTCTGTGTTCCCACCCCTCGTTGTGGCACTGATTTGGGACGTCCCTAAGGTCAAGATGGAAAGTGCTGTGTCCGTCAATGAACGAAAGAGAAACTGTAAGTAGAAGCAAGCCGGCTCTTAACTTACAAAATATGTTTCAGAAATGCGTTTGTTCATTTTTAAATGTTAACGCATAAGTTTAAAAAAAAAACAGCATGAGAGAAATTACTTAGCTTTAATGTGATGTGTCCCTTGTGCTGCTGTGTCCTGATTTAGCAGAAATCTTCCTCCAGTGCATTCGGAGACTATTGAATGGCTCCAATGTAGAGCCTGACATTTTACTTTAGTCCATTCCTGACAGTTGGTAGTATCCTCATCTTCTGGGCCTCAGTAGTCACACAAGCATTGGGGCTGATTTACTTAAGGATTTGAGAATGCTCACACAATAAAATGTGGAGATTCACACAACTGATCCAGTCTTGTGAAAAGGAAACCCCTGTTCGCTTGTTTCCTCTGCGCACAACTGGATAATTGAAGCTCATATTCACACAGTTTGTTCAGTCATCTCAAATCCTGTAGTAAATCAGCTTCACTGTGACATTGTGCTCAGGCTTCCTTTGTCACTCCCAACATTAAAGGGTTACTAAAAGCAATTTTAAATTTAAATAACAAACATGTTATACTTACCTGTTCTGTGCAATGGTATTGCACAGAGCTGTCCTGAACCTCTTCTTCTCGGGTCTCCCTCCGGCGCTGCCTGCTCCTCCTCTTCAGCGTCTCTCTTGAGCCAGGCTCTGCATGTTTATAGACACACACAGTGCCACTTGGCCTTGCCCCCACTCCCTTCTCACTAGATTTGATTGACAGCAGCAGGAGCCATTGGCTGTTGCTGCTGCCTCCATGTCCAGTTAGGAGAGAGAGAGCAGTAATGCTGCTCTCAGGCACAGCACTGAATCGAGACCGGGCTCAGGTAAGTATTTGTGTAAGGCTGGCTGGGTACACACTGAGAATTTTTTTTTTGTTCAGCTAGAAGGCTGTATAAAAAAAACTCACATATTCCTACATCCAAACAACAAGCGATGTGGATGCAGGAATGCCCCCCCCCCCCCCCCCCCCCCGCTATGCTACTGTTTTTTGACTGGAGGGACTCCTACCTTGTCGGAATACACTGATCAGTGCTACAGTGGCTAATCAAATTCTCGTTTTCCAGTGGGACTGTGCAACAGAAGTCTAATAAGGAAAAAAAGGGGGTAAAAACTGCGCTAAATCATAAAGATAAAAATATGTAAATAAATAAATCAAGTGTGACTAAAAAATGTGATAATACATCAAAATAGATGAATTAAGTGAAAAAGCAGCAACTCTAATTATATGACACCCATATATCACTTAAATGTAAAAACAGAAAGAATCACGCTAATCTAAAGATAAAAATTGAATATAAAAGTACGTGACAAAATAATGAGTGAGCCTAATCGCAGAATGCGAAATAGACTAAATACAATAAATAGATATTGATCTCAGTGTATGGTGGCATCTAATGTTAACCACCCGTGCAAAAATTAAAACTCCATGTAAACAATAAATTGGATTATGGTCTCAGTGTATGGTGGCATCTATTGTTGACCACCAGTGCAAAATAAAAGTCTATGTAAACAAGTATTGATCCACTCCGTGAAAATGTGATCCACCACCAGGGGTTACTCCTTACCGGAAGGCCACGATCCACCACTACAGAGGATCATAGCTAGCAAAACAGCTGAGACTTTAGCCTTGCATCAATAATGGTCTGCGGGGTCTTCAAATCATTGCATGGTGTAGACTGACTCGTGAGAGAAGTATACCATGTAACAAAGATGAAACTCCAATAGTGTAAAACATTTTAAACTTTAATAGAATCACATAGAAACACTTACAATATTGCCTGATAAGATAAGCCTTAAGTCCAGTATGTTGGCCGTACAGACTCGGACAGACCCGTCCTACTGGAAATGTGAGCAGAGACTGGAGGTGACGTCAGCGCGTCATCCTGCTCCACCCTACGCGTTTCGTGACAATATCACCTCATCCAGGGGCACGGGCGGCGCACTGCGTCACCTCCCTAAATAGCATAAGAACATAACCAAGCCTCGCTTTGAGCCACGGTCCATCAATAGACCAACAGCAACTACTGAATGAACCGCAAGTCCAGGAAACTATTAACTCTGCATAAACTAATAATAATTGATAAAAATAAAAAATCATAAAACAACAAAAGAACTTCCGCATCACGAAAAATTTCATACGGAAGTCACCCATCCATATACAAACAAAACAAAAAGACCACTAATTAAGCGCACATCTGCTGAGAAGGAAAAACGGAAACCTAGGGAACAGACCTGACATTTCTTACACTTATAACCTGTGAGGTTATGGAAAAAACATCTATTGATGTTAGGTGGGTCTTGGACCGTAGGGGCAATCCTATTGCCCAGAGAAGACGCTCCCTTAAACACAACTTGAGGATTCTTTGGTAAAAATGTGCCAAGAACTTGATCACTAGTCAATATATGCCAGTGTTTCCTGATAAAACCCTAACACTTCGATGTTGTATTGAAAAGGTTGTGATGAACGGCAAAGAGAATTCAGTATTATCTCCACGTCGTTGACCATCCGTCAAGAACGAGGACCTATCCTTATCGCGTATTGTCTTTAATGACCTGGACAACACACCTTGATCATACCCTTTTTCTATGAACCTACTAGTTAGAACGACTGCCTGGTTGTCAAAGGTTTCAACCTCAGTTTTAGTTTCTAGATCGTTAGATCAATTAAATTGGTGTTAATACTGTCCATCAGTTTTATCTGAGTGGTCAGTTCTTTTCACCATTTTATTGGGTCCCAATTCACCGGTTGCGGGTGGGGCGGCATTAATTTGTTTATTCATCCTTTATTTTTATTTCTAATATATCATTTTTATTTGTTATTTTTAATTTATCTATTCCTACAATCAACTTTGCTGTAGATTATGGTTAGGTTGGATTGCTATTATACACCATTGGAAAATCAGTGTCCCAATTCCATCTGGTTTCACCAACTATATGTTAGTTTATCCAGTCTCTGTGAGAGTCACCTAGTTAGGGATTCTTTAGGTTTCCGTTTTTCTTTTTCAGCAGATGTGCGCTTAATTAGTGTTCTTTTTGTTTTGTTTATGGATGGGTGACTTCCGTATGAAATTTTTCGTGATGCGGAAGTTTTTGTTGTTTTATGATTTTTTATTTATTTTTATCAATTATTATTAGTTTATGCAGAGTTAATAGTTTCCTGGACTTGCGGTTCATTCAGTAGTTGCTGTTGGTCTATTGATGGACCGTGGCTCAAAGCGAGGCTTGGTTATGTTCTTATGCTATTTAGGGAGGTGACGCAGTGCGCCGCCCGTGCCCCTGGATGATGTGATCTTGTCACGAAATGCGTAGGGCGGAGCAGGAGGATGTGCTGACGTCACCTCCAGTCTGTGCTCGCATCTCCAGTAGGACGGGACTGTCCGAGTCTGTACGGCCAACATACCGGACTTAAGGCTTATCTTATCAGGCGATATTTTAAGTGTTTTTCTATGCGATTCTATTAAAGTTTAAAAGGTTTTACACTATTGGAGTTTCATCTATGTTACATGGTATACTTCTCTCACGAGTCGGTCTACACCATGTGATGATGATTTGAAGACCCCGCAGACCATTATTGATGTAAGGCTAAAGTCTCAGCTGTTTTGCTAGCTATGATCCTCTGTAGTGGGGGATCGTGGCCTTCCGGTAAGGAGTAACCCCTGGTGGTGGATCACATTTTCACGGAGTGGATCAATACTTGTTTACATGGACTTTTATTTTGCACAGGTGGTCAACAATAGATGCCACCATACACTGAGACCATAATCCAATTTATTGTTTACATGGACTTTTAATTTTTGCACGGGTGGTTAACATTAGATGCCACCATACACTGAGATCATTATCTATTTATTGTATTTAGTCTATTTCGCATTCTGCGATTAGGCTCACTCATTATTTTGTCACATACTTTTATATTCAATTTTTATCTTTAGATTAGCGTGATTCTTTCTGTTTCTACATAAACAGAAGTCTAATGTTCAGCTTTTGTTGAACAGAAAGGGCCACACACAGATCGAAATTCAACCAGTTCCTGCCGAACCGACCAAATTTTAATGTGTCTGTACCCAACTTTAAAGTGTTTGTGAAAGCTAAAGGTTTTTTGCCTTCATGTATCTAAAACAGTGTTTCTCAACTCCAGTCCTCAAGGCGCCCCAACAGGTCATGTTTTCAGGCCTTCCATTATTTTGCACAGGTGATTTGATCACTTTCACTGCCTTAGTAATTGCCATAGCTGTTTCATCTGAGGGAAATCCTGAAAACATGACCTGTTGGGGCGCCTTGAGGACTGGAGTTGAGAAACACTGATCTAAAAAAACCAAAGAATTTCCAAGCTCAACTTACCAACCAGCCTGCGACCAACCGAATTAACCTGTCTAACAGTATGCGTTAAAAACAGGGTTTTAGTTGCACACATTTGCAAATACATGCGTAAGCTGCAGGCCACGGCAATGCACCCTGTATCTTACAGACCCTAGCTCTAATTTTGAAGAGTCTCCACAGTGGGAGCACATGTATTCTAATGGATAGATGAAGGGCAGATGACTGGAGGGAGCCCAAAGCTCCTTAAAGGTGCAGGAACACACTGAACACCCAGCACATTGCACAATGGCAGCAAAGGTTTCACTGCATTGCTTGACCAATATGTCAACAATACAAAAAAAAGGTGCCCCACCTATAACTGGTCTTCACAGCAAGGGGCACTGGAAGAGCAAACGCATGTAAAAAACCAAAGAATTTCCAAGCTCAACTTGCCAACCAGCCTGTGATCAACTGAATTAACCTGTCTAACAGTATGCGTTAAAAACAGGGGTTTAGTTGCACACATTTGCAAGTACATGCGTAAGCTGCAGGCCACGGCAAGGTACACTGTATCCTGCAGACCCTGTATCCTGCCTTATGTATCCCCTGCATTCATTTAAAAAACTTTCCAAGATTAGTTTCCCCCCCAACCTGCCCTAAATACTTACCTGAACTTGATCTCCATTCAATGCTGTGCACGAGAGCAGCATCACTGCTCTCTTTCTCCTCCCTGGACATGGAGGCAGCAATGGGAGCCATTGGCTCCTACTGCTGTCAATCAAATCCAGTGAGGAGGGAGGGGCAGAGCAACGCTATTCGTGCCTATAGACACACACACTGTCCAGATTGGGAGCGAGCCTGTACTGTTGCCTCCATAGCAAGGGCTTGCTATGGGGGTAGACACTGAGGAGGAGGAGTGGACGGCGCCAGTGGGGAAGATACATTTTGGGGCCACTCTGTTTAATTCCATTGCACAAAGCAGGTAAGTATAATGTTTGTTATTTAAATTTAAGGGAATAGCCTTTAGTAACCCTTTAATCCACTAATTGGACTGTTATTGTCGCAACATACAAAATTCTCCCCAAACTTTTTGCCTCCTATAAGCCTTCATTACCATCTTCCCTTCTCCCTGCTGCCTAAAACATGTAAGGATAGCAATGTTGCACAATCCAGCAAGGCCTGATTGGCTTATTGTTCGGATACACTCAGTTGAGTTTGGGAGTGAATTATGGGAAGTTAATAAAAAAAATACATATTTTAGGTAATTACTCTAGCCTTTCTCTTAAATGTATGTGTTTTTACAGAGCTGCATTAAAGGATGGACTCTTGCGTTTGCTGCGATTTTCAGCGGGTGTCAGTGTTAACTTAACGACACACCAAATGTAGATCGGAAACACAGTACGTTTGCCTGCACTGGATTGCACGATACATTAGTACCACGCAATCCGGTTGCTGTGCTTTTGTAAAATAGTGCATGCACTACTTTTGGTGAGGTCTGGCGCGATTTCTGTTTTTATTTAGTTTGCCAGTACACAAATATATGTATTTGTGGTTTAGAACAATACATTTCTCCAGTGCATTCTCCACTGATACCAGGATACAGCATCCATGCATTAATTTAAATTAGATAAGCCGACCAGTACATCATAAAATTGTTCTGCCACATAAAGCAGTTAGGAGTTCATGCTAGTTTTCCAAGCTGCACCAGAAAAGGTACAGCTTTGGACAAACCATTCACTTTTATTTGACATTTACTGTCAAGATGTATGTACTGTGGTCCAAGTAATTTTTGTTTGCAAACCATTAAGCCATATTAGATTTTGTTTGTTAATGATCTACTTCTGCTAAAATTGTTAGCATTTGAGTGAAGAGGGTTTTAATGCCCTGTCTGTTCCTAATGCTGAGCTTTCTGCTCCCTTCTCATCACCTTGTAAAAAAAAAAAATGTAGTTTGGCTTCAACGTTACTTATTCAATATATCATGTATGTATTTTTTATTTTATTAGGTGCTTAGGTTTTTATCTGTGGAAACAAAACTGTTATTTAGGTATGCTCTAGGTAATTTTATTTAGGCAAGAATGCCTTTTTTTTAAAGGCTTACAAAAACAGCTGCTGTATTTAGCATTTGCTATTGGTCCAGTATATTCATGTCAATCTTCATCCAGTAAATATTTTTAGTAACTAATGATCCTTTTAGGAGAAAAAGTACTGAACTGTATGCATCTTTCTCAATTGTCCATCTGATAAGGCATTCATAATTGGAATGCTTTTAGGTTTAGTGCAGCCATGAAAAGAGCAAATAACACATCTGATTGAGTTTGTAGAGCTAAAAGTACTTTCTGTTCACCCCATAATTGGGCAATTTTATTTTATAATTGGTTATATTTGTGGTCTCTAAGTAATGCTGACAAAGTGATGTACCAGTTTAACACAAATGCACACCAAAGGAAGGACACTTTTTTTTTTTTTTTTTTAGAAACTAGTCTGCCTTGGCAGCTTCCCTTGCTTTTTAGTTTGTGGTTATTTTTTATATGGTCTTTTGTACAATGGGCCATGAGAGCTAGACATTTCCTCCAACAGGAACAGGAAATGCATCACCAATAACACTTTAGAAGGAAGATCTTCTGTCAAACATTTCAGTATTTGTGTTTTCCCCTTCCAGAGGAACACCTGTCTCTCTAAATCTCCCTCTTACCATCCATCCTTTTTTTTTTCTTGCCCCTCTCCTCAGGGAGCCAAGATTTGTCCGTGATACCTTGCCCTCCAAGACCCCTGCTTAGTATGGGCAGAAGGAAGCCTGGTTCCCCTCCCTTTATAGTGCGCAAAGAAAAGGTCAAATCTAGAATAAATGCACCCTGTCGATTGCCATGGAAGCTTTCTTCTTTGCCCTGATATACATTTCTATACAGGGGGTAGTGGGGGTTTGAGGGTACATGCTGATAAAGATGGCATTGCTTTTATGTCAGTGGGTCTGATTCCCGCTAGCTGCCCCAGCAATAGAGGAAACAGCAGCCCTGGCTGCTTCAGCTTAACTAAGTGACACCGGCTGTCTCTTCCTGGTGGGTTGATGTAATTTCCAGGCACTGAAGGCTGTAGTTCTAAGCCTCATTATCTGTTCAGGAGAAAGAGGAAGGGCTTGCTGGTGCCTTCATTGGTGGACCCTCCCAACAGTTGGCTGAGAGGGTGCCACACATGGAAGGGCTAATTCTGCACTACAAATCTAGGCTCTCGTGGCATCAGTGAGGACATAGGTAAGCAGGGTGTTGCTGTTCCTACTTGTTTTGACCTGTGTTTGTTCCTAGGTTCTTCACCTAGCCTTTAATATGTTATCTAGGGCCCTTTTGGTGTTGGACTTTTCCTCTACTTCCTCTTCTTGGAGGGAGTGTAGGGTTCCTGTCTAATTTCTCTCTCTGCTTAATTCTTTTGAGTCAAGAGAAAGCAAGAAGGACAATCCCTCTATGCTGTGTGCGACTCATTCTAGGTCTAGGAAATTCTAGGTGAGGCTCTGCCAGTGCCTATCACACTCTTTTCAATCATGAACGAGGAGTTTACTTTCAACTTCTAATCTTTCAAGTCTCTCTTGGTGGACATGAGATCCCCTGCTTAACATGTTTTTGTGCACGAATCTCCAACTTCTGTGCTGTCAGCTTCAGGGGATTCACAGAAGGTAGATAATGTGGGGGAATAATAATGACCCCACTCCTTCCCCATTGGACCCATTCACTAAGGCACACCGGCAGAAGGATTTTTCCTTTAGAAGTTCCAGATGTAAGCAATCAAATATCTCTCAGACTCACTCCCTTGGTTATCTCATTCATAACAGTTTGGCAAAAAGATTTCCTTTGTGGAGGTGTCCATCTCGCATGTGTTGGCCTGGAAAATGTATGAAAATACAGTTACTGGGTAAGTCTAGTTCTGGTTTCTTTTTTCACTGCTGCCTCTAGACTGTGATAATAATGCTATCCAGCGCACAGAGTTTCTAGCTTGCAGGACAACAAACTGAATGCGAGCAGACTGAGAGTGAATGGCACTGAGGCAGGTTATGTAGTACACTGTGTATATAGTCTTTGTAAATAAATTGCTCATGTGTTTTCGCCAAGAACTGTTTGCTGTACCTTTTTAAAGTGTTGTAAACTTATCCAGTGTGTCAAACGCACCATACTGCCAAGTTATTCCCTCACAGATAGTGGAGACGGCAAACATCTGTGTAAGCAGGTATAGTGAAGGCCAGCATGGTTACTGAGACAGCTCGTTTTGGCAAATGTTAACCACTTCAGCCCCGGAAGGATTTGCCCCCTTCCTGACCAGAGCACTTTTTGCGATTCGGCACTGTGTCGCTTTAACTGACAATTGCACGATCGTGCAACGCTGTACCCAAACAAAATTGATGTCCTTTTTTTTCCCCACAAATAGAGCTTTCTTTTGGTGGTATTTGATCACCTCCGCGGTTTTTATTTTTTGCACTATAAACAAAGAGTGACAATTTTGAAAAAAAGCAATATGTTTTACTTTTTGCTATAATAAATATTCCCCAAAAATATATAAAAAAAACTTTTTTTCCTCAGTTTAGGATGATATGAATTCTTCTACATATTTTTGGAAAAAAACCCAGCAAAAAGCATATATTGATTGGTTTGCGCAAAATTTATAGCGTCTACAAAATAGGGGATAGTTTTATGGCATTTTTATTATTTTTTTTATTCATAATGGCAGCGATCTGCCATTTTTATCGTGACTGCGACATTATGGCGGACACATCGGACACTTTTGACACTATTTTGGGACCATTGTCATTTATACAGCGATCAGTGCTATAAAAATGCACTGATTACTGTGTAAATGGCTATGAAGGGGTTAAGCACTAGGGGGCGATGAAGGGGTTAAGTGTGTCCTAGGGTGTGATTCTAACGGGGGGGGGGGGAGATGGGCTTTAAGACACATGACAGCTATCACTGCTGTCAGTGAGCAGTGATTTCTGTTATGTCACTAGGCAGAACGGGGAAATGCCTTGTTTACAAAGGCATCTCCCCGTTCTACCTCTCCGTGACACGATCGCGGGCACCCGGAAGACATCGAGTCCACGGCATTCATGGTCACGGAGAACACGGCGTGCAGCACCTTTTCTTAAAGGGGGACTTACCTGTACGCCCTTTTGCCCACCCGTGCCATTCTGCCGACATATATCGTCGTGCAGCGGTCGGGAAGCGGTTAATTAACAGCAGGCAAATGACGGGTAAAACTGGCAAATGAGCAATTGCAACAGAGCCTTGCAGCCCAACAGCAAGTCCAGTTAAAAGTTAAGCCCTGCTACAGGGAATTGCTGTAACAGCAGGAGCAGAGACACCAGCACCAAACTGAAGCAATAATGTAGCAACTTCTGCACAGACAGCAGGCCGATATGGAAAGTGATTCCAGCATTATACTGCCTTTCCGAGTAACCTTATTACCACAGATGACTGCGGATGATGACCCTGTGTTTTTGACCACTTTTGAAATTACTGTTGAAAGGGAAAATTGACCAAAAGAATAGTGGGCTGACTAGGGGGCCCACTATTATCTGCAGTTCCAAAAGGTCTACTATGACCTGGAACCTACGGAAGCAAGAGATTATGCTGGTCCAAAAGCAGAATAAATGGTTGTAACCCTGGAATTGTCAGTTGGGAAAACCACGCAGATCACAAAGGTATGACGTGATCCATTTGATGATGAAGTGGCTACAGCCAGAGGCTTTGTCAGGACCCCAAATTGTGGAACGTGGTCATAGCCTTATTTCTGAGTTTGCTCCCTACTGCCAAAAATGGGTGAGCCAAGGAGATTCAAATACAGTGGACAAACTGGTGGACCTGTTACCTGTTTGGCTCTTGTGTTAGCCTTGGGATTTTTCATTGTCCCACCCCTCATGTTTGGCACTGCTTTGGAACGTCCCTATGGTTCCGAATAATGGAGCGCTGTGTCTGTCAATGAGCGAAAGAGAGAATGGGATTTTTGACTTACTGTAAAATCCATTTCTCTGAGTTCATTAACAGACACAGCACCCACCCCTCTAAGGAGTTTTAATACTTCTGACACTGCTTGTTACTAAACTGAAGGCCTATAGCAGAGAGGGGGTGTATACCACCTAGGACTGCCCATAGGCGTAGCCAAGTCTTTTTTTCTGCCTAGTGTCCTACTCCTGTAGGGGGCGGTATAACCGTATGGTTCTGAATTCTGTCTGTCGATGAACTCAGAGAAATGGATTTTACGGTAAGTCAAAAATCCAAATCTTTTGCTGCAGCTTGCCAGTGTATCATTTCTGCCATCTTGTTCTTCTTTCTGAAATCTGAATATGAAATAGTTGAAATAGATTATCCTAGGTTGTAATACTGAAATGCAAAATTCAATGAATCCAAAGCCTTGTCTATTTTTTTTTAAACAATTATGAAGTGTCCAAGCTGAACCAGTATGACTATGCCCAAAAAACACATGAAAACGTTATGCAGTATTAACCGCTTCCCGACCGCCTCACGCAGATATACTGCGGCAGAAGGGCACGTATAGGCAGATTAACGTACCTGTATGTTGCCCTTTAAGAGGCGGCTTGGGGACGCGTGGCCCGCCGGGAGCTCCGTGAGCGTGATCGCATACCCCCACGGACTCGATGTCTGCAGGGATACCCACGATCGTCTCACGGGGTGAGGAAGAATGGGGAAATGGTAATGTAAACAAGCATTACCCCATTCTGCCTAATGACACTGACACTGATCACAGCTCCCTGTAATCGGGAGCGGTGATCAGTGTCGTGTCACACATAGCCCACCCCCCCCCTCAGTTAGAATCACTCCCTAGGACACACTTAACCCCTACAGCCCCACCTAGTGGTTAACCCCTTTACTGCCAGTCACATTTACACAGTAATCAATGCATTTTTAATTCCACTGATCGCTGTATAAATGTGAATGGCACCAAAAGTATCCGATCTGTCCGCCATAATGTCGCAGTCATGATAAAAATCGCCACCATTACTAGTAAAAAAAAAAAAAATTAATAAAAATGCCATAAAACTATCCCCTATTTTGTAGACACTATAACTTTTGCACAAACCAATCAATAAACACTTATTGCTATTTTTTTTACCAAAAATATGTAGAAGAATACGTATCGGCCTAAACTGAGGAAAAAAAATGTTTTTTTTATATATTTTTTGGGGAAATTTATTATAGCAAAAAGTAAAAAAATATTACTTTTTTTTTCAAAATTGTCGCTATTTTTGTTTATAGCGCAAAAGATAAAAAACGCAGAGGTGATCAAATTTCACCAAAAGAAAGCTCTATTTGTGGGAAAAAAAGACGTCAATTTTGTTTGGGAGCCAGATTGCACGACCGCGCAATTGTCAGTTAAAGCGACGCAGTGCCGAATCGCAAAAAGTGCTCTGGTCTTTGGCCAGCCAAATGGTCCGGGGCTTAAGTGGTTAAACCTAAAAGAAAATATTTATTATATTGCAGGTTTCCAATTCTTAGATGGATTAAACTAAAATAGTGTGCATTGACTCCATTTGCTTCTAGAAGCAGAAGAAAATTTCTCAAAAGCTGTTGCTCGGAGCAGTTTTTATAAGCGTAAAAAAAATGTTGTATGAAAAGCTATGATAATAGCGTTTTTGTGCGCGCTTGTAGTAGTGTTTTAGGAGCATTGGAGTTTTATTAGCATGTTCACAGAACAGGACGTTAAAAAAAAAACACAGGAAAAAAGTTAAGAAGTGTTTAGCGTTTTTTTTTTTCTGCTTGGAAAATGCTCCCAAAAACTCTACAAAGGATAACACTAGCTTCTAGGAGCAGAAAAAAAAATGCTCATAGCTTCTAGGAGTTTAAAAAAAAAACCACTAGTGTGCATGGAGCCTAAAACTTTTATCCCAAAAGGAAAGTTCAGCTTCAATTTGTTACTGTATCCAAATCTGCTAGTACTTCTAACACTTCCCCCTAGACTGACATAATTCCCCCCTGTGGTCATTCATCCAGAGTTAAATATATAGGAGCTAGTGCGCAAAAAACCACAATGTAAACAAAGAACTCTGAAACTGACGGTAAAGTACCCGATAAAGAGCTGCCAACATAGATGGGTCCACTCAGTTCCCCCAGGAAAAAATATTAAAATAGAGATATGTGGCGCTACTCTATCAATCAGTAACAATCAGATAATCAGAAACCATAACCGTAATCATCTAAGATAAAGGATGAAGTTGGCAAAGTGGGCTCCACCACATATAATCAATGCCAGAAAAAATATTATGACCTTAGGAAAGATAACACCATACAGGAGTTCATCAAAGAAGAGATCAGTTCTAAAATGTGGAAATGAATAAGTGAATACCAACGATTAAAATGCTCAATAGGATCAATACTGTATCAGTGCTCAGTAAAATAATTGTAAACTGTATCAACCACCCCTCCTCAAGTGACAATATAAAGTGAACCTGTGAATATAATGAGATGACTTCCCAAACTGGATGAACAATGAAAAAAAAATCCCTGATCATAGACAAAAAACCCCAAATAAAGCTAACAGTGTATCACAGGCAACAGCTGAAAATCAAAAAATTTCTAGTGCTGATATCAAAATAAATCTTAAAAGTGAACCAAAATAAAACTAGATATAGCAAACTGACATAAAGTGCAAAAAGATTCTGAGGTCAGCAAAAATTCCCTATAAATAATCCACAATATTGAAATAAAATCCAAAATAGTGATACAGTCATGACATATTAAACGTTCTAGTGCATTATTAGTGAATAATTAATAAATAAATAAGAAATTGAATACAATAGGACAGATAATCCCACAACAGAGATGCTGTCCCAAACGGTGACAAAAGGGCAATTTAGTCCATACAAAAGTGCAATTGTGATGGGTGATGTCCACAAGGAAGAGTCTTTGAATAAAGTGCAAAATGTGCAGTGACTGGTGCTTTTCTTCTATGCACGTTCTAGTGCATATCCCAAGTGTTTCCCCCAGCCTCTCACCTCCAGCAGCGGCCCCCAATGGGCCAAGTAGAGCGGGTAGATATTCTAGGAGAGGATGTGTTTCCTGGAGCGTTTCCTTAACATCAATGAATCTGTCTCTCTGCAACTCCTCCCACAGCTCCCAGCAATCCCAGCAGTTATTTAGGTCTCATGGTGCAGTAATTAGGTACAAATTATACAGTATATCTCTTCTGTCTGTTCTGTATGCTCAGAGTGGATTCGATATTTTGCTCCCTAACCATATAGTTGGTTATTTATATTTACCGCTCGTCCTCCTCCCGTGGGCCCAGCTTCCCTCTCTTGTGACCCTGGACTCTCTTCTCCTCCCGGCCGCTCATACCAACATTCATCCAGAGTGACATCTCTTTAATACAGGAGGTATGTTACTGGCCAGATCACCAGGGGAAAACAGAAGGAAAAAGCCTAAAAAAAATCAAACCATAAAAGCCAGTACATCTAATGATTGGTAAGCTGAAATATATTACATTTTTGGTTTTGGGTTTAATAATGCTTTCAGCTTTAATTCTCTCTGCAAAGCGCTTTACTATAGGGTGGAGCTATAAAAAAAAAAAAACCTCACCAATGATAAGTTTAAACTCAAATGTGTACATGAAGGTATTTATCCTATTTTGATAATATTCTGTTGGCAATAATAATTTGAATTGGGGTACTAAACCAGTTTGAGCTGACATGGATTAGAAACCTGAAAAAAAATAATGCTCTAAAGCTTTTATGTGTTTGATTCATTTAAATATAGATTTGGTTTAATCCCAGACGATCAAAACATTTGAGATAGGATATAGTTTAACACCAATATGCTGGTATGTAAAGTCTGTTTTCAAGAACTTGACGATATGGCAGTTTCTTTTCTTTTTGAAAACTTTTGTCCAAACATGATCAAAGAAGCAAGCATTATTTCAGCTATCACAGGAGTATTACTCAGCGGCTTGAAAAGTGTGTAAAATGTAAAGTGTGTTTTCCTGTAAATCAGTGAATGCAGCTCTCTCCAGTGAATTCAGAGAAGGTTCAAGCAGGATGTCTTCTTTTGAGCCTGGCCTTTTCCAGCTGTAAAAAGCCGTAATTTCTTCATTATATATGACATTCATATCTTATATATTTTGCTCTTAGAAAGAGATAGAAGCCTGTCTTGGATCTAGAATTTGCAATTCCAATTTTGGTAGATTATAAACGATTACTATTGTGAGCCACAGCTTAGATTCTGTATAATATGTACCAGATATCAACATGTGTCATTGTCTTATATTTTTAAACATTCTAATAAAAGTTTAGATTTTTTAGAGGTATTTATTTTTTATTTTTGCACGTAGCAGCATGTTGCTTTCAATTATAATTTGTACAGTCCAAGATGGAAAGTATACAAAACAAAAGTGCATTTTTCCAAACTATAGGTTATAGTATTGACACCGCAATAAAATACTGGCAAATATGCTAACTGGACGTGACTATTTTAAAAGATATGTATTTATTACAGGTATTTATATAGCACAGACAATTCACACAGCACTTTCCATATATATTGTACATTCACATCCGTCCCTGCCCTCAAGGAGCTTACAATCTAAGGTCCCTAACTCACATTAAAACATACACATACTAGGGTCATTTTAGACAGACATGATCTATTTCTTTATCGTACATCATGGGACACAGAGTCTTAAGTAATTACTTAATGGGTTATAGGCCACCTTCAGGTGTTGACACTGGTATACCCAATCAAGGAAGTTCACTCCCTATACAACCCCTCCTCCTTCCAGGAGCACACCAGTTTTTTTGTCAGTGTTTAAGGTGTTGGTCACGAGTGAAGATGTGCTCTGAGGAGATCCAGGAGGGATCCATGCTGGATTTAAATAGCCTCCATACACCAGATCCATCCAAAGTGCCACTGAGGCCTAAAAGGATGGTACCTGGGGCTTTGTACCCGAAGCACGAGGTTTTGCCTGTAATGCTTCTCTTTGTGGGGCTGAACCCCAGGAACCCAGGGCTTTGGTCTTGCTACATTACCTAGCTTTCCTGGTGGGGTCCTTGAAGGTTTGCTAAACGCAGCCTGCCGTGATGGGTGAAGGTTGGATTGTCTGTTAATTCAGCAAATCCTGTGGCGGGGATAAGGTAAGGGAAGAAACTTAGGTATTAAAAACACCTATGTATTTCTTCCATTAGGGAAAAAATGTTGTCATGCCTTAATTCTCCACTAGAGGGAGTCTATGCACATACCTTACTCTGTTGTCTTCACTGTAAAGCTCAGTCAGTCTGTGTGTGGTTGCAGCAGCGTGATTTTTCAAGGTAAAAGAAATCTGCAAAAATGTTTTCTTTCTCCCCCCCTGATGGGACCAGAGGGTTAGGGGGACATCAGCGCTGTACCCCCTTACATTACCCCCTTACAGGACCTCCGCCCTAAGGGCGGAGGTCCTGCTGGTACCACTAATTGTTTTACTGTGGCTGATTTTACTGTTGTTTGCCTACTGCTGGATGGGTCTCTGCCTCCCCCCCCCTTTTGTGTTGGCTCTGTGGACCCGAAAACGCAGCGCACAAGTGCAGGAATATTTTAAAACATAAAATGGGGCGGGATTTTTCTCGGAGGGGGCGGGGCCTAAACACAGTGCCGTGAACATCCACGAGGACGCACGGCAGGCTGAAACAGATAAAAGCTACAGCTGTGACAGTCTCTTCTCGGCTGATGAGGAAGAGACAAGCAGCCTGCAACACAGGGACACAAGAGCTGTGGGACACGTATGAGTTGCAAAACTGGCATTCCTGATACAGGAAGGACACCTTTTTTCCCAGCACTAGGCTGAACTTTATAGCGGCTTTAAATGTCATGACTATTTTCAGCGATTAAGTGCAATTTGTATAGTGCCTCTGTTTTTGTACTTAGGACAATACCTACCAAAAAAGACACCACAAAAACCAAAAAAGTAAAGGTTTCACCCCCAGGCGTTAGGATCTCGAGTCGCATTTCCACGCTGGCATCCTCGCCTAAATTACCAGTTATGGCAAGCCAGGGTGAGCCATTGGATCAAATTGATGGCGCAGCTGCTTCTCACATCTCAGCCCCTGTATACCTGACTGAAGATATCCTTTCCTCCTCCCTGCAGGGTCTGGAAGGAAGATTAGCGGCTTTAATCGCATCCTCCATTCAAATGGATAGGAAGCGTGCTAGATCCCCCTCCCCCACTTCAGAACCTTTGCAAGGGGAACAGTGGGCTCAGGATGAGGTGTTACCCTCAGTCAATCAGGAGGAAAAACAAACTGATGATTCCTCTGTGGAGGAAACAACGGTAGAGGAACCTTTTTCAGCCTCACAATCTGAGAAATTGCTGATACAAACTCTTACGGAGATGGTTCGTTCCACTTTCATGCTGCCCCTAACGGAGTCTCCTGAAAGCTTGGTTTCTTCCTTGGGTTCCTTAAAACCCTCTGAGCCTTTGCATGCGTTTCCTGCACACGCATTTACTAGAACAGCTTATTTTTGCTGAATGGGATCACCCGGATAAGCATTTTCTCCCTCCTAAGAGATTTTCACTTCTCTATCCCTGGAGGAGAAATTCTCCAAAACATGGAAAATACCAGCAGTTGATGCTACGATTTCCAATGTGAATAAAGGCCTAACTTGTCCTGTAGACAATGCACAAATGCTTAAGGATCCAACTGATAAAAAGTTGGAATCCCTGTTAAAATCTTCTTTTTCCATGGCAGGTGCCGCTACTCAGCCTGCGGTCGCTGCAATAGGCATCTTGTCAATCCGTAAAGGACCAATTTAAACAGGCGCTTGGAGAGCGTCCTGCACAACAAGCTCAGGATTTGGCTGAACTACCAAAAGCATTATGCTTTGCCATAGATGCCATTAAAGATTCTATTCACCAGGTGTCCCGCCTTACGCTTATGCTTGTGCATATGTGTAGAATCCTGTGGTTAAAGAATTGGTCAGCTGAAGCACCATGTAAAAATATCCTAACTGGGTTCCCTTTTCATGGGGAGCTGCTATTTAGAGAAGACTTGGACAAATATATCCAAACAATTTCTAGTGGGAAAAGTACTCTTTTGCCAGTCAAAAGAAAGTATAAACGCCCCTTCATCTAAACAGGTTCTTTCCACTGCACCAGGGGCTTCCCCCTCTAGGCAGTGGCGATGGCCTCTGCCGTCAGACTCTAGTAGAAGATCTCAGGGTCAAACCCAGGCTCAGAAGAAGTCCTGGGGTCGGAAATCTGCAAAGCAGAATCCTAAAGTCTCTTTATGAAGAGGCAACCCCCCTCACCAAGGTGGGGGGAAGACTTCTGCATTTTTCAAAAGTCTGGACAGAGGAAATTCAGGATAGATGGGTCATCTCTACGGTAACGCTGGGGTACAAGCTGGAATTTCGGGACTTTCCACCGTCCCGCTTCCTGAGGTCAAGCGTTCCCAAAGATCCAGAGAAAAGACAATCTCTGTTTCAGGCACTAGACCAATTAATATCCCAAGGGGTGATCAGACAGATCCCCACAAAAGAGCAAGGTCTGGGGTTTTATTCAAATCTTTTCATGGTACCAAAACCAAGTGGAGACGTCAGACTCATTCTAGATCTAAGAAATCTAAATCAGTTCCTGAAGATCCGCTCCTTTCACATGGAGACGATCAGGTCAGTAGTTTCTATCCTTCTAGGAGGAGAACTTCTGGCATCAATTGACATCAGGGATGCATATCTGCATGTCCCTATATTTCCCACTCATCAAAAGTTTCTGCGGTTCGAGTTAGAACAGCAGCATTTCCAGTTTGTAACCCTGCCCTTCGGGCTAGCCACAGCACCCCGGGTGTTCACCAAAGTGCTGGCCCCACCTCTAGCCAGGTTAAGGGCACAGGGCATAACAGTCGTAGTGTACCTAGATGATCTATTGCTAATAGATCAGTCGGTGGCTCGTTTGGAGCAAAGCGTACGCACTACAACCAATTATCTGGAAAGTTTGGGTTGGATTCTCAACCTAGAGAAATCTTCCTTAATACCGCTAAAAAGGCTGGAGTACTTGGGTCTGATCATAGACACAGCTCAGGAAAGGGTGTTCTTGCCTCAGGCAAAGATCAACTCCATAAGAGAGCTGGTGCGGATGGTCAGGTCAAATGGCAATCCCTCCATTCGCCTTTGCATGAGGTTGCTAGGAACCAGGGTGGCTTCATTCGAAGCATTTCCCTATGCCCAGTTTCATATAAGACTGTTGCAAAACAGTATCCTGTCTGCTTGGAAAAAACAATTCAAGCTTTAGACTTGCCAATGCAGCTGCCCCCAAGAGTGTCCCAAAGCCTCACTTGGTGGTTACTAACCCAGAATCTGCTGAAAGGAAAATCCTTCAGACCAGTCATCTGGAAAGAGAATGGATGCCAGCCTTTCAGGCTGGGGAGCAGTACTAGAAAGGACAACTGTCCAGGGACAGTGGTCAAGAACTGAAAGAATCTTGCCCATCAATATCCTAGAGATTCGGGTAGTGCATCTGGCTCTAAAGGCCTTGACTTTCAGGGTACGGGATTGTCCTGTCAGGATTCAATCAAACAATGCCACAGCTGTGGCCTATATCAGTCACCAAGGGGGCACCAAAAGTCTCTCAGCACAGAGAGGTGAACCATATTCTATCTTGGGCAGAAAGGAATGTTCCATGCCTATCGGCAGTCTTCTTTCTGGGAGTAGAGAATTGGCAGGCAGACTACTTGAGTCACCAGCAGTTATTCCCAGGGGAATGGTCTCTTCACCCCGACATATTTCAGGCTGTTTGCTAAAGATGGTGGACTCCGGATGTAGATCTCCTAGTGTCCAGGTTCAACATCAAGTTAGTCAACTTTGTGGCCAGAACAAGGGATCCACTCGCATGTGGAAAGGATGCGTTGGTGAGAACTGATCCCCATGGGATCAGTTCTCACTGATCCCCATGGGATCAGTTCTCACTGATCTATGCATTCCCCCCTATTCAGTTGCTGCCTCGACTTCTTTGCAGGATCAAGCTGGAAAGAAAGGTGGTAATGCTGGTGGCACCAGCATGGCCCAGAAGGCCATGATATGCAGAAAAACATGGCAGTGGAGAGCCCATGGTCCAAACTACGGCCAGATCTGCTCTCACAGGGACCGATATTCCATCCTTCCTTACGGTCTCTAAATTTAATGGCTTGGCTATTGAAACCCACATTCTGAAGAAACATGGGCTTTCCGGGTCAGTTATCTCTACCCTGATTAATGCAAGGAAGCCAGCTCCCAGAACTATATATTATAGGGTCTGGAGGGCTTATGTTTCCTGGCGTGAATCCAAGGATTGGCACCCTCGGAGATATATCATAGGCAGAATTCTTTCCTTTCTACAATTAGGGGTAGAAATTAAATTGGCCTTGAGTACTATTAAAGGCCAACTCTCAGCTTTATCGGTCCTATTTCAAAGACCACTTGATACTCATTCTTTGGTCCGGGGTTTTTTATACAAGGGATAACGCGGCTTAATCCGCCCGTCAAACCTCCCTTGAACCCTTGGGACTTGAACTTAGTTTTGTCTGTGTTACAAAAACAGCCATTTGAACTGATACAAGATATTCCCTTAGTCCTTTTGACAAGGAAGTTGGTATTTTTGGTTGCTATATCCTCAGCAAGGAGGGTTTCGGAATTGGCTGCTCTTTCTTGTAAAGAGCCATATTTGACTTTTCATGAGGACAGAGTGGTGTTACGCCCTTGTCCAAAGGTGGTTTCAGGTTTTCACCTGAACCAAGATATTGTTCTGCCATCGTTTTTTCCAAAACCATGTTCCAGGGAAGAAAAGTCACTACAGTGTCTTGATGTAGTGAGAGCAGTGAAAATCTATTTAAAGGCAACTGCTCAGATTCGTAAGATGGATGTCTTATTTATTCTGCCAGAGGGTTCTAAGAAAGGACAGGCAACGTCAAAATCCACTGTTGCCAAGTGGATTCGGCAAGTGATAATTCAAACTTATGATTTAAGAGGTAAGATTCCCCCTTTTCAAGTTAAGGCGCACTCTACTAGGGCGGTTAGTGCTTCTTGGGCAGTGCGTCATCAGGCCTCCATGGCTCAGATCTGTAAGGCCACAACTTGGTCTTCAGTGCATACATTCACAAAATTTTATCAGCTGGATTTAAGGAGGTATGAGGATATCGTGTTCTGCAGGCAGCAGTATAGATCCTCATGTCTGGGGGTACCCTCCGGGTTGTGTCTCCCTCCCCTCAAGGCTCTGTGTCCCATGATGTACGATAAAGAAAATAGGATTTTTAAAACCGCTTACCTGTAAAATCCTTTTCTTGGAGTACATCATGGGACACAGAGGTCCCTCCCCTCTTTTTTGGGATTTAAGTATATTGCTTTGCTACAAAAACTGATGTGCTCCTGTAAGGAGGAGGGGTTATATAGGGAGTGAACTTCCTTGATTGGGTATACCAGTGTCCATCACCTGAAGGTGGCCTATAACCCATAAAGTAATTACTTAAGGCTCTGTGTCCCATGATGTACTCCAAGAAAAGGATTTTACAGGTAAGCTGTTATAAAAATCCTATTTTTTCTTTTCTATATAAGTGCAGGTGTGCACCTGCAGTTTTCCTGCTTAAAGTTTTAAAGGTATTTTTTAAAAATAATAAAATAGATACACTCACCTGCTCTGCACAATGATATTTCACAGAGCGGCCTTGACCACCTCTTCTGGGGTTCCCTACTGGCACTGTCTATTTCCCCTCTTCTGTGTCTGCTTGCTATGTGGTCAGACATGCAGGGATCAATCCCGAGCCGGGCTGTGTGCGTCCATTGACACACACAGCACGGCTTGGCCCCGCCTCTCGCTCTCTGCTGACAGGATTTGACTGACAGCAGCGGGAGCCAATGGCCCCCACTGTCCTCAGCCAAACTTGTGACAATGGGGAGAGAGGAGACGAGACCGACAGATGGGCGCTGCTCTGGCTCGATTTAGGACTTGAGTAAGAATTAGGAGGGGGGGGGGGGGCACAACAAGTGGCAAAACATTTTTTACCTTAGTGCAGGGAATGCAGTAGGATAAAAAACAAAAAACATTTTACCGTTTAACTGTTTTTTTTTTTTTCTGATGCCTTGACTTTTTGAGATTTCCTGAGATTTTTATTAATTCCACCCTTGAGTGTTCTACCTAGGGAAGTATGACAATGTGTGTATGGTAATGTGTTTATCTGATATGTTTTCTTGTATATCTTGTACCACTAGTGTGTGGCCAAACTGCAGTGTTGATATTAACTGTGGTTTAAAAACATTTGTCTTTATTGCAGTTATTTGAACTTCTTGGACCTGAAGGATTGGCTGTCATTGTAGTGCTCCTACAACAGAGGCAGAAAATTGTGTCAACATCCCTGAACTGGCAAGCTGATGGCAGGCTGCACTCTTTACAAGGTACAGCACACAGCAAGATTTGATCATTATTAATTATGTTATTTTAAAGGTATACACAAACAAAACACCAACTAGTTTGAAATCAACTGGTATACAAGTCTACAACAGTAATAAAAAGAAAAAAATATTGTGATATTCCGTTTTGATGTGTTTGTTTTATTAAACATTTAAAGTGTATGTATAGCAAAACCTTTTCTTCTTAGCTTTGGATATAAGAATTTGGGAAGGGTTAGAACCAGTGTTGCCAACCTACCAGATTGAAATCTACTGACACAACACCCAACATTTACTGGCACAGCCAAGTTTTTACTGGCATTTCCAAAAGTTACAAAATTACAGTTTTAAGTGCAAATTTCAGTATTTAGGCCACAAACAAGTACAATATTCAATTAGCAACATTATTTATGGTAGATATTAAGACAAAAAACATATTTCTTCTTTTATTTTCGATATAGTAAGTAGCTCAGGTACAGGCATCAGGAGGGCAAGAAATGAAACTGGCTCTCACAGTGACACTGACAGCAGTGTGCAGCAGTACAGATGATAATGACATTTCACCAACACAACACGTCACCTCCTGAGTCACAGTCACAGTCTCTCTCCATGCCAGGTGGTCCCGTCTGTCTACTCCAGTTCAAACAGCACTGACAGTCCCGCTCCCGTCTTGCAGACCTGCACATGAGGCTCCGGCTGCTCCACTTGGCTCCCTTGCACTATGGCATCACATGGCGCACTCAGGCACTGCCCCCGCCAAACCAGCCTCCCGCTGGCGCTGCCTGAACACACTGTAACAGGCACTCGGATGGTCTCGGCAGGCTCCCGACTGGAACTGTACATGCGCAGTTCTGAGCTGAGTGTCACAGTCATATTTTTAACTGGCAACCTTTTCCTGTCACTTGCATTTACTGGCAGGTGAAAAGTGCCGTTTTTTTACTGCCTGCCAGTAAAAATACTAACGGTTGGCAACACTGGTTAGAAACCCTATCAGGTTTTTTTTCTTTATTCAGGTCTCTGTTAGAGATGTTTTCCCTAACTTCCTGTTTGTGTACAATGTTTTACCAGACAGAAATTGAGGCAAAAAAGCAGGCAACAGACAAAAATCTGACAGGGGTTCTAGCCATACCTCTACTTATTTTAAGTTCTGACTATGCTGCTGTTGAAGAGTTTCCTCCACTTCCATTTACTGTCTGGAAAAAAGGTTGTCCCTGGAATGGGAAGTGAGGTGAAATCTCTGTAACTGAGATCCAGGCAGCAGTAAAATCCTATCAGGAGTTTCAGTCCTTTCCCACATCATCAAGAACGTAAACAAATATGGTAATACATACACTTTAAGAATTTATAGGCAGGGTGGCTATGGGAAGGTGGTTTAACCACTAGGCGTCCGCGCTATAGCCGAAAGACGGCTACAGCGCGGACTCCAATTGCCGGGAGGCCGTCCGTGGACGTCCTCCTGTTCACTTCCGCAATGCGCGCTCCCGGGAGCGCGCATCGGGGAAATTCTGCTCTGGCCGTGTCCCTTGGATACAGCCAGTCACGGATCGCCGTAAACGGCCAATCACAGCGGCCGTTTACAGCGCGATCCGAGCTTCCAATGACAGATGATCTCAAATGTAAACATATGAGATCATCTCTCATTGCCGGTTTTCTCTCCTCACACAGAGACCGTGTGTGAGGAGAGAGAGCGATCTGTGATAACTGTGAGTGCCAAGCATTTAGTGAAACACCCTACAGTGCCCATACAGTGCCCATACAGTGCCACATCAGTGCCACAGTGCTTCCATCTGTCATCAGTGCCATCTGTCAGTGCCATCTGTCGTTAGTGCCACCTGTCAGTGTCACCTGCCACATCAGTGCCACCTGTCAGTGTCACCTGCCACATCAGTGCCACCTGTCAGTGTCACCTGCCACATCAGTGCCACCTGTCAGTGTCACCTGCCACATCAGTGCCACCTGTCAGTGTCATCTGCCACATCAGTGCCACCTGTCAGTGTCACCTGCCACATCAGTGTCACCTGTCAGTGTCACCTGCCACATCAGTGTCACCTGCCACATCAGTGCCACCTGTCAGTGTCACCTGCCACGTATCAGTGCCACGTATCAGTGAAATCTGTCAGCGCCATCTGTCGTCAGTGCCACCTGTCTGTCACCTGCCACATCAGTGTCATCAGTGTCACCAGTGTCACCTGCCACATCAGTGTCATCAGTGTCACCTGCCACATCAGTGCCACCTGTCAGTGTCACCTGCCACATCAGTGCCACCTGTCAGTGTCACCTGCCACATCAGTGTCACCTGTCAGTGTCACCTGCCACATCAGTGTCACCTGTCAGTGTCACCTGCCACATCAGTGCCACCTGCCACATCAGTGCCACCTGTCAGTGTCACCTGCCACGTATCAGTGCAATCTGTCAGTGCCATCTGTCGTCAGTGCCACCTGTCTGTCACCTGCCACATCAGTGTCATCAGTGTCACCAGTGTCACCTACCACATCAGTGTCACGTATCAGTGCCATCTATCACCAGTGCAATCTGCCAGTGTCACGTGTCATCAGTGCCACATATCTGCCATTCTTCATCACTATGTCACAAAGAGTATATTCAGCCGAGGAGGCATATAATATTCTTGCGGCCGACGAGAGCAACGGGGAGCTCTCCGCTTCAGATTCCTATTCAGATTCTGAGTCTGACGTGGACTACGAGCCTGTCCCCAGCAGTGGTACACTGACAGCCTCAGAGGAGGATGAGAGTCCGCCCGCCAAACGAAGACGTACTGGTGAGGATGCAGTGCCATCCACCAGCACCGCAATGCCATCCACTATCACCACAATGCCATCCACTATCACCGCAATGCCATCCACCAGCACCGCAGTGCCATCCACCAGCACCGCAGTGCCATCCACCAGCACCGCAGTGCCTCGACAAAGTCCACGTACCAGTGGGGTGTCACCTCAGGCCCAAAGGGTTAGGTCCCATGCCAGCCTTCCCTACTCCCTTGAGAACCCCTTATGGCTGCCACCCAATTCAGGAGAAGCTATCATTCCCCCTTTTACTGCCCAGCCAGGAGTCCAGGTGGATACGGAAAATTTTTCACCATTAGATTTTTTCAACCTTATATTTACTGAGGACATGCTTGCATCGATTGTGGCCCAGTGCAATCTATATGCCCAACAATACATAGCAAGTAACCCAACGTCCTATTATGCCCGTCCCTACGAATGGAGAGCCCTAACAGTGGAGGAGTTTAGAATTTTTTTGGGCCTCACATTCTGTATGGGACTAACCAAAAAAAATGTATTACGTTCCTATTGGTCTACCCTCCCCATCCACCACATGCCCATCTTTTCCTCTGTAATGCCCAGAACCAGGTATCTCATGATTATGAGATTCCTACACTTCAATGACAATACCCAGTGCCCTCCCCGAAATGACCCACATTTTGACAAGCTATATAAAATTCGCCCACTACTAAAATATTTTTCTGATATCTTCCCCCAGTTATTTACCCCAGACCAGCACATATGTGTGGATGAGTCCCTGGTCAAATTTAGTGGCAGATTGGGCATAAAACAATTTATTCCCACCAAAAGGGCCCGCTATGGGGTTAAAATGTATAAATTATGCGACCGAGCTACAGGATATACCTATGCCTTCATGGTATACGAAGGGAAGGACACCCAGCTACATCCCCCTAATTGCCCAGAATACATCGGATCGAGTGGGAAAGTCGTGTGGGAACTCATAAACCCACTCCTAGAAAAAGGCTACCATCTATATGTGGACAATTTTTATTCTAGTCTGCCCCTGTTCCGAAATCTTCACAGACAGAAGACTCCAGCGTGTGGCACCATAAGGAAGAACCGGAAGGGCTTTCCTCAAAGCCTCGTGAACAAAAAGCTAAGAAGAGGGGAAATGGCGAGCTTGAGGAATGAGGAAATTCTGGCTGTGAAGTGGAGGGACAGAAGGGACGTCTACGTACTTTCATCAATCCACAATAACACCGTCGTGGAGATAACCAGGAGGAATGGGGTAATCCAAAAGCCCACATGCATCTTTGAATACAACAAGTATATGGGGGGTGTCGACTTCAACGACCAGATGCTCGAACCCTATCTTGCCACGAGAAGAACATACCAGTGGTATAAAAAAGTTTCAATATATTTGTTCAATTTGGCCATATATAACAGCTATGTTATTTATCATAAATCCACTGCAAGCCCCAAATCCTTCCTTGGATACCAGGAGGAAATCATCACTGCCCTGATATACCCCAACGGCCCACCAGAAACCATTCGATCCGATGTGATTAGTAGACTGTCCGAACGCCACTTTCCCGAAAAAATCCCCCCCAAACCAACAGGCCAAAAACGGCAGAAAAAATGCCGGGTGTGCTCCAAAGGAGGAGTGAGAAGAGACACTACTTTTTATTGTCCCGAATGTCCTTCCCAACCAGGCCTCTGTATAGTTAACTGTTTCCGCCGTTACCATACTTCACTAAATTATTAGTGAAGTATGGTAAACATAACCCTCACTTCCTGCCATTTACCTTCACACCCCTTATGCCTCTGCTTGCTCTGTAACTGACCCTGGCTTGTTTTTTGACCACGCTTCTGCCTACCGATTCTGTTTATATCTCTGCCTGATCTGGAACTGACCCTGGCTTGTTTTTCGACCACGCTTCTGCCTACCGATTCTGTTTATATCTCTGCCTGATCTGGAACTGACCCTGGCTTGTTTTTCGACCACGCTTCTGCCTACCGATTCTGTTCATACCTCTGCCTGATCTGGAACTGACCCTGGACTGTTTGACCATCCTTTTTGCCTGCCTCTTGGACTGATCTTGTACCCTGCTACTGGACTAGTGGGATTCATAACACAGGGGTCTCACATATGTGAGGGGCTCCAGAATTGTTTTTCTGGATGAAGAAAACGTTTTTTTTGTTTTCTCATTCCTAGATTAGGGTCTGGAGACTCGGAGGCTTCAAAGAGATTTGGGTGGGAGAAGCCTCTACCCCTGTCCCCATTCTGTCCTGAACGAGGCCCTACTTCTGCCTGCTGCCTGTAGGACCTATGCCATCATGCCTCTGCCTGTTGCATGAACTGACCACACCACATGGATGGACCATGTTCCTGCCTACTACCAGGATCAATATTTTGGCACTGCTGACAATCTCTGCCTGCACTGACCCTGGACTGTATATGGACAGTATCCCTGCCTGCTGCCTGTACTGACTATGGACAGTGTTCCTGTCTGTTGCCTGGATCAATTGCGTTCGCTTTTGCTGACCAAGTCCCTGCCTGCTGCCTGGACCAGTGCTATCCTCCTGTGGACAACTGTGCTACTAAAACCACAGGTAATCTTTTTTTTTTACCCTTTGCTCAGCAGAATGTATTTTTAGGGTGTAATTCTTGCTATGTGCATGCTATGTGTCCCTAGAACACCTGACGGTGTTCCTTGTATGTGGCCAGGCTGTGTAAAAGTCTTACACATGTGGTATCGCTATACTCAGGAGGAGTAGCAGAATGTATTTTGAGGTGTCATTTTTGCTATGTACATGCTATGTGTTGGAAATAGCTTACAAATGGACAACTTTGTGTAAAAAAAAATGCGTTTTCATTTTTTTCCACATTTTCCAAAAACTTCTGGAAAAAAATGAACCGTTCAAAAGACTCATTATGCCTCATAGATTATACGTTGGGGTGTTAGCTTTCCAAAATGGGGTCATTTTGTGGGCGTTTCCATTGTCCTGGTGCTCCAGGGCCTTCAAAAGTGTAATAGGTGGGTGAGAAATGAGATGTGTAATTTATGCTCCTAAAACCCTTGAAGGTGCTATTTCAGTATTGTGCCCCTGTATGTGGCCAGGCTGTGTAAAAGTCTTACACATGTGGTATCGCTATACTCAGGAGGAGTAGCAGAATGTATTTTGAGGTGTTATTTTTGCTATGTACATGCTATGTGTTGGAAATAGCTTATAAATGGACAACTTTGTGTAAAAAAAAATGCGTTTTCATTTTTTTCCACATTTTCCAAAAACTTCTGGAAAAAAATGAACCGTTCAAAAGACTCATTATGCCTCATAGATTATACGTTGGGGTGTTAGCTTTCCAAAATGGGGTCATTTTGTGGGCGTTTCCATTGTCCTGGTGCTCCAGGGCCTTCAAAAGTGTAATAGGTGGGTGAGAAATGAGATGTGTAATTTATGCTCCTAAAACCCTTGAAGGTGCTATTTCAGTATTGTGCCCCTGTATGTGGCCAGGCTGTGTAAAAGTCTTACACATGTGGTATCGCTATACTCAGGAGGAGTAGCAGAATGTATTTTGAGGTGTTATTTTTGCTATGTACATGCTATGTGTTGGAAATAGCTTATAAATGGACAACTTTGTGTAAAAAAAAATGCGTTTTCATTTTTTTCCACATTTTCCAAAAACTTCTGGAAAAAAATGAACCGTTCAAAAGACTCATTATGCCTCATAGATTATACGTTGGGGTGTTAGCTTTCCAAAATGGGGTCATTTTGTGGGCGTTTCCATTGTCCTGGTGCTCCAGGGCCTTCAAAAGTGTAATAGGTGGGTGAGAAATGAGATGTGTAATTTATGCTCCTAAAACCCTTGAAGGTGCTATTTCAGTATTGTGCCCCTGTATGTGGCCAGGCTGTGTAAAAGTCTTACACATGTGGTATCGCTATACTCAGGAGGAGTAGCAGAATGTATTTTGAGGTGTTATTTTTGCTATGTACATGCTATGTGTTGGAAATAGCTTACAAATGGACAACTTTGTGTAAAAAAAAAATGCGTTTTCATTTTTTTCCACATTTTCCAAAAACTTCTGGAAAAAAATGAACCGTTCAAAAGACTCATTATGCCTCATAGATTATACATTGGGGTGTTAGCTTTCCAAAATGGGGTCATTTTGTGGGCGTTTCCATTGTCCTGGTGCTCCAGGGCCTTCAAAAGTGTAATAGGTGGGTGAGAAATGAGATGTGTAATTTATGCTCCTAAAACCCTTGAAGGTGCTATTTCAGTATTGTGCCCCTGTATGTGGCCAGGCTGTGTAAAAGTCTTACACATGTGGTATCGCTATACTCAGGAGGAGTAGCAGAATGTATTTTGAGGTGTTATTTTTGCTATGTACATGCTATGTGTTGGAAATAGCTTATAAATGGACAACTTTGTGTAAAAAAAAATGCGTTTTCATTTTTTTCCACATTTTCCAAAAACTTCTGGAAAAAAATGAACCGTTCAAAAGACTCATTATGTCTCATAGATTATACGTTGGGGTGTTAGCTTTCCAAAATGGGGTCATTTTGTGGGCGTTTCCATTGTCCTGGTGCTCCAGGGCCTTTAAAAGTGTAATAGGTGGGTGAGAAATGAGATGTGTAATTTATGCTCCTAAAACCCTTGAAGGTGCTATTTCAGTATTGTGCCCCTGTATGTGGCCAGGCTGTGTAAAAGTCTTACACATGTGGTATCGCTATACTCAGGAGGAGTAGCAGAATGTATTTTGAGGTGTCATTTTTGCTATGTACATGCTATGTGTTGGAAATAGCTTATAAATGGACAACTTTGTGTAAAAAAAAATGCGTTTTCATTTTTTTCCACATTTTCCAAAAACTTCTGGAAAAAAATGAACCGTTCAAAAAACTCATTATGCCTCATAGATTATACGTTGGGGTGTTAGCTTTCCAAAATGGGGTCATTTTGTGGGCGTTTCCATTGTCCTGGTGCTCCAGGGCCTTCAAAAATGTAATGGGTAGTTAACAAGTTAGATGTGTCATTTATGCTCATAGAACACTTGATGGTGCTCCCTGCATGTTGGGCCTCTCTATGTGGCTAGGCTGTGAAAAAGTCCCACACATGTGGTATCGCCATACTTAGAAGGAGTAGCAGAATGTATTTTGGGGCGTCATTTGTGGTATACACATGCCATGTGAGAGAAATAACCAATTACAATGACAATTTTATGGGAGGAAAAAAAAAAAAAAAAAAATCTTCATTTTGCAAAGAATTGTGGGAAAAAATGACAACATCAAAAACCTCACCATGCATCTTACTGAATACCTTGGAATGTCTACTTTCAAAAAAGGGGTCATTTTGGGGGGTATTTGTACTGTCCTGACTTGTTCGGGTCACAAGAAATGAGATAGGCCACCAGTACATCAGGTGTGATCAATTTTTTATGTTTTGCACCACAATTTGTAGACTCTATAACTTTCACACAGACCAAATAATATCCACTAATTTTGGTTATTTATTTTTACCAAAGATATGTAGCAGTATAAATTGTGGCCAAAATTTATGAAGAAAAATTAATAATTTGCAAAATTTTATCACAGAAACGAAGAAAAATGCGTTTTTTTTTTTAATTTTTGGTCTTTTTTCATTTATAGCGCAAAAAATAAAAAGCCCAGAGGTGATCAAATACCACCAAAAGAAAGCTCTATTTGTATGAAAAAAAGGACGCAAAATTGTCATTCAAAGTGTGAGAGCACTGAAAGCTGAAAATTGGTCTGGTCACGAAGGGGGTTTAAGTGCCCAGTTGTCAGGTGGTTAAACAAAACCAAAAAGAACACCACTAATCTTTTTACAAAACAGAGAAGAGCCTTCTTAAAACAGAAGGTTATCTGCATGTTTATTTTTTATTACTAAGTCAAGAAATAAGAGGCTTATTTCTCACAAAAAAATTGTGAAAAAAAATATTGATTGAAGAACTAAAACACTCTGGAGACTCCCTACTGGATGTTAACACAAAAATCCCTGGAGACTTGCCTTTGAGTAGTTAATTTACGTACCCTGGAGACTGATCTTGTAGTAAAAGCAGTAAACTTAATCCAAGTAATGCACTAAAAGCAAAATACCACAATTAAAAGCACTTTGCAATGCATAGGAATAATCTAGACCAGAGCATCATGTAATTGTTCTTACGATTAACGCAGCTTATTATTGTAGCCTCTTTCGTCCGAAGCCACCGCCATCCTTGTGGTCTTCTCTTGCTCCCTTCTCCACCTTAACTAACTCCCTTATTGTACATTGGTGTAGAAATCTCGCACATGCTCAATAAGATTAAACCAAGCTTCAGTTTCGTTTAGCAGCTTTTATGGAGCTTTAATCCCGCCTTAGCAATTTGATACTGTATGTCAGTTTGTGAACCTCCCTTGTGACGTACCTAGTCACATGGGGTTTTCTCACGGGATTGCAATGCCGTGGAGTAATGCTGAGAGATACACGGCACATAGCTGTATAGACTGACGGCACACTTGCTGTTTGTCGGAGTTACAATGCGCAAGCGTGAGTGACAGAATTGATAGGAGAGGGATATATCTCCTAAACAACGCACTTTGAAATTCTATTAAAGGCAGCTACCACTAAATCATAATATACTGCTTTACATGGTACTGAATTGTTAAGCGGAGTTTACTACCACTTTAACACACTAACCCTGGAGACTGGTCACTGGGGGTTTAGGGTTTAACTCGTGATTATGCACATAGTGTGGAGGTTTGTCAGTCATGAGTTAAAGCGTTATTAAAGGCAATTTTTTTTATATTAACATAATAGAAATGAGATACTTATCTGATCTGTGCAAGGGTATTGTACAGAGTGGCCCCAAACCTCCTCTTCTGGAGCCCCCCCCCCCCCCGGTACTCTTGGCTCCTCCTCTTCTGTGTCTCCCCCATAGAAAGCGCTTGCTATGGGGGTACACCTGAGGGCTCGTTCACGAGCCAGGCTTTGTGAGCTCATAGACACACACAGCACGGTTCTGCCCCGCCTCCCACTTCCTCCTCATAGGATTTGATTGGCAGCAGCAAGAGGCAATGGCTACCCCTGCTGCCTCTGTGCCTGTGAGGAGAGAGAGAATCCAGCAATGCTCCCCTAGGGCATAGCGCTCGATCGAAAGACAAGCTAGGTAAGTATTTATGAGGGAAGCTAGGGGGAGTTGATACTGGAAGATTTATTTACCTTAATGCATAGACTATATTACAGTGGAATTCCAGTCAGAAATTAAAATGAGTTCTTTCTTAGAATATGTAACAATTTAAACATTTATATTATCCATTATCCTAATTGCTGATTGTGTAGATTAGAAACAGTAGTTGAAGGCCGGCCTTACACAGTTCGAATCTCGGCCGGTTCAGCAGGAACTAGCCGAGTTTCGAACCGTTAATAGGCAGGCTGAATGTACCAAGTTGGTCAATCGATCAACTTGGGTACAAAAAGCCTGCCAGATTCTCTATAGCAACCGCTAGTGATAATCACTGTTTTCTCCCGGCGGGGACGGCTTCTCCTACACTCCCGCCTGGAGCAGACAATTGCTCAGCAGGGGGGATTCCCCTGTCAGCATTGTCTGGGGAATTTGTGCAAATTTCTTTAATGCATCCCGTAGTTGCAGGAAAGAAATGTGCATGGTTTATTGCCTACCTAAGGCCGGCCATAGACAGAGCAAATTTCTTTCCTGCTACCACGTAGAGCCATTGTATACTCCCGGCAGGGGAGCACAGTGATTATTGCTAGCAGCTATAACAGCCACTAAAATAATCACATGTAAATACGGCAGGCTGGCTGTACCCAAGTCTTGGCCGGTTCCTGCTGAACCGTCTGAGCTTTGAACCGTCTATGGCCGGCTTTAGTTAAGTAATCAGCAATTTGCTAATCTTTACTGAGAGTGGTGTGGCTGCACACACTTACTTCCTTAAATCGTTTTAGCATAGCTCCGAGTAGCCCTGTCTCCATCCCACCTGACCTTCGGCACCATCGACAGCAATGTTGAGCACCTTTTTCCCAAGGCGTCTTTCAGGACAGCACCTGAGAGGACAGCACCTGAGAGATAGCGACTCCACCCACCGGAAACAGGAAACACCTTCTTCCTCCAAACTTTAAAGGGAGGCGCCTCCCTACCATACCTCAGTTTTTGTGTTTCCTCCGGCCCGGAGGGAACATCTTTTTGAAGGGGAGTCAAGGTCTCTCAGATGCCTGGGAGATAGGGCTTCCTTTTCATTTTTCCTCCTTTTTGAGACCCGCTGTCCTCCCGGCCTACCCAAGCCTTTGCAGCGGTAGCAATCGGGCTCCTCTTCCCCTCCTGGTGCTCGGGGAGAGCCGTAGACCCGGTGATCCGCGCGGTCGTAGGAGCGGCGGTGCGCGTGCGCCGCCGCCATGTTTTTTGGCCGGCAGGCGCGGCGGAAGTGACAAGGCAGGTCACTGGGTCAGCAAAAGCGTCATTTCCGGCGTGGATGCGAGAGGGGAGGAGGGAGGACAGGAACTGGCGCCTACTTCCGCTTCCGGTCCGGTGCAGATGCACTATGGGAGTCCGGAAGCGGCATATGAAGCCACAGGTGGAGAGCTGCACACCAGAGATGGAGGACTCAGCGTCTGCAGCGGTGGGGACAGGCACAGGCGCCAGTAAAGCTCAGGTAGGAGCAGCAGTTTAAGTCTGCCTTTCTTCCTTTTCCTGGGTTTGGTCTATTTTCTTTTTTCTTACCCCCTAGTGGCAAGGGGCCTGTCTGGGCACTGGAGGCTGACTGGTTTCTTCTTAGTGCACCTGTGGGTGATTCTTGTGTAGCTGAGACCGGGTCTCACTAAAAGGTCCCCTGGTTTTTTTCCCTTTTTTGTTTTTTCTCTCACAGGCTAAAAGCTCTGACCCAAAAAAGAGATGTCCTTCTTGCAGGGCCAAAATGGGAGAAAATTGGAAAAAAGTCTTATGCAGTACATGCATCACTTCTTTAGTTAAGGAGGAATCAGCTTCGGTTTGTGATGATCTGGTTGCCTCTGTAAAGAAGGAACTATACGCCACGATTCAGACTTTTCGTGACTCCTTAGTTAATCCAGCTGCTAGTCAGCCATCCACTTCTGAGGCTTCCCAGGGTTCTATTTCTTTCCCCATGGTAGAAGTTTTACCTGAAGGCCCCTCTATCAGGGAAGAGCAGTCCCCTACTCCTTCCGTTAAAGATTCGGAGGAGGAGGGTGAGGAAGCGGAGGTGGCTCCTTCCAAATTTAAGCTTTCCCTAGAGGAGGTAGATGGACTCCTTAAGGCTATCCATGTTACACTTGGCTTAAGTGAGGAAAAGAAGGAGTTATCTCTTCATGACCGCATGTATGCAGGGTTAAATGAGCCTAAGGGGCGAACATTTCCAGTTCATTCGGTCATTTCTGACGCCATTACTAAAGAATGGCAAGATCCAGAGAAAAAGCCCTTTTTTTCCAGAGCCCACAAAAGGCGCTTCCCTTTTGAGGAGGACCCTTCTGCGGTGTGGAATAAGGTGCCCAGGTTGGATGCGGCCTTTTCGCAGGTCTCAAGATCCACAGACCTGTCTTTTGAAGACATGGGTGTTCTAAGGGATCCAATGGACAAACGCATGGATCTTTTGCTCAAAAGATCATGGCAATCAATCATGAGCAATTTAAAACCAGCAATGGCCACAACCTGTGTAGCCAGGAATCTGGAATACTGGGTGAACCAACTTAGATCTCATATAGTGGCAGATTCCCCCAAGCAGGAGATCTTAGATTCCTTTCCTACCCTGATTTCTGCGGTTGCTTATATTGCTGATGCTTCGGCTGAAGCTATCAAAATGTCAGCTAGGTCTGCAGCTTTAGCAAATGCTGCGAGAAGGGCTTTATGGTTAAAAACCTGGCCAGGTGATACAGCTTCAAAGAGTAAACTTTGTGGTATCCCCTTTTCAGGTGACCTTCTTTTTGGCCCAGATCTAGATAATATCCTAGACAGAACTGCCGATAAGAAGAAGTCCTTTCCGGTCAAAAAGAAAAAGCAGACCCCAAAACGTCTTTTTCGACCTCAAAAAACTCAGCAGCAACACCAGGAAAGTAAGTTTCAGGGCAGGAGGAAAAATTGGTCTACGCAAAAAGCGAAGGGCAAAGGTGGAATTCTCTTCCGTCCTCCTTCACAGGCCGAAAACCCACAATGACTCATCCCTGCGGGTCGGCGGAAGATTACGAGAGTTTCTTCCGCAGTGGTCAGTGATAACTACAAATCAGTTTATTCTGACCACTCTCTCGCAGGGTTATACTCTCGAGTTCTCCAGAAGCCCTCCAAGAAGGTTTCTGGTAACAAATGCTCCTCGAGATCCAATAAGGGCCCTGGCCATGAAATCCTCTCTGGAGGAACTAATGCAACAGGGTGTAGTAATCCCAGTGCCACCAGAGGAATGGCACGAGGGCTTCTATTCACATGTCTTCCTGGTAAAAAAACCAACAGGAAGATTTCGTTTAATTCTAAATTTAAAGCCACTAAACAGAGCCATCAAATACAGAAGGTTCAAGATGGACTCAATTTTCACCGCCAGAAATATTCTGACTCCAGGTTGTTTCATGGCGTCAGTGGATCTAAAAGATGCATACCTGCATATTCCAATCTCATCCCAGTCCCAGATCGGGCTATCATCCGCACCCCGAATTTTTACCAAAGTAATGGCAGAGGCCCTAGCTCCGCTGCGTCTTCAGGGAATCGCAGTAATTCCTTACTTAGACGATCTGCTATTTTTCGCCCCCTCAAGAGAGGAGTTGAGGAGCAATTTAAGCAGAGCATGCAGCCATTTGGAGTCTCTAGGTTGGATCCTAAATCTCCAAAAATCTTCCCTGGAACCATCTCAGGAGATTCGGTTTCTAGGATATATAATAAATTCGGTAAGCCAAAAAATTTTTCTTCCTTCAGAAAAGAAAGAAAAAATCCAGGATACAGTGTCTTTTTTGCAGACCAACCAGCAGCTGACGGTAAGATTGGTCATGTCAGCCCTGGGGGTTCTGACTTCGTCAATGCCAGCTGTTCAGTGGGCAAGACTACACTTCAGACATCTGCAGGCTTTTCTTCTGAGATCTTGGGATCACAATTTAGAGTCCCTAGACTCAGAGGTAAGAGTTCCAACCCAGGTGAAGAGGTCACTATGGTGGTGGAAAAGGCAGGATATCCTATCGGAGGGGTTAGTCTGGGCCTTTCCAATCGAAAAAAGGCTGACAACCGATGCCAGTTCCTGGGGTTGGGGAGCCCACCTAGAAAAAGGTTTCACTCAGGGAAACTGGTCCAGGAAAGAGGCGACCAAGTCCTCAAACTGGAGAGAGCTCAAGGCGATCGACTTGGCTCTGAAGTCATTTGCTCAGGGTCTTCAGGCCCAACATGTTCAAATACTAACAGACAATGCCACGGCCGTGGCTTACATAAACAGGCAGGGAGGTACAAGGAGCAAATCGCTGCAAGTACTAGCCATGAGCATTCTCCGTTGGGCAGAAGGACACTTGCTGTCCTTATCAGCAGTCCATCTAAAGGGATCCCTGAACGGAGTGGCGGATTTCCTGAGCAGAAATCCCATTCGGGAAGCAGAATGGTCGCTGAACCCAGAGGTTTTTGCCATGATTGTCGAGAAGTGGGGGCTGCCAGAGGTGGACCTGTTCGCCTCAAAAGAGAATGCCTTGGTTCCGCAATTTTTTTCCCTAAGCAATCACGACGGGTCACTAGGAACAGATGCCTTGGCGCATCCATGGAGATTCCATCTCTGCTACGCTTTCCCCCCATTTCAGTTAATTCCCTTAGTATTAAGAAAAATTCAAAGGGAAACGGTACCGGTTGTCCTAATCACGCCCTTTTGGCCAAGAAGGGCTTGGTTTTCAACCGTTCTGAAAATGGCGGTCAGGCCCTATTGGCATCTGCCCCTCAGGCACGATTTACTATTTCAGGGACCAGTAAATCACCCAGAGGTAGCCACTTTGGCGCTCACTGCTTGGTATCTGAAGAGCAGCTCTTAAGGAGCAAAGGTTTTTCCAACCGGTTAATCTCAACGCTATTATCCAGTAGGAAAAGGGTGACTAGAAATATCTATTCCAAGGTCTGGAAGGTTTACAATACGTGGTGTAATTCATCTGACCAGGACCCAGGGAGTCTTGTTACCATTCTGGAATTTTTACAGGTTGGTGCTGACAAGGGACTAGCAGTTAGTACCTTGAAGGTACAGGTGGCTGCGCTAGCAGTGTTCCTAGAAAGATCTGTGGCCTCAGATCCATTGGTAACCAGATTTTTCAGATCCCTTACGAGATCCAGACCAGCACCACTTAAGTTGTTTCCCAAATGGGATCTGTCGATAGTCCTCCAGGCTCTAACAAGGAGTCCTTTTGAACCTTTGGAAGAAGCGCCACTCAGATATCTCACTTTTAAGTCTGTGTTTCTGATTGCCATGGTCTCTGCACGCAGGATCAGTGAGCTTAATGCTTTATCAGTTAAGGAACCCTATTTATCTATCTTCCCAGATAGGGTTATACTTAGAACAGACCAGAAATTCTTACCAAAGGTAGCTTCAGTACAAAATCGTGTTCAGGACATTGTACTTCCGACCTTCTGCCCCAACCCAGTAGGGGAGAAGGAGACTTGTTTTCACATGTTGGATGTTAGAAGAGTTTTGTTATGTTACTTGGAAAGGACAAAGCTCTTTAGACGTTCAGATTCTCTGTTTGTGCTATTTTCAGGCAACAGGAAAGGTTGCCAGGCTTCTAAAATCTCTTTAGCAAGGTGGCTGAAGCTAGCCATTTCAGAGGCTTATTCGCATGCAGGCGTGTCTCCTCCTGCAGGAATTTCTGCACACTCAACAAGAGCATTAGCGGCCACTTGGGCAGAGAGAGCTGGTGCCACCCCTGAACAAATCTGCAAGGCGGCAACTTGGTCAAGTTTTCACACATTTGTGAAACATTACAGGCTGGACCTCACATCTGCTAATGATCAGTCGTTTGGCAGAAAGGTCCTGCAAGCTGTTGTCCCGCCCTAAGGGGGTAAGTCTCTGTTATCCTCTCAGGTGCTGTCCTGAAAGACGCCTTGGGAAAAACCAAGTTAGACTTACCGGTAACTTGTTTTCCAGAAGTCTTTCAGGACAGCAACATCCCGCCCTATTGTATTGTATATACTATGCTGTGACTAACGTATGTGTTTATGTGTTCCAGCCGGGGCCGGAGGTCTTCTCTACTACAACTGAGGTATGGTAGGGAGGCGCCTCCCTTTAAAGTTTGGAGGAAGAAGGTGTTTCCTGTTTCCGGTGGGTGGAGTCGCTATCTCTCAGGTGCTGTCCTCTCAGGTGCTGTCCTGAAAGACTTCTGGAAAACAAGTTACCGGTAAGTCTAACTTGGTTTTTCTATCCTCCTAGCCTCACCTTTGGCTAGGGAAGTTACTTCTGGAAATGAGGATTCTAGGAGGCAGTGGACACGCCCAACAGCCGCCCTGCACAACTAAAGCCCAGAGCTTTTGTGGTCACGTAGCAGGAGGACTTTTTAAGAAAAAAAGAAAAAAAAATCATAATTTTATAATTCTTATAAAGATGTAATATTATTGTGAAATTTGATTATAGGGAGGTGGAAAAAAAACACTTTCATTCCATTTTAAGGTAAAAAAAAAACCTTAACACATTATATTGCAGTTTAACATTTCTTAGATGTGGTGGCTGGCTATGTGAACAAGGTCTCTGTTCTGACAGGGGGGAAGGAATGGATTCTGTGTTCCTGCAAAGCAGGGACCCAGAATCCATCTCTTCCCCTAGTAAAAGCAGCACACATAGTAAACACAAACACTGGCTAGGCAGAACCCCCCTTGATCGCCCTAGATGTTTAACCCCTTCCCAGCCAGTGTCAGTACAGTACAGTCAGTACATATTTTTGGCACTGATCACTGTGTTAGTGTCACTGGTTCCCACAAAGTGTCAGAAGTGTCCGATTTTCCGCTGCAATATCGCATGCCCTCTATAAGTCGCTGATCACCACCATTACTAAAAAAAAAAAAAAAATCCATAAATATACCTCATAGTTTGTGGATGCTATAATGTTCACTTAAGCCAATCAATATACTGTACACTTATTGGGATTTTTTAACCAAAAATATGTAATGGAATACATATTGGCCTAAGTTTATGAAGAAATTTGATTGGGTATGTTTTATAGCAGAAAGTAAAAAATAAAGTCGTTTTCTTCAAAATTGTCAGTCTTTTTTTGTTTATAGCACAAAAAATAAAAAAACGCAGAGGTGATCAAATAACACCAAAAAAGCTCTATTTGTGGGAAAAAAATGACATACATTTTAAATGGGTACAGAATTGCATGACCGCTCAATCGTCCGTTAAAGTAACGCAGTGCCGTTTTGCAAAAAAAAAAAAATGGTCATTTTTTGGTCATGAAGGGGGTAAATCTTCTGGAGTCAAGTGGTTAATACCTCTTTAAGCCTTTAGAACTACTTTAATGCACATACTATGGGGGCTGATCACCGAAGGGATAATGCTTATACTCTGGAGAATTGTCACCAGTGGTGGGGGATATTCAGATATTTTGGAGACAAGGTGCTGAGATGTTTTAGCGCATGCTCTCATCCCTAAAGGGTTGATCTCATACACTTTCTTTTTGCAAAAACTGACTAGTGAGCATCATACTGGTGACAGGGATATTTAGAAGTGTATACAGGTGATTAACCAGTGTGTATGGCGGAGGTGGGACATCACTACTGAAGTATGCTTTATTCTGCTAAATTTTGGATTGGAAGTAGAATCTGACCTTGAGTGACCAAAAGTGACAATCTGGCTTTATTACTAAAGGTTGAGGGATTTACAGTAAAATTGTTAGCTGCTCTATTTTGCTTTTCATTCACTTTTTTTTTTTCGACTAGACCCAGAATGTTTTGGTGGCGGTCACAATAATAATCCTTTTACTGAAAATCTTCCTAGGTTTTACAGTTCTGTCTATATTCAATTATTTTTTTATGTATTTATTTGTGGTCAAATGAGCAATGCAATGTGTTCTCTGTGCCTGGGCATGCCTACTTTATGTAATCGCTCTATTTCAATGGATGAAGGCTGCTTTGCATTTGCATTAGAGTCTGCTTCTGCCAGCCAGTGTCAACAATCAATCTGAAGCTATCAGTGCTACAGTATATCATGTCCTCTTGATTTCCCATTAGAATGCCTTTCTACCCAATGCCGTCACTTATGCTTTGTCTTAATAAAGCTGCCTTCTTTCAGTTTTACCCTTCAGGTAGAGATTCAGTACCTCCTTTGCACTAATTTGGTCATACATCCTCTCCTCTCTACTGCCATTTTTCTGGTTCACCTTTTCTCAGCATTTCAATTTCTCTTGTTTTACATTGTGCTTTTGCTCTCTTGTTGCTGTCATGCTTCTTCACATTCTGAAATACGTGTGTGTGTGTGTGTAATAAAATTGTTCTTTCAATGCACTTTTTCTGAGTATATTTTAGAAAGTCAACCAGATTCAGTGTAAGATTTCTTTTCAGAATGGTAATTGTAAAATTTAATTGATGCTAAAGCCAAACTAAAACCTGTACAATTTATTCTGATGCAATGTCTTTGACTCTGTTTTATTAACTCTAGCTTCCCCAACAACAACATTTTATATTTCTGTTCATTGTGTTATTCTTGGCACTATTTCTAGTAAGCAACTTCTGTGTGTGTGATTCCTTCATCTCTTTGAATACACACCCCCTGATGGTGCACCTTCTAGTTTTTCTGCCTTTCTTACAGCACAGCGCCTAATCAAAGGTCATTCATTTTGACTGTTTGAAGTTTCAGTATTTGCTTTCTGTAAGATGTTTCTGCAAAACATCTGACTTCATTGTAACCTTGAATCACATGTTTATAAAACTGGTCCAGGAACTTGGAACAGTTAGTTGAAAATAAGATTTTAAACCTTAGTAATTTTCTACATTTTACATGAATGGCTTCTAAAATTTTCACTGAAGGCGTAATGGTAAAGACAATCTTTTTTTAGCCACTTGTTGACTGCCCTATGGCAGATTTACTGATGCAGGGTGGTTGTTCTGCGCAGAATCACGTATATACTGTAAACGTGATTCTGAAATTCTGCATAGGGGGTGCGCACCGCTGGCGTGCCGCTTCTGCTGTGATTAATTACAGCAGTAGCCGATCAGAGGGTGCCGGCCAATGGATAACAACTGGCACCCGCTGATTGTCGAGGAGAGACACAGGACGGTGTTCTGCATATGTAAACAATGCAGTGCTCCATCCTGTCAGCAGGGATGTGGTGGACGTTTTCCCCTGCAAAGGGGATAAAATCCAGCACATCCCTTAGTAAAAACACCACACTGTGTAGACACACATTTACTCCTGTAACCACTTCAGCCCCAGAAGGATTTGCCCCTTAATGATCAGGCTATTTTTTGCGATACCGCACTGCGTCACTTTCACTGACAATTGCGTGGTCCTGCGACGCTGTACCCAAACAAAATTGACATCCTTTTTACCCACAAATGGAGCTTTCATTTGGTGGTATTTGATTACCTCTGCAGTTCTTATTTGTTGCACTATAAACGAAAAAAAACAATTAAAAAAAAAATGTACTTTTTGCTACAATACATATCCCCCCCAAAAATATAAAAAATCTAATTTATTCATCAGTTTAGGCCGATATATATATTCTTCTACATATTTTTGGTAAAAAAAAAATTATTATTGTTTTTACTGGTAATGGTGGCGATCTGCGATTTTTAGTGGGACTGCGACATTGCGGCGGATAAATCTGACCCCAAATTACACTTTTTAAGGACCGGTAACATTATTACATTGATCAGTGCTATAAAAATAAACTGATCAATGTAAAAAGGACACTGGCAGGGAAGGGATTAACACTAGGGTGAGTTCTATGTTGGAGGATGGGCTTATAGGAGCATGACAGGGATCACTATTCCCGATCACTGGGAACAGTAGATCTGTCATGTCATCTGGCAGAACGGGGAATCGCCTTGTTTACATAGGCAGTTCCTGATTCTGCCTCTCCTCGATTACAGGTCACCGGCGGATATTGAGTCTGCGGGCATGCTCACGTGATGCTATCCTCCTTGCACGGACTGACGTACAGGTTCCTCTGTTTGTGCATGAGAGCCAACCTGCTGTAGTATATCTCTGTGAGCTGGTCGGCAACTAGTTAATCGCCCTAAATGTTTAACCCCTTCCCAGCCAGTGTCATTAGTACAGTGACATTGCATATTTTTGGCACTAATCACTGTATTAATGTCACTGGTTTCCACAAAGTGTCAGTGTCAAACTGTCCACAGCAATATCGCAGTCCCGCTATAAGTATAATACCAAAACTATGTAGCAGAATACATATTGGCCTAAATTTATGAAGAAATCTGATCCAATTAAAAAAAAAATGTAAAAATATATTTTATACTAGAAAGTAAAAAAATATATATATATTTTTTTTTTCAAAATTGTCTTTTTTTTTGTTTATATATGCAAAAGGGAGTTGGGACTTTAAAATGAAGCGGTTGGTCCTGGTACAGGACAACAATTTTACTCCAACTACCATCTCCCTAGCATGATTTTATATCCATTGCATGTATTTTTCCACCTATATGCTTCATTTTTTGTACTAATTCTATATGTGTGTATATGTATGAAATCCCTGTACTATATCTACTATGATTATTAAATTTATATCTTCTAAACCCTCCGCATTCCAACCACTTCATTTTAAAGTCCCAACTCCCTTTTTGCATATACCTGATACCGGGATGGAGGCGACGAGTGCGCCTCATTTAAAGTCCCAAACTCCCCTCTTTATTCATTTTTTTTGTTTATAGAGCAAAAAGTATTAAAAAAAAACGATGGTGATCAAATACCACCAAAAGAAAAGAGGGCATACATTTTATTTATGTACAGTGTTGCATGACTGCGCTATTGTCAGTTAAAGTAACGCAGTGCTGTATAGCAAAAAATGGCCTGGTCATGAAGGGGAGTAAACCTTTCAGAGGCCAAGTAGTTAACAAACACCCGTTTTACAGTGCCATATCTTTACTGAGAAAATCGCAAAGTATAAGTTCACCTTTAGGATAAGTTCACAGTAGCCCCTTCAGTCATACCCAGTGTTTTACTGTGCAGCGTACTTTTTCATTTTTTATTTTTATTTGAAGTGTCATGTGCTTCGCCAAACACAACAATTGTTTTCTCTGTTCCCTATCAGTGATCTGCCTTTATCCAGCACAAAAAAACTTAGGTCACCATCCTTTGGCCTAAAGAGTAGATGGCCTAGTCACTCTTTAAAAATAATTTCAACCAGATTTATACTTTTCTCCCCCCCTCCCCTTCAACAAGCTGCTGTCTCGTCTAAAATTGATTTTAGGTTTGTGTATACTTTAATTTGAGTTTGAATATTTTAGTCATTGACCTTGTCCAGTAACCTAACGCTAAGTAAACTTTTATGTGCTATTTGCAAAAGTTTTGTAAATAGTTTTCTGACAGAAAAAAATTTGCTTATTATAATTGCTGATTAAATAAATGTTGACTTGGAAGATCTATTCCATTAGCCAATTTAACAAATAGAAGTATTTAATTCTTCAGTAATTAATGCTTCTGAAATATAGTTTTTTTTGTTAATTGTGTGCAGGCAAAATAAAAAACGTATTTTATATATTATACCCACATACCACAATATAGTTGCGACCAAACACTTTTGATGTCCCGTCCACATACATCTAACTGTAGTGCACACTTTCTAAGATTTAAATCTTGGCTCTTGTGTTTCACTGGTCCTTCCTGCATTTTTAATAGCTGAGTAGAGATGTGCTTGGTCGTGTTCGGGATCTTAGTTCCAACCCACCTGCTCGATCCTGCCAGGACGCTAAAACTGCACATGGCTAATTACAGGCAATGAGACATTCCCCAATCTGTGCAGCTGCGGACTGGGAAATGTCTCACTGCCTGTTATTAGCGTGTGGAGTGTCAGCTTCCTAGCGGGATCGGGGCAGATGAAATCCCGAACGCACCCGAGCCCATTCCTATAGCTGAGCAGCTCTAAACTGGGGTAAAAGCAAACATGCTTGTATATGCTATGTAATGAAGTGGAGGGGTTGGCACTGACAGGATTCTTTTTGCTGGGGTAGGGTCCTGGGCTTTGTATAAACAGCTATCCTATTGCAGGAAACTAATTGCAAAAATGTGTTGCCCTTTGTGATTTACCCAAAGCATTGTCTAAGCTGTGCGTACAAATTACATGTTTTAGATCCCCGCACAGCTGGAGAAATCGGAAGACCAAACTTTGGCTGTCAAGTTACAGTCCAGTCTGAGCAAGAAAAGCAGCTCATGAAACAGTATCGGCGAGAAGAAAAACGCAATGCCAAACGTGAGAAACGTGTAGGAGAAGATGGAGAGATTGCTGGGGAAGGGCTAATAGGCTTTGATCCCAAGGAACTGCGAATGCAGAGGTAATAAATGCCAGACACTGAAAAATGCTTCAGCTGTAATTGCTACTTTAATGTGTCCTAATCATTTATTTTCTTTAAGTTCGACTTTTGGAGATTACACAAATTAAATTTCAGGTCACGTCTTAACCAAAGTATAGAATTTTTTTTCTCTATGAAAACCTAATTTTCTAGGATAAGGAAGCAGTGATCTGCTTAATTAGAATCTGCTTGGTCGCTTCCACATGATTTAGAAATGCAGATTAAGGAGGTAAGCTATCTTCCTTAGGTGCTCTGTACACACCACTAGTTTAAGATTTATGAAGTCTGTACTAAATGCATTGAAACTATCTGTTTTTCCTCTCGAGATTAATGGGTGCTATTTTCTATGTTGTCATCTTGAAATATAGGGAAAAAAAGAAAGCAAATAAGGTGTTGCATTGCTGCAGTGGAGTATAAAAAAGAACCTTTAGCCTTGTTGGCTTTTTAAATATTGAGCCCATAAAATGTGTGATCTCTACATTGTTATGTGGCATGGCGTAAGGACAACAGCACTGTAAATAAGGTCTGTTGCAGTTATTGAGTTGCCAATGCCTACAAATTGTACCTATAATTTGCTGCAATTGTTATTGGGAGTGTGTTTCTTTACACACTTGCAGGCGAATTGTTAAATTGACTGTGACACAGAGATCACGCTGCAGCATAAATTTCCACCTCTTCCTTCTGTTTTATCTTGTTAGGGTCACTCCAGAGAATTTATTCTAGGGAACACTATGCAAAAACATATTTATATCTGCCTCCATATCTGTTACTGGTTTTATTTCTCATTGAATTTGTAAATATGCTGTAGTCAATCAGCAAAAAAAGCATATATCAAAAATAAAACAAAACTGGCCCATGAATATCACTTGGGTACCAATATTTTTTTTTTTTAACTTTACAGTAGTTCCTGTCCCATTTGTGTGATGGGATAATCATTTTTTCCTGGTTTGTAAAGAAAACCGCATGTTTCCATAACCTGTTCTCACAAAGAGCCTCCAAAATTGCCCCATAATATCACAACTTACTGAAGCAGAGGAGGAGTTGTGAAGAATTCTTAAAAATAATTATATTCAGGATGCTGGTGTATTGTACTTTTGCTATTTTCTAAAATATCTGGTTACAAGCAAATATTCTTTGAAAGCTTACATTTATTGGTGTATCATGGGCATGATATGTAACCTTTTATGCTGGTTTGGTACCTTTCAATCACTGTCAGACCATCTGATATGGCCCACTCCAGTAGGTGCAAAAAAATACTCTGCTATTGATTTCTCACTCCTGACACTTAAAGTACCTCTCTAAGCAATACGTTTTTTAGTTTTGGATAGAGTGGGGAAGGGTTACACATTCTGTCAAGTATATATTGCTGTCTAAGTCTCCATTGGAGTGATTCACCACACCATTTGTACTGGTAGAGTAAGTGGAAATCCAACATTTTAGAGTTGTCCCCAGACCAAGAGGTGAAGGACATTTTCAAAAAGGTACACTACTTCCACGGACAACAGTCTAAAGGCTTGTACACGCTACAAGAAAATCAGGCAAACGTTTTCGCCCAAAGAATTTTCGTACGATTTTCGTATAGTGTGCACACAACTTTCGACAGTCGATTCTGAATTTTCGTCCAAAAATTCCCGAAGGGGCAAACTCTAAAAATGTTCTTGAACGGTAACAGAACAAAGGATTTTCGTTTAATGTGTACCGGTTTTTCTACTATTTGCTGTGAAACATCGAGAAAAATCGGATGAACGTTCACCCAATTTTCTTATAGTGTGTACCCTCTTAATATGGGATTTTCCTCCACTGTAAGAGATTTTCAATACCTTGTTGAAACTCTGTGACAGGAAATGTCTATATTGGTCCACAGACGGCATAAACACCCTGGTAAGGTTTTAACCTTTGTCAACTCTATAAAAATGGCTTTGCAAACACTTTAAGAAAACACTTTGCAAGTTTTCATTGACTAAATGTAGAAGGATTGCAATCATGTATTTAGAGAGGTGAATGTGACAAGAATGTTGTATACTCACTAAAGTGGGGTGGTTATAGGGTCGGTTATAGGGTCTGCCATAGGTTTTTAAAAATGTAGTCTAGACATATAGTCTAGAATGTGTAGATCATTAATGGTTTGTTAAAGTGATGCTGTGTAGATTTTTTTATGGTTTTGAAATAAGTTGTAAAATGCTAAAGGGCATGACATTTTGTTTAGTAGGCCTATTAAAAGTATGTTTTCGGTGCAGTAAGCAGTATTAGAAACGTGTAATAATGTCAACAAATCAGATTTTTTTTATTATCTTATGATTTAGTTTTCTTAGGAATTTCCATGTGATTTATTTTGGAAACTTCTAAATCTATTTTGTATTTTTCTACAGAGAACAGGCTCTTGTAAATGCTCGAACCATGCCAATACTGAGCAGGGACAGAGACTATGGTGAAAGAGTTGTATATCCACATGTTTATGACTGCTATGCAGAAGCTTTGAAAACCTCAGCATTTATTGGCGGCTCAAAGGTAGGTCAGGAGTGGCAATAGTTTTGTTTTTCATTTGCCTAAATTGCAGTTATCATGATAAAGTGAAATGCAGTAATATGTCATGACATCCCCAAAGAAATGTATATACAATATGTTTTTTTTACTATATCTAACAATATTTTAGTATAGTTTTCTATCTTACCCCAGTCTAAATCTATCTACAAAATATCAGAGTAAAGTCACTCACCCTCAAAAAACATACAAACCCTCTATTGAAATATGCAGGCTACCATTCCAGTCCTCTTCATGAAAATCCAGTGTCCTGTTTGATCATGGCTTTTAATACTCAGAGTCCATATAAAATTCAGTATTCCAGAATTAAAGCCAGGGGATCAATGTGACATCTAGGTAATTAGCATCTGAAAATGCTCATAGCATTTCTCATAGCGCAATTTGTTTTTATAGTAAACCTGTCTCAAATCTGGGCAGTACAGACTGAGCTTATATAAGCATGTCAAGTGATCAAACGAGATATAGGCAACTGAGGATTTGTTTAGTCTCCACTTTTACTGTAAACTTGAGCATGGCCATGCTCCTGGCAAGCTCAATTTTGCCTCCATTTTGGTCAGAGAGGACACCTATTACATCAAAGGATCTGCCCATATAATTACCTCACCTACCACAGGTGCTAAATTTCTGTCCTAATATGTTTCTTGTAAGGGTACCCCTGTTTTTGTTTGGTCAACTGTAATTAAGAATTGGGTACTACTAGTTGGAAAAACATCAGTCTGGTCTTTAATGTCAATTCACAGCTTAATGTTTTAGCTAATGTTTGGTATACATCTTTAGGTACTGCTAACCTGTGCTAGGCTCCATCTATGAACTTACAGTCTCTGCATGACAGCCATTGGTTACTTTTCTAATTCTAATTTTATGTGTGTATATCAAACAATATTGGAAAGTCTGTAAATGCATTACACATTTTAGCATACCATAATCCTCTGTAGTTTGCATTACATACATACTTTTCACCTATTTATTGTATAATATCACTTTTAGCACCGACTCATCATTAAAAGTAGAAAGTAGAGCCTGAGTATGTAAAAGCATACATGGATGCCCTTGTGTACAAATGTCATGTATAAACTGTAGACAGAAAAAAGGTTTTTGTAATACATTACCATAACACAGTATACAACTTATTACTCCTCTCTCTGCACCCGCTGTCACTTTTTAAAAGTAGCACAGCTGTGCGGGGCTTCCCCCCACACAACTGCATCATTCATTCACAGTTTCCTGTGAATAAACTACAAATACCATCAGCCACTACAGCAGACAGCGGGCTCGCTGATTAGCATGCCTATAGTCCATTTACACAGCCTACAGCTCTTCAGTGACAGCCCATAACGAGATATGGGTAACAAAGCTGTAGGCAGTGTGTGCAGGAGCCTGACATTGCACCCGCGATCTGCTGATCATGGGTGCAATGCTTTCCAGGCTCTTGTTTAAAAAAATAATAATAAATGCACTTTTTTTTAACCTGCAAAGAAAATGTGCATTTATTTTTTATGTTAAGGTGACCTAACCTTTAAAGCGATAGTACACTCCACTTTTTCACTTGTACCTACAGGTAAGCTTATAATATAGCTTACCTGTAGGTACAATGTATATTTCCTAAACTTGCACGTTTAGGAAATACTCACAATTTTAGCCAGTGACATTACCAGTGCATGTGCACTTCACTCTACATTGAGGGCATGCTGAGTGTGTCCACAATTCAGAGCACTGTGATGTGATCGTGACTCCCATGTGTATGCGCAGGAGTGACATCATGGCGGCCAGCAAAGACATCATGGCATTAACATGCTTGGGGTACTTTTTTTTTTTTTTCCATATAGTTTTTTCTTCCACTTGAATCATTTACGTGCTTGATCTATTAGACTCCATACAGATTGCACAGGATTGGAAAAGCTGTCACACAACTATGTATTAGGTGTAATATTGAGACAAGGGAATTCTCCATGCAGGCTTACCTTTACATTTGTTATCTTGTTTGTACAATACAGGACACATACTTGTATTCATAGATCATGGGTTATATGGAGTTACCCCCAGGTGTTTGGTCACTGGCAAAAACTTGCTAGGGATGCCCCCAGAATGCCCCATATAACCCTGCCCACTTTGTTATACTACAATACTACAGTTTTTTTTTGCTGTATCCTGATGGACCTGTTCTTCCCTAGAGAAATATTTTAAATTTTTTAACCATTCAGCTTTTTTCTCCTGAAGCTTCTGTCAAGTTGTGACTGCTTAAAATCTTGGGATTAGGTACTCTTGGTGTGTACCTTGGGAACCAGACCCTACTGTGTGGGGCCAGCCTGTAATGTTTCCTTTTGCACTGGATCCCGTGTTTGGCACCCACCGTGACCTGAAGGGTAACGTGTAGTTATTCGCAGGGCGCTATGCAGGTCCAAGGCCGTGGTCCATATTTATGTTTCCTAGACTCTGGCTTTTAATAAAAATTGACAGTGCATTGCCAATACTTGGGAGTTATTCGCTATTGTGGTGAATCTTGCTATTTTTCTCTAATATTTCTCATTGTGAACAATTTAAAATTGTCAACATATACCTGTCTGACAACAGCAGGTTTCTCTGCCATTATGTCTGACTTCTTTGGAAAACGTTTGGCACTTCTACAACCTGTGGGTTTCCAAAGGATAAAAATGCCCTCTCTTCCTCTTGACCCTGTTCACAGGTTCAGAAGCAGAACCTTCAGAAAGACATTAAAGACTGGCCCACTCATTAAATATTAACTTTTCCTAAGCCTTTTGCTGAGATTTGTCCTATGGACAATGAATTTTAAAAGAAATGGACAATACAGATGGGTAATCCTTTCAGTTCTCAATAAACACTATACAGCTCCTATTTTGGAAGTTCCTTTTTTTCGGATTTTGTTGATAGGCATCTGGAGGCCTTCTTTGGACATTTTTTTTCACTGGACAGGGTAGAGAACATGAACCTGCCTTTGAGGACCCTACACTATTACAGCAATTACAGCTAATGCCATCTTCGCAGTTGTATTGTGTTGATGCTCTAGAGCAGCCTTTCTCAACTTTTGTTCCTGGGAAACCCCTTCTAAAAAATAAATATGCCTACAGGTCATGATACATTAGCATGATTAATACATCAAATAAAGTTAAAAAAAAGAATAAGTAATGTGGTGTACTAGTGCCCACGTTAACATTAATGGTCAGTTTAGAAGTAGTGGAAAATGACCCCCTTGCATTGGTGATTAGAGAAGGTGAGAGATCAATCCACAATTGCTCAAAGCTCAAGGAATCCCTAACAACCTTGAGAGGAACCCTGATTGAGAAACACTGTTCTAGAGAATGTGGTTAATAAAGTCTCTAGAATGTCCCTTATCTTATGCATTTAATTTTGTGGCTAAAAGCTTGGCTTGCTGAATCTGCTTGTAAGAAATGTCTTTTATGTATGCCTTTTAATGGTTAACACCTATTTGGGGAATCCATTGATAAATTCATCAAGGAAGTCCCTTGGGGAAAGGTGCTTTTACCCCACATGGGGAAACTTAAGTCTACTATTCCTATGACTACTACTACTTTTCAGCAACAGAGTTTCTTTTCACTACTGAGGCTTCTACTTCCAAAAGGCTTAGCACACCCTTTAGTCACAAGCCCTGGACTCCCAAAGTCCACCAAGCCTGAGTCCCAAAACCAAATTGGGGGGGTGGTGGTGATTGCTACAGTTAAAAACCATTAAACACATTTCTTTGTGTACCAAAATGTTGGATGGAATCAATGAGATTTGTCATTGCTTTTCTAAGACAAGGACATTTTCTGGCATCAGTGGACAAACAAGATGCCTATCTTTTTATCTTCTTTTTACCCTCACATCAATGTTTTCTGTGTTTTGCTGTGAGAGACCAACACTTTCAATTTGTAGCACTATCATTTGGGCTCTTCTGTGTCCCCCAAGTGTTAACAAAAATGCTTGTCCTGCTTCTGGCTCTATGAGCCCAAGGCATACATGTCACAGGTTACCTGGACAACCTTCTGCTGAAGGACTCCAAAGCCCCAAATCTGTCTACCAATGCCCAGAGGACTATTTAGTTCCTTTAGAGCTGTGGCTAGATAATCAAATTTCTAAAGTCTGCTTTCCAGCCCTCACACTTTCTGAAGTACCTGACTCTTCCTACCCCAAGAAAAGGTGGCTTCCCTCAGGTCAAAGGGGCACCCCTCAGTTCACTTATGCATGAGGGTTCTAAACTTGATGGTAGTCTCCTTCAAGGCAGTTCCTTTTGCCCACTTTCACTTCAGACCTCTAATCCAAAATACTCATTATGTGGAACAAGCAAATTCAATCCTGTGCAGCCAGACAAAGCTCTCACTGACTTGGTGGCTCTTCAATCCTGCCCTAGAATTAGAAAGTTATTTTGCATGTCCTGGAAAGTGGTGACAAGGCTGAGACAGGGTTTACAGTTCTTGACTGTTCAGGGGACTTGGTCCTCACAGAAACTTCCCATCAACATCCTGGAAACAAGAGCCATCAGTTTGTTTCTACAACACTGCACCGCTCTTCTCCAAGGTCACCCAGTCAGTGTGCAATCAGCCAGTGTCACAGCAGTGGCCTAAACAAACCATCAGGGGGGCACCAGAAGTGAGGCTGCTCTGAAAGAAACAGGTCTGATACTCTTCTGGGCGCAAACTCACATGCCAGGTGTTTTGGCCATCCACATCACTGGAGTCAACAACTGACAGGCTGATTTCTTAATCTGTTAATGCCTAAACCCAGGTGGGGAAAAACAGAAGTGGACACCCTGGCCCCCAGGTTCAACAACAAGCTAAACAACATAGATCAGTGTGTCAGTGATTGAACTACATCTCCGATGAAATCTTTGAACAATATAAATGTCAATGTGCCTACCAAGTGAAAAAAAGTAAACAAGATGTAAACACCACCAGCTGTGCCCAGAAATGATTCGTCACACATGTGCACCTCCACAAATCTATGCACTCACCAGATAATCAATAGTAATACACTTCTACGCAGTTACTCTGAAGTAACGAGATATCACATCATGGTGTATCAGTAGAATGGTGGTCCACGATAGAAGAAAGCACTAGATGAAAAAGCTCACCAATGGGAGCTCACAAATGCTTATATAGTGTAGTAGTTTATTAAAAAAACGGACTAACTCTTCTGGGGTCCCCCAGCGGCACTCCTGGCTCCTCCCCGCATCAAGTGCCCCCTTGTTGACCCACATTCCAAGGGGACACCCATGGGGGTGCACACCTGAGTCCTGCTGCTGTGTCCATTCACACAGACAGCAGGACTTGACCCGGCCCCTGGCTCCCGTGTCACTGGATTTGATTGACAGCAGTGGGAGCCAATGGCTGCGCTGCTATCAATCTATCCAATGAGGACCTGAGACAGCAGCTAGAGCTGCTGTGCTTGTCCCCATCGATGGAACGATCGGGTTCAGGTAAGTAAAGAGGGGGTCTGGGGGGCTGCTGCACTACAGAAAATTTTTCACCTTAATGCATTAGGGTGAAAAACCTTGAGGGTTTACAACCCCTTTAAGTATACCACCTAATCTTTTTGATATGGGTGGTGTTAATGAGAAACATCTGTGTGCCACACTGTTCCCATATAGCCATTAGAGCTGCCCGTGACTCCAACAAAATGGCGTCTTCCGGTTTCTAGTGTAATAGAGGCTGTGACACTTCCAGTCTCCCGCAAAATGGCGGCTGTGACACTTCCAGTACGGAATTTTGTAATAACGTCAGTGATAGGCAAATCCCTTGATAATGTGCTGGAGCATGAAATGCGTCAGGAGGGGCCTACGTGCTGATGCTGTCGCCACCGCTTCCTCGTGGCAGGAGCGGTGGCATAACGTGGGTTTTTTAGGCCTATTTTGTATCATGCTGCAGCAGTTTTTATGTCAGTTTTTTTAAATAAAATACTATACCATATGATCATTTTTGGGCTCCCATGGTTGAGCTTGATTTATTCTATCTTGGACCACCATTCTACTGATATACCATGATGTGATGTCTCGCTATTTCAGAGTAACTGCGTAGAAGCATATTCCTATTGATTATCTGGTGAGTACGTAGATTGGTACATAGATTGGTGGAGTTGCACGTGTGTGACGAATCAGCACAGCTGGTGGTGTTTACATCTTGTTTGCTTTTTTCACTTTCTGTTAAGCACATAGACTAATCGGTATATATTGTTTGAGGATTTCATCGAAGATATAGTTCAATCACGGACACACATGATGGGACTTTATTCACTTTTATAAGACTGGTTTATGTTGATTCACTTTGTACAGGAAGCGCTGCACTCTATTTGCTATTTTTTGAATGTTTGAAGGTTGTATGTTCACCTTTATGTGCTAGCTGCTAGATAACTAGCCATCGCTCACTTTCTCCTTTTTTTACTTTTGAACAAGCTGGACAAACTAGTAGCAAAGACCAGGGATCCTCTAGCCTACGTAGTGGATGCTCTGGTGATTCCATTGGCTCAAATCAAAATGGTTTATGCTTTCCCCCCATGAAGACCCTTAACTGCTACGCAAGATAGAGGAGGAAAGTGTTGCCGTGATTCTCAATGCACCAAATTGGCCCAGAAAAACATAGTGCACAGAAATACTTTTGATGAACAAGCCTTGACCTCTTCCAAACAGACTAGATCTGCTCCTTTCACCCACTGGTTTTAATGGCATGACTGATGAAACCCAAAAGCTGAATAATGGGCGTAATTCTCAGTCTGTTATTTCTACCTTACTCAGTGCAAGGACAGAAAGCTGAGTTCCAGGTAATATTTTATTACTTGTATTTTTGGTCTTTCCTCAGTCTGGTCTTGACTAGTGCCTGGCTCTCAAGGGCCAGGTTTCTGCTTTTTCCATTTTATTTCAGAAACTTCTTGCCTCTCAACAAGACACTTGTTCGGGGAGTTGCCTTATATAAATCCCCCAATTTGACCTCCTGTGTTATTTTGGGATCTCAACCCGGTGCTGTCTGTACTTTGGAGACTTAATGGTCTCCCTATGAATCAATTAGATATATTCTTTAGGTAGACAACCTCACTTATAAGGTTGCCTTCTTTGTAGCCATTACATCTGTTAGGCATGCTTCTGAGTTGCAAGGTCTTTCCTGTATAGAGCCCTTTTTTGTTTTAAGCAAGGACAAAGTAGTTTTGAGACTTAAACCTTCTTTCATTCTCAAGGTGATTTTTTCTTTCCACCTCAGTGAGGGAATTGTTCTTCCTTCCCATTGTTCTGCCCCAAAACATGACAACGAAATTGCCCTACATTGCCTTTATGGGGTCAGAGCTGTCCGGGTCTACCTGAAAGCCATAGCCTCTATTTGCAAGTCTGAGTCACCCTTTGTCTCTGCTCACATGTTCTCCAAGTTCTACCAGGTGGAGGCTCAGGCCTCAGCAAATGCGTGCATCTGCTGGTAGGTGCTTCATCTTTAAGCTGTCATCTGAGTGTATTAGGGTTTTTTTATCTTTCTTTTGGGCCCTTTGGCAGTTCTGTTTGATACGTTGTTGCCTACCCCTCCGTTTATTGTTCGGGTATGTCTCATGGTCTAAAATTACAGGTCATGTGTTCTGTACTGTACAATTAATATAATAGGAATTATGACTTTCCTGTAAATTGCCTATCTTGGAGTACAGTACAAGATACAGGCCCCACCCCTCTGTTTCTTGATCAGTTTTTTTTACTTGCTAAAAATCTGTAGTCTCCCGAAGTGGACAGATTCATGTGGTGGGCTCTGGAGGCTGCCCTAGCAAGTTTTTTTGCCAGTATCCAGTCATCTGAAGGAAGCTGCATATGTAACCCATGGTCTTAAGCCTAGTATACACTAGTAGTTTTTTTTTGTTAAACCCAGCAGTGCTGAACGATAAAAAAACCTGACAACTCAGAAGGAGCTGCTGTACTAATTATCCAGCATTAGTATAATGATCTCCATTGGCTGAGAGCACTGTTTGTGAGGCATTCAGCAGACTTCTGTCGGACCAACTGCAGTACACACGGGCTGAATATCGGCCGGTTTCTATTGAACCAGCCAATGCCGCCCGACTTTCGGCCTGTGTGTACTAGGCTTAAGAATTTAAGTCTTGTATTGTACTCCAAGATAAGGAGCTTACAAGTAAGCTGACATTTTTATTTTTTGTTTTCATATATTCTAAGACTACCTTCACACAGGCAAATTACCCCAGCCAGTTGGATTCCTGAAGCAAGAATAAGTGATGCAGCGCTTTGCATCCAGGGGCGATCATTTTTACCTAATTATAGCTAATCACTGCATGTGCTATTACATCTGAACAGCCTTGGCTACTGTCAGACAATCATTGCTTTGTATAAGCTGAGCAGCCACAACTGTTCATATACACAAGTTAATACAGTGACAAGAATCTGCAGAATCTTGCTACAGGAATCTACTGGCTGGATGTAATCCCAAGTGTGAAGTAGGCCTTAATAAGTCCTGTTCTGGGTCTTTTAGCCCAGAGGCTTTGTAGAACTTTGGATTTGATATAACCCCCATTCCTAGGTCCACATCTTTTTTACAAAATTGTTCAGATAGTACAAATGCATCCATAAACAAATCTTTTTTACAAAATATAAAAGAAAGTGCAATAGCCCAACGGGGGCCAGCTGTCATAGTTATACATCATATTTACCAAATTCCTCAACGGAGGAATGAAGTATACCACTGGTCACCAAAGAGTAATGAGTGTGGACCTCGTAGGGCACCACGACCTAAAATCACAATGCTATATACAGCAGGGATATTTCCATGAACACAACATCCACACCATACATGCACCCATCTATACTCATTCACACAAAAAGGCAAACCTTGTCCCACCCCACCTCCACCACACCGTCCCTCCCCACCTCCACCACACCGTCCCTCTAGGTACACAAACGACCCACCATCCAAAGGTTACAGCCTCCCCTAGACGTCAAAAAAAAAAAAAAAATCAAGGGGAGGCCGGATATAGTTATTGTTGTGAGAGCAGAGTGTCCTTCCAAAAGGAGTCTGCTATATCAAGCCAGGGCTGCCAGATCTTTGCAAATTTTTTTGGGCAGGCCCTTCCCTTATAAACCAGTTTAAAAATTGGTATAACTTTATTCATCATACGATACAAAACTTGAATATCTGGGGCAGTTGCATTCTTCCATTGCATCAAAATTAATTTTCTGGCATAAAACAGTATTATACGGACAAGAGTTCGAGTACGAGTTCTGTGTATGAAATCGTTCAGCACACCCAATAGTCCAACCTCCGGGGCGCAGGGCACCTTTATTTGTAGTGTGTTTTCAAAAAAGGAAAATAAGTCCCTCCAAAAGGTGGACAGGACAGGGCAGGACCAAAACATATGCATGTATCCAGCTTCTGAGAAGCCACACCTAACACAGGAGGCTGCAGAGTCATATCCCATACGGGCCAGCCTAGCAGGAGTGTAATGCATCTGATGTATAAATTTTTATTGTACATATTGGTCATTTGATCCATCCAATAAGGTCCAGAAAGCACACCTCTGAGGCCTCCTCCCACCCCTGCTCTGACAACCCGGGAATTTCCTTTTCCCATTTCCGCTGAGCAATCTGAAAGGGTTTAACCCCCGCCACTTGAAGGCGAGAATATATAGTAATAACAAGTTTCCCAATATCGGGATATGACAATAGCACCTCTAGAGGTGATTCAGTGAGCTCCAGGGACAAACCAGAAAGCTGTGCCCTGATGGCATGGCGCAGTGAAAGATACCTAAAATAAAACCTGTTTGTTACACCACACTTAGCCTTCAGATCCGCAAATGAGAAAAAAGAGTCGTTTGAGTAGATCTGAGAGACATTGGTAATACCAAGTCTTATCCACCACTGAGAATCTGGATGGCCCAGGAGCTCTGGAAAGTTAGGATTATGCCATAGAGGAGCATTGGGGGACACCCCTATCTGGTTAATGATTACTTTATTACCCTCATGCCAGGCCAGCCAGCCCACCTCAATCAGCGAGCCCCTAGAATAACGTCGCGGCATGGACCTGTGTAATGTGTCCACTAGTGAGGCCCTGGGGCCGTTAAGAGCGTTCAATAGAGCGGTGGAGCAGGAAGAGGAGGCCTCCAGAAACCAGTCATAGACATAGGCAAGCTGTGATGCTATAAAATAGTGCCTTTTAATTAGGGCAGGCCAAACCTCCATCAAGTTTAGCAGCCTGGAGTGAGGCCCTAGCGATTCTCGGGTTCAAGCCCTGCCAAAGGAGGGAGGATACGAGTGAGTTAATTTTGATAAAAAGTTTCTTGAATAAAAATATTGGGGAAGCCTGAAAAACATAAAGAAATTTAGGTAAAAATATAATTTTGAAAATATTCACACATCCAATCAAATTTAGTAGCAATGAGGCCCAGGAGCGTAACCTGGTCTCCATTTGAGTTATGATCGGGGTGATATTAAGGGTCTGAAAACTAGATAGATTATTATGAATATGTATTCCTAGATATTTAAATGTATGATGTATAGTCAGCTTGGACTGGGCTAGGTAAGCCTAATCCCTGTCAGGGCCTATGGGGAATGCCACAGACTTTTCCCAGCCAACTCTCAGTCCGGAAGCCCTCCCAAACTCGTCCACAACCTTCATCAAAGAGACAAAGGCCTGTTCTGAGCCGTCTAAGTAAATCAAGACGTCATCCGCATATAGAGAGATCCTCTCAGACAGTTCACCATAGCAGATGCCCCCCACTGTCTCCGTTTGACACACTGCCAGAGCAAGTGGCTCAATGGCTAGTGCGAACAGAAGTGGAGAAAGCGGACAGCCCTGCCTGGTTCCCCTCTGCAAACTAAACATATCCGATACATCTTTGTTGGTACATATTCTTGCCCTGGGGTTAGTATAAAGCACCCTGACCCATTTAATAAATTGGACGCTGAAACCCATACGATGCATAGTTTCCCAAAGGAAGGACCAGCTAACCGTATCAAATGCTTTCATCACGTCAAGTGATAGTACCAGTCCGCTTCTTCTGTCCGTGGCAGCCCTGTGAATATGTATATAAAGGCGACGAATGTTGTCATATGTACTCTTACCAGGCATGAACCCTGTCTGGTCCCTGTGAATAAGGTGAAGAATGACCTTTTGTAATCTCAAGGCTAGAACCTTCGCTAGTACTTTAACATCGCTGTTTAGTAGCGAGATTGGACGGTATGACCCACACAGCAGTTTGTTCCTAGGTCCACATCTTAGCTGGTAGCTTGACCTCCCTATTAGCCCTCATCTAATGCACACTTGAGCGCAAAAAATTGCCTGTTTTATAGGCATTTCATGTTTTTTTTTCTGCCTACAAACACCCCTCTATGTTACCCTATGTGTCCATGCACACGTAGACATTTACAGGAGTTTAGAGGAGAAAAAAAAAACCTCATCACTTAGGGGTTATGAAGAGAAGTATATGGACTAAAAAATCACGCAAACGCACATAAATACGCATAAACATGCACTAATCCTAGGCGTGTTTATGCGCGTTAATACACTCTAATGGCCAGAACAAATGCATGAACACACATATATGTGCATTTAAAAACATGGCTTTTACCATTTTTTGCTTCTTTTGTCCTATAATGAGAAAAGGTGTCTAAAAGAATACAGTGTTCATGTGACCTTTCTCAGCTGTGCCTTTATGTATGTGAGCTGAGTGAGGTTGAATACTCTCTCTTTCTATTGTAGGAGCCTGCTGCTGGGTAAAAATTGCTGTCTGCTGACAAAATTCTAAAAGCACTGCAGTTGCCTATTTGTTTTAGGCTGGGTTCACACTGCAGCATGGAGTGGCTCACAGCAGAGGTCAGATGCGCCCCTGTTCACCGTTTCAGGTCCGATTTCAGTCCGAATATTGGGCTGAATTCGGACCTGAAATGGACCAGAAGATGCATAAGAATCCCGTGCAATTCCTTCCGGAGATGTGTGAACCGGCTCCATAGAGAGCTGGTCAAAATCTTCTGACGTGAATTGGATGCGGTTAAACATGCATCCAATTCCCAATAGTGTGAACCCATACAGGGGCACTCTATTTGGAAATGACATGAGGTTAATTGCTGGCTCTGACTAGCAGGTATTTTGTTTATTTTATGCTATGGACTTGCTTTACAAAACCCTCTTAAACTGAAAGTGGAACTTCACTCTCTTAATCAACATTGATTTTTTTTTAATCTTCATGCTGCTAGCATTTGTAAATGGATAAGCAAGTATATCATATTTTCTTGTTTCAAACATTTTTTTTGCATTTCTTTAGTTGTTTCCTGATTTCTAGGCCTAGGCAAATCATGTCATACATCCCAGAAATCTTCAGTAGGGGAGGGAGGGCTTTTTCAGCTAAGCACACCCTCTCCTGCTTGCAATCCTGAGCTAATGGCAGGTGGATTCCAGGAAGTGCCGTAAATGCTTCCATGCACAGCTGCATCAAATTCTGCACTCTCCAGTTTTAGTAAATCAACCACTGTGTTTGGTGTTGATACACAGGGGTTATCACATGTGATTTCCACTCTGCCCTTGCTCAAGATGGCCATGGCCAGAAATGCTAGGGTAGGTGTTTTTCACAGTGATTTCTCAACAAAATAAAGCATGGAGACATGGATGGATGGGGGAGTTTGCTTTGAATATAAAAAAATTATGAAATAGTGTTTTTGGTTTGTGGTGCTCAGATGCAGTGACAATGCACTTGAAAGTGTTTGCTGCCTTGCTAAATACTGTAAGGGTGCAGGACAAACCTGCGTAGACAGTTCTAGGTGGCCCTTTCTCATGCATGGCTTACCACTGCCACTACCAGTTGAGCCTGTCCTCCTTACAACACATATCTGAAAAAAACTGTCTCCCGATTGGCCAAAGCATCAAACGATTCTATTCGATGGCTAGCATTTTGGAGGAACAGGTGGAGGAAGCTTGAGGAGCAGACGCCAGAGCTGCCGCTGCCCGCCCTGCAGGAGAATAGGAGAGGACACCACAGCCCACAGGAGCGGGGGGGGTGATGTCAGAGCCGCCAGGGAGGGGGTGTTGTTTGTTTGCCGACCCCCCCCAAAAGAAAAGAACAACCCACCAGCCGCCACTGACCAGACTGTACCTAGACATATTGTGATTACATTGTCCAGCCATTATAATGGACTGTAGAGCCTAATTTGTTTAACTGCTTGCCGACCAGCCGCCGCAGTTTTACTAAGGCAGATTGGCATGGCTGGGCGAAACTACTTTACCTTGCGTTGCTTCGCCTTTTGGCCACTAGGGGTGCGATGACCGCCGGGCACCAGCGATTACTCATAAGAGAGCGAGAACCGGGATCCGTGTGGGTAAATGCACAAATCCCGGTTCTTTCAGGGGAGAGGAGACAGATCGTGTGTTCAAACTAACTATGAACACCGATCTCTCGCTTCCCCTAGTCAGTCCCACCCCCCCCTACAGTTAGAATACAGTGAGGGAACACAGTTAACCCCTTGATCGCCCCTTAGTGTTAACCCCTTCCCTGCCAGTGACATTTATATAGTAATTCGTGCATTTTTATAGCACTGATCGCTGTATAATTGTCAATGGTCCCAGAAATGTATCAAAAGTGTCCACTTTGTCCGCTGCAATATCGCAGTCCCGATAAAAATCGCAGGTCGTCTCCATTACTAGTAAAAAAAATAATAATAATAAAAATGCCATAAATCTATCCCCTATTTTGTAGACGCTATAACTTTTGCACAAACCAATCCATATATACGCTTATTGCGATTTTTTTTTTTTTCCAAAAATATGTAGAATACATATCTGCCTAAACTGATGAAAACATTTTTTTTTTTTTTTAAATGTGGCATATTTATTAGAGCAAAAAGTAAGATAGTGTTTTTTTCCAGAATTGTCGCTCTTGTTTTGTTTATAGCTCAAAAAATAAAAACCGCAGACGTGATCAAATACCTTCAAAAGAAAGCTCTAATTGTGGGAAAAAAAGGACGTCAATTTTGTTTGGGTACAGCATTACATGACTGCGCAATTGTGAGTTAAAAAGCAAAAGAGAGGGGTAGTGGGACTTTAAATGAGGCATGGGTAGTTCTTTGAAAAAGTCTAGGATACCTTATATTAAATTAACTGTCACCACCCCTTGAGGGGCTTATAAGCTGTATAGCCATAGAGAATTGCTAATCAAAGAAATGCATGGACATCAGTTCATGAGTAATATAATAATAATAATAATAATATAATGCATCATAATATACAATACATAAATCATGCACATTGAGGCATAATAAAAATAGTAGTCATGTTGATAGAAACGTTGTTTATAAACGCTGTTTGAAAGTAATTGATAAAGCAATCACAGTTCTAAAATGGATATACAAAAAAGGTGAACAAGGTATTCCGAATAACAATGTTAGTATGTATAAATGGTATACGATAGAATTCATAGATGAACCAAACTTGAAATGGCAACCCTGGGTGTAGACTCTACGCGTTTCATGGTGTTTAAAGCCAATCATCAGGAGTGGGATGCATCAAGAGATGACTAGAAAAATAAATAAAACAAATCAATAAATAGATCATTGGAGTCTCGATTAAAATCATGCTTACACAAGGTAAAGCAGGTATTTTAGAATATATAAATGCACATTACCTTTTGGCAACAACCCATGAAACGCGTAGAGTCTACACTCAGGGTTGCCATTTCAAGTATAGTTCATCTATGAATTCTATCGTATACCATTTATACATACTAAAATTGTTATTCGGAATACCTTGTTCACCTTTTTTGTATATCCATTTTAGAACTGTGATTGCTTGTATCAATTATTTTCAAACAGCGTTTATAAACAACGTTTCTATCAACATGACTACTATTTTTATTATGCCTCATTGTGCATGATTTATGTATTGTATATTATGATGCATTATATTATTATTATTATTATATTACTCATGAACTGATGTCTATGCATTTCTTTGATTAGCAATTCTCTATGGCTATACAGCTTATAAGCCCCTCAAGGGGTGGTGACAGTTAATTTAATATAAGGTATCCTAGACTTTTTCAAAGACCTACCCATGCCTCATTTAAAGTCCCACTACCCCTCTCTTTTGCTTTTTAATGCTCATACAGGGATGGAGACATGGTTATGGTAACTGTGGGGCCCAATCAGGTCAACTGCTTTACAATTGTGAGTTAAAGTGACGCAGTGCTGTATCGCAAAAAATGGCCTGGTCATTGAGCAGCCAAATCTTCCGGGGCTGAAGTGGTTAAGATTAGAGCGCAAGTTCTTTTTAAATGTTTGTGTACAATGTTTAACCATGTTAACAATTGTAAATTTTTTTTTGTTTACTTTAGTTACTCCTGCCAGAAGGTATTCAGCGAGAAAATAACAAAGTCTATGAAGAAGTTAGGATTCCTGCCACTGAACCAATGCCTGTTGGCTTTGAAGAGAAGCCAGTGTTCATTAAAGATCTAGATGAGGTGAGCAGTGCTGCAATCTTGATGTCTTCATTTTCAGTACAGTTACTTAAAGTGGATGTAAACCCAATGCCATCCTTTCCAAACTACTGCCATAGGGGTTATCTATAAGGATATACATGCCTCCTGCCATGTATCTTTACCTGTCAAATGTTCCCCCTCTGTCTATTATGAGACCCGAAAAACTGCAGATTCTGTGGGTGGGAGCTCGGTGGGTGAAGTTGTGATGTCAGTAGACTCCCCGCCCACCTCTACACTCCCCTTGTCAATACGCATTTTCTCCTGTTTATTTCTAACACTGAACTTCTGCTGAACTTCTGCTATGATCTCTAACATCCAGTGAAAAGACAGGAAAGTAACCACATGGCTTCAGCATGCCAAATCATGGTGAGGTGTGGAACAGCCAATCCTTGCAGAGCTGCTGAAGAAAGGAGTGGGGGAGGGAATTTAAAAATACTGCATGTCTCTTAGGCTAATGCACATGATGTAAATCACCTGTCACTCACAGCAAGGGGGAGTATTTGACAAAGTTTTTCTCAGTTTGTCAAGAATTGTCTCACTGAAAATAAAAGGGGATTGCTCAGAGATGGATTAACTCTGTGTGGCAAGACTGGGCTCAAATGATAGCAAATCTTATACTCTACAGTATGATAAAAAAAATCGGGTTTACATCCACTTTAATGTTTTTAATTGAAATGATAGAAATACTCTGAGTGCTTAATCTGTAGAAATATTTACAAAACTTAGATTAAGGTCATCCAAATTACTTTCTGACTTTAGCTCAATTGTTGTTCTTACTAGAAAACATCAGTAGTTCACTAAGTGGTTTAGTACTTGCTGTTTGAAATTTATATTTAACATTTTATGGCCTTTTTTTTTTCATTATGAAGTTTTTTTCTTTTTACTATTTGAAAACCTATTCCGTCAACTCAAGCTGAGTCAAGGCAGATATATAAAGTTATATGTTCTGTTTCACAACAGACACTCACAAAATGAAATGAGAGTTTTCAGTCATGGGTATTTTTTTTACTGCACATGTCTGATTACTAGAGCATAGGAGAAAACTCACATAATACACATCTTGTAGTACTGTTTCCTAACCCAATATACTATTGCTCATTGAAAGCTTTTGAAAAGCACAGAAAAAAAAAATTAAAGCATTTCACCCATGATCAGTAGATTCTGAGTACAATGTTAGGCTTCTGCAGACACTTACTACAGTTTTCTGCCCTCACCTCCATAGGGCTTTTTGTTAGAAAGCTAGAGCTTCGGTTTGACTTACTCTGCAGAATGGCAATGGCGTCTGAATGAAAGTTTATTACAGACCCCCGAAATACAGGGGGATCTGAAATAAGAAATTACAACGTATTTTTAGATAAATGACACCGCGGGGAGCGACCCAGGAATAGTATGGGAGGCACATAAGGTAATTTGGGGGATCTTAATCAAACATGGATCCCGGGTGAAGAAGGCCCGAGAAGAGAAAATTAAACTGTTGGAAGAAATACAGGTGCTTGAGCTTCAAAATAAGAGGACACCAGTTCACTCTTTGGGGAATGATCTCGCCCATATGAGACGACAGACATCAGATCTCCTCTGTTTTAAAGCTAAGGTAGCATTACAATCTGGTAGGAGGATATCATATGAATCTGGAGATAAGTGTGGCAAACTGTTGGCAAGGAAGCTAAGGGAACAGCGCACGATGTCATACATACCTCACATAAAAGGAAGTAATGGTCAAATACTCTCATTGCCGAAAGACATCGCGCAGGCGTTCGGGAAATATTATTCCTCGTTATACAACTTGGCATCGCCCTCTTTGCCTCCCTTCTCTTTGGAAGAATATCTATCCTCTTCACGTCTAGCTCACTTGCCTTCTCCGGCTCGCTGTAAACTAGATGCCCCTATTACTATCGAATTATATACAGTAATGAAAATGATCAAACCGGGAAAGGCACCCGGCCCTGACGGCTTTACCATACAGTATTATGCGAGTTTTTCTGCATTACTAAGCCCATATGTGACTAAAGTATTCAATGCCCTAGGACAGACAACTGCATTTCCACCAGATGCACTAAGGGCACATATTGCGGTTATTTTAAAAGAAGGGAAAGATCCGTCAGATTGCGGTAACTACCGGCCGATCTCTCTACTTAATGTGTACCTAAAACTTTTTACTAAGTTACTTGCCTCTCGCTTACAACCTTATATCTCCAAGTTGATTCATTTGGATCAAGTGGGGTTCATTCCGTCTTGTGAAGCAAGAGACAATACTATTAAAGTACTGAATTTGGTCCAATATGCTAAACAAATGAAGACACCATGTGTCTTGAGTACAGATGCAGAAAAAGCCTTCGATAGGGTTAATTGGACATTTATGTTTGAAGTTTTAAAATATATGGGCTTTTGGCGATCAGATGTTACAATGGGTTGAGAGGGTGTATTCTTCCCCGAAGGCCTTAGTTAAGGCAAATGGGGTGTACTCAAAACCCTTTCCAATCTCAAATGGTATCCGTCAGGGCTGTCCTCTCTCGCCCTTATTATTTGCTCTTACACTAGAGCCTTTATTGAATAAAATTCGACAGAACCCAGACATTGAGGGGCTAAAAAAAGGAGGTCAGAATTACAAAGTGTCAGCTTATGCAGACGATCTACTTTTTTCAATGCCCAACCCACATGTGTCATTACCCAATCTCATGAGGGAGATTGAACGGTATGGAGTCCTGTCAAACTTGAAAATAAATTACACTAAATCAGAGGCTATGGGAGTTGTATTGCCCAATTCTGTGTGCAGCACTGTAAAGCTTAACTTTAAGTTTAGATGGACTCCAACCACGTTAAAGTACGGTTAATTTTTCACCGCTATTTAGCTCGGTAAGAGCATTGTTAGATAAATCGCGCCGAGGAATACATTCCTGGTTTGGCCTGTGCAATATCATCAAGATGAATATAGTGCCTAAATCTTTGCATCTTTTTCAAGCATTACCCATTGATATTCCCATGGCCTACTTCAGTCAGATTCGTGCCTTGTTTACAAAGTTTATATGGGCTACCAAACACCCAAGGATCAGTAGAGACCTTTTGACAATGCCCAAAAGGGTAGGTGGAGTGGCGGCCCAGATATGATGAAATATTATCAAGCAGTCCATCTTGACAGAATAATAGACTGGTGCAGACATGGAAAACACAAACTATGGACGTCCATTGAACAACAGGTTAGCCCAGTGCCTTTGGATAGAGCTATATGGTGCTATGCATCTTTACCAGCCTCTCCTAAATCACATCCTATTATAGGCCCAACATTGCGAATAGGCTCTAAGATGAGCCAGAACCCTAGATTTTCCAGCAAACAGTCACCTTTATTCCTCATCTTGGGAAATCCGGATTTTCCTCCAGGCCTAGAGCCAGGAGGATTTGGGAACCTCAGGGAGAAGGGCTGTTTTCAAGCTTCACATTTTTTGACCTCTGATACATGGCCAACGGTGGACTCTTTGTTGCAGCAAGGGGGACAATTCGAGATACATTTTTGGCAGGCGATGCAGGTACGTCACTATCTTGAAACCCTGGGATCTCCGGAGGGCTACAGACGTTCGCGTACAAAATTTGAGGGGTGCTGTGAGGGAAGGGGGCTTCTTCCCCGCACGATCTCTAAGATGTACGCGATGTTGGCATCACCTCCGGGCGACTTTACAATGCCAGGCCTGAGTAAATGGGAGAGACATCTTGACAAGATCTTCACCCCAGCTGAGCGTCAGAATATTATACACCTTTCGCTGAAATCATCTAGGTGTACGAAAATTCAGGACTCTAACTATAAATTATTAACACGGTGGTACTATACTCCTTTAATGCTTAACAAATTTTTCCCAGATGCCTCAGATCGCTGCTGGAGATGCGGTGAGGGACAGGGGACTTTACTACATATCTTTTGGTCATGCCCAGAGATTAGACATTATTGGCAGGATGTACAGAGGATCACTCAAAAACTCAGATTTTCAGATCCCAGAAGACCCAGCTTTTTTCTTGCTTCATTGTTCACAAATTCCGCTTCAGAAATATAAAAGTGCTTTGTCATATGGTGAATGCAGCAAAAGCCTGTATTTCTTTGCGCTGGAGGGACCCACGACCACCTCCCATTACCTTGTGACTTAATAAAGTTAGGAGCATAGAAATAATGGAAGACCTAGTGCTTACGACCCTAGACAGAAAAGAACAACTTACTGAAACATGGGCCTCATGGGAGGTATTTATACATTCGGAAGAGGGGAAGAGGCTACTTAGGAGTGGAGGAGGGGAGTGATGTCTCTTCTAGTATACGTTGGGGGGGGGGGGGGGGGGGGGGCTTTCGTCTCTGGGAATGGCCCCCTCCTTTTCTTTTTTTTGGTTTTATTGTGTTTGATTATGTTGGGTTCAGGGTTGTTTAAGATAAAAATAACAGGATAGTTGAAATTATGGTTGTTTATAGACGTAGTAATAAAGGGCCAAGTTTGAGCCTGTTGGTGAAGTATTAATATATTTTAAAATACTGTATTTGTTATGGTACTACTATAGCTTTGGAAAATGTATGGTGGAATGATACTAAGACTGTTTTCATTTTCTCTGTAAAAATAAAGGATTAAAAAAAAATAAAGCTGGGAACTTTTGAGAACTACAAGCTGCTTACAAATCGCTGTGAATTAACAATGTGGTTGTGCAGGCAGAGCCCCGCTGTCACACTGGAAGGGGTGAAGGGGGTGAGCGGGATACACATTGAAACATGTTACACCCTAAACACAGGTGTAACATGTTGCAAAAGTGAACTGTAAATGAAACTGGCATAAATAAGTGGACTTGTCTTTAATATCTGCTTTCTGTAATCCCCTGCACAGCAGTGATCAAACTTAGCAGTCCACGCTGGTTTGCACACTGAAGTCTGTCTAATAGTATGAATGTGCTTACAGTAGTAGAGAGCACAGGGATGCTCTCATATACTGTCTTCTTCATCATTTTCTGTGTCAGTGCTGAACCAGGATGTATTGCCTAACTGCAGCTCAGTTTACAGGGAGATCTATGACCTGGCTTTGCTTTGGGCATGTATAAACCGAAAAAAACGTGCGCTTATACTCAGTGTAACAACATTTGTGAAAAACAGATCGTATTTGAACGATCAAAATTAATAATAGAAAGATAGATTAAAATGAATTTTGAAACAATCATAAATCAAGTTACTGTTAGTGAATAGTGTAAAGTGCAGTGTGTATTATTGTGTTTAAACCGTGTATTGATCAACAGCTTAAAAGTACCCACACTGAATAAATTATAGCATTCATCAGTTCTCAAATCTATGCAAAAGTTTCTCAGCAGGGAGAATAATATAAATAGTCCATAAAAAAAATGACGGGAAGAAAAGTTTCGAAAGATGGTAGGCTGTTTCAAGCAAGCAAAGAAACACTTCCACTGTCCATCAGGTCATAGAAGCCACACAGGAAAAATGGAGAGGAAGGAAGTAAATGTACGAAAATCCTGCATGTTCCAAAGATATAACAGGTGGACCCTTACCCTCAATGGTGGACCTCCCTTCTGGCGAGGTCTTACAGGCAGGCAGACTTGGCCCTCTGCGGGGACTGTGGGTGAATGGTGTCCGGTTCCGTTGCTGTATCCTGTGTCTCCGACCTGGCGTGTACTAACTCGTCCACCTTTCCAGCACGGCTCTCCTCAGGTGTGGAGTCTGGGGCTCAGAGGACACAAGCGCTGCACTCTCTGCACTTTGGGCAGGTATGTCTTAATCACAAGACTAAGGGCCCTTTCACACAGACGTGTCCGTGTATGGGCTCCACTTTGCTCATCAGAGGATCGCTCCATCGATCCCTGCTGAGCAGGCAGATTACAGGTCTGTCTCTACACTGTGCAGGGACCGACCTGTAAGAGCGCTGCTCTCCTCTATGGGTGATCGGATTAAGATGGACCGTAGAGTCCGTTTTCATCTGATCCGCAGACAGATGGAAAAGTAGGGTTTTCCTCCATCATCAGAAATGGAGCATAGCGGAGACTGATGTCATCGGATGTCAGCGGATGTTTATCCGCTGACATCCGCTATCCCATAGGGATACATGTAAGTCCGTTTTTCCATCTGAAAATGGATGGATAAAAAACTGACATACAGTCCGCCCGTGTGAAAGGGGCCTAACTTGTAAACAGAAGTTCACATCCTTTGCTAGGTTAACATACATGTAGTGTTTATTTAGTGGTTTCCCAGAGTTCCACTTTACAGACCTCATCAAATTTAGTTAATCACTTGTAACAAAGCTTTGTTTACATTAAAGCAGTTTTCAGCTCTGAATGGTTATGTCAGCAGCCTAAACAGTTATTCAGGAGTAAGTGCACTTTACATGTACCAAATAGATGCATCCAATTGATTTTTCAAACTGCTGATACAGTCAAGGTAGTGCATAAACCTAGCCTCTCTACTGCAGTAACTTAATGGTCCGATAACAAAACAAAAATGCACCTCCAGCAATTCGAATTGGTGCTAGCTCTTGCCTCTGGGAATGCATCTGGCTGTGGCACCTGTATTTATGTAAGCTGCATACTTAATGAATAATGCCTCGGTCTTGCATTTGATCGATTTTGCGTTCTGGTCTGTGTACAGCAGAGTAACTCGTTTATATCAACCTAAATTTTAGGAAGGTTTTTTTTCTATTTACACTGTTAAAATCAGTAATAGCAAATGTATTGTTTTAATAAGTAGCCAGTATATAATTAAATTCCTGAATTCAGGGCTTGCTGACTGTACCCCATTTAATGCACGTAATGTTTTGGTTTATAGATTATCAAAATGTAAAGGACTTTATAGATACATATTGTATTGAACAACTTGTGTATATAGTGTTTTTCAGCCCTTCATCTTAGTATTGCACCTGAAAAGCACCTCAGCTGCAAAGTCTGTCTTTCTTTCATGTTGTTTGTATGTTCTCTTCCCAAACTAAAAACTGTCTCTGTACTTTGTTCAGACTTTCACATACCTGTGCTGCTAAATAGGCATGCATGTGATGTGACTGTTCCTGTCTGTTCTTATCTCTGCAGTGAAAGTGAGAACAATGAAGGATTGTTCAAGAATTTCCATTTAGATATATCCAGCTTCTGACTGCCTTCTTACTTGGTTATCTCAAATGCTAATTGGTTCCTGTATTCATTTGTTGTCTGAGTTTGTTCAATTATGACAGTTAAAGTGGGGTTCCACCCAAAAAAACAAAAATACCTGAAAAATACTAAAAAAAAAACCCCCCAAAAATTTGGATATTTTTTTTCTTTTTTACTTGCCTCTAAATGCCTGTTGCTAGGTGGTCCCTCGTAGTCTGCCTCTTCCTTTGCCTGGGCTGGTGACATCACTTCCCCCTCGGCACAGGAAGGGCTCGGCTGTGCTCCCTCCCTCCTGTCAATCATCTGGGACCCATTACAGGTCCCAGGTGATTGAGCGGCCAATCACGGCGTGCAGCGCCGCTCGCGCATGCGCAGTGGGTGCCAGGCTGTGAAGCCACAGCCCGGCGCCCACAGTTGACATGCCGGCGCCAACGAGCGGAGGGGGGGGGTGAGCGGGGCTTCGATCCCCCGCATCACTGGACCCAGGGACAGGTAAGTGTCCAATTAAAAGTCAGCAGCTGCAGTATTTGTAGCTGCTGACTTTTAATTTTTTTTTTTAATGGACCCCCTGGGTGGAACTCCTCTTTAAGATCATGAGGATACTATTTTAATAGTTTAATATTCTGCGCTGCTGAGAAAAAGCAAGCTGAAAACATATATGAACTTCAGTTGGAAAAATTACTATCCACTTATGTTGGCTGCACAACTGGCAAGCGGGATAACAATTTGTAAAATTTTTTAACAAACAAAAAAAAATGCATCAAAGAGCATTTCTCAGCAAAATGGCTAATGAAGAAGAAAAGCCTTTAAACGGGAATCACAATAATTTGCTGCTATAGTTTTTGTTTTTGGTCACTAAGAACTTAGTTCACCAAAAAAAAAAATAAAAAAAAAATCATGAATGCACATCATTTTGGAGGTTAAAAAATGAGCATTTAATATTTTTTTTTAATCAGCAGCTTGTTAAAGCATTGCACCCATAATCACTAGATCATAGGTGCAACCCCAGGATCCAGCAAATTCTCAGTCAGCTGGCTGCCTGAACCTCCCATACAGGCAGACAGTTTACTACACTGCAGGAAGAATCAATGAACTATGAGACAGCTCATCCAGCACCTTTACAGTTCATTCAGAGCTACAAGCCATCTGCCACGGTGTAAAGCGGTAGTTGTAGTTCATTCATTCACAGGAAACTGTGAATAACTGACGGGGTCATGTGGGTGGAACCCCGCACGCCAGCACTGCTTTTTTCATCTTCTCACCTTTAAACACTTGAGTCCTGTATTAAACTAGCACTGTGCTCTGCTTCAACTCTTCTCTTATGCTGCGTACATACGAGCGAAATTTACGGCAGACTTTGCCCGGCGGACGGGATTTCGTCGGACAATTCGATCGTGTGTGGGCACCAGCGGACTTTGTTTTCTCAAAAGTTGGACGGACTTAGATTTGAAACATGTTTTAAATCAATCCGTCGAAATTGAGTCCGGTCGAAAAGTCCGCTCGTCTGTATGCTAGTTCGACGGACAAAAAGCCACGCTAGGGCAGCTATTGGCTACTGGCTATGAACTTCCTTGTTTTAGTCCGGTCGTACGTCATCACGTACAAATTCAACGGACTTTGGTGGATTGTGTGTAGGCAAATCCTGTTCATTCAGAAAGTCCGTCGTAAAGTACGTCAAAGTCCTCCGGGCAAAGTCTGTCATAAAGTCCGCTCGTGTGTACGCGGCATTATTCTTCACTCAAAAGCTTCTGAAACCATTGGCTCTTGCTACTGTCAGTCAAATCATGTAAGGAGGGAGGGGGGTGGGGCTTGTCTACCCCCATAGCAAGCCGCTTGCTATGGGGTTAGACACAGAAGAGGGGTAGCCAAGGTCGCCAGCATGGGACCCTAGAAGCGAAGGTCAGGGGCCACTCTGTACCATTGCACAGAGCAGGTAAATGTATCATGCTTTTTATTTTAACAAAAATAAACATCAGCTTTTACAACAGCTTTAAATCATTGGTGGGTCTTTCCATGAACCATTAAGGTTACTTTCACATTGGGGCGGCACGTCCATTAGCAGTAAAGCATCGCTAGTTTTAGCGGCGCTTTACTGGCACTTTTTTGCCGATAGCGGCCGAAGAAGGGGTTAATACCGTCTGTATTGTGGCGCTTTGGAAGCGCTGCCCATTCATTCCAATTCTAAAAATTGTCACGCATATGGCCAGCTTTAGGGGGTATCTCTTGTTATGTATTAAATATCTTCGAGGTATACCGAAACCGAAAATTCCAGATGCAATTGGCCGGAACCGAAAATGACAGCTTTTAAAAAATTTATATTTATATCTATAATTGTATTATACTCGACTTTTTAATATCATGAATTTAAATGAATATGAGTTTATTGACGGACATTATTGGCACCTTTAGCGCAAGAATAGCTCAAGAAAATGCATCCCTTATTAGGGTTGTAAGCTCACAGGAGAGGGCCCTTCTAACCCTCTTGTATTGAATTGTATTGTTGCTGTATTGTCTCCCTTTATATTGTAACGTGCTGAGCAAACTGTTGGTGCTGTATAAATCAATAATAATAATAATAATCCCTTTCAATTCTATGCACGTCTTTACACTGGTCCATTGCGCTTCCGTTGTGGTGTTAAAAATCTTGCATGCTGCATTTTTGGTCAGTTAAAAAAAAAAAAAAACACCTCCCCGTTGAAATGCATTGAAAACGCAGCAATAACGCACCCGTGTTACATTTTTGATGCATTTTTTGAGTCACATGCCCTATGAACAACACACCATAAGCACAGCAAAACTGCAGTAAAGTTGCAACAAAATTGCGTTTTTGGGGGCATTATCGGCACCTTTTTCTCTTGCAAAATTCCAATAACCCTGTTCTCTGCCAATAATTTTTGGTGGCCGAAAGTTTTGTGCATCTCCAAAATATTTATTTGTAAATATATTGGTAAAAATAATATAAACCATTATCAAGCAACAATTTTAAATCTTATAAACTTAAATAAAGGAAATAAAACTGACCCAAAACCTTTAGGCCTTTGGTTTTAACCCTTTGATTTCCTTGGAAATTCTGCATATCTGTTACCTTTTTACCAAAGGGCAGAAATATGTGTTTTTTAATGTGCGACTATTAGGCACAGTCTTTAGATATCTACTGTTTATGTTCATTTTTTTTTTACCCGTGAGATTGTGTTCCGTTTTTAGTTTCTTAATTCGCTGACAAGTACTGGCTGCATCTTGGTAGGACCAATTTGCATAAGGCAGGAAAAAAAACTCTTCCATCTTAAGAATCACTATCTCTGATAAATGGCTTGAGCTTTTTACCTAAAGTGGGTGCTCGAGGTAGGATTTATTTCTTTGTTACATGCCATTTCCATTTCCTTTTAGTTACAGTACATAATTAATGACCTAAATAAAAAGTGGATTTCTTTGCTTAATGCATAGGAATTATTATAAAATCAATAAAGCCCTTTCTTTCAGTAATGTTTTGTTGCTTTTATAATTTTAGCAAGTAAGCAGGGCTGGGTGAAGTTAGACACATTAGTGCATAAATTACCATGTTTATACTATCCTTTGGAAGGCTTAGCAGTTAATATCACTATGGTTCTGCGGTCATAATTCTCTCCAAGACCTGCATAATCATTCTTTATTTCTGCACTTATTATCATGTGGCATTTCTTGTGTAACAATTAGGGGAGACCAGCACTTTAACATTAGTCTTGTTGGATTTCAGAATACCACAAGTAGTAATGAACAGCCAAGACTAACACAAATGTTGGCATTGAATAGTTTTTGTTAGTTGGCTCAGGTAGCATATAAAAATTACCAATTTACTGTCATCTGCAGCATTACCATGAGCATTAAACCTTATCGCTTTGCAGGAATTGTCTATTACTTAAAGTGAAAAGTCTGCCAGGATTTACTTTTTGCTATTTTGTTGCAGGGGCTGCATCAAAAGGCATTTAAGCAGAAAGTCTGTCATATTTATTGAAGCTGGTTTCTGCCGTGAATGGAAAAATAATTTTCTTTTAGTCATTTTAGTTCAAAATATTGTTTAAGGCTAATTTACTGGTAGCTGCCTTTCCTTATTTTTTCATTGCTTCACATTTGCCTATCTGTATTCATGGATTCTGCAGTGTTTGGTATCTCTGAATGTTCACAATTAAACATGATTTTACATGTTACATGATGTACATTTTTTTAATATTAAAGTTGATTTTTCTCTACAGTTCCTATAGCAGTTCACGTTCATATAAGTGATTGTAAAGGTGCTTTTTTTTTCTCTTAATAACAAACATGTTATACTTACATGCTCTATGCAATAGTTTTGCACAGAGCAGCCCAGATCCTCCTCTTCTGGGGCCCCCTGCTGGCGCTCTGGGCTCCTTCTCTTCTCAGTGTGCCACCATAGGAAGCTGCTCCCTAGGGTGGCACATGAGCTGTGCCTCAGCTCCGCCCCCTGCTCCTTCGTCACAGTATTTGATTGACAGTAGCAGGAGCCATTTGACAGTAGCAGGAGCCAATGGCTCCTGCTGCTCTCACTGAGTCCTGTGAGAAGAGAGAGAGCAATGCTACTTTTCTCAGGCACAGTGCTGGATCAAGATTGGGCTCAGGTAGGTATTTGGGAGGGGGAGCTCTACATGAAAGGGTTTTTTTTACCTTAATGCAGAGACTGCATTAACCACTTCCATACCAGGCCTATTCTGGCACTTCTCTCCTACATGTAAAAATCATCATTTTTTTGCTAGAAAATTACTCAGAACCCCCAAACATTATATATGTTTTTTTAGAAGACACTCTAATTGCAACTTTTTATCTCGCACGGTATTTGCGCAATAATTTTTCAAACACCTTTTTTTTGGAAAAAAAAAGGTTCCATGAATTAAAAAATAACAAAACAGTAAACTTAGCCCAATTTTTTTGTATAATGTGAAAGACGATGTTACGCCGAGTAAATAGATACCTAACATGTCATGCTTTAAAATTGCACACTCAAGTCTGAGTTTACGGTCAAATACATGCAAATGCCGTGCTTCCTGCCTGTGTGCACACTTGCAGATACACGCAAATATTTGCAAGTGATATACAGCCGTGGCCAGAAATTTTGAGGAGGACACATATTAATTTTCACAAAGTCTGCTACCTCAGTTTATTGCATACGCTCCATAATGTTATGAAGAGTGATCAGATGAATTGCAATAAGGGGGCACAGTGGTGTAGTGGGTAGCACTCTCGCCTAGCAGTAAAAAGGGTCACTGGTTCGAATCCCAACCATGACACTACCTGCCTGGAGTTTTGCATGTTCTCACTGTGCCTGCGTGGGTTTCCCCTGGGTACTCCGGTTTCCTCCCACACTCCAAAGACATGCTGGTAGGTTAATTGGCTTCTGTCTAAATTGGCCCTAGTATATGAATGTGAGTTAGGGACCTTAGATTGTAAGCTCCTTGAGGGTAGGGACCGATGTGAATGTACAATGTATATGTAAAGCTCTTTGTTAATTGACGGCGCTATATAAGTACCTTAAATAATAATAATTGTAAAGTACCTCTTTGCCATGGAAATGAACTTAATCCCATAAAAAAAATCAGGAATGGCAGCAGGCAGGTGTGAGTGCATCTGCACGCACAGTGAGGTGAAGACTTTTGGAAGATGGCCTGGTGTCAAGAAGGGCAGCAAAGAAGCCACTTCTCTCCAGGAAAAATATCAGGGACAGACTGATATTCTGCAGAAAGTAGAGGAATTGGACTGCTGAGGACTTGGGTAAAGTCATTTTTCTTGATGAATCCCCTTTCTGATTGTTTGGGGCATCCGGAAAAAACCTTGTCCAGAGAAAAAAAGGTGAGCGCTACCATTAGTCCAGTGTAATGCCAACAGTAAAGCATTTTGAAGCCATCCATGTGTGGGGTTGCTTCTCAGCCAAGAGAGTGGGCTCACTCACAATTTTGCCTAAGAACATAGCCATTAATAAAGAATGCTACGAAAACATCCTCCGAGAGCAACTTCTCCCAACCATCCAAGAACCGTTTGGTGACATACAGTGCCTTTTCCAGCATGACGCAGCACCTTGCCATAAGGCAAAAGTGATAACGAAGTGGCTTGTGGAACATAACAATACAACTTTGGGTCCATGGCCAGAAAACTCCCCAGACCTTAATCCCATTGAGAACTTGTGATCAGTCCTCAAGAGGCGGGTGAACAAAAAAAGCCTCAGAAATTCTGACAAACTCCAAGCATTAATTATGCAAGAAAGGGCTTCCATCAGTCAGGCTTTGACCAAGAAGTTGATTGACATCATGCCAGGGTGCATTGCAGAGGTCTTGAAAAAGAAGGGTCAACACTGAAAATATTGACTCTTTTCATAAACTTTATGTAATTGTCAATAAAAGCCACTTATGAAATGCTTGTAACTATACTTCACAAAAAAAAACTGAAGCGGGGGGGCGTGGCCAGCGCGTGACGCCTAAGGAGAGAGCTCCGGAGCAATAACGGGGATTCCAGCGACGGAAAGCCCTGAACATCTGCGATTTTGTGCAAGACTAACAGGGGACATACACCCGCCACTCCCGCCATGTCTAGGAAATGCAAAGAGGTGAGGGGACCTCAAAAACTTACTGCCTTTTTACTGCTACCAGTGTGAGGTAGCAGACAAGATGGTGCCAGCCGCACGGCCCCTGCTAGCTACCACACCATCCGCGATCATTACCCAGACCTGCCTGACGAGACACCCACTACTGTGGGGGGTTCAGAAGGCCATCTATCCCCTTTCAGGATGGACTCACTCAGCCCATCACGCTGCAGCCCAGCAAAAGCACACCTGAAGCTGAATCCTATTAACTAGGAACAGAAGGTAAGCCACAATGTCTGATTGAAGTTTCACCAATAGCCTCATTCCCCACTGCAAAAGAGCCAGTAATGGACACCCAACCTAAAGAGATGCTATTAACCATTTATAACGCACTCCATGCTGACATTCTCGCACTGACCAGGCAATTTACCAGGGAAGTTTACTCACTGGGAGACAGAGTCCATACTATAGAGGAATCTATGGGAGAAATAACCACTACTTTTAATGACCCACGACGAAAACATAGAACATGCATGGAAATATACCTGACTTAGAGGACCGTTCATGGAGGAATAACCTCAAACTCAGAGGAATTTGTGAAGCGATCCAACCACCAGACCTCAAAAAGTATGCCGCTGATCTATTTTCTACTCGTCTACCTGAAGCGTCAGCCATAGAGCTTAAGATCGATCGCATACACCGTGTGCCAAAACCGGCCTTTTTACCACAATCGGTCCCACGCGACGTCTTATTAGGAGTTCATTTTTTCCACATTAAAGAAGAAATCCTGTACTAATCCAGATCTATTTTCCAATTTCCCAACCCGTACAGCCCGATTCAAATATACGCTGACCTGTCCAGACATACCCAAAGGTACTTCGCAACCACAAAATAGAATACAAGTGGAAACAACCCTCCAAACTGCTAGTGCAAAGGAATGGCTCATCTTTCCTTATAACGTCAGTGGAAAAGGGAATGGCCCTATTGCATACTTGGGGCATTATACCCGAACCGATACCGCCTATGGGAGCCAAAAAACCCCTGAAAATTTTCACCACAATGGCATTAAATCACCAACTAGGATCATCATGATCCCCAAAGATCTGCTAAAAGTGCTAAAATGTTATGATCAGCAAATACCACATCGTGCTTCATTGCTGCACCTGTTGGCCTTAAAACTTTTACCCCACACTACTGTTGCAGTGCGGAATGCTAGATATATCTCTGCAATTTGTGTTCTCTGTTTTGTTTTTTCCTCTGCCTTTTTTACAGCTCCAGATGTATCCTATAGATCACCCTTTTATCTATAAGTCCGTCCATCCACATCATCGACACCTGTTACACGGATCAACAAAAGAATGCGATAGACAACACCACAACAACCTGAATACCTTCAACCGCTACCACCATTTTATTTATTTATTTATTTATTTATTTATTTATTTATTTATTTATTTATTTTTTTTTTAATTTCAAGAGTGAAGTTAATTAAGTAATTGAAGGATTACATCAATCATGAGAAAAAAAAAGGAGTACATTGCTCATCGAGTACAAATTATAAAAGTGGAACAGCTGTTATAAAAGATGTCAACAGTAAATTTTGGGTAAATATAGGCTTGTAACATAGCTAAATACGTTGCTATGGGCGTTGGGAGTCTCGGTATTAGAGCCCCTTCTGGGAGCTAACTGCTCCGATGAACCGGGTCTCCCTGATCCCATCTCGCTACTAACATGTGGATAAACGTCCAAAATACAGATACACAACTACAGAATCCGGAAAAATAATAAAAAGGAGAAAACTGAAGGGAGCTTGTATCTCTATAACAATTGAAAACCATGTCAGTAACGCATTTATATAATCATTACTATAAGAAGAAAAAAAAAAAAAAGAAAAACCAGCTGGTCCGTCTATCTCTCAGGGTGGGTTAAACTTTGGTTGGATGATCTAGTCCAAAGCATATTATGCTTGGGGGTTAGAGGGGTGTTACTTTTAATAATCTGCCCTGAGGCTAGTAGCCAAGGTAATTGAAAGTACTGAGAGCCTAAAGAACCAGTATTGAAGTGTAGAGAAAGCAGAAGAGTGAAAGGGGGAAAGGAAGAAATTAGGAGGGACAGAGGGGATAGAGAAGGTGAAAGGATTAGTTGATTGTCAGGAATGATGGGAAGGAAGTGCACAGGAGACCTCTAAGAGGGGGAGACTGAGAGCCCCTCGACTCAGAACCAGTCTTGTGTACTATCAATCACACATACAGAGGGTGCCCCACTAGAGTTGCCCAGGGTTCCCAAATAGTTTTGAATTTATCTAGGGTGTCTAGGATAGTGTTGGAAATTTTTTCTTGTAGCATGATCCAAGTAATTTTTTGTTTGGCTAACCGAATGGACACTTTCGGTGATTTCCAGGCCCTGGTGATGGTCATTTTGGCTCCCACTAGAATAAACTGGATCAGCTTCTGTGTATGTTTGGAAATTTTAAGTATGGGACCGTTAAGCAATGCAATAGTTGGATCTTGTTTCAGAGTACAACCGCAAGTTCTGCGGATAAGGGAGAAGATCTTGTTCCAATACATTCTGATTTTAGGGCATTCCCATAGTATGTGTAAAAGAGACCCCACATGACCGCAGCCTCTGAAGCAAAGAGGTGACGTTTGCGGATAGAGTTTGGCAAGACGTGACGGTACCAGATACCAGCGTGTAAGAACTTTCAGCCCTGCTTCGTTAATTGAAGTATTAACCATACCTTTAAAGGAGCGGGCAAAATTAATATGCCACTTATCCAGGTCCCAGTTGAAGTCAAGATCTCGCTCCCAGCTTGTCATGTATGCTGCTTTTTCCGTGGGTTCCGCCAGGGATGAGTAGATGAGAGAGATACCACCTTTGGTGTCTGAGGCTGAGGCACACCATTGTTCATAAGGCGTTACAAAAAGATGGTTTTCATAGTTCTTCCATACCCGATTCAAAAAATGTGAGAGTTGAAAGAACCTAAATTTTTCGGCTGAAGGCATTTCAAGTTTGGAAATACAATATGCTAGAGTAAGGGGACCATTGGAGTTGAAGAATTGACCAATTCTATAAAGGCCCTTGTCCAGCCACCATTTAAAGGCTCGAATCTCTAGGCCAGGTGGAAAATTATGATTTCTGAAGATATGTGCCAGGGGGTGCCATGTGGAGATGAGGGGTTTGAGCTTATGAAGGGCGTCACAAAGTTTCATTGAGTGAGATAATGTGGGTGCTAATATAAGGGGGCGTTTTTTGGGGATATTCCAAAGCAGAAAGTCTAAGGTGAAACCGGGGACCGCTTCTCGCTCCATGCTCACCCAGTCTGGTTTGGGTCCTTTCATGTAAATAGTTGAGAATTGGCTCAATTGTGCTGCCTGATAATACCACCAAAGATTAGGGACCCCTACACCATTTTAAAACAACAAAAAGAACAGAGAGTGCCACCTGAACTACAAGACCAATCCCATCAAATGAGCACTAAAATCCTAACTTTAAATGCCAATGGGCTCAATCACCCAGCTAAAAGGGCCTGACTATGGCAAACAGCCAAAACACATTACTGTCAAAATTTGTGTGCACAAGAAACACACTTTAAGATCGATGCAGCACCTACCTGCACACACAAAGACTTTCCACACATTTTCACTGCATCAGGACCAAAGAAAAAAAACGAGGAGTCCTTATGGCAATACACCATTCAGTCAACTTCCAACTTCAAAATAGCATCTCTGATACCAATGGGAGATACCTTATTTTGAACTGCACAATTGACAACTCTCCTATCACCCAAGCAACAATATATGCCCCGAACAACCGTCAGGTGTACTTTCTAAATAAAGTTCTGAAGAAAATCCGCCAAGTACAGAAAGGCTCACTGATCCTCTGCGGAGATTTCAATATAGTCCCAGACCAACAGAGAGACGCATCCAACCCCAGATCCAGGCAAAACTCCGCCATGGGAAAGTTCATCAATGACAATGACCTCTACTATGTGTGGCGCTGCCACCACCATGGAGAACAAGAGTATACATACCACTCTCCAGTACACAATACCTACACTTGTAGTGATTATATTTTGACTGACAAATGGATGTTGCAGTGGGTTGGGGAATCTGACATTGCACCCATAACCTGGACAGACCATGCCCCTGCAAGCGGAACGATTTCAAATTCAAAAACAAAACCAGCACATAAAACATGGAGAACCAATGCCCAAATTTAAAAAAAAACCCCATATACTACATCCCTACAGCAACAGATAGAAGAATTCTTCTATCACAACGTGGGCTCGGTGTCAGACTCTGCAACCCTTTGGAGCGCACATAAGGCGTTCAGTAGTGGGGTGCTCATACAATTGTGTACACAGGCAAAAAAGAGGAGGATGCAGCAAATTGACCAACTCACAAAAGACATCAAATTACTAGGTTCCCAAAACCAGTCACACCCCTTTTAGGAATTGAAAAGTTAACTCATGACCTTAAGACAAGAGCTTAGAGCGGTACTACTAGATACATTTAAAAAAACAACACCGCAAACTGAAAGCTAGATACTATAACACTAGCAATAAAGCAGGCAAAGCTGTGGCGATGTAAATCCGTGGACATCGCATTAAATCTGAGATCCCATATATGTACCATCCCAGCACTAAAGAAAAACTACAAGATCCCCAGGCGATAGCCAATGCCATCAGCTGTTACTACAGCTCCCTGTACAACATCAAAGATGAACCCCAAAACACGCAGCCTACACCTGAGATGATAAACAGATTTCTTGAGGCAATTAAACTTCTCTCACATACACAGATGATCTAATAGGGGAATACTATAAATTACTCAGGGATACTCTGGCCCCACACCTATGCCAACTATTCAATGATGCTGCCTCCTCCTCAACATTTCCAGCAGAAAACAGATCACCAAATAAGTCTGTTTGTGGACAACGTAATACTTATAATTTCCAATCCGCTCACCTCTCTTCCAAGAATTCAAAACATTCTCACAGACTTTGGAACAATATCATACTACAAAGTCAATGACACCAAATCTCATATTCTAGACTTAGGAATAGATGAAAATTCCAGACACATACTCTCCACAGCCTATCCTTATCAATGGAAAAACACAGGAATTCCATATCTGGGTATGAACCTAACTAAAACAACTAAACTGTTTCACACAAACTTCTCCCCTTTCAAACAACAATTTGTGTCAGACCTCCAAGGATGAGCAGACCGCCTGGAGGCTTTCAAAATGATAATACTACCCAAACTACTATATCTATTTAGATCCCTTCCAATATGCATCCCCAAATACTACTTTAAAACACTACAAACCACCCTGAGTAGATACTGTATCTCTGTCAAGGTAAGAAACCTCAGTGTTCATACAATACAGTGATCAAGCATAGATCCGTAGGAGGCTCTTCCATGCCAGAATTAACAGACTATTACTATGCCACCATTCTGATCCAACTGAAAGAATGGTTCTTGCCATCCACAAACTCACTATGGGGAGAACTAGAACGGGCAGCAATACCATATGTAAACATGCAGCTTTGGCTCCTCAGCAGACAAGTTAAATCGAATATCCCTACACACCTTTCGCCTACAATAAGGAGCTTCTGCCCTGGCCTGGAGAAAGTTGATAACATACAATTGAAAAGAAACGCCTACCACAAAGCTTAACCCCCCCCCTTATCTATCATCAAAATTCTAATTCCTGACATACACATAACCTCATGGACCAAAGATCCTAACACTAAGTTAGGAGTCATGAACGTGAGTGGGTCTCTCAAAACAATCACCCAACTTAAAAGGGAACTAACCCTCCAACCTCCTGACTACTATCCTTATCTCCAGATACCACATTGCCTCCATCATAACCTTCAAATACGGGCTTCTATTGCCATAAAAATTTGGACCTACCTGAACTATTCCACCAACACAACTAAAGGAATATTGATCATTTACCCTGTGCTAAGAGAAAAAAATGTACCTTCCAAACTACCCTCGCTAACTAAATGGGAACAAGATTTAGGATGTAGCTTTACACCAACTCAATGGTCTCTAACATTTAAATCAATATACAAAGCCACCTCTTGCGTAACCCCAATGGGAATTGACACAAAAAAATAGCCCAAAGGTGGTACTTAACCCCTACAATTCTAGCAAAATATAAGGGAAATACCTCATCCAAATGCTAGAGAGATTGTGACCAAACGGGAACCTTAATGCACATCCTCTGGGACTGCCCCCACCTACACACATACTGGAAAGATGTGTTCTCACTAATGGCTAAAGTCACGGGCACCCCTATTCCAGCTTCCCCAGATTTAGCCATTCTTAATTTAAACACAAACCTTATCCCCCTGGCAAATTGTAAGATTGTTATACATATACTTCTGGCAGCTAGACTAATGCCCTGTACACACGATCGGACATTGATCGGACATTCCGACAACAAAATCCATGGATTTTTTCCAACTGATGTTGGCTCAAACTTGTTTTGCATACACACGGTCGCACAAAGTTGTTGGAAAATCCGATCGTCCTGAATCCGGTGACGTAAAACACATAAGTCGGGACTATAAACGAGGCAGTAGCCAATTGCTTTTGTCTCTTAATTTATTCTGAGCATGCGTGGCACTTTGTGCGTCGGAATTGTGCACACACGGTCGGAATTTACGCGAACAGATTTTGTTGTCCAAAAATTTTATAGCCTGCTCTCAAACTTTGTGTGTCGGAAATTCCGATGGAAAAAGTCAGATGGAGCCCACACACGGTCAGAATTTACGACAACAAGCTCCGATTGCACATATTCCGTCGGAAAGTCCGATAGTGTGTACAGGGCATATCACTAACCAGACTATGGAAAAAGAATGCCCCTCCATCACTGATTGAAGTCATTACATTGACCAAAACACACTACACATATGAACTCTTGATCACATCAAATAAAATCCAATACCTTCGGGAACAACAATTGTGGGCTCCGTGGTATAAAACCCACACTTAGAAACAATTAAGTACAACACATACATGAAATAAAAAGTGGGAGAAACTACTCAGGTAATGCACACACATTTTTGGATTGGTATGGTATTATCTTATCCACAGGTGACCTAAGAAAGGACTTGTCCAAGAAACTTACCATTATTTGTTTTACTTTATTATATTTCAGTTCTTATTATGTTCTTATGTTAATACTCTGTATGTTAACTGACACCTTTTTGATGCTAATGATAGCTCTACCTAATACATCCATGTAATGTCAGTGCATAATTTGTTCAAAACCCAATAAAAAATCTATTGAACGGAAAAACACTGAAGCAGCAGACTTTGTGAAAATTGAATATTTGTCTCATTTTCAAAACGTTTAGACACGGCTGTACAGCCCACCCTCGCGCTTTTTCTGCCAGCAATGTCCGATGCTCATACATCAGTGTAGTGTGCAAGAGACCTAAAACATTATATTCTACCAAGTATAATATATTGTTTCTAAACAATACAGATCCCAACCAAAACCTCGAATTAGATGTCTAATTCATGAAGAGAAGTAATGTGAAATTAGTACTTTCCAGTACACTTCTAAATCTAAAGAGTAAGATGTTCTTAGTGTTCCAAATGTCAAACGCTAAAAAAGCATCCGAGATCACACAACTCGACAGCTTTATTCACTGTTCCTTACCTACTTGTTAAGGTATTGCTGAAGCAATGGAAAAACATTTTTAAAAGTCTGATTGTGGCTGGATAGTGGTGGGAAATCTATAATCCTCATACCAAGCCTTTCTCACTCCATGTAGGCTTAGCATTAAGTCTTTTTTTTGTTTATTTCTGAACTCTCTACACTGCAATATTAAAACAATGCATAGATTTCAAATTTCTACATCTATGTAGCTTCCTGTGGTGGCTAGACTATAAACTCAAATTTATTCTACTTCATGTTACTTTCTAGGCTCACTATAAACCCATTAATCTGTCTATGGTTTGGGCAAGGGTACACATGATAAATTGTTTCTGAATCATATGGCCAATGAAAGTCTTCCAGCATAAAACTCAGGGATAAGGCTTAAAGCAAGAAGAAAAATGTAACATATTGCAGCTTACCATTGCTGAGATGTGGTGGCTGTTAATTTATTTAAGTAATTTAATTAAAAAAGTGAAACTCATATTTTATATAGATGCGTTACACACTGAGTAATATACTGTATTTCAAGCATTTCTTTTAATTTTAATGATTATGGCTTACAGCTAGTGAAAACCCAAGATTCAGTATCTCAGAAAATTAGAATATTACATAAGACCAATAAAAAAAAGGATTTTTAATACAGAATGTTGGCTTACTGAAAAGTATGCCTATGTACAGTATAAAATTCACTAAATACGGGGTCAGGACTCCTTTTGCATGAATTACTGCATGCTACATGCGGCGTGGCATGGAGGTGATCAGCCTGTGGCACTCCTGAGGTGTTATGGAAGCCCAGGTTGCTTAGATAGTGGCCCTCAGCTTGTCTGCATTGTTGGGTCTGGTGTCTCTCATCTTCCTCTTGACAATACCCCACAGATTCTCTATGGGGTTTAGGTCAGGCGAGTTTGCTGGCCAATCAAGCACAGTGTACCATGATCATTAAACCAGGTATTGATTACATTTGGTAGTGTGTCAAGTGCCAAGTCCTGTTGGAAAATTAAATCAGCATCTTCATAAAGCTGGTCAGCAGAGGGAAGCATAAAGTGCTCTAGAATTTCCTGGTAGAGGGCTGAGCTGACTTTGGACTTGATAAAACACAGTAGACCAACACCAGCAGATGACATGGCTCCCCAAATCATCACAGACTGTGGGAAATTTTGATTTAATTTGGAAATCAAGGTCCCAGAGTCTGAAGGAAAAGTAGAGAGGCACTAAATCCAAGTTACATGAGGTCCAGTGTGAAGTTTCAACAGCCAGTGATGACTGACACTGTGTGTAACGCATCTATATAAAATGAGTTTCACTTTTTGAATTGAATTACTGAAATAAATTAACTTTTTGATGATATTCTAATTTTATGAGATGCACCTGTATATGTGTAAAGCGCTGCATAAATTGATGGCGCTATATAAGTATCCATAATAAATAATATTGAGGGCAGGGACAGAATGAATGTGAATGTACAATAAATATGTAAAGCACTGTGTAAATTGACAGCACTATATAAGTACCTGAAATAAATAAAATAAATGAAAAAAATCTGATCATTGTAAGCACCTTGTCAGTAATAAATGGTTTGTCTCAACCTTCTAACTGCTACTTTATCTGGACAGCTTGGTCTGTTACAATAAGTTGAGAAAAAAACAGATTTATTGTGTGGATGGTGAAAAACTTGTTTTTTTGGGTTTAATACCACTTTTAATTTCCTTAGTCAATAGGAACATATAGGATGGGGTGGACAAACTTTGTGTTTTTTTTTTTCCCCCTGTACCTTATATGTGTGTGTGTGTATATATGTATATATATATATATATATATATATATATATATATATATATATATATATATATATATAATTATTATTATTGAAAGCTCACCATTTTTCCAGGTAAATATAATTCTAAAGGTGCTATTGACATGACATTTTCACCACATGTCGGTAACCCATTCAAAGCATGCATACAAAGAAACCAAAACAAATAGGTTCAGAAAAAGTTATGTGTAATAAAATGGCACAGGGAAAATGTATTGAACATATAAAGAAAGGTGCAATCTGTCGGTAATTACAAATGTAATCCTAACCCTTGTCAGTGCAAATTAATACCAGCTGGCTCAGCGTCAACTGATGGCCTATAAAAAGTATCTCATTACCAAGGTGTCACAAAAGAACCATCTCATGATGGGTAAAAGCAAAGAACTCTCTCAAGACCTTCACAACTTTATTGTTGCAAAACATACTGATGACATTGGTTACAGAAGGATTTCTAAACTTCTGCATGTTCCAGTGAGCACTGTTGTGGCCATAACCTGGAAGTGGAAAGAACATCATTTCACCATAAAACAGCCACGACCAGGGTGCTTCTCACAAGATTTCTGACAGAGGAGTTAACAAATTATCAAAAGTGTTGTCCGAGAGCTTCAGAAAGACCTGGAATTAGCAGGTACAATTGTTTCAAAGAAAACAATAAGTAATGCTCTCAACCATGTTTGGGGGTCAAATGGCACTGCACATCACCCCAAAAGCTTCATACCAATAGTGAAGTTTGGAGGTGGGAACATCATGGTGTGGGGCTATTTTTCAGCTTACGGTACTGGCAAACTTCATGCCATTTAAAGAAGGATGAATGGAAAAATGTACCAAAACATTCTTAATAGAATTCTGCTGCCATCTACCAGGATAATGATGATGAAACAAGAGTGGACATTTCAGCAGAAAATTATCCCAAACACAAAGCCAAGGAAACTCTCAATTGGTTTCAAATAAATAAATAAAAAAAAGCTGCTAGAATAGCCCAGCCAATTACCTGACTTGAATCCAATAGAAAATCGATGGAAGGAACTAAAGATCTGCGTTCATAGAAGAGGTCCACGGAACCTTCAAGATTTGAAGACTGTGTGGAGAAATGGGCCAAAATCACACCTTAGCAATGCATATGACTAGTTTCTGCATACAGGAGGCGTCTTAAAGCTTTCATTACCAACAGGATTTTGTACGAAGTAATAAATACATTTCAGTTAGCATGTTCAATACTTTTTCCCTGTGTCATTCCATTTTATTACACATAACCTATTTTCTGAAGGTATTTGTTGTGGTTTCTTTGTATGTATGTATGTATGTATTACATGGGTTGTTACCGACATGTGGTGAAAATTTCATGTCAATAGCTCTTTTAGAAATATATTTACCTAGAAAAATGGAGACATGTTCAATACTTATTTTACCCGCAGTATGAAGTAGGGAAAAAATTTTTTTTGATCCCCTGCAGATTTTGTAAGTTTGCCCACTTACAAAGAAATTAAGGGTCTATATTTTTTTATCATAGGTGTATTTTAAATGATAGAGACACAATATCAACCAAAAATCCAGAAAAAAACACATAAAACAAATACTATAAATTAAGTTGAAGTTCAGTGAGTAAAATAAGTATTTGATCCCCAAGCAAAACATGACTTCGTACTTGGTAGAGAAGCCCTTGTTGGCAAGCACAGAGGTAAGACGTTGCTTGTAGTTGGTGACCAGGTTTACACACATCTCAGGAGGGATTTTGGTCCACTCTTCTTTACAGATCTTCTTTAAATCCTTAAGGTTTCTTGGTTGTCGCTTGGCAACTCAAAGTTTCTATAGGATTAAGGTCTGGAGACCGACTAGGCCGCTCCATGACTTTAATGTGCTTCTTCTTGAGCCACTCCTTTGTTGCCTTGGCGGTATGTTTTGGGTCATTGTCATGCTGGAAGACCCATCTTTAGTGCTCTGGCTGAGGAAAGAAGGTTTTAATCCAAGATTTTACAATACATGGCCCTGTCTATTACCCCCTCAATACTGCAAAGTCGGCCTGCACTTTTAGCAGAGAAACAGCCCCAAAGCATAATTTTTCCCCTCTGTGCTTGACTGTAGGGATGGTGTTCTTGGGGTCATACTCAGCATTTTTCTTCCTCCAAACATGACAAGTCGATTTAATGCCAAAGAGCTCAATTTTGGTATCATCTGACCACAGCACTTTCTCCCAATCCTTCTCTGAATCATTGGCATGACTGTTCATGTGCTTTCTTGAGGAGGGGGACTAGCTGTGTTTGGAGGAAGAACAATGCTGAGTATGACCCTAGGAACACCATCCCTACAGTCAAGCATGGAGGTGAGGGGCTGCATTGAGGGGCCAATGGACAGGGCCATATATTGTAAAGTCTTGGATGAGAACCTTATTCCCTCAGCCAGGACACTGAAAATGGGTCATGGATGGGTCCTTCATCATGACAATGACCCAAAACATACCACCAAGGCAACAAAGGAGTGGCTCAAGAAGAAGCACATTAAGCTCATGGAGTGGCCTAGCCAATCTCCAGACCATAATCCTATAGAAAATTTATGGAGGGAGCTAAAACTTCGAGTTGCCAAGCAACAGCCAAGAAACCTCAAGGATTTAGAGAACATCTGTGAAGAAGAGTGGATCAAAATCCCTCCTGAGATGTGTGCAAACCTGGTCACTAACTACAAGAAACGTCTTATCTCTGTGCTTGCCAACAAGGGTTTCTCCACCAGGTAAGTACTAAGTCATGTTTTGCCTGGGGATCAAATACTTCTTTTACTCACTGAGTTGCAACTCAATTGATAACAATTGTATCATGTGTTTTTATTGGATTTTTGGTTGATATTCTGGCTCTATCATTTAAAATACAACTGTGATAAAAAATATAGACCCTACATTTCTTTATAAGTGGGCAAACATACAAAATCTGCAGGGGATCAAATAATTATTTTCCCCACTGTGTGTGTGTGTGTGTGTATATGTGTATATATATATATATATATATATATATATATATATATATATATATATATATATATATACTCTAAGGAGCAGGGCCCTCTGATTCCTACTGTATCAAATTGTATTGTATTTGTACTGTCTACCCTCAAGTTGTAAAGCGCTACGTAAACTGTTGGCGCTATATAAATACTGTATAATAATAATAATAATAATATATATATATATATATTTATTTATTGTGTAAACAATGCAGCCAGAAGATGGCACTGTTCATCTACAGACTTAAAAAAAAATTGCTTTAATCAGTTGAACCTTCAGCCTTAATGTGATGTTTGTCTTAGCTGAAATAGAGATCACGTGATTGGGAAGCACTCTGATTGGTTCTTGATTCTCAGTGGTCACTAGGCTGTCACAGATTGAAATGAAAACTAGTAGCTGCGAGAAGGTGGGGCATTGTGTAGGGAAATGGTATGTTAGTGTTCATTGTTAAAATGTCCGTTCAAAATGTAGTAAGTAAAGTTGCAAAATTACAGACATAGTTAACTATCTATTTAGTGCACATCCACCTGCTTTTTATTTGAGTAAAGGGGTTGCAGTGGTTTTATATAATCCCAGACAGCCAGCTGTGACAGTTTTGAAAATGCTGTGTCAGATTTATCATACTTGCATTAGCTTTCACTTGAAACTTAAGCAGACCTACAAATTCGCAAGAGGCATGCTTTAATTTGGTGAAATCCCAAGTAGCTCCTGATTTGGCATTTTAGGAAATGTCTTTTAGTAAATCTGTCTAATAATTGTTCTGGTTTGTATTGCTTCGATATGTAATTAAGTTGTTTGGCAAATCTTTATATAATGAAGGGTGGGGGATCTTTGTCAATTACAAAACTATGGCACTATCCCCAATATTGTAACAATTAGAGCATTTTATAACCCATATGTACCCCCAACAATCAAGGAACTGTAAGAATAGGAATTTAATGTGCCTAAAATACATGAGAAAAAAAACCCACAAAAAATACCAATTGTATTATTACATTAAAAATGGAGTTCCTTTATAATTATAAAAACAACGTTCAACAGCTGCACAGATAAGTGTACAATTGAATACATAAAAGTGAAGAAACGGTGGATTGCCATGTTTCGCCCGATGAGGGCTTCCTCAGGATCCACTTTGTCTTTTGATCTATACAACAATGCAGCTGGTGAACAATCAGAAAAATCCATTATTATACAGAAAGCAATCACAGGAAAAGAAAAAAAAAAAAAAAGAGAAACATTCATTATTAACCACTTACCGCCCGGCTCCTGTACATATACGTCGGCACTTTAAAGATGGATATCTCGGTAACGGCAGCAGCTGCTGCCACAACCGAGGTACCCATCTTTTCAGGAGCTGGTCGTGTTTATGATAATGGTGGTCTCTGCAGCGGATTTGCCGCAAGATCACCGTTATCGGCAGCGGGAGAGGTGCCACCCCCCCTCCCGCCGCTCTCCCGCGCCCTCCGCTGCTTACCGGAGCCATCGGTAGTGGCGGAGGCGGTCGGGACCTGTCATGTCTGTTGTATGGAGACGCGTGAGGGGAAGATGGCCCCCACCCGTCTCCATACCGCAGGAGGGCGGAAGCGCCGTCATAACGTCAGCTCCGCCCATACGTCTTTAAGGCCCATTTTTTTGTTGTAACATTTTCAATTGACACATTTTTTTTATTGCATTTAAGTCCAAATATGAGATCTGAGGAATTTTTGACCCCAGATCTCATATTTAAGAGGACCTGTCATGCTTTTTTTTATTACAAGGGATATTTACATTCCTTGTAATAGGAATAAAAGTGATTCAATTTTTTTTGTTTTAAACAGTGAAAAAATAAATAAAATAAAGTAAAATAAATAAGAAAAAAAAATGTTTTTTAAAGCGCCCCGTCCCGACGAGCTTGCGCACAGAAGCGAACGCATACGTGAGTAGCGCCCGCATATGAAAACTGTGGTCAAACCACACATGGGAGGTATCACCGCAGTCGTTAGAGCAAGAGCAATAATTCTAGCCCTGGACCTCCTCTGTAACTCAAAACATGCAACCTGTAGAATTTTTTAAACGTCGCCTATGAAGATTTTTAAGGGTAAAAGTTTGATGCCATTTCACGAGCGGGCGCAATTTTGAAGCGTGACATGTTGGGTATCAATTTACTTGGCGTAAAAACATTATCTTTCACAATATAAAAAAAAAATTGGGCTAACTTTACTGATTTATTTTTTTATTCAGAAAAGTGATTTTTTTTCCAAAAAAAGTGCACTTGTTAGACCGCTGCGCGAATACGGTGCAACAAAAAAGTATTGCAATCACCGCCATTTTATTCTGTAGGGTGTTAGAAAAAAAACCAATATATAATGTTTGTTGGTTCTAAGTAATTTTCTAGCAAAAAAAAATATTTTAAATTTGTAAACACCCAAATCTCAAAACAAGGCTAGTCCTTAAGTGGTTAATCTTGAAACCAGAAGCACCAAAGTTGATATTAAGGGGGGACATAAAGAGCCGAAAAGGAAACACGCCAGCACCCCCTCGTCACGTATCCAGCCAAAAAGGATTTATTTTTTGGTTGCCAAATCTGCCTAGAGGTGTTTAAACCTAATATAAAGATTTATTACATTCACTTTGGCCATTCTTGACTACATTAGAAGTAATAAGATGTATATACAGTTAGGTCCATATATATTTGGACACGGGCATAATTTTCACACTTTTGGTTCTGTATGCCACCAGAATAAAATTAAAACGAAGTAATCCAAATGCATCTGAAGTGCAGACTTTCAGCATAATTGAAGGGGTTGAATATAAATATCAAGTACAAATTTTAGGAACTGCAACCATTTTTATACACAGTCCCCCCCCTCCCCATTTTCAGGGGGTCAAATGTAATTGGACAAATGAATATAGTCATAAATAAAATGTTAATTTTTAATATTTTGTTGAGAATCCTTTACTGGCAGTGACTGCCTGAAGTCTGGAACCCATGGACATTACCAACGACTGGGTTTCCTCCTTTCTGATGCTTTGCCAGACTCTAACTGCAGCTGTCTTTAGTTGTTCTTTGTTTGTGGGTCTTTCTGTCTTTAGTTTTGCCTTCGGCAAGTGAAATGCATGCTCAATTGGGTTGAGATCAGGTGATTGACTCGGCCATTGCAGAATATTCCACTTCTTTTCCTTCAAAAGCTCCTGGGTTGCTTTTGTAGTGTGTTTTGGATCCTTGTCCATCTGTACTGTGAAGCGCCATTCAATCAACTTTGCTGCATTTGACTGAATCTCAGCTGATGGTATATCTTTAAACACTGCAGAGTTCATCCGGCTGCTTCTGTCTTCTGTTACATCATCAATAAACACCAATGACCCAGTGCCACTGGAAGCCATGCATGATGTTGTGTGCTTTGGATCATGAGCTGTTCAAAACCTTCTCCACACTTTTTTCTTCCCGTCATTCTGGTACAGATTAATCTTAGTTTAATCTGTCCAAAGAATGCTTTTCCATCACTGGTTTGGCTTTTTTGAATGTTTTTTGGCAAAGTCTAATCTGGATTTGCTGTTCTTCAGGCTTATGAATGGTTTGCACCTTGTGGTGAACCCTCTGTACTTGCTCTTGTGACGTTTTCTCTTGATTGCAGACAGCATCATTGATAAATTATTTTGTGAATGGGTTTTTCTTTACCATAGAGAGGATCCTACGATCATCCACCACTGTTGTCTTCCTTCAAGGCCTTTTTATTTTGTGGAGCTCACCAGTTCGTTCTTCATTCCTCAGAATGTACCAAGCTTTTGATTTGGCCGCTCCTAATATTGCTGCTATCTCTGATGGATTTGTTTTGTTTTTGAAGCCTTACAATGGCCTGTTTCACTTGCATTGACGGGTCCTTTGAGCACATGATGTAGGTTCACAGCAATAGACCAAATGCAAATAACATACTTAGAATCAACTCCAGACCCTTTACCTGCTTAATTGATGAAGAAATAATGGTGTAGCCCACACCTGGCCATGAAACAGCTTTTGATTCAATTGTCCAATTACTTTGGGTCCCTTGAAAAAGAGGGATGGCTAATATTAAGAGCTGTATTTCCTAAACCCTTCCTCCGATTTGGATGTACATACCCTCAAATAAACCTGAGAGTGTGTGCGCTTTCAGCCCATATCCATTATATAACTATAGCTTAAATATGTTTCTGTAAATACCTGAACAAAACTAAAATTGTGCCCGTGTCCAAATATATATGGATCTAAATATATATATATATATATATATATATATATATATATATATATATATATATATATATATTTTTTTTTTTTTTTCTTTGTACTTGTGTAGTTTCCATTGGGATTGATTCAGCAGCATCCATATAAATACATCAGTAGATGATCTTACCATTTAATTTATGGAAATCTTTAAAAAATATAGATTGTTACACAGAATAATGCATGGAAAAATATTTAACTTGATGACATTGAGTCTGAAACATATTTAACAGTTTTTACTGGCCTTTCAAAGCTTGTCATGTACTGCCTTCAGGAATAAAATGTTGTTTAGTATACGACCAGTTCACAGTCGGTTTGACTGCATGCCTCCTGCAGTCTTTTTTTTTCTTCTTGCCTTTACAACAACACAATGGGGTCATGGTAAAGTTCTCAGTTTCCCTGCCGAGTAGACTAAGAGAGCCTCAAGCAAAGCCAGTAGCATTTCATGCTTGGGACTGTCAAATTGCACGGTTCATTGAAAAAGAAATGTAAAGGAATTGATCACAAACTCTTAAGTCCTGAAAGGCCCGGCTGGTGGCAAAGAAATTGAACTCAGGGGCTGCCTGTGTTGACTCTTTTAATTTTCTGCTGTTATGACAGTGAATCCCAAATGGACCAAATTCTTGCCAGCAACTTGTACTTAGACAAGTAAATAACTGCTTTAAAATGTGAAGTGCATAAGAAAGATGGCTGCAAAGAAAGCTGCAGATTGTTCTATAATCTGTTATGAATTATAGTATAACTTGACATTTTCTTTTCTGTCATTTTATATGGAAGCCCATATGCATTGAAAATGAACAAATAAAGCATTCATTTGTGAGTTTACATAATTAACACTAATACATAATTTACAATAATTAACTGACAAAACCCTTAGACCACTGGTGCACAACATAAAACCCAAAAGCCACAGCCATCGTGCCCCAGAAAGTCCATACTGGGAGCATTAAAGTCATTGTAAAGGTAGTTTTTTTATTGTTTAAATAACCTGTTATGCTTATTTGCTCTGTGCAATGGCTTTGCACAGATCAGCCCTGATTTTCCTCTTCTGGGGTCCCCCACCAGCACTCCCACACCAGCACTGCTTGTTGGGGCACTCGTGGGTGCTGATTCCCAAGCTGGCTCTGACACACACAGTGTGGCTTGGCCCCGTACCCTCTCTCCTTACAGGCTGTGATTGACAGCAGCCAGTGGCTCCCGTCTCCATGTTCTGTGAGGAGAGAGAGAAGAGAGCCACTGTTCTTGGGCACAGTGTTGGATCAAGATCAGGCTCAGTATTGTGAAGGGGTGGGGAGAGCTGAACACAGAAGGATTTTTATCCTAAAGTAATTGATGCATTAAAGTGATTGTAAAGGTTTTTTTTTCAAAATAACAAACATGTCATACCTCCACTGTGCAGCTTGTTTTGCACAGAGTGGCCCAAACATCCTCTTCTGGGGTCCCCCGGCAGCTCTTGCGGCTCCTCTCTGCATCAGATAACCCCCTTGGAGAAGTGTTCCCTCGAGGGGGTTACCTTGCAGGCGTGCTCCCAAGTCCAGCATTTGCATCCACAGAGGCGAATTCCGGACCCACCCCCGGCGCCCGCGTCATTGGATTTGGTTGACAGCAGAGGGAGCCAATGGCTGCGCTGCTATCAATCTATCCAATCAAGAGCCGGGACCCCATGGAGAGAGGGACAGCGTGTCCCCGCCGAAGAGATGAAGGGGCTCAGGTAAGTAAAACGGGGGGGGGGGGGACTGGGGGGCTGGTGACTGCCAGGTGTTTTTTCACCCTAATGCATAGGTGAAAAAACACGAGCGTTTACAACCCCTTTTAAGGTGAAAAAAACTTTCTGCCTTTACAACCACTTTAATTTATAAAGTAAGTTTAAAACCAGTGTTTTTGTTCTGTCTTTTGTAACATGTCTAGAGTCCCTGATTGTCATTCTACAGCATGATTCCAATCTCCAACCCTTTCTGCAGCACCGTGTTTGATCATTTCCCTTAGTAAGTCTTCAGTTTTTGACATTCTTTGGTGGTACATATTAGGGCTGAGGAAAAAATTGATTTAAATCTTGAATCGAGTTGAGAGGTCAAATCGATTCAAAATTTAAGCAAATCGATTTTTTTAGATTTTTTTTTCACTGCGCCGGTCCTGAGGCGCTGCGGGCATGAGTGTTTAGGCCTCGGCCTAGTCCGCGGCTTCGGCCGGACGCCGCAGACTAGGCCGAAGTCGCAGCCTCGCCTAAAAACTCATGCCCGCAGCGCCTCAGGACCGGCGCTGACACCGCGCCGGTCCTGAGGAGCTGCGGGCAAGGAATTTTTAGGTGAGGCCGCGGCTTCGGCCTAGTCCGCGAAGCCGGACGTCGCGGACTATGCCGAAGCTGCGGCCTCGCCTAAAAGCTCATGCCCGCAGCGCCTCAGTTTCCCTTTGTTACATACAGGACCATCTTTGAGGATTACTCACTTGGGCATCTTTTGCCTATTTTATCAAGGTTCTTTTGTATATGGAAAGAGTGTCCTGAAAAGACAGACCTTGTTTACATTGTAACATGATTAGTACACTAACTCACAAGGTAAACTAGGAGTGCCCTAGGAGCAAAGTGGGGTGGAGGAGCACATATAGATATTTTTCAACAATTCTGTCAAGAACTTTTCAAGGTACTTACTCTCAGCCCTTGTTTTGGTGTAAAAATTCTCCATGTCATCCAGAATAATATGTTTAAAGTGACCCTGTCAGCATAGGATTACTTGAGTGTAAAACATTCACTGTTTGCTATCCTCTGCAATTACTTATTTCTGTGAATAACCTGCTCCTCCATGGTGTGCTTAGACTTCTTCCACTAGCTTGTACGTCACTATAGAAATTATGAGCTAGGAGAAGTAACCATGGTGAGTGGTGGGGAAAGCATTGTTTTACCACCCATCTGACCTGCCGAATACTCACAGAGGAAAGTGAGCAATATAGCAGCAGCTTTTCAAAAAACGGACCACCTGAAAGATAAGTGTATATACAGGCTTCATTTTCCAGGTGTGTTTTACATATAAGTGACCTTGTGTTGACAGGTTCACTTTAAGACGGCTGTCAGGCCCTCCTTAGTTCTGAAAAGCTTGAATCAAGTGCAGCTGTATTCTCTAGTTCAGCAGTCTCCAAACTGGCCCATGGGCCAGATGAGGCACTTTCCTAGCCTTTATCTGGCCCTTTACCTCACAACAACATTTGGGCAAAATTCCTACCACGGACACCAGTGATAGAGTGTTATTTCTCTCACTAACACCAACAATGGGGCACTATTCCTCCTGCTGATACCAAAAATGGGGCACTATTTCTCCAGCTGATACCATTGATGTGGCACTATTGCTCTTGCCGATACCAATGATGGAGCACAATTCCCCTTGCCGATACCAATGATGGAGCACAATTCCTCTTGCCGATACAAATGATGCAGCACTATTCCTTTTACTGATACCAACGATGGGGCACTATTCCTCCCATTGATACTAATAATGAGACAATATTATTACCATTGATGGGGCCTATTCTTCCCAATAATACCAATGGTAGGACACTATTCTTACTCTTACTGACCAATTAACCTGAAGAATTGTTTTTCTCCCACTGAAACAAGGACTTTTTACCTTCTCTGGCCACAATCTGGCTTCCCTAACGTCTAAAGGACAGCAAGTTTAGCAAGTTTGGTTAACCTAGCTCTAGTTTGTTGATCATGTCCTCTGGCTTAGAGGTGCACAGTTTTTGCAAGTCCTCATGCATTAAGATACTCTGTTTGTGATTTGTTTTGACCAAAGGAAGTTTGCAATACTTGAGTTGTTGGGAGTTGTGTTTACCATCATTAACCCTGTCTACTGTGCTGGCAGGAATTGATTATTTTAAAATTAGGTGTACACATTGTCCCAACAACGATCTAACAATCTAAGGCTTAAGTGGTATTGTATGTTGTATGTTGTATGTTTCTTACAAAGAAACCTTTCTCTAAATCTGTCCCCTAATTGCACATAGCAAACTATTCTGAACAATTTCAGGCTCTCCTATGTATAAACCTGCTCCAAAGTAACAACCAGAATGGGTACAGTAAATTATTTTCAAATATGCTGTGTGAATGGGAACACATAACAAACCTATGATGGGAGTGTCTCAAATTTGACTAAAAATTATTTAAAGTGGGGTTCCACCCAAAAAAACAAACCTATCTAAAAAATTCTAAAAAAAAAAACAAAAAAACATTTGGATATTTTTTTTTTTTTTACTTACCTCTAAATGCCTGTTGCTAGGTGGTCCATCGTAGTCTGCCTGTCCCTTAGCCTGGGCTGGTGACATCACTTCCTCCTCGGCACAGGAAGGGCTCCGCTCTGCTCCCTCCCTCCTGTCAATCATCTGGGACCCAATTCAGGTCCCAGGTGATTGAGCGGCCAATCACGGCGCACGGCGCCGCTCGCGCATGCGCAGTGGGTGCCAGGCTGTGAAGCCACAGCCCGGCGCCCACAGTTGAAATGCCGGCGCCGACGAGCGGAGGGGGGAGACGAGCAGGGCCTCGATCCCCCGCATCGCTGGACCCAGGGACAGGTGAGTGTCCAATTAAAAGTCAGTAGCTGCAGTATTTGTAGCTGCTGACTTTTAATTTTTTTTTTTTTGGACGGCCCCCCTGGGTGGAACCCCACTTTAAGCCTCTCTGTAGGTAAGACTCGATTCTTTTGCTGTAGGTAAGCCTGAATAGCTATCAGTATTAAAGGAGCTTGGTATTTTCTGGATTGGTAGCCATTACACCCACCAAGCCTGTCTCTTTTGCATTGATGGCTAGCTACACACACACAAAAAATTCAAATAAAAGCTTTGTTTCTTTCCTAATGCGCATGCAATTATTTGACAATGCACTTTGCAAACAGAAGTGTAATCATCCTTGTCCTTTACAACAGCATCCTTTTGATGTGCTTGCTCTTATATCCATTGTGGAATTTTGTTTTTGATCTTTGATAGCCGTGTCTGTCTGTAATAGAGATGTAGTCTTCACCTGAGTAATTTTTCTCACTATCCGTTATTTAACAGACCCAGAGTTTTATAGTAGCTTTACAATGGTGTTTATATGTGTACTAAATGTCAGTAATGTTCTTTGTGTTCCATTAAAATTTTTATTGATGCAAACTGCTTGATAACTGCCTGTGTTTTTTCTATTATTTCCTGTTAAAATGATGTGTAATGATGGCTGTTACACAAGCATTAGTCTATTTTGAGCAGGTGTAGTTGCAACCTTAGTAGAATAGGTATGGAGATGTTTTAAGTAATTTCATACTATATATATCATGCATTTTAACCCAATTTCCTGACAGTTATCCACACCATGGTTTTCCTAGTCATACTAAGCAAGTAATGTAGGTACTGCATTATGATTGTAAATTTTTTTTCATCTATTGAAGGACAATAGATTTATTCTTAGACTTTCAGATTATGCTGCTGCTTACAGAAAAAAATGGATAACAACAAAAAAACACATTGGCCAGCACAAGATAGCCCCTATCCTCAACCATCATTCCTTATCTGGAAGATTTTCTGATATAAACAGCTTCTGGCAGTGTAGACATGTTGGAAATCAAAAACCCTGGAAGTCTGACTAACAAGTGCAGGTTTTCCCAGATTATACTAGCAGAGTTGACAGCCCTCTGGAAGTTTTTCCAGTCGAGTACAGGGTGGATATAGAAATCATGTATAGCTCTTTAGTTTGCCAAGCAATACAGGTTTCCAGTTCATTATCTATACTCAAGGCGTTCTCTCTCAAAAGTGCTACACTTAGTAGCGACTACCAATCAGTGTTTCAGCGCACATACAGTAGGAAGGACTTTGTTATGTAGGTCTTGTCAGTATGTCTAGGGATTCTTATTGGGTAATTGGACCAGAGCTCAAGCAGTTATACTCTCCCATCTCTGCAATGCACAATTGTGAGGGACTAGCATGCTAATGTTGAGATGAGGTACTGAGGCAACATACAGTATGTGGTATTTGCTACCACAGCAACTATAGTTGATTGGACATTTTGTAGGAAATAAAATGTTTCTATTCTTTCTAAGCTTGTTCATACTGGCTCACTGCTAGGGCTACACAAGAGTAACGGTTTCATTTATGCCCCCTCCTTCTCTGCAGATGCAACTTTAAGGCACAGCCATAATCCAGCAGGGAGAGCACAGGAATATGGAGAAACACATGAAAATATGCTCATACTTTATACTTGCTTACTTTATAAGGAAATTAGTTACCTTTGAGGAATGTCTGGAGTATCCAGTGTTAAGCGGTACATTTCCTTTACACCCAATGCCTTTTGTATGTGTACAATTACTACTCTGGGTAGAATTACACTGTCAATTTCTGGAATCTTGCAGGGTCCTGAATTAGGAATCAGGTGACCAATTGATTGTCTTCGTTTTCTCTGTGGTAACTATATGTTTTTAGTGGACAAAGTTCTGGCTGGAGCCCTGTTACAGGTCTTCTTATTGCCTTTGGTAAAGCAGTACATCAGAGCAGTTGGGGGATAGTTCGGGTCTTAACCCCCTACCTTGTTTTGTTTTGGTCTTCACTTATATCTCTGGTTCACAGAAGTATGATCGCTCTGCGTATACAATCATACTACAGTTCCATTTAGCTCTTGTGTGAAAGGAACTACTTATAATCTGTTTCTGCTGGGTCCCCTCCTGATGCATGTCACTAATCTTTGTTTCCTTGGCTTCCTATGCTAAATCTGACTGAGGCATACCGGACTCCAGATGCGTTATTAGATGTGGATGCTATACCTTCTCTGAAGGAAGAATTGTTCAGACCGTTATCGGTTTGCGACAATTACACCCACATCTGGTAATTATCCTATAAATTAAAAATGCAATTGTTAAATTCAACAAACTTCTACTTCAATAATGGGGACAATTCACCCCCTTCCTGCCAAGGCCAATTTTCATCTTTCAGCGCTGTTATACTTTGAATAACAATTGCGTGGTCATGCAAAGCTGTACCCATATGATATTTGTATCATTATTTTGAGACAGAGCTTTCTTTCAGTGATATTTAATCTCCACTGGGTTTTTTATTTTTTGCTAAATAAACAAAAAAAATTGAAAAAAGCAAAAACAAACTTTTTCTTTGAACAATTAGAATGTATCATTACACAGAGTGGTACTGTGCATACATGGAAAGTAGGAAAGTGCCGTGTCCTAATTAAGTTTTTAAAGAATTATGGGGGAGGGACTTTGGACTTTTTAGGCACAGTAACACATTAATTAATTACAAAAATATTTATTGAAAAAAACATAAAATACATTTCAAAAAAACCCACAAAAAATCTAAATACATAGATACTCGATGTAGTTACTGCTGTACGAAACCATAAATCTGTAGAGAAACTCAGAAATGTGGACGTCAATCCAGGGTAAACGAAAATCCAAGAGTATGGCTGGACAGCGGACAGACAGTATAATATTTCAAAATGGATGTGTGCTCAACATGTTGCGCGTGCCTTCACGCTTCTTCAGGAGCATAGAGTATTGTGGCTAACAAGAATAGACAAAATCATGCAATTAATATAAAGGAAAAAATCAGTCGACACAGCTATATAACCTTTTCTGAGTATCTGACTATCACAGGTTATATAGCTGTGTCGACTGTTTTTTTCCTTTATATTAATTGCATGATGTTGTGTATTCTTGTTGGCCACAATACTCTATGCTCCTGAAGAAGCGTGAAGGCACGCGCAACATGTTGAGCACACGTTCATTTTGAAATACTGTACTGTCTGTCTGCTGTCCAGCCATACTCTCTGATTTTCGTTTACCCTGGATTGACGTCCACATTTCCGAGTTTCTCAATAGATTTATGGTTTCATACAGCAGTAACTACATCGAGTATCTATGTATTGGGTGGCACAGTGGTGTAGTGGTTAGCACTCTCGCCTAGCAGTAAGAAGGGTCGCTGGTTCGAATCCCAACCACGACACTACCTGCCTGGATTTTCCATGTTCTCCCTGTGCCTGCGTGGGTTTCCTCCGGGTACTCCGGTTTCCTCCCACACTCTAAAGACATGCTGGTAGGTTAATTGGATCCTGTCTAAATTGTCCCTAGTATGTATGAATGTGAGTTAGGGACCTTAGATTGTAAGCTCCTTGAGGGTAGGGATTGATGTGAATGTACAATGTATATGTAAGCGCTGCGTAAATTGACGGCGCTATATAAGTACCTGAAATAAATAAAAAAATAAATAAAATTTAGCATTTTTGTGTTTTTTTAAACAAATGTATTTTATATGTTTCTGTTTCTGTAAATTTTTAAATAAGTAATTTTTCTCCTTTACTGATGTGCGCTGATGAGGCTGCACTGATGGGCATTGATGAGTGATGAGACAGGACACAAAAGGGCACTGATATGCAGCACTGATAGGCAAAGATAGGTGGCACTGATGGGCACTACAAGGCAGCACTGACTGGCATCACTGATTGGCATCACTGTTGGGTCTGTACTGATAATCATGACCAGAGGGCAGAAGCTGTGTGATGAGGCAATGCTGGAGGAAGAGAGCTGCAATACAGTAAGAATCTAAAAGGAAGGACAGCTTTATTTCAACTGTCTGCTACAGACTATGCTGGGATCGCTTTTGTGAGAGACACTGATTGTGAAGGCACTGTGGCTGCATGTCTTGACAAATCAAGATGGGTATGTGTTTTACCTTATAACCGTCTCAGTGTGTAATAGAGATTTCTGCAAGAGCTGATCTGTGAGGTGGACAGAGCAAAACTTTCACTGTTGTGAGATATTTACCCATTCAGCAGGATTATAGTTTTTTTTTTTATATATAAGTTTCTCCTTAGGCCGGCCATACACCGTTCAAATTTCATCTGGTTCATGCTGAACCGGTCAAGATTCGAACTGTTAATGGGCAGGCTGAATCTACCTAGTTGATCGATCAACTTGGGTACAACCAGCCTGCCGGATTCTCTTACGATTATCGCTAGCAGCTGCTATAGCTGCTAGCGATAATCACTGTCTTCACATGATGGGGACAGCTTTCACCCCCCCACCCCCCAGTACCGCAATTCAACCTCCCCCCACTACCACCACAAACATTTTATTTCTCTTCTGTTGCTCTCACTGTTTGCCCTTTTTCTTGCTATTTATCTTGGAATAGAACACTGCTTGAGACAGCAGGATGCAAAAGGCATAAGCACAGAGAGAGTCTGTGTTCCCTTCAGAGTCATTGTCTAACTTGACCATTGTGGAAGTGTTGCTCCTTGATGAGGAAGATGAAGAGGAGAAACTATCTTCGGAGCTGGAGGAGTTTTCCAGTTCAGAAAGTATTATGGGGCGTACACACGGTCAGACTTTTCGACCGGACTGGTCTGACGGATGCCGACGGACCAAATTTGGCGGACAATTCGATCGTGTGTGGGCTTCACCGGACCTTCAGCGGACTTTTCCAGTCGCAAATCTGACGGACTTTAGATTTGGAACATGCTTCAAATCTTTACGTCGTAATTCCGCCGGACCCAGAAATCTGATGTGCCCTTGTTTGTAATTGAGACTGTCTAAGGTCAGCAGTATGGGGTCTTTGTTCTTATCCAAAAAGCCTTCTTGGACTTTTTCGGTCCACCCGCCGGTGTATAATATTCTGTTTGAGTAATTTCTGTGGTTTGACAAAACGTTTACTCGTTCCAAGTGGTTTGCTTAACAGCATCCTGTTGGGGAGGCCTACCATAATAAGTGTAAAGTTCTGCTGAGGGATACAGCTATTTTCTTTCTAAAAATTCCCATTAAGGATGTTTTTCCAGTCTTTAGAAACTCACAGGGAAAGAGGTGGGAATTGCTCCTGAAAGTCTTCTTTGCCCATCGAGCACGACCATACAACCTATTGTGGTATCGATAGCTGTATGCCAGACCATGGTGAGCAATGGTGCTCAACTTCAGGGCTCCAAAAATTAGGGCTACCCTTGGCAGACTTGTGCTGCTGTGCAGACAGGTTAGAGGTCTCTCACCTGGCACTTATGTCAGTCCACATGCAGCTTATGGCTGCAGAACTGTTTTGTGGGGGCGGTCTGCAAGAAGCATCTAGAAAGGATTCCATTTAATGGGGACTGTCTCTTTGGAGGTTTCTTAGAAACTTTTATTAAAGTGTCATCAAACCCAAATGATTGTAAACTGTCATTGCATGTCATATTACATTGTGTTCATACTCACTCTGACAAAATCAGCCATTTTGGCAAAATCAGCCACTTTGGAACTTTGAAAGAGTTCCTTTTGTCTCTCCTAGGCCTCAGCATCCAAGTTCTCATCTCATTACAATTCTCGGACATCCAAGTCTAGTGCCAAGACTACCACACGAAGAGCAGCCCGTTCTCAGCTACCTGGACTCAGGGCATTTTGGATCTTGGGGATGGTGCTCTGGGGTACAGGCTGGAATTTCGATCCTCATCCAAATCATCTTGTTTCTCTGTGGAGATTGCTTTCAGAAACTTCTCTCTTCAGGAGTGATTTTGTTTCCTCAGAGGAATAGTGTGTGGTTTTATACCAACCTTTCTATAGTTTTGAAACCACACAGGGACGTTTGCCACATCCTGGAATCAAAGGTTCTCAAACCTTCCTGCAGGTACAAAAATCCCAGATGGAATTGGCTTGGTCTGTCATTGCATGACTTCAATCCCGGATGCCTATTTACATGTCCCCATTGTCCCTCTGGATCAGTGGCTCCTGCTCTTTGCCGTTCTGGGTCCACTCTAACGCAGTGGTAAATGTTTCACACTCCAGCTGGAGATTTGCTTGGCCAAACACCCATTTGTTCAGTCATTTGCACAAAAAAATCCATAGACTGTACACAGTGCTGAGGCCTCCCTCATATTCTTTCCCCTGGTGGCCATAAATGAACATGACTATATCTGGTCAATGATGTTACTGGGATCACCAGCTGACAGCTGAATATGCCTGACAGGGATTAGTCACTGGTTGTTAGTTGGCATATATCAGCTCCCTAACAACCGGTAGCCCTGAGGTGGAAGCAGTCACATTTCGCAGTGGTAAATGTTTCACACTCCAGCTGGAGATTTGCTTGGCCAAACACCCATTTGTTCAGTCATTTGCACAAAAAAATCCATAGACTGTACACAGTGCTGAGGCCTCCCTCATATTATTTCCCCTGGTGGATGAATGTGATAAGCCTATAGTGTTAAGTGGTTTTCTCACTGTGACCCAATAGGAATTTGCCCCACTCCAAGCATCTATATGGATGCTCCTGGTGACTCCAATCACTGTAGGGTGCAGGAATTCAAGGGGCCTGTCCGGCCTATTATTGCTAGCTTACAGTGAAAAAAGTGGTGCTGCACACTGTCGACCACCCTGGTAATATAAATGTGAAGACAGGCTTCAGCTAGTCTTCTTCCATGCCACGCCCCTTCTGACATGTTTTACCCGGCCACGCGCTTAGTCATATAGGGTCAAACCAAGATCATGGAAGGGTGAAACACATCAGAGGGATGTCTTCACATTTCTATTACTGAGCTGAATGATAGTATGCAGGCTGTATTCTCAGTTTGTGAATGTTCTTCAATGTCCGAATGTCCTGACAGCTATTTTCTCTTGAACAAATGTTACATTTGCATGGCGAAAGGAAACAAATAGAAAATAACATTACACATAAATTACAAACTTTCTGGGTATTATTTGTTATTTTTGCACAAAGGATGAGGAAAGTCTTTTTTATAAATAGATACCTTAACTGCTTGCCTACCAGCCGCCGCAGTTATACTGCGGCAGGTTGGCTCGGCTGCGTAAATCACCGTTGGTGCACCTCGGGCTTGTACACGGTGATCTATGGGTGCGCATGCGCCCATTGGCCAGCGGCGGGAGCCAGTCAGCGTGTCCAGCAGATCATTCCCCGTAGTGACAGAACGGGGATCTGCCATAGCAAACAAGGCAGATCTCCGTTCTGACAGGAGATCACACATAGATCCTGTCTTTCTGCTATGCAGCAAGATGGCTCTGTGTGTTGTCCCAGGCAGCCCATCCCCCCACAAAGTTAGAAACACATTGAGGGAACACATTTAATCCCTTGATCACCCCCGATGTTAACCCCTTCCCTGCCAGTGTCATTAGTACAATGTCAGTGCATATGTTTAGCACTGATCATTGTTATAATGTCACTGGTTCCCAAAAAAGTGTCAAAAATGACAGCTAGGTGTCTGATCTGTCCGCCGCAATGTCGCAGTCCATTACTAGTAGTCTTTTTTTTTTTTTCTATATATAAAAATGCCTTATTTTGTAGACGCTATAACTTTTACGCAAACCAATCAATATGCCAAAAATATGTAACAGAATACATATTGGTCTAAATTTATGAAGAAATTCGATTTTTTTTTTGTAGGGTATGTTTTATAGCAAAAAGTAAAAATTGCTTTTTCTTTTTTTTACACTGACGGTCTTTTTTTGTTTATAGGGAACAAAATTAAAAACCACAGAGGTAATCAAATACCACCAAAAGAAAGCTCTATTTGTGGGAAAAAAGGGCATCAATTTTATTTGGGTACAGCATCGCACGACCACGCAATTGCCAAAGTAACACAGTGCCGTATCGCTAAAAATAGCCTGGTCAGGAAGTGGGTACATCCTTCTGGGGATGATGTGGCTTTTAAAGAGTTTCTGCCTGGGGAAAAAAATGTATTAATAAAGTAGCCACAAATACTGTAGCTGCTGACTTTTAATATAAGGACACTTACCTGTCCAGGGAGCCAGCGATGATGGTACCCCAAGCCGATCCGTCTATTGGCTCCGGGTGCAGGCACCAGCATCTTCACTAAGGGAAATGGGAAGAGAAGCCTGGCGGCTTCACAGCCTGTTTCCTACTGCGCATGTACGAGTCTCGCTGCACTTTTCTGAATGGCCCCGCTGTGTTCTGGGACCTGTGTCTCCCAGAAGGCAGCGGGGGGTAAGGAGGAGGGGCTGGAAGTTTCTTAGATTGCTGCACGATGATTGCGGCAGTCTTATTTAGAAGTGGGAGTGGGTACCTGGTTTTGACAGGTATCCGCTACCCCCCGAAAGGTGCCAAATGTGACAACCGAGGAGGGGGGAGGAAGCAATCAAGCAGAGCCTCCCCTTTTGGGTGGAGCTCCGCTTTAAATCCCTAAAACATTTTTCAGAATTTTCACTTTTAAAGAACCACAGTTTGTGAAAAAATATTTTTCCAGTGGGAAAATAAACTTGGGACAAACTGGATTAAAGATTCTGTTCACTGATTTTTCTCTACTAAAAGTTGTAAGCCTAATAGTTCCTATTTGACAGTGGTTTCTTAGTCACTTTTCTACCCTATGCTGGTTATTGGAGAAAAATGAGCAACAGCACCTTGATAAGGTCACCGCTTTTTTTTGAGTCCTGGTGTGCAGGATAATCTAACAAGGAGATCATTATATTTATATTTAACAAACACAACTGTAATTGAGGGAATTTTGTATGTACTTTTAGTTTAGTAGTTCAGTAAAGCTATCATATTGTGCAGTTTCCACCTTAATTCCTAAATGGATCAGCATTTCTGTCATTGTAGAGCCCAGCAGAGAAACACTTTCTAGGGGTAGCTGTTCCCAGTGAAAAAAAATAGTCCATCATATAAGGATTGTCTGCCAGGCTTGGGCATATAAAGAGTTACTGGCATTAAGTTATTTTTTGTCTTTTCATGAGCTGAATCTTGTGCCGCACTACGGTACTGTAATTAAGCAGCTATGATTATGTGTTTTCTTCAAATGGTCTGTTTTAACATTATGGGACTAGAAAATAGGAATAATCCTAGTGTACTATATTTAACACATTGTTTTAAAGGTCCTGTTGTCAGCAGTTACTGTATCACTGATGTTGCCACATTTCTGGGTCACATACATCGCTGTGCCAGTGATGAGCCTGCTTTGCCCTGGAACCAGAATCTAGTTTGGGCAGTAGCAAGATGCAGGACGTGATAAAAGTATTGGCCATAACAAGCAATGGTGATAATCACAGGTTCACTTTAATAATGCTTTGCTATTCTTTTTTATTATTTATTTATTTTATTTATTATTTATTATCCTAGTGTAATGGTAGTGATGGTTGTTTATCTCTCCTACCTGTCGTCGAGCACTATATGCTATATATATTTTTTTCAATTTGTAATACCTTCAGACCTTTTCCTGTAAAACACAATATTAATATTTTTAATAAATATAATAAGCATGTTCAGCAGTTGGCAGTTTTGTTTAGAAATCCAATTTTAGCTTCATTTACATAGCAAACATTGAGCCATTCTGTACAAAGCAGAATGCAAAATATGTAATCAGGCTAATACTAGTATTCTCTTCAGATACGAAGAAAAAAATTATATTACTTTTATTCTAAACTATTAGAGTGATTCATTAAGCATGTCCAACGTGTCCATTCCCTGGAAATTATTTTCTATTTTTATCAGAGAATTCTAAAATAAAACAAAATGAGGTAGTCCCTAAAATGCATGATCCTTGCCTGCTGAGTGAGTAATCTTTGCGAACAATAAAATTCCTCATCAGGGAACAGTACCTGGGGAATAAAGAGAGATAAATTACCCTACCATATTCTTTATCTCCTCTTTCCAGCCGTCTGTATACTTGAGGTTTGTTGCTACTACTCTCTTGGCACATTAACTTTTTTGGTCTAGATTGCTTTGATGTGTTTACTCTCTTGAGAGTTTTTTTTAAATTTTTTTATTCCTAATACTAAATTCACTTATCTGCATTGTTCATCACAGGCTGGGAGCTGCTTATCGTATATCACATCATGTGTGTTGTAAGCCTTAAAAAAAGTGTGAAATAAAATAACTGACTTGATTTTCAGAAGCTTTTGTTGTTTAGCATGCTAGTTTTTTTCATTGAATAGTTTTACAGTGGTTATTGGTTATTATATTTTCTGAAAAGATGTGATTTTTTTTTTTTTTTAATCGTAAAACAACTTGATGAAGCTAAAGCACTCCTATGTCCTTTTGACACAAAAAATCATTAATTTATTTTACCCCCTAGCACACTTAGTGCATGCAGCATGACATTTGATATTTTAAAGCTGAACTGAAGCAATCTAAAACAGTGATTGGCTACTTACTGCTATACTACAGGTGGCTATCAGAGACTGTGGGCATGCAACAGGAGATGTTCATATATCGTCGGTATGCTGCAGTTGTGGTTGGAGATTTGGTACATGCTGCAGAAGAAAGAGATTTAGTCATGTTATAACTGCAAGAGATCATTGCCATTACAACTCCTTTACAGATCAATATTAAGACATTTTCCCTCAATACAGCCCCCTAGAAAATACCGCCCCTAAATTTGATCTTCTCCACAGCAAGATCCATTATTCGGACAGAAGTAACTCTTTAATGAGTATTTTCCTTCCCTGGCCTGAGTTTTGGTTATCACAATGTAAGTAAGGCGGTACACTTGTTTTGGCAGTGCAGGTATTCTAGGAGCCTCAGAAATTTCTTGTTGTGCAGATATAGGGCCACTGAGAGCACTTTCTGTCTTTGACCATCAAATTTAAATTTTTTAAAATTATTTTTTCAGTTCCGCATGTGGAAGACATCAGTTTATTGTAAATAACTGTATGAATGTTTATTAACACTGTTACCGCCATGGTCATAAGGGTTATTGCCAGGGCTGGGCTCAGCCCTTCCTTCTCTGAGCTGGCCACTCAGCTGTCAGCTAATTGCCCGCTCCTATCTCTCCACAGTGATTAACCTGTTGTTGTTGATATCCTGCTTGTCAACCTTGCCTACTTAAGCCGTCCAGCCCAGATGATCTCTGCCTTCGCCTTGGTCACATCTCTAGAGATAATCTCCTGTGTCCCTTTTAAAGACTTGCTTGGCTGACATTCCTTCTGGCTCCAGATCCTGTTTGCTGTTCTACTACACTCAACTCTGGCTCCCTGACGTTTTGGCTTGTCTGACTACACGTTCCGGTTCCTGAACTCTGGCTATGTTTTGACTACGTTTGCTGTTTACCTTTTTTTATTATTATTAAACATGTGAGATTTAACTGTACTTCTGTCTGTCTGATTCATGGTTTCTGACAGTAGGCGAAGGCCAAGAATTCAGAAGATGCAGTGAATCCACTTGTTGGTAATATTTTTTCCAGATTGGATGAGCAGGATCACCGCATGGATCAGTTTGTCATGACGTTACAAAGCTCCTGAGTTGCACGGCTCACCTGGAGTCTCCCACTATGGCTGCTCCAGTACAACCTCTGTTGCAGGCCCTCCCTGCTGCTGCTCCAGTCTCTGTACAGGCACCCGCCTCAAGTATTACCTCTATAAGAGGTATATCTGGTTCCGCTCTGCTTCTACATCGATTTGGGGGCGATCCAGTCCAATGCAGAGGGTTTCTCAACCAGGTTGAGGTATACTTTGAGATGCTGCTCCAGGCGTTTCCCACGGACAGAAGCAAAGTAGGTTTCGTAATATCTTTGCTTTCTGGGAGAGCCTAGGCCTGGGCAAACCCTCTATGGGAGACGCAAAAACCTGTTGTCTTGAGTTACCCTGAGTTTGAGGCTTCCTTTAAAAGGGTAATTGACGTTCCTGCATGCTCCAATTCTGCTGCCAAGTTCCTCATGTCCATTAGAGTATGAGAATTGTCGCCGATTACGCCATTGAATTCCGTACTCTGGCAGCAGAGGTGGCTTGGAACAACGAGGCCCTCGTGGCTGCTTTTTCTCATGGTCTCTCGAATACCATCAAGGATGAGATAGCAGCCCGAGATATACCCACTGAGCTGGAGAAGTTGATTACATTTGCCATTCTCATTGACTCCAGACTCAGAGAAAGACTCTCTTTTAATCACTTCAGCCCCGGAAGGATTTACCCCCTTCCTGACCAGAGCACTTATTACAATTTGGCACTGAGTCGCTTTAACTGCTAATTGTACGGTCATGCAATGCTGTACCCAAACAAAATTTGCGTCCTTTTGTTCCCACAAATAGAGCTTTCTTTTGATGGTATTTGTTCACCTCTGCGGTTTTTATTTTTTGCGCTATAAACGGAAAAAGACTGAAAATTTTGAAAAAAAAATCCAATAACCTCAATTTTAGTCATACATTTAGTCCAAAATGTATTCAGCCACATGTCTTTGGTAAAAAACATGTCAATAAGCGTATATATATATTGGTTTGCGCAAAAGTTATAGCGTCTACAAACTAGGATACATTTTCTGGAATTTACACAGCTTTTAGTTTATGACTGCCTATCTTATTTCTTGAGGTGCTAAAATGGCAGGACAGTACAAAACCCCCCCAAATGACCCCATTTTGGAAAGTAGACACCCCAAGGAAATTGCTGAGATGCATGTTGAGCCCATTGAATATAAATTTTTTTTTGTCCCAAGTGATTGAATAATGACAAAAAAAAAATTACAAAAAGTTGTCACTAAATGATATATTGCTCTCACAGGCCATGGGCATATGTGGAATTGCACCCCAAAATACATTTAGCTGCTTCTCCTGAGTATGGGCATACCACGTGTGTGTGACTTTTTGGGAGCCTACCGCGTACGGGCCCCGCAAACCAAGCACCGCCTTCAGGATTTTTAAGGGCGTAAATTTTTGATTTCAATCCTCACTACCTATCACAGTTTTGAAGGCCATAAAATGCCAGGACAGTTCAACCCCCTCCCCCCCTAAATGACCCCATTTTGGAAAGTAGACACCCCAAGCTATTTGCTGAGAGGCATGTGGAGTCCATGGAATATTTTATATTTTGCCACAAGTTGCGGGAAAATTACAAACTTTTTTTTTTTTTGCTCAAAGTTGTCACTAAATGATATATTGCTTAAACATGCCATGGGCATATGTGGAATGACACCCCAAAATACATTCTGCTGCTTCTCCTGAGTATGGGGATACCACATGTGTGGGACTTTTTGGGAGCCTAGCTGCGTACGGGGCCCGAAAACCAATCACCGCCTTCAGGATTTCTAAGGACGTACATTTTTGATTTCACTCCTCACTACCTATCACAGTTTCGAAGGCCATAAAATGCCAAGATGGCACAAAACCCCCCCAAATTACCCAATTTCTGAAAGTAGATACCCCAAGCTATTTTCTGAGAGGCATGGTGAGTATTTTGCAGCTCACATTTGTTTTTGAAAATGAAGAAAGAAAAAAAAAATGTATTTTTTTTTTTCAATTTTCAAATTTTTGTGACAAAAAGCGAGGTCTGCAAAATACTCACCATACCTCTCAGCAAATAGCTTGGGGTGTCTACTTTCCAAAATGGGGTCATTGGGGGGGGGGGGGGGTTGTGCCCTCTGGGCATTCCATGGCTTCCGAAACTGTGATAGGCAGTGAGGAGTGAAATCAAAAATTTACACCCTTAGAAACCCTGAAGGTGGTGCTTGGTTTTTGGGGTCCCGTATGCGGCTAGGCTCCCAAAAAGTCTCACACATGTGGTATCCCCGTACTCAGGAGAAGCAGCAGAATGTATTTTGGGGTGTAATTTCACATATTCCCATGGCATGTTAGAGCAATATATAAAAAAATTGTCTTTTTCCCACAACTTGTGTCACAATATAAAATATTCCATGGACTCGACATGCCTCACAGCAAATAGCTTGGGGTGTCTACTTTCCAAAATGGGGTCATTTAGGTGGGTTTTGAACTGTCCTGGCATTTTATGCACAACATTTAGAAGCTTATGTTACACATCACCCACTCTTCTAACCACTTGAAGACAAAGCCCTTTCTGACACTATTTATTTACATGAAAAAATAATTTTTTTTTGCAAGAAAATTACTTTGAACCCCCAAACATTATATATATATTTTAAAGCAAAGGCCCTACAGATTAAAATGGTGGGTGTTTAATTTTTTTTTTCACACAGTATTTGCGCAGCGATTTTTCAAACGCATTTTTTGGGGAAAAAACACACTTTTTAAAATTTGAATGCACTAAAACACACTATATTGCCCAAATGTTTGATGAAATAAAAAAGATGATCTTAGGCCGAGTACATGGATACCAAACATGACATGCTTTAAAATTGCGCACAAACGTGCAGTGGCGACAAACTATATACATTTTTAAAAGCCTTTAAAAGCATTTACAGGTTACCACTTTAGATTTACAGAGGAGGTCTACTGCTAAAATTACTGCCCTCAATCTGACCTTCACGGTGAAACCTCACATGTATGGTGCAATTGCTGTTTACATTTGACGCCAGACCAAGACGCTTGCGTTCGCCTTTGCGCGAGAGCAGGGGGGGACAGGGGTGCTTTTTTTTTTCTTTATTTTTTTTTTGCTTTTTATCTTATTTTAAAACTATTCATTGCATTTTTTTATCATTTTTATGTCAGGGAATGTAAATATCCCCTATGATAGCAATAGGTAGTGACAGGTACTCTTTTTGGAAAAAAATGGGGTTTATTAGACCCTAGATCTCTCCTCTGCCCTCAAAGCATCTGACCACACCAAGATCAGTGTGATAAAATGTTTTCCCAATTTCCCAATGGCGCTGTTTACATCTGGCGAAATCTAAGTCATGAAATGAGGATAAGGCCATGGAGGAGTATGTTGCAGACGCACTTTCTCAAGGTTTCATTTGCAAATCCCCGTCTCCTGCTGGTGTTGGCTTCTTCTTTGTGAAGAAGAGTGATGAACTGAGACCTTGTATTGATTATAGGGGTCTCAATCATTTCACGATTAAGAATGCCTATCTGATTCTGTTGATTATGGAGTTATTTGACCGCCTCAAGGGAGCAACGTTTTTTGCGAAGCTTGATTTGAGAGGGGCATACAATCTCATGAGAATTAAGAAGGGCGACGACTGGAAAACTGTGTTTAATACCAGAACAGGCCATTATGAGTACCTCGTAATGCCTTTTGGTCTTTGTAATGCCCAGACAGTTTGTGTCTGTCGTGTGCTTCAGAAACTAAGAGAGAACAATCTCTTGTAAATTGGTGAAGTGCGATTTCCATTGTAAACAGGGTTAAATTCCTGGGCTATGTCATTTCCACTGCTGGTTTTTCGATGGACGCAGAGGACCCAGTGGCCCCGACCCGTGGGTTTATGTCCTCTGCAGTGTTTTCTTGGCTTTGCCAACTATTATCGGAAGTTTATTCGTAACTTCTCGTCTCTGGTCAAGCCCCTGACTGATATGACCAGAGAGGACGGTAACCCACAGTGTTGGTCTCCAGAGTCCATTAAGGCATTTGAAAGTCTCAAGGCTGCCTTTGTTTCTGCTTCTGTGTTGGGACATCCTGATCCTACGTTACCTTTTATCCTTGAGGTTGATGCTTCTGAGACTGGATTTGGCACCCTTCTGTCTCAACATCCTATCTCTGAGAGCGCTATGCATCCTTGTGGCTACTTTTCCAAGAAATTGTCACTTGTGGAGTGCAATTACGAGATTGGTGACAGAGAGCTGTTAGCGATAATTTTAGCCCTGAAAGAATAGAGACATCTTTTCCAAGAAACTGTCACCTGTGGAGTGCCATTACAAGATTGGGAACAGTTGTTAGCGATCATTTTAGCCCTTAAGAAATGGAGGCAGCTCTTGAAGTTACCACTGTGCTGGTTCTCATTCTTACTGACCATAAGAATCTCACATTCTTGTCTGAGGCTAAACGCCTCTCTCCCAGAAGGGCGCAATGGGCTCTTTTCTTGTCTAGTTTCAATTGCATTGTTTTATTCTTACCAGTACTAAGAATATAAGGGCTGACGCTGTGTCACAACAATTTTCTTCCACTTCCAAGATGGAGTCGGTTCCGGTTCCTGTGATTGCTCCTGATCGTATTCTGGCTACGGTTCGCACCAGTCTCCCTTCTCCTTTGGGTGACAACATTTTTGCTGCTCAGGTTCATGCTCTTCCTGAGAAACCTTGTGACCACTGCTTTGTCCCAGAGAGTCTCCGTACTATCCTGCTCCAGACTTACCATTCTCTCAAGGCTTCTGGCCACCCTGGGAAGAATCAACTCTTTTGGGCCATTTTCCAACAATTCTGGTGGCCTTGTCTATGTGCTGATGTAAGTTTCTTTGTAGCTGCCTGTGTGCTCAGAGTAAGATTCCACAACACCTTCCAGTGGGCCTCCTTCAACCCATGCCCAATGGATAGAGGCCCTGGAACCACCTGTCTATGGATTTCATTGTGGAGTTACCCAACTTCCAGGGCAACACAGTTATCCTTATGTTGGTTGACCGGTACTCGAAAATGTCTCATTGTATTCCACTTAAGAAGTTGCCGACTTCCAAGGAATTGGCTTCCATTTTTGCTCAGGAGATCTTTCGCTTACATGGTCTACACAAGGTGATTGTCTCAGACAGGGGTAGTCAGTTTGTGTCCCGGTTCTGGCGAGCCTTTTGTGCACAGTTGGGAATTCAGCTTGCTTTCTCCTCTGCGTATCACCTGCAGTCTAATGGGGCCGCAGAATGAGCCAATCGTTCCTTGGAGCAATTCCTACGTTGCTATATTTCTGACAACTGGTCCAGACCTCTTACTGTGGGCGGATTTTGCGCACAATAGTGCCTTGAATTCTGCTTCCCGATTGTCAAAGTTTATGGCGAACTATGGTTCTCAACCTTCCATGGTGGCTGACTCATTTATTCTGCAGAGTATTCCTGCGTTAGAGGAGCATCTCCGTGGTCTTCGTACCACTTGGGTACAAGTTCAAGAGGCTTTGCGACATGCTAATGATAGGTACAGACTCCATGCTGACCTCAGACGCCTGCCTGCGCCTTCCTACCAGGTTGGGGACAGGGTCTGGCTGTTGTCTCGCAACCTCTAACTTTGTGTTCCCTCTCTGAAGTTTGCACCTGTCAGGGCTGGGCTCAGCCCTTCCTTCTCTGAACTGGCTGCTCAGCTGTCGGCTAATTGCCAGCTCCCATCTCTCTACACAGTTACTCAGCTGTTGTTGATATCCTGCTCGTCAGTGCTGCCTACTTAAGCCATCCAGTCCAGAGGCGATCTGCCTTCGCCTTGGTCACATCACAAGAAACTCTCTCCTGCGTGCCTGTTTAAAGACTGGCTTTGCTGACATCCCTTCTGGCTCCGGATCCTGCATGCTGTTCCACGATTTGATTCCTGACTTCTGGCTTGGCTGACTATCCTTTCCGGTTACTGAACTTTGGCTACGTTTTGACTATGTTTGTTCTTTTTACTTTTATTATTAAACAAATGTGATTTAACTGTCTCGGTCTGATTTCATGGTTTCTGACAGCACCTTGGTTTATTGGGCCTTTCTGTATTCTTCGCAGGATTAACCCAGTGGCTTGCAGATTAGACCTTCCTTCTAATATGTGTATCTCAAATGTATTTCAAGTCTGCTTATTAAAACCTTTGGTCTGTAACCGCTTTACCACCTCGGTGCCTCGTCCTCACCCTGTACAGGTTGTGAACCATGAGGAGTATGAAGTACAGTCCATTGTTGACTCCCGTTGGTTCAGTGGGTGCATACAGTACCTGGTGCATTGGAAAGGAAATGCTCTTGGGTCTCATGCTCGGACGTACATGCCCCTGTCCTCCTCCGTGATTTTCATAGACGTTTTCCCCTCAAGCCTGGTGGTCCTTCGAGGGGGAGGGGTCATTGTGGAGGGGGTACTGTCAGGGCTGGGCTCAGCCTTTCCTTCTCTGAGCTGGCTGCTCAGTTGTCGGCTAATTACCATGCTCCTCTCTCTCCACAGTGACTCACCTGTTGATGATATCCTGCTCGTCAGTCCTGCCTTCTTAAGCTGTCCAGCCCAAATGATCTCTGCGTTCGCCTTGGTCACATCTCTAGAGACGCTCTCCTGTGTACCTGTTAAAGACTTGCTTGGCTGACATTCCTTCTGGCTCCAGATCCTGCTTGCTGTTCTACTACATCTCTGGCTCCCTGACGTTTTGGCTTGTCTGACTATACTTTCCGGTTCCTGATATCTGGCTATGTTTTGACTACGTTTACCTTTTTTTATTATTATTAAACAAGTAAGATTTAACTGTACTTCTGTCTCAGTCTGATTCATGGTTTCTGACAGTTATGTTGGAACAGAACTGCTTTCAGTAGGCCAGCTTGGTAATTGCATTTTCACAGGCTGTAAATTTAAGGTCTTACAGCCATCTCGTACCCATGACTGCCTGGAATTATGAATGGATGTGATCAGCGGCAAACACCTCTCCTTTTCCCCCCTCTGCTGCTGCTCGGATGATGAGCAGGGATCAGTAAACCATACTCTGCTTTCCAATCTCATGCAGAGTAAAATTGTGTCAAAAGAGCTCACAAATGAGTTCAGTTTAGTGCTGGGAGAGAAGGGGACATAGGGTTCTGTGTTGTCATGATATATTAGTTAGCCCCCCCCCATATGAGTACTAGTATCCCCTTCTCTTGCAGAAAGTCTTGGCCAGAAATGAAAGTGCTATATACTGGTGTTCTAATACTACAGGAAAATAATTTGCCAATGTTATTCTGTATTTATCTAGTAAATCCTGTGTTATTGCTTAGTCCTCTTCCATAGCAATTTGGTTTATTCCTTCCTCTTCATTTGTTGCTGTTAGGGAGGAGGTAAATTTTCAGTGGCTGGAGATTAATGTTCTAGCTGCCTTTTAAAAGGTGAATGGTTAAGGACCTCTTTTACTCACCTAGCCGAAGAACACTGTCATGTAGAAGATTTGCTTGAGGAGTAAAAGGGACAACATGGTCAAGTATTTTTGTAATGGCTTTAGCTATAGAAATTCAGTAGGGTCCAATAAGTGGACATTCCCACCATAGGTGGCCAGTAGCGCCCCTGTCACCACAGCCCTCCCAGTAACTGTCAGATGTGTCTGGAAACATTTGTCTTGGTTTGTGGGGTCCTGCACCATAAATCCATTTTCTTTGCAGCTTCTTTAATGCTCGAGCTAATGGAGCATTTATGTGTGAGAAGGCATATACTTCCCATTATACATCCTCCAGGTTGATATGTAAGTCTTTTTCCCACTGAAGCTTAACCACTTTCAGACCTTAGGATATACATTGCCTTGAAAAAGTATTCATACCCCTTGACATTTTCTAAATCTTGTCATTTTACAACCAAATACTTAAATGTATTTTATTGGGATTTGATGTGATAGACCAACACAAGTTGGCACATAATTGTGAAGTGGAAGGAAAATTATAAATGGTTTTCAATTTTTTTTTTTACAAATAAATATCTGAAAAGTGTGGCGTGCATTTGTATTCAGCTCCCTTTACTGTGATACCTCTAAATAAAATCTAGTGGAACCAATTGCCTTCAGAAGTCATCTAATTAGTAAATATAGTCCATCTGTGTATAATTTAATCTCAGTATAAATACAGCTGTTCTGTGAAGCCCTCAGAGGTTTGCTAGAGAACCTTAATGAACAAACCGCATCATAAAGGCCAAGTAACACACCAGACAGGTCAGGGATAAGGTTGTGGAGAAGTTGAACCGCTTGTCGACCAGCCGTCGCAGTTATACTGCGGCAGGTTGGCTCGGCTGTGCGAATCGCCGTAGCGGTGTGTCCGCTCGTACGCGACGATCTGTGGGCGCGCGCATAGCATAAAGACAGGATCTGTGTGTGATCCCCTGTCAGAACGGAGATCTGCCTTGTTTACTATGGCAGATCCCTGTTCTTTGCCAGTGGTGGAGCCAATCAGTGGGTCCAGCGGACTCGATGTCTGCCAACCGCCTATGATCGTTCCCCGCAGTGACAGATCAGGGATCTGCCATAGTAAACAAGGCAGATCTCCGTTCTGACAGGGGATTACACACACAGATCCGTCTTTCTTCTATGCAGGAAGACGGATCCGTGTGTGGTCACAGGCAGCCCATCCCCCCACACAGTTAGAAACACACTGAGGGAACACAGTTAACCCCTTGATCGCCCCTGATGTTAACCCCTTCCCTACCAGTGCCATTAGTACAATGTCAGTGCATATTTTTAGCACTGATCACAACAATGTCGCAGTCCCGCTAAAAATCGCTGATCACCACCATTACTAGTAAAAAATGTAAAAAATGCCACAAATCTATCCCATATTTTGTAGACTCTATAACTTTTGCGCAAACCAATCAATAAACGCTTTTTGGAATTTTTTTTCCCAAAAATATGTAGCAGAATACAAATTGGCCTAAATTGAAAAGAAGTTGCCGTATTGCAAAAAAATGGGCTGGTCATTAAGGGAGCAAATCTTTCTGGGTCTGAAGTGGTAAAAGCTGGGTTAGGTTATAAAAGAATATCCCAGGCTTTGAACATCTCATGAAGCATTGTTCAATCCAGCATTCGAAAATGGAAAGATTATGGCACAACTGCAAACCTACCAAGACATGGCCATCCTCCTAAACTGACAGAACGGGCAAGGACAGCATTAATCAGAGAAGCAGCCATGGTAACTCTGGAGGAGCTGCAGAGATCCACAGCTCAGGTGGGAGAATCTGTCCAGAGGACAACTATTAATCATGCACTGCACAAATCTGGCAAGAAGAAAGCCATAAGAAGTTCAGTTTGCAAGAAGCCATGTGGGGGACAAAGCAAACGTGGAAGAAGATGCTCTGGTCAGATGTAACTTTTTGGCCTAAAAGCAAAACGGTATGTGTGGCGGAAAACTAACGCTGCACATCACCCTGAACACACCATGAAACCTGGTGGTGGCAGCATCATGTTGTGGGGATGCTTTTTTTCAGCAGGGACAGAGAAGCTGGTCAGAGTTGATGAGAAGATGGATGGAGCCAAATTCCGGGGAAATCTTAGTAGAAAACCTGTTAGAGTCTGCAAAAGACTTAAAACTGGGACAGAGCTTCACCTTCCAGCAGGACAACGACCAGAGCTACAATGGAATGATTTAGATCAAAGCATATTCATGTGTTAGAATGGCCCAGTCATTTAAAAAAGTTAAAGGAAATCTTAACTCCTAAACTATGATCATATATGAACGGAATAGGAATAAGCTGGGAGATGAGAAGGGAAGCACTAATGGCATCTATTACCATCATCTCAAAGGAGGGAGACATCACCCTATGTTCAAGTTACAGGCCAATCTCATTATTAAATGCAGACAAAACTATTTTCAAAAGTATTAGCTAGTAGGATGAAAAATGTAATGAATGACTTGGTGCATGCGGACCAAGTGGGATTTATCCCAGGAAGAGAAGGGAGAGATTATGGGGTAAAAACATTACTTGTACTGCAAAAAATTGAAGAAGGAAAATACCCAGGGCTACGCCTCTCAATAGACACTGAAAAAGCGTTTGATAGGATAGACTGGGGATTTATGATGAACGCTGGGGGGGTAATGGGAGTAGGTCCAAAGATGATCCACTGGATCAAAGCTTTATACAATCAGCCAACAGCCAGGGTGAAGATCAATGGGACACTTTCACCACCCTTTGAGATGTATAATGGAACGAGACAGGGGTGCCCCTTGTCACCTTTATTATTTGTGCTAGCGTTAGAACCTCTCCTAGCAGAGATCAGAAATAGCCCTGATATAGGAGGGATTAAGATTGGACATGAGGAGCACAAAATAGCGACGTATGCTGACGACATATTGTTCTGTCTCCAGGCCAAGGATAACATTGCCAAACATAATGAAGCTACTAAAAAATACTATGAATACTTTTTCAACCGGATAGACTGCTGTCTTTATTCAAACTTACCAACTATGTTATATATGACAGACATAAAAGTATTTCTGTCTTTGACACTGTTTACATGTGGTTTTCCTTCACTGTTATCTAACAGTTACAGTATAACACATTTTTTCTTGTTATTTGTTCTGACACACAAAAAAAATATTAAATTAGTGTATCAAGCTGATATTAGTAAAAGAAAACTGATGCTAAAGCATGCATTAATTTAAGTTCTGTATAATTAGAATACATTGAGAGTGCTGACATTTTAAAGAAGTTTTCATGTAAGTTTAAGAAGAACTAATTAAACCCACTAACAAATAAAATGCTGTTTATCAGCACAATAAAGCCATGGTTTAATGGAGCAAATGTAATTGCTGGATTTTTATTGTTTTTTCCCTCTTTTTTTAACTATCCACATATATTTTATTTATTTTTGCTCTGAACAAACATATTTTTTTTTCACAATACCAATTAAAGACTGACAGATTATAAACTATGGAAAGATGCTGCTTTTTATTATCTTGCCTTCCTCTGCAGTTGCGGTTTTGTGCTTAAACTAACAAAAGTCCAAGCACGATATATTCCACCTTTAATAAGTTGAGTCTGCAACATAGGGAGCTTTATTATATCTCATTGTGAATTCCACCAAGTATTGCAAAAATAAAAGGTTAAAGAAAATGTTACATTTCCATCCTTCTCGTCTTGCTTGAAATGCTTAGTCTAACAAAGCTGGATGGTGATACGTTTTAAACAAGTCAACCTTTCTTTAGTGCAAAGACCAAAATCCCTTTATCCAAGTGGATTTACACAACACGTATCAAGAAATCTCTAAACGCCAGTGAGGTTGAGTGGGGAAAAAACAACATTGCAAGCCCTAGAGACTGTCATGTTTCTGGTATATAACATAGTTCATAAACACATTGGAGTTCACAAATGGTCATTTAACAAGCACTTACAGGTTGGTTGACATTGAAAAATTATTTTGTAACCCTCCTTTTTTTTTATTTTTGCAAACTATTGCAATAAGGATGGACGTGTGTGGTTACAGTGGGGCATTGTTATGCTGCATGTGCATTGTTACACAATTTGAAAAATATCAGTTTTACTTCTGTTGGGACCAATTAATTTGTCTTTGTATTCCCACAAAGCTTTCAGCTTTTAAAAGTGCCAAGGTCTGCAGGGATTAGTTGAACATTCTGAACCGGAAAGGGCATCAGCGTTTTGAAAAAAAAAACATATACAATGCTATTAAAAGAATTGTATGGCTAAAATATAAAATTCATTTTTAGTGATTTGCTATATAATAATATGGAATTATAAACCATAAACAAAGTAAACTGGCACTTGACAGTGTGACATAGATACAGTTTTCATGAAGGTTTAGCTTATCATTTCTTTTCTTGACAACTTTTTTACAATTATGTTTTGATGGGCCAATACATACAACTATGGTTTCAGTAAAAGCTTACCTGGGTTCTGCATTTTGGGACTGTTCACAAAAACATATGCTGATTGTTATTTACCAATTACATGCTCCTAATGGTCTTCCACGTGAAAACATCAAAAAGCTATGGGTTTACACATACACAAAATTTACATGGCAGCCAACACATGTAAGAAACGACTCTATAATTTTGATACAGAAAGGTATTTGGTTGCCTTTAGGGGTGAATTTGGAATGACTCTGTTGGAGAAAATGGAGAATTTAGGCCATGCTTTATCATTTTCTATCCAGACCTGTTAACTGTGGGTTTGAGCGTGATCTTTTTGTTAGTTGAATTTGATTTACAAGTGCTATTTCTCAGCCTGGTATGTAACTATGTTACATGCATTTACTTAAGGCTGATTTATCTTTGTAAATGACTTTAGAAGGAAATTTGATCACTCAAAGTTCTTCACATTGTCAGGAGTGCCATACACAATTGAGGCAAGATAGGTTAGGTTTTACACTCCTTTCTTTTGCTACCTGATCAGTTTTGCAGAGTGATGTCAAGAAAGTATAGTGATCATTCCTTTCTTGCTGGTTTCTCTGTGGTTCTGCTTTATTGATTCTTGGTTGCACGTTAACATAATGAACAGGATGACCGGATTTCCTGGGTAACAGTCACTGCACATGCTCATGGTGGCCTAGGTTAAACCTGTACCAATTTAAACATGCTGTGAGTGCATAAAATAGCCATTGACAACACCATAATTTCTTAAATTGCTGAAAGTTGTGTTAAAAATATCAAAAACATTTTGTACCTGATGAACCATGTACTTGTATGAAAAAGTATCCTGTTCTCTTTGTGTTAGTTCCTTTGTGTGAAATCCCTGTTTTTCTGCCAGTCCTTCTGTGTTCCTATTAAAAACTGATCACACTAGGCATGAGAGCACAGTATGGTGAGTTTCCTGAGCTGGGATCTGTGCTGGGAACTCAGCCTGCTCTCCTCTATTTATCAAACCTGTGACATTTGTCTATAGGGCAGATGGGATCCCCTCTTTTTCTGGGCCATCATATGAGGTTGCCCAGTCTCAGCGCGATCGCGCTCCCGACTCAGGCGCACCGTGTTCCTGGGACACGGCGCGACCTCAATCTCAGTAAAGAGCTTATGACGTGGCTCTTTACTCATGCCATCGGCTGTGTCCAATCACAGTCGTGACGGTAATCGGCTCTGCTCGCCTCACACTGACAGTGTGTGAGGAGAGCTGATCAGCGGCATCTCCTCACACCAGCGGTCGCGATGACCACCTGCCATGAGTGATCGCGGGCACGAGAGGCAGAACAGGGGCGTGTGTGTAAACAGTTCTGTGAGGATGGAGAGAGAGATTTTGAGTTTCTATGAGCTGGGAACCACAATCTCTCATCTCCTATAGTCAGTCCCCTCCCCCACAGTTAGAACACACATAGGGAACACAGGTAACCCCTTAATCGCCCCCTAGTGTTAACCCCTTCCCTGCCAGTGGCATTTATACAGTACTGATCCCTGTATAATTGTCAACCCAAAATGTGTCAAAAGTGGCCGATATGTCCGCCATAATGTCGCAGTCTCGATAAAAATCACAGATCGCCGCCATTACTAGTAAAAAAATAAATAAAAATGCCATAAATCTATCCCCTATTTTGTAGACGCTATAACTTTTGCACAAACCAATCAATATACGCATTTTGCGATTTTTATTACCAAAAATATGTAGAAGAATACATATCGGCCTGAACTGAGGAAAAAAATTAGCTTTTTTTAAAAAAAAATTGGGGATATTTATTACAGCAAAAAGTACAAAATGTTGTGTTTTTTTTTTTTCCAAAATTGTCTCTCTTTTTTTTTGTTTATAGCACAAAAAATAAAAACCGCAGAGATTATCAAATACCACCAAAAGAAAGCTCTATTAATGGGGGGAAAAAGGGACGTCAATTTTGTTTGGGTACAGCGTCGAAAGACCGCGCAATTATCAGTTAAAGCGACGCAGTGTCGTATTGCAAAAAGTGGCCTGGTCATTGAGCAGCCAGATCTTCCGGGGCTGAAGTGGTTAAAAATCACTGTGCCACTGGTTCCATGTTGCTACAGAGCTGTGTTAAACAGAGGTCAACTAGTTTAAACTAGGAAGCACTTTTAATGAGGAACTCATTTAATTTGACTAGACTCTTTGTCAGTTGTCAGCTGTATTTTTAACTAGATTATTGCACAATATTGAATAGCAACCTTACATGCATGGCTTTATGTTTTAAACCAGTGGTCTCCAAAATATGTGGGCCAGATGCGGCCCTTTGCTTGCCTTTATCTGATTCCTGGGGCACGGCTCCTGCCACTAATACAAGGCACTGTTACTCCCACTGATATCAGGCACTATTCCTTCCACAGACACCAACAATAAGACACTATGCCTTCCACTGACACTAACCATGGGACACTATTTCTTCCACTGACACCAACGAAGGGACACTATTTCTTCCACTGACACCAACGATGGGACACTATTTCTTCCACTGACACCAACAATATGGCACTATTTCTTCCACTGACATCAATGATGGAACACTATTTGATTTACTAAAGGCAAATTCACTCTGCATTACAAGTGCACTTGGAAGTGCAGTCGCTGTAGATCTGAGAGGAAGATCTGAAATGAGGGGAAGCTCTGCTGATTTTATCATCCAATCATGTGCAACCTAAAATGCTGTTTTTTATTTTCCTTGCATGTCCCCCTCAGATCTACAGCAACTGCACTTCCAAGTGCACTTGCAGTACAAAGTGGATTTGCCTTTAGTAAAAACCCCCTATATCTTCCGCTGACACCAGTGATGAGGAACTATTCCTCCTCATACCGACCACTGATTCTGAGACTTTCTCTACTCTCACTGACCACAGTCCAGCCCCCCTAAGACCTGAAGAGCGTTGATCTGGCCCTTTGTTGGAGACACCGATTTTAAACCATTCTGAAGTGGAGGACTTTAGTTATTTGCACCACTGTTTTAGTATCTTAAAGCTTTTACCTTGCTAGAATTAATCATTGGAAATGTTCTTTGCTTCTACAGTATTTTTCGTCAATTATGCTGTGTCTTGATTCCATTTTATTTGGCCCTGTATTTTTTTTTTAAGTCTAAGAACGTTTATTAACCACTTACCAACTGGCCCATAGCCAAATGACGGCTGCAGGGCGGTTGGATAACTCTGGGAGGGCGTACTATGACGTCCTCCCAGAATTCCCCTCTCGCGCGCTCCCCTGGGGCGCGCACCCGAACACATCCGTGACCGCCAGGTCCGGAGGACCCGGCGCATCACGGATCCCGGTAAATGGGCGCTGATCACGGCCGTTTACCATGTATTCGCGCCGTCAAATGACGGCGCGATCACATGTAAACAGACCGGCGTCATCTGATGACGCCGGTTCCTCTCCTCCCCTCCTGTGTACTGATCGGTACACTGTGAGCGGAGAGGGGGATGGATGGATGGATGGCTGCAGCGCTGTGGGCTGGATGTGTAGTGCCCACAGCGCTGCACAGAGACATCCAGCCATCCATCCATGCTCAGCCATCCCCACTACTCTGCAATGCTGTGCAATACTCTGCAAAGCCCCACATTACCCTGGAATACCCCACATTACTCTGCAAAGCCCCACATTACTCTGCAATACCCCCTCAATACTCTGCAAAGCCCCACATTACCCTGCATTACCCCGCCATACTCAGACATACCCCGCCATACCCCGCCATACTCCGACATACCCCGCCATACTCCGACATACCCCGCCATACTCCGACATACTCCGACATACCCCGCCATACTCCGACATACTCCGCCATACCCCGCCATACTCCGCAATACCCCGCCATACTCCGCAATACCCCGCCATACTCCGCAATACCCCGCAATACCCCGCCATACCCTGCCATGCTGAGCCATGCTCGGCTGTACTCGGCCTCTGTATGTGGCCAGGCTGTGGAAGTCTCACACATGGGGTATTGCCGTACTCAGGAGGAGTAGGAGGATCTATTTTGGGGTGTCATATTTGGTATGTACATGTTATGTGGTATAAATATTGTATAAATGGACAACTTTGTGTTAAAAAAAAAAAAAAGCGTTTTAACCACTTCCCGCCCGCCGGCCGTCATACAACGTCCTTGACTTTGTGCGGGGATATCTGAATGATGCCTGCAGCTACAGGCATCATTCAGATATCCGCTATTTCAGCCGGCGATTCCCTACACCATAAGAACAATCATAGCGGCTGTTCCACTGCTTGATCGTTCTTACGGGAGGCGAGAGGGGATTCCCCCCTCCCGCGCTTTTACCGACTCACAGCTACGATCGAAGCCAGGATCGTTTTTTTTTTTTTTTTTTAAATTTCAGGCTTCCCAGCCTAGAGGTGAGATGTGGGGTCTTATTGACCGCATATCTCACTGTAAAGAGGACCTGTCATGCCATATTCCTATTACAAGGATGTTTACATTCCTTGTAATAGGAATAAAAGTGGTCAAAATTTTTTTTTTTTGGAAAAAAGCATCAAACTAAAATAAATAAAGTAAAATGAACAATAAAAAAAAATTTTTTTTAAAGCGCCTCTGTCCCTGTGTGCTCGCATGCAGAAGCGAACGCATACGTAAGTCCCGCCCACATATGAAAACGGTGTTCAAACCACACATGTGAGGTATCGCTGCAATCGGTAGAGCGAGAGCAATAATTTTGACCCTAGACCTCTGTAACTCAAAACATGTAACCAGTAAAAAAATTTAAAGCGTCGCCTATGGGGATTTTTGAGTAGCAAAGTTTGGCGCCATTCCACAAGCGTGTGCAATTTTGAAAGGTGACATGTTGGGTATCTATTTACTCAGCGTAACTTCATCTTTCACATTATGCAAAAACTGACACCAACGAAAAACATTATGGGCTAACTTTACTGTTTTGGTTTTTGTAAAGCACAAAACAGTTTTTTTTCCAAAAAAAGCGTTAAAAAAATTGCTGCGCAAATACCGTGTGAGATAAAAAGTTGCAACGACCGCCATTGTATTCTCTAGGGTCTTTGCTAAAAAAACATATATAATGTTTTGGGGTTCTATGTAATTTTCTAGCTAATAAATGATGATTTTTACATGTAGGAGAGAAATGTCAGAATTGGCCTGGGTGCTCCAGAGCGCCTGAAGGTGCTCCCCTGCATGTTGGGTCTCTGTATGTGGCCATGCTGTGTAAAAGTCTCACACATGTGGTATCGCCGTACTCGGGAGTAATAGCAGAATGTGTTTTGGGTTGTAATTTGTGGTATGCATATGCGGTGTGTAAGAAATAACCTGCTAATATGACAATTTTGTGGAAAAAAAAAAAGTTAAAAAAAAACATTGATTTTGCAAAGAATTGTGGGAAAAAATGACAACTTCAAAAAACTCACCATGCATCTTTCTAAATACCTTGGAATGTCTTCTTTCCAAAAAGGGGTCATTTGGGGGGTATTTGTACTTTTCTGGCATGTTAGGGTCTCAAGAAATTAGATAGGCCGTCAGTACTTCAGGTGTGATCAATTTTCAGATATTCGCACCATAGCTTTCGGACTCTATAACTTTCAAAAAGACCACATAATATCCACCGATTTGGGTTATTTTTACCAAAGATATGTAGCGGTATAAATTTTGGCCAAAATATAGGAAGCAAAATTACTAATTTGCAAAATATTATAACAGAAATGAAGAAAAATGTATTTTTTTACAGATTTTTCGGTCTTTTTTCTTTTATGGCACAAAAAATAAAGAACCCAGCGGTGATAAAACACCACCAAAAGAAAGCTCCATTTGTGTGAAAAAAAGGACAAAAATTTCATTTAGATACAGTGTTGCATGACTGAGTAATTGTCATTCAAAATGTGAGAGCACCAAAAGCTGAAAATTGGTCTGGTTAGGAAGGGGGTTTAAGTGCCCAGTTGTCAAGTGGTTAAACCATGTTTTTTTTTTTTTTGTTTTTTTTTTTAATAACATAACCCACAAATAAAGTAAACTGTAATATTTTTCTACACTCTTTATAGCAAATGTATGACATCGTTATATAATTACAGGTGCTATTTACCAGCCTGTTTGTGATCTTTTTTTTCTGTAGCTGAATTGCTAGAAACCTATGATATTCTAGAAATTGTAACATCAAGCCAGAAATTGTGGTTCTGTCACTTCAGAATAAAAAGGACATTTAAATTGCGTTCTCAGAAAATCATGCTTATTATCGGTGCTTACATTTCTCTAAAGAGCCCATGATATCATTGAAAGGCTTCATTCTGATTAGGAAGTTTTTATCTTTGCCCATTGTAGTGGAAAAGAACTGGAAACATTGTGCAGCTGCAGAGCTTCAAAAATGCTCTAGTTCTGTCCAGTGCTTAGTTGTTAATTAAACCTTAAACAACGTATCGGTAAACATTCTAGGATGGTTTCAAGATGAACTGAATAACTGGTTTTTGTTTGTATTCCGCTAATTACAGCCTCTACATGGCACATAAAAGATATATTTAAACAGCTGTATCTACTAGCAATGATAAAATGTTAATGGTTGGCTTGGAAACGTCCTCCTTTTGTTTGTTTCTGGGCCCAGAGGTATGCGTAATCATTAATAATATCTAATTAGCAGCTATGTTTAGTTGAACAGGTAGTAAAAATAATAATGGCACAAACCTGTTCACCTGTAATGGAGAGTTTAATGGGCAAGAGCACTATTATTTGGCCAACTTTTTTCTTTCTGTCCATTAATCAGTGTTGTTATACATACTATTATTTTTTTCTGTCCTTTGTCTGCTTGAAGCATTTGTGTGTTTGTCAGAGTTTCCTTTGTTTTTCAATTCATTTTACCATTGTCAAGATATTTTTTTTTTTTTTTTTACAAACTTGCGTTCTTTATTGAAGTAGTATACAGGTGTACAATACAATAATTTCGCAGTACATGTGGCAGGCACAGGCAGTACATGACAAATGAGGAGTACATCAAGGTCTTACATTTGTTGAGAACAGGCAAAGTAAAGGAAATACATCAGGTATAGATCAGCATATAGGTTTGTTCATTGCATGTCAATACTCTCAGTTATTATAATTTACTAGCATCGTTGGTTTTCTAGTTTTATTTAGACAGGTGTTGTATCATCTAGTTCATTACATGTGGAAGCTTCATTTAGCCAGGTATCCCATATCTTGTTATATTTAGCGGGGCAGCCCCTATGAGCGTATATTTCTTTTTTGTATGGCAGGACAGCATTTACCAGTGCAACCCATTCCTTAACAGAAGGTGGTATTGCCCTGAGCCATTTCTTTGCAATAAGCACTCTGGCCAAGAACAATGTTTCTTGAAGAAAAATATGATGAAATTTGTCTGATTCAGGGTCCGGGAATATTCCCAGCAGACACTGTTTCGGACATAGAGTCAAAGGGGAACCCATAGTGTCGTGGATAAATTTAACAATTTGGGCCCAGTAACTGTGTATTATGGGACAGAGCCAAAAGAGATGAAAGAATGTTCCTTGAGGGCTTGCACATCTAGGGCAGAGTGGGCTATAGTTAGGTTTAAATTTGGCTAGTCGTGTAGGGGTCAGATATGAGCGATGTAAAATAAATAGTTGTGTGAGGCGGTCTGATAGTTTGTGTGAGACTTTTTTGCAAGCGTCCAGAGCCTCCTCCCATTCCTCGTCCTCCATCTCACCCACATCTCCTTGCCAACGCTCCTTAAGTTTATAAGCAATTGTTATCGCATCAGGACGTGTCAAATGCGAGTACAGTATAGATATTAATTTTTGTTGGTCTGGGCAGTTTATCACAGCCAGAACGTCCAGTTGTTCTAGGTTGGGTGGAGAGTTCTGAAATTGGGTCATTAGAGCGTGGCGGAGCTGGAGGTATCGGAAATGCATAGAGTTTGGAAGCCCAAACTGGTCTTTCAATTGCTGGAATGATTTAAGTATCGACCCAGTGTACATGTCCGCTAGAAATACAACCCCCCTAGAGATCCACAACTCATTGTCAGGTAAGTGTAGTAGTTCAGGTAGACCTGGATTGTCCCACATTGGTGTCTGACTATGTGTTGGGGGAATTTTGAGTTTGCGTCCAACAGTCTCCCATATCTTACGGTAGGTATACAGCAGCCCCCTGTCCACACCTCCCTCTGTCCCACCTCGTTCTCTATTCCCTCTAAGAATGAGCTGAAAGGGGTGAATATGCATTTTTGCAGCCTGAGAGCCTATTAGAAGCATGAACCGCTCCTTGTCACCTTTGTCGATATGAAAGAAGTGGGACAGTTGTGCAGCCAGGTAATACAAGTTGTAATCTGGCAGTGCCGTGCCCCCCAAATCGGTGGGGTTTTTCAGCACCTGCCAGGACAGCTTGTGTCGTGTTTTTCCCCACACGAATGTGTTTAAGATCACTTCTATAGATTTGAAAAATCTCAGGGGTATGTAGACGGGAGCATGCCAGAATACATATATGAATTTAGGTAACAGGATCATTTTTGTCAAATTTACTCGACCCATGATACCCAGTGGCAGTTTGGACCATAGTTGTGTTTTGGATTTTAGCATTTGAAATAGGGGTTCCAAATTAAGTCTGATATAGTCTATTGGGGAGCGTGTAATCTTTATGCCTAAATATGTAATTTCACTGACTCGCATTAGTGGTGAGGATACCTGTATCTCGGTTGGGACACCAAGGTCCACGGGGAGTATCTGAGACTTTTCCCAATTAATATTAAGACCTGAGTAGGTTCCAAATTGTTTAATAATGTCTAGGGCCATTAGCAGGGAGTCGCCTGAATCTTCTAGATATAAAAGCATATCGTCCGCATAGAGACTAATCTTCTCAACCAACGGACCACGATTCAGCCCTCTAACCCCGGGATGTTCTCTCAGTGCTGTTGCCAAGGGTTCTACCGCCAGGGCGTATAATAAAGGGGAGAGGGGGCAGCCTTGCCGCGTACCTCTAGTCAATGGGAATGCCTGAGACGTTTTACCGTTGACCAAGATCCTGGCGCTTGGGGCCTGGTACAGAAGCTGGATCCAGCGGATGAATTTAGGACCGAACCCAAACCTGGCCAGACACTCCCAAAGGTAGTCCCATTCAACAGAATCGAATGCTTTGGCAGCGTCTAGGGACACTACCACTCTTGTACCCATTTGGTCGTGCCTGGCCTGTAGGTTCATGTACAGCCTTCGTAGATTGAACGCTGTGTTTTTTGTCGGCATGAATCCGGTCTGGTCAGGATGTATGAGGTTCAAGATCACCCTATTCATGCGTAGCGCCAGGACCTTGGCCAATATTTTTATGTCTAATTGCAATAGTGAAATGGGTCGGTAAGACTCGGGGAGCGCGGGGTCTTTACCCGGCTTTAGTATAAGTACAATGAATGCCTCATTCATTGATTTGGGAATGGAGCCAGAATCAAACATATAGTTAAATAACTCGTGGAGTTTGGGGGTCAAAATCTCACTGTAGGTATCATAGAATTCCAGTGGGAGGCCGTCTGATCCGGGAGCTTTTGAAGAGGCAAGGTGGGACATGGCCTCCGCAATATCATCTTTAGATATGGGCGCCTCCAACGTCTCTATTTGGGAATCGGTTAATTGTGTGAAGGTTATATTGGACAGGAAGTCTGCTATTTCTTGTTTAGATTTGTTGGTCTTGGACGAATATAGAGAGGCATAGAAGGCGCGGAACACATCAACCACCCTGTCAGGATCTTGTATCAGGTCCCCCGTATGGTCTCTTAGGGCAACAACAGTGGGTGGCCTGTGTTCCATATGGGCCAAATAGGCCAATAAACGTCCCGCTCGCTCTCCACATTCGTACACTTTTTGCCTGGTGTAGAATATCTTTCTTTCTGCTCTTTCAAAGTGGAGCCCGTTCACTATGCGCATTTGTAGTTTTACCCGGTTCGCTGTTTCACTAGAGGGATGGTCTGAAAAGGCTTTATCCGCGTCTGCCATTGCTAGTTCTGCCTGCCGGATGATGTCATTTGACGTTCGTTTGTGTCTAGAGATTTTTTGTGCTAAGAGCATACGGGCGTGATTTTTAAACGTGTCCCAAACTATGTCAGGGGAGGCTGTACCAGTGTTGACATGGAAGAAAAACTTCCATTCCTCTCCCATAACCTCCAATCCAGGGACAACTGACAGCCAGAAGGGGTTGAGTCTCCATGCATAAGAAGAGGAGGGGGGGCCCAACTCAAGTTCTATCCAATAAGGGGTGTGATCAGAGAGGATGCGAGGGGACATCCCCGCTTTTACGAGGTTTGGTTCTAAAGTGTTGGAGATAAGGATTAAGTCGATTCTCGACATGGTGTTATGTGTCGCAGAGAAGCATGTAAATGCTTTTGTTGTGGGGTGGAGGGATCTCCATGTGTCTATCAGTCCTATCTCACCTAATAATTTTCCGAAGCGTGTGGGAGAGGGAGTGTTGTCAATCGGAGATGTCAGGGAGGTCCTGTCTATATGGCTATCCAACACCGCATTGAAATCTCCCATCCACAGGGCTGGGATTGTGGGAAATTGTGCCATAAAGTCCAGTCCCTCATTGATGACCTGAAACTGAAAAGGGGGAGGTATGTATATTGCCAGTATAAGTATTTCCTGTCCATTTAGTCTGCAGTGTATAAATAAAAATTTACCCTGGGGATCAGACCGCAGTGTCAGCATGACAAACTGTGTTGTTTTGGTTATTAATAACGCCACCCCTCTAGAATAGGCCGAGTATGGGGCCTGGTATACCCATCCCAGCCAAGGTTTTTTAAGAGATAGCATTGACTGACCAGTTAGGTGTGTTTCTACCAGGACCATCACCTGTGCCCGTTGTGCCTTAAGATATGTCATAACAGCGTTCCTCTTGGATTTGTCTCTAAGTCCCCGAACATTCCATACTAAACACTTTAAAGACAACATAGCCTTACAATCAAAGTACGTGCATAGCCCCCAGCTCGCGTCGACCCGTCCCAGCAACAGGGCGTACTCGCCCAATGTCGCTGGGAGGCGCCCAACAAACGATCCGAAGGCATGCAGATAGGTTTGTTGTATGCATTTCACATTTTTCCCGCAGGGTTTGCGTGCCTTTGTATAATACCATGTACAACGATAGAAATAATGATAAGAACAATAAACTTAAAATTAAACAAAACAGTATTGTGAACCTCTGCACCGGTCCGGCTGGGCTCCCCACACCTCCCGCGCAAGTATTCGCAGAGGGCGTGCTCCCAGACGGATCGGGGAAACTTAGCTTGTGCAACATTTACAGTATGATCCTGTATTGAAACAGCGGGGTCTAACACAGCACCCGCAACTAGTGGGACGAACATCCGCTGAAGAGCCAGCATCCGTGTGAGGAAAGCTTCCCTCAGGATCGGGTCAAACAAGGAAGGTGGTAAAATAAAAAGGAAAAAAATAAAAAAACATAAATCAGTCATTGTATGCCCAATCACAAAGCTTTCGGGTGTGAGATAGCTCGAGGTTGTTTCAAACTATCGACAAGCACAGTAGGTGGCTTCAGGGTAAGTAAGGGTCAGTAGAAATAGAAATACTGTGGCTAAACTCGGAGCATGGGAGAAGAAGGGGAGAAAAACCCCAGATAAGTGGGCTGGTAGTAAAGAGTATCTCGGGGGGTCCTCCTCTGGGCTCACGGAGAATAGTTCTATATCCCACGATACAGCCACTCCGAGGATATCACCGAGGTGTGTGGTGCTTACAATAGGACTTAGTACAATATAGCTGTTTGGCCATATTACTCATAAAGGAGTGAGTGTAGGCAAGTCAGACTCCCTCGGCATCACAGAGAGTATACCGCGACATACATGTGGATGCTGCAAGGGAGGTCGTAGGTACCTTATCTGGAAGTTAGACGGAGTGCTCTGTTGGGTAGGAGAAAGTTCCATAACCGTGCCTTGATCGCAGTAGAACAGTTGAGTGGAGTGGCTATTCCCCCGGTGGTGGGCGGCGAGGGGCCGCGCGTCCCTCCAGCCACTCGAACACCGCCTCCGGGGTATCGAAGAAGTGAGTGCGGTCATCTCCCACCACACGGAGCCTGGCGGGAAACAACATGGCGTAGGTGTAGTGTCGAATCCTGAGTTGGCGCTTAGCTTCAGTAAAGTGCGCTCTCCTCTTCTGCACCTCCGCCGAAAAATCCGGGAATACTTTTATTTCAGAGTTCTTATATGGGATGTTGCCTTTCAGCCTTGTAAGGCGGAGGATAGCGTCCCGGTCCCTAAAGTTCAGGAATTTAGCTATAAATGTCCTGGGAGGTGCGCCTTGCGGTGGGGGTTTCGCCGCCAAGCGGTGTGCTCTTTCCACCACGAAGGACGTTGAGAATTCTGTTCGCCCGAAGGTAGAAATAAGGAGATTTTCCAAAAATTCGGGGGGATCTGAGCCCTCCGCACCCTCCGGTAATCCCACAAAGCGGAGGTTACACCTCCGCAAGCGGTTCTCCATGTCGTCCTGCTTGGAGAGGATAGAATGGAGTTGCTGCTGTATATGTTCCGTGGCCTGTTGTAATGGCGGCATGTCGTCCTCCACTCTACTGATACGAGTCTCCGTTTCCGTGACACGCTCCCTGAGCTTTTGTAAATCCTGCCTTATGAGGGACACGTCTATCTTTACCTCCTCAATCTTGCAGGTCAGGGAGCTCTTACAATCCGATATTGCCTCTAGGACCCGGGCCGTGTCGTCCGTTGTGGATTCAGAGGAGGAAGAAGCATCGGCGCCATTTTCTCCTGAGTTCCCCTTCTCCTTCAGGCGGTATTTGTCGAGTTTAGCAATTGATTCTGCCGTTTTTTTTGGCGGCGACATAGTAGCGGGAGGTCAGTAGGAGAATATCTAGCCTTGCAGCGGTAAAAAGGCTACTGATAAGTGCAGGATTTTATGGCTACGGATATTCCCTCGAGCGGAGCTCTCGTGCTGTGCTCCTCACACCATGCCGGTCCCGTCAAGATATTTTTTAAAAGAAAAGTTCACCTTTTGGAACATGTTATATGTTCCTCCCATATTTATGTTCGAATATGTAACATGCTCCAGCAGCCAGTTTGCCCAATTTCCCCCACGGTGTGACAGCAGGCAGGGGATCTTCTCCCTGCACCCTCTGTCACTTTTAGAGTGTGGCTGTGTGGGGCTCTTGTGAATGAATCCACTACAACTGCTGTCATCCACTGCAACTGACAGCTTGTAGTTTGGAATGAACTGCGAGGGCGCTGACGAGTGCTCTCCAATTTCATTCACAAGCCTTGCAGCTTGTATGCAGATATGGGCTGAAAGCTTGCAGGGCTTGTCTGCAGAAGTCTGATAATGCACCCATGATCCTCTGGTCATGGGGGCAATGCTTTCCATGCTCCTGCAGGAAAAAAATAATAAATGCACATTTTTGTTTCTGCAAAAATGTGTGCTTTTATTATTCTTTGTAAAAAAAATGAGCTTCACCTTTAAAGAGAAGTGTATAGCCATGCTGACCCTACTGGTTATACTAAGAGAGAGGAGAGGGTGAAGAAACTGGACGTAAAAGGTGGCATTGTCTTGGGAAAAAAAATAACATTTGGGGCTAGTTTTACTACCCGATTCAATGTTCTCAGTGACAACAGACGGTTTTATTTGTATGTCATATCAAAATACTAACAATAAGTTACAAAGCCATCCACAACTCTGCCCCCAGCTACATCACTAGCCTAGTCTCAAAATACCAACCTAATCACCCTCTCCATTTCCTCCCAGGTCCTCCTGCTCTCTAGCACCCTCATCACCTCCTCCCATATCCGCCTCCAGGACTTCTCTCGAGCCTCGCCCATCCCCTAGAATTCGCTACCCCAATCTGTCAGACTGTCTCCAAATTTATCCACATTTAGGCAATCCCTGAAAACTTTCCTCTTCAGAGAAGCCTATCCTGCCTCCATCTAACAACTGCACTATTTTGTCAATTAGCTCATCCCCCACAGCTACTACCCTTTTGTATAACTTGACCCTCCCTCCTAGATTGTAAGCTCTAATGAGCAGGGCCCTCTGATTCCTCCTGTATTGAATTGTATTGTACTTGTACTGTCCTCCCTAATGTTGTAAAGTGCTGCGTAAACTGTTGGCGCTATATAAATCCTGTATAATAATAATATATAAATATTAGAACACCACTTGTTCCGGCCCAAAACAGTAAATCAGACAACTATTGCTGCATGTCTGCAGCCACCTTTGGTCTTTCCATACGATGATACAGAGTTTTTGTTTTGCAGATAAGTGGTGAGACTCCTGACTGTACGCATCTTGTTTAATTTAGCTGGATTTTTTTTTAGAGGTGCTTCTATCAGAAGAATTATTTACTACATCATTATATATCATATTTGTCTCTGAAAGCAGCATTACTTGTTTTTATTGGGCATACATGGTTACTCTAAAAATACATTTTAGACACGCAAGTATTTGAAGCTTTTTAAAGGTTATAACAAAAAATTTGTTTTATTACTACAGTTTATGCTTTTTTTCCCCTGTGTTATCCATTTGTATGTGTTTCAGTTTTATCAGTTAGTGTGCTGCCTGCAAGCTCTTTGCTTAAGCTTGATGTTATTAACTATGTAAGTAGGACCATTTATTAACTTTAGGCTGGGTTCACACTAGCCACGGTTCTGAGCAAGGGGTCCGGTGTGTCCCTGTTCTCCACTTCAGGTGCAAATCGGGTCCAAACGGACCAGAAGATGCACAGGACTCTTTTCCAGTGCGGACCCAGGCCATCCTGGAGCTGTGTGAACCAGCTCCATTGAGAGCTGGGTACATTCTACTGCCATGCGAATTGGATGCGGAAAGGCCCACATCCGATTTGCATCAGTGTGAACCCAGCCTAAAACTGATTTTTGCACGTTACATTAAAGCATTATTAAAGGCAATTTTATTTAAATTAAAATAATAAAACATTTTATACTCAATCCAGCCCCAAACCTCCTCTTCTGGGGTCACACTCTAGCTCTCTAGGCTCTTCTGTGTCTGCCCCCAAAGCAAGCACTTGCTATGGGGCAGATGTGCAGACTCGCTCCTAAGCCGGGCTCTCTCAATAGACACACACAGTGTGGCTCAACTCCACCCCCAGGTAAGTATTTTGTGGGTAGGGGGATGCTGGGGGGAGCTGACACTAGAACATTTTTCACTTAAATGCATAGAATGCAATAAGGTAAAAAAAACCTTAAGCCTTTAGAACCACTTTAATGCATACTATTAGCCAGCTGAAGGTCCCCTTTCCCACTGAAGGTGTGTGAGCAGTAAGACATGTCTGTAGAACAAAAGGTGGTGGCGGGCAGGCAAGAGACACAGCCCCAGCTAAAAGTGGAAGGGCACAGTAGTCAGCATGACCACTGCTCCATGCAGAGAGTGACAGATGGTGGGGTAGGCACTATAGTCAGTGTGGCTGCAACTCTACAATGATGTAGACAGGGTGTAAAGGTGTTTGGCAGTACATTTGAGCTGAAGATGGTGGTGGGCAGTCAAATGGAGCTGAAGATATTGGTGGGCAATGAACAAAGTTTCTTTATTGTACATCACGGGACACAGAGACACAGTAATTACTGTATGGGTTATATAGGCACCTTCAGGTGATGGACACTGGCACACCCTAGACAGGAAGTTTAACTCCCTATATAACCCCTCCCCTTACCGGGAGTACCTCAGTTTTTTCACCAGTGTCTTAGGTGTTGGTCATGAGTAAAGATGTGCTGTGCTCCACTGGATTATTCCTTTGCTGGGGCAAGCTATGCAACCGGATCCATTCAAAGTGTCTTTTAAGGCCGAATTGAATGGTACCCGGGCCTCGTGCCGGAAGAAACTAGGTTTTTGCCTGTAACACTTCTCTTTTTAGAGAGCTGGACCCCGGGATCCAGTGCTTTGATCCAGCACCTCACCATATTTCCTGGTGAGGTGCTTTACGGGTCCAAGGGTGTGGATCCCCTGATAAAAAGGGCCCCGCTCCTTGAAGGTTTTTGTAACAGAGCCCACGGTGAGTGGTGAAGATTGAGTCTGTCTGGTCTACCACAGAACCCTGCAGCTGGATAAGGTAAGTAGAGATTCCTAAGGAATTTTTCTAATTCTTATGGGGTTTCTCCTTTAAGAAAATGTTGTCATGCCTAAAGCCGCCACTGGGGGCTGTCAAGAGCACATACCTGCTTGTCAGACTCGCTCTGTGTCAGTACAAGCTGCATGCTTCCTCCAGTCCCAAGCCTCAGGTAAGATGTTGGAAGGGGGGCTTTTCTTTTAGACATCCCCCACCTGGACAGAAGTATTTCTCTCTCTCTCTCCAGGAGGCCGAGGCAGCGTGGACCAGTCGGCGGTATGCCGTACCGCCACCACCATAGCACGGCGATTCTCTTCCAGCAGCTCTCCTCCACCCCCCCCCTGCATGCCGATCCGGTCGGATCGGAGCCCCATTCACGCGGGAAAGGAATCTTTTTTTAAAAGAGTAGGGGGGGGCGCGGTGGGAAGTCGGACGGAGGGGGGGGCGGGGCTTAGCGCGCTGTTGACGCGCCTCAACGTTTACAATGCAGGGGATGTGTAGGCTATAAGTGCACCTTTTACAGGTGCATTCAGCTAATGGAGGGACACAGAGTGGACGGGGGCATGTGAGTATTGGTGATACAGGCATTCCCAAGGCACATTTACTTAGCTGAGCTTTAATAGCAGCAGCAGTTGCTGAACTACTTGCTCATCAGTGGGTGCATTTTTGGTAGTACCTCTGCATTTCTGCTTAGCATTATGGGCAGAAGGGGAGGTACAAATACCCCAAAGACACTTGATAAAGGAGCGCGCATGTGCCGTACAGACCCTGCGCATGCTTAGAAACGCGTTGTGTTTTTTCTCTTCATTGACAACATTGCCAGCGGCTTCCTGGGCTGCCGCTCCATCCTCCCGCAGAGACAGGCTGTGTACCGTCCTGGCCTCCCCGCCAGACTGCGTCGTGTTTGGAGGCATCCCCGGGGAATCACTGACTGTTCCCTTCCAACTCTTCTATCAGGAATCACATCTGCCTGTTCTATATACCGCTCCTAAATGTAAGTTGATACTTTGTTTTTATATTGGTGAATAAATTATTTTACTTAGTGGCGCTCCTCTCTCTCTTTTTTACCTGGATGGATCTGAGTTTGACTTCTCTCAACAAGAAGAGCTGCCTTTCGTGAATCTGGCCACACAAATTGCTACAAGAAAAGAAACGTTTTATTTCCGGTGTTTTGTTTTAGCTATGACTTATCCTCCAGGGATTCTCTCCTGCTTTATAGACTGTTTCCTGGCTCCTGTCCAAGACTTCCAACACCGTCCTGATTACACCGTGATTGATCCAGCTTTTAGACTTTATAATTTCATTAACTTTTATAGTCATTTGCCTTATAGCCTCTGAGCGCCAGTTTATTTGTTTTACAAATACCCCAAAGAACAGGGGCTCAAAGGGATTGCCCTCAGGCTCTTAGGAGCCTGCCTCTGCAACGCCCTTCCCCCCCTGAAAGGCCTAGGGAGGCTGGTCAGAGTGAGCCATCGGGGTTGTTAGGGGTTGCAACTGCTTCAGGCATTTCAGCCCCTGTATATATTACTGAGGAGGTTTTCTCCTCAGCCATGATTGGATTGTAGGAAAGATTAGCTTTAATAGCATCTTCCCAGAGTGGGAGAAAACGCATTAGGTCCCCTTCTACCACCCAGGTCCCTCAAACAGAGGAACAGTAGAAAGGGGAAGACATCCCCCTCAGGGGACCATGAAGAGACTGATGAATCCTCTTCTGAGGGTTCAAGTGGGGAAGGACCTTCTTCAGCTTCACAAGCTGAGACATTGCTGGTGCAATCTCTTACTGAAATGGTCTGTTCCACATTTAAGCTACCCTTAACAGAGTCGGTTGAAAAGCCCACTTCTTGTTTGGGTTCACTAAAGCCTCCTCAAGCTTTGCATGCCTTTCCTGTCCATTCATTGCTGGAAAAGCTTATGTATGCTGAGTGGGATCACCCAGATAAGCATTTTTTCCCTCCTAAAAAGTTTTCAACACTTTATCCTATGAAGGAAAAGTTACAAAGATGTGGGGTATACCAGCAATTGATGCTGCTATATCCTCTGTAAATAAAAGTTGGACTTGTCTGGTTGACAATGTTAAAATGCTTAGGGATCCAACTGATAAATAATTGGAATTCCTGTTAAAAAAACATTTTTTCTTTGGAAGGTTCAATAGCTCAACCTGCAGTGGTGGTAATTGGGGTATGTCAATCTATGAGAGACCACTTGAAACAGGTGCTCAAGGTTTTCCCTGAACAGCAGGCCCAGGATTTAGCCGAGCTGCCAGGGGCTTTATGTTTTGCAATTAATGCAATCAGATTCTATTCTTCAGACCTCTCGTCTTACGCTTGGGTTGGTGCATATGCTTAGAATCTTATGGCTGAAAAGTTGGTCAGGCGAAGCGCCATGCAAAAAGCTCATGGCTGGATTTCCTTTCCGCGGTGAAAGGCTGTTTGGGGATGATTTGGACAAATATATCCAAAAGATATCAAGTAGGAAAAGTACCCTTTTGCCAGTTAAGAAAAGGAATAAACGTCCCTCATTTAAACAGGCTCTTTCTCAATTGCCAGGGACAACAGCCTCCAGGAAGTCACAAAGGCCTCCACCGTTATGTTCAAGAGGTAAACCTCAGGGTCAACCCCAGGGACAAAGGAAGACCTGTGGAGGAAACCTGCAAGACAAAATGCTAAAGCCTCTTTATGAAGGGGCGCCCCCGCTCGCTCGAGTGGGGGGAAGACTGCAGTTCTCAAGGGTCTGGCAGGAGGAGTTTCGAGACAAATGGGTGGTCTCCACAATAGCTCTAGGTTACAAACTAGAGTTCCGATGTTCCTGTCTCTTCGCTTCCTCAGGTCAAATCTTCCCAAAGATCAAGAGAAAAAGAAGCCTCTCCTTCAAGTGTTAGACCGACCTTTTGTCACAAAAAGTGATCATGGTGATCCCCATGGAAGAGTAGGGGTTGGGGTTTTATTCAAAACTTTTCATGGTGCCAAAACCAAATGGAGATGTCAGACCCATTCTAGATCTCAAAGATCTAAACCGGTTCCTGAAAATCCGCTCTTTACACATGGAATCAATCCGATCAGTAGTCTCCATCCTACAAGTAGGAAAACTTCTGGCATCAATCGACATCAAGGATGCATACCTGCATGTACCTATTTTCCCCGCTTATCAGAAATATCTGTGTTTTGAAGTGGAAAAACGTCATTTTCAGTTTGTAGCTCTGCCTTTCGGTCTAGCTACTGCACCTCGGGTGTTTACAAAACTTCTGGCCAGATTAAGGACTCAAGGTATAACAATTATAGCATACCTAGACGACCTGCTCTTGATAGACCGGTTGGTAGCCCGCTTAGACCAAAGCATGGTCACCACAGTCAACTACCTGGAATATCTAAGTTGGGTCCTCAACCTAGAGAAATCTTCTTTAAAGCCAGTAAGAAGACTAGAGTACTTGGGTCTGGTTATAGATACAGTCCAGAAGAGGGTGTTTTTACTCCAGGCAAAGATCAGCACCATAAAGGAGCTGGTTGTGGAATTGTCCTGTCAGGATTCAATCCGACAATGCCACTGCAGTGGTTTATATCAATCACCAAGCTGGCACCAGAAGTCATGCAGCCCAGGTAGAGGTAAACCATATCCTAACCTGGGCAGAAAAGCATGTGCCGTGCATATCGGCAATCTTCATTCCAGGGGTAGAGAATATGAAGGTGGACTACTTAAGTCACCAGCAGTTGTTCCCGGGGGAATGGTCTCTTCACCCGACATCTTCCTAGCTATATGCCAAAGATGGGGGATCCCGGACGTTGATCTGTTTGCGTCCAGGTTCAACAACAAAGTCGTCAACTTTGTGTTAAGAACAAGAGATCCATTCGCATACGGAACAGATGCATTGGTGACCCCGTGGGATCAGTTCTCACTGATTTATGCATTCCCTCCTATTCTGCTGCTACCCCGACTATTTAGGAGGATCAAGCAGGAAAGGAAGTCAGTAGTTCTTGTGGCCCAGAAGATCTTGGTATGCAGGGATCATAAATATGGCGGTAGGGGCCCCATGGACCCTACCACCATGTCCAGATCTGCCATCGCAGGGACCAGTGTTCCATCTTACCTTACAAACGCTAAATTTAACGGTTTGGCTATTGAAACCCACAGTCTGAAGAATCGTGGGCTTTCAGGCTCAGTGATATCTACATTGATTAATGCAAGGAAGCCAGCTTCCAAGGTCATCAATTATAGAGTCTGGAAGCCATATGTTTCCTGGTGTGAATCCAGGGGTTGGCATCCTAGAAAGTATGTTATAGGTAAAATTCTTGCCTTTCTGACAATGAAACTGGCCTTGAGTACTATCAATGGCCAGGTCTTGGCCTTATCGGTATTGTTTCAACGACCACTTACTTCGCATTCTTTGGTCTGTAGCTTTATAAAGGGGGTAATGTGGCTTAATCCACAGGTTAGATCACCTCTGAACCCTTGGGACTTGAATTTAGTTCTGTCGGTATTACAGAAACAGCCTTTTGAGCCGATACGACATATTCTCTTGGTCCTTTTGACAAGGAAGCTAGTTTTTCTGGTAGCCATATCTTCTGCAAGTAGGGTATCAGAATTGGCTGCTCTTTCTTGTAAAGGGCTATATTTAATCATTCACAAGGATAGAGTAGTATTGTGTCCTCATCCTTGCTTTTTGCCGAAGGTGGTTTCAGGTTTTCATCTAAACCAGGATATTGTTCTACCTTCAATTTTTCCAGAACCCGGTTCTACGAAAGAGAAGTCACTACAATCTCTAGATGTAGTGAGAGTAGTCATAATCTATTTGGAGGCAACTGCTCAGATTCGGAAAACGGATGTTTTGTTTGTGTTGCCTGAAGGTCCTAAAAATGGACAAGCAGCGTTGAAATCTACTATTGCTAAGTGGATTTGGCAAGTAATTATTCAAGCTTATGGTTTGAAGGGGAAAGTTCCACCCTTTCAAATCAAAGCGCACTCCACCAGAGCTGTTAGTGTTTCGTGGGCAGTGCATCACCAAGCCTCCATGGCTCAAATCTGTAAGGCCGCAACTTGGTCTTCAATCCATACATTCACCAGAATTTATCAGGTAGATGTAAGAAGGCATGAGGATATCACCTTTGGGCGCAGTGTGCTGCAGACAGCAGTATAGGTCCCAAGGTCTGATTGCACCCTACTTTTGTTTGTGTCTCCCTCCCCTCAGATAGCATTTCTCTGGGACATCCCATACAGCAGACATGTCCAAAGTCCAGCCTGCAGGCCAATTGCGGCCCTCATTCCGGTTTCAAACGGCCCCACTGGTAATTTACTTATATCTTTTGTGGCCCCCAACAAATCCCTGAGCGCCGTGGGGGCCACAAAAGATATATGCAGTATTTATCGGCGCTGCCTCGGAGGGGACAGGGAGGGGGCGGGATGAGCACCATCAGATTACATACAGGAGAATCTCCTTTTTACTCAGCGGCCTCTAATGGGAAGTCCTGTCTCCTGGGCTGCCATTGGACGACTGTTCTGTCTATCATAGATGGCAGGACTTTGTATTTATGAGGCCGCTGAGTAAACAGGAGATTCTCCTGTATGTAATCTGTCAGCGCTGGTCCTGCCCCCCTCACTGTCCCCTCCGAGGCTGCAGATAGGGAATCGATCAGGCTGCACTGAAGGCAGTGGTGAGGCTGCATTCATGGCAATGGTGAGGCTGCGTTCAGGGCAATGGTGATACTGCGTTCATGGAAATGGTGAGGCTGCGTTCATGGCAATGGTGAGGTTGCATTCATGGCAATGGTGAGGTTGCATTCATGGCAATGGTGAGGCTGCATTCATGGCAATGGTGAGGCTGCATTCGTGGCAGTGGTGAGGCTACAGATGGACACTGATTAGGCTGCATTGATGGGCACTGGCCCTTATTTTGCTTCACAGCTCTTTATTTAAAATTTAAGTTTTTTCACAAAACTTCCCTCTCAAATGTTATATGCCGATAAATACGGATATATCCAAATAACATGCCCGCGCTCATCCTTAGACTTTTCCCCACACACAGCCACAAAGGAAAGAGAATTCTTGTTGGGCAGTGTATTAGTGCTCGGACAAACACACTTAGCTTGAATTTTAATGGTTCAAAGAATGCCAGGCAAAATGGTCGGCCCTCACGCATGTTCACTTCATCAAATCTGGCCCTGTTTGAAAAAAGTTTGGACACCCCTGCCATACAGTAATTACTGTGGCTCTGTGTCCCGTGATGTACCATAAAGAAAATAGGATTTTTATAAACGCTTACCTGTAAAATCCTTTTCTTGGAGTACATCACGGGACACAGAGGTCCCTCCCCTCTTTCAGGTTACACGTGTATTGCTTTGCTACAAAACTGAGGTACTCCCGGTAAGGGGAGGGATTATATAGGGAGTTAAACTTCCTGTCTAGGGTGTGCCAGTGTCCATCACCTGAAGGTGCCTATATAACCCATACAGTAATTACTGTGTCTCTGTGTCCCGTGATGTACTCCAAGAAAAGGATTTTACAGGTAAGCTGTTATAAAAATCCAATTTTTTCATATGATGTATGCAATATTTTAAAATAAAATAATTGCTAGTAAAATGATATGTTTAAAATATTTTCCGTTACCGCTTATATCTGTCAAAGTTTGGCCTACAAATGAGGGTGCAACTGCCTTTGCGTGCCATCTTTTTGACATTCCTGTACTGGACTGAAATGGGGAACAATGTGAGTTTAACTGAGAAATTTGAAAAACACTGATTCTGCTGTTCTTCTGGTTGTGGCAACCTTGGAAATGTGTATTCTTGATTACTTTATTATTATTATTATTATTATTATTATACAGGTTTTATATAGCGCCAACAGTTTGCGCAGCACTAAACAAAATAAAGGCAGACATTGCAGTTATATTACAATTTGGTACAAGAGGAATCAGAGGGCACTGCTCATTAGAGCTTACAATCTAAAAAGCAAGGGTCAATTGATACAAAAGGTAATAGCTGTGGGGGATGAGCTGATGGAGGAAGTAAAACAGTGTTATTTAGAAGCAGGATAGGCTTCTTTAAAAAGAAGGGTTTTCAGGGATTGTCTAAAGATGGATGGATTAGGGGACAGTCTGACAGATTGGGGTAGGGAGTTCCAAAGGATGGGAGAAGCTCTGGAGAAATCCTGGAGGCGAGCATGGGAGGAGGTGACAAGGGAGCTAGAGAGCAGGAGGTCTTGGGAGGACCAAAGAGAGCGGGTTTGTATTTTGGGACTAGGTTAGTGATGTAGTTGAGGGCAAAGTTATGGATGGCTTTGTAAATTATTGTTAGTACTTTGAATTTTATTTGTTGGGTGAGTGGAAGCCAGTGGAGGGATTGGCAGAGAGGGGTGGAGGACACTGAGTGGTTGGTAAGGTGGATGAGCCCTGCAGCGGCATTCATTATGGACTGACGGGGGGATAGTCTATGTAAAGGTAACCCAATGAGGAGGGAGTTGCAGTAGTCAAGGTGAGAGATAACCAGGGAGTGAATTAGAAGCTTGGTGGTGTCATTAGTTAAAAAGGGGCGTATTCTGGAAATGTTGCGGAGGCTAAGTCAGAGCATGATTTAGACGGGGAGGATTGTATGTGGGCCTGAAAGGACAGTTCAGAGTCTAAGGTTACCCCTAGCACCCTGGCATGTGGGGACAGACTGATAGATGTGCCATTAATCTTGACAGAGAAGTCAGGGGAAGGGGCACGTGGGGGAGGAAATATTAAGAGCTCAGTCTTAGATAGATTCAGTTTGAGGAAGTGGTTTGACATCCAGGCTGATATGTCTGTTAGTAAATCAGTGATGCGTGAGGAGATTGATGGGGTGAGCTGAGGGCCGGGGAGAGATAGATTTGGGTGTCATCAGCATATAAATGGTAGTGGAAGCCATGGAAGGCTATCAGCTGACCCAGGGAGAACATGTAGATCGAGAATAGTAGAGGTCCAAGGATAGAACTCTCCAACTCCTCTTACCCCAACGGTAAGAGGAGTTGGAGAGGAAGAAGTGGAGTTGTAAGTCACACTGAAGGTGCTAAGAATTAGGTAAGATTCGAACCAACGGAGGGTGCGGCCATGGAGACCAAGCAAATTGAGTTTTTTTTTGAGGAGGGGGTGGCCAACTGTATCAAAAGCAGTGGAAAGGTCCAAGAGTAAGAAATAATGACTGTTGGTTTTGGCTGTTAGTAAGTCAGTTGTGAGTTTTAGGAGGGCAGTTTCTGTGGAGTGCTGTGGGCGAAATACATACTGAAGGGGATCCAAGAAGGTTATTCTCAATGAGGTGGTCGCTCAGTCGGTTGTAGACTAAACATCTACAACCGACTGAGATTTAAATATCATCTTAAGATATAGTATGTATTAGTGTTAAATACCTGTGAATTTAGATGTATAAAACATTTCAGATTAAATGTACTATTGATTTTGAAGGCAGTATTTATTGCTAGGTTTTCTTCTCTTCTCAAAGGTTTCACTATGAGTTGATTATGATTCTATAGAGTTGCTTGACAGGACTCTATGCTGAATAACTTCATGTTAACAGCAGGGAATTCGAAACAGTTATGCAGATACCCAGGAAAGTTATGACTCTGTACATAGAATGGTCACCATTGATGCTTTAGAGTGAAATTCCTAACTGTGTATTGGAATTTTCAGATTTTTCACCTTGTAGCTTAAAGCACAAGGTGAATGGTGAACTGACTACAGAAAATGCATGTGGTAAAATGTGTATTCTTTTATTTGATTTTTTGGTCTATGTCTGTATTGTTCTGTATTATTAAAGTTGATATAATCCTGGCATTTTTAACACCTTAACCCCCTAAATTCTTTTTTTTTTTTAGTATGTAATAATGATTTTTTTTTTTTTAACCTGACAAATAATTTGTAATTGTGCATAGTTGTCAGTCTTGTTATCTAGGCACCTTTTCATACAGCATAGCCAGGTTCATCCAATCCTAAGTTTTACAGAGCACATCCCTACCTCTCTCCTCCTATCAGCATACCCCTTGCATTGTGACACACTTCATTGGCTTCTTGTGGTGCTTTTTGAGCTCCGCTGTACAGTAGACTGCTAGAGATATCCAATTCGGATAATTACTCTGATTGCATTTAAAATATATATTTAATGAACTCATGATTACACAGCTAAATTAATTTGTGACTTTTATATCTGCCTGGTCTTCAGCTTTAGCCTAGGTTCAGACTAGTGCAGATGCAACCTAATCTGATATTCAGTGTCATTTTGTAGTGTGACATTGCATGTTTTTCAAGCGTTTTTCATGCTTTTTTTGTAGGGGAATAAGACTACCACTTGTAATGTGACAGTTTCAGCTTTCAGGGATGCTGGTTGTTAAGGAGCTGGCATGTCCCAACAACCAGTGACTCATTCCTGCTCTGTTCATTCAGCCATCAGACAGGGATTCCCGGCTGACAGATGAATGTAAACAAAGGAGCAGGGACTTAAAAAAAAAAAAAAAAAGCAAAGGTTCCCCCAACTATCCATTCCAGGCCCTTTGGGTCTGGTATGAATTTTAAGGAAGGCACAATGCCAAAAAAAAAAAAAACATGAGCCCCCCCCCCCCCAAAAAAGAATATACCAGACTAACATGCAGTCTGGCAGGCCAGCAAAGGGGTGATGATGATTATGCTGCATGCCCCCCCCCCTTTCCTGTACCATACCAGGCCACATGCCCTCAACATGGGTGTCCCCTGGCAAAGCACCTTGTCCTTATGTTGATGAGAACAAGGTCCAACCCCATGGCCCTGGCCCGGTGGTCATGGGGATCCATGAGTGGGGGGCTTATTGGAATCTGGAATTCCCCTATAACAATAAGGGAGCCCCTGACTACCGCCTCTCTCATGTAAATAACTAAGGAGTACATAGTACAGTAAAAATAAAAACACACGCACAGTCCTTTATTAAAAAAAATTAAAATAATGTCCCCCGAAGTAAATCCATCATCAGTCATGTCACCCAGCAATGCAGGTCCACATCAATTGTGATGAATGATGGCTACCGCCCTGCACAAAATAAAAAGGCCCACTGAGACCCGACCCGCCTGGCAGCTAAATGACCAGAGCAGGGATGAGTCGCTGGTTTTTAGGATGCCGACAGGTGCTGGCTCTTTAACAACCTTCATAAAACCCTAAACAAAAATGCACTAAAAACGCATGCACCTGTACCTTTTTCAGAAACATGCTACAGCTGTACTGCACTGATGTAAATGGACACCATTGAAAATAATGTGATTTCCATTTTCCATTCTATGCCTCCCAGAGGCCCCTTTTTACTTACCTGAACCCGATCTTTCCAGTGACAAAAATGAGCCCAGCAGCTCCAGCCGCTGTCTTGGGACCCCCATTGGACAGATTGATAGCAGCAGGAGCTTTTGGCTGCCGCTGCTGTCAATCAAATCCAGTGACATGGGAGCCGGGGGGCAATACATAGCAATACATAACAAAGAGGACTCTGGGACTCTGACCTTGTGTTCACTGCCCTAATATGTGAATATCCTGAATCAATTTGTAATTCTACCTTTGTCACGTCAGAGACGCAATACACATTTGCTCCCGACGAGCGACAATAAGTTGCGAAAGGCATAGAGCCAACAGATATTGTGTGTTCAACTATGTGTCATAATCAGTATTTCTGATTGCATTATCAATATTCCCTGTCTGTGTATTGCTGTTTATTTCTTCTATTCCTGTTTGGATTTGTTTGTACCATATATTTTTACTTTATATTATATTCAAACATTAAAGCTTCCTAATTTTAATTTTGTATACTCCTCCACCTTTGTTATGGACTAGTGTATTAACCCTCAATTTACTAGTTATCCATTCCCATGTACACATACGCAATTGTCTGAACAATAGTAATGTCAGCCAATTGGATAGTAATTATGTGAAATCAAGATAAACTATGTTTTAGAGATATGTTAACTACCTTACAAATAACTTATCCCACACATGCTTCATGCAAAGTCCCGCCCCTCCTGCTCTCCTTTTATTATACAAATATAGGGATGGAGGTAATTGACTATGTCACTACCTCATTTAAAGTCTCACCTGATCTCTCTTAATAATACAATGTAAAGTAGTGAGTGTACAGCTTGTATAACAGTGTAAATTTGCTGTCCCCTCAAAATAACTCAACACAGGCAATAATGTGTAAAACGCTGGCAACAAAAGTGAGTACACCCCTAGGTGTAAATGTCCAAATTGAGCCCTAAGTGTCAATATTTTGTGTGGCTACCATTATTTTCCAGCACTGCCTTAACCCTCTTGGGCATGGAGTTCACCAGAGCTTCACAGGTCACCACTGCAGTCCTCTTCCACTCCTCCATGATGACATCACGGAGCTGGTGGATGTTAGAGACCTTGTGCTCCTCCACCTTCCGTTTGAGGGTGCCCCACAAATGCTCAATAGGGGTTAGGTCTGGAGACATGCTTGGCCAGTCCATCACTTTTACCCTCAGCTTCTTTAGCAAGGCAGTGGTCATCTTGGAGGTGTGTTTGGGGTCGTTATCATGTTTGAATACTGCCATGTGGCCCAGTCTCCGAATGGGAGGGGATCATGCTCTGCTTCAGTATGTCACAGTAGATGTTGGCATTCATGGTTTCCTCAATGAACTGTAGCTCCCCAGTTCTGGCAGCCCTCATGCAGCCCCAGACCATGACACTCCCACCACCATGCTTGACTGTAGATAAGACACACTTGTCTTTGTACTCCTCACCTGGTTGTCGCCACACACGCTTGACACCATCTGAACCAAATAAGTTTATCTTGGTCTTGGTCAGACCACAGGACATGTTACCAGTAATCCATGTCTTTAGTCTGCTTGTCTTCAGCAAACTGTTTGCGTGCTTTCTTGTGCACCCTCTTTAGAAGAGGCTTCCTTCTGGGACGACAGCCATGCAGACCAATTTGATGCAGTGTGTGGCGTATGATCTGAGCACTGACAGGCTGACCCCCCACTCCTTCAACCTATGCAGCAATGCTGGCAGCACTCATACATCTCTTTCCCAAAGGCAACCTCTGGATATGACGCTGAGCATGTGCACTCAACTTCTTTGGTCGACCATAGTAAAGCCTGTTCTGAGTGGAACCTGTCTTGTTAAACTGCTGTATGGTCTTGGCCACCGTTCTGCAGCTCAGTTTCAGGGTCTTGGCAATCTTCTTATAGCCTAGGTCATCTTTATGTAGAGCAACAATTCTTCCATTCTTTATGTAGAGTACCAATTTATTCCTCAGAGAGTTCTTTGCCATGAGGTGCCGTGTTGAACTTCCAGTGACTAGTATGAGCGAGTGAGAGCGATAACACCAAATTACACACACGTGGTCCCCATTCACACCTGAGACCTTGTAACACTAACGAGTCACATGACTCTGGGGAGGGAAAATGGCTAATTGGGCCCAATTTGGACATTTTTAATTAGGGGTTTACTGCTCTCACTTTTGTTGCCAGCGGTTTAGACATTAATGGCTGTGTGTTGAGTTATTTTGAGGGGACAGCAAATTTACACTGTTATACAAGCTGTACACTCACTACTTTACATTGTAGCAAAGTGTCATTTCTTCAGTGTTGTCACATAAAAAGATATAATAAAATATTTACACAAATGTGAGGGATGTACTCACTTTTGTGAGATAGTGTATAATTTCCTAACGACCTGTCACATTTTTGAAGGTCCTGGAGCACTAGGACAGTGGAATTACCCACAAAATGACCCCGTTTTGGAAAGCAAACACCCCAACGTATATTTTATGAGGCATGGGCTGCAGATAGGTACTCAAGTACTCTGATGGGCTGCAGATAGGTACTCAGGTTTACAAAAATGTGAGTGGTGTACTCACTTTTGTGAGATATTGTATATGTATATATATTATAGAACTACAAAGTGTAAGAATGGGCGTGCTGACGTGCTGACGTGCTGACGTGCTGCATTACCGTCTGTAGGACGGGCGATCGTTTCTAGCCGGCCGGCTTATGTGCTTGTTTTTATCATCCAAATGTAAGTGTATTTCCATTTGATTTTATTAAACATTGAAAGCAGGATCACGCTATGTTGCCCTCCTTCTTTTCTTGCCATACTTCTCCTGAGGCTTATCCCTAGCCAGGGGTATTTCTCCTATTAGTGGTAACTGCTGAACAGCGTGCTTATCCCAAGCGAAGGTGGTCTGTTTCTCCTTTGATGGTCCCTCCTGGAAAGGCCCCGACCGGGTTAAGGTCACAAGCTTCCTAAGCTTGCTGTTTGGTAAGCGCGCATTTGTATTATTATCACAGTGGTGCGGTGAAGGACTAAGAATTAATTGCCATCTACCTACCCACGTTATCTGCTGTCTAGGATCCTTTGAATGGGACTTTCTACACCTATTTACACTTCGTTTATTATACAAATAATGAACTTTTGAGATTATTTATTGAATGCCTCTGTATTACATGGTTTGTCACAGCGCTGCTCCTCTACAATTATTTATTTAAGTAACGTGTATCTTACTTTTAGCAGCTGCTTTTGTATTTTGTTTTTGATCATTGATTGTTTTATGGTTTGAATATTTCTAATTTGTCTTTGCATAAGTATCATTCACTAATATCCCTTCACAGCGCGGTGTTTTCCTTTTGTTTTTACCCCAACATATATTTTATGAGGCATGGGCTGCGGATAGGTACTCAGTTACTCTGATGGGTTGGAAACAGGTACTCGGGTACACTGATGGGCTGCAGATAGGTACTCGGGTACTCTGGGCTGGAAATAGGTACTCTGATGAGCTGGGGACAGGTACTCGGGTATTCTGGGCTGCAGATAGGTACTCAGGTACTGTGATTGGCTGGCGATAGGTACTCGGGTAATCTTAGCTGGAGACAGGTACTCAAATACTCTTATGGCCTTCAGATAGGTACTCAGGTACTCTGCTGAGCTGCAGATAGGTACTTGGGTACTCTATTGGGATGGAGCCCTGTACCCAATTACTCTGATGCGCTGCAGATAGGTACTTTGGTACTCTTGGCTGGAGTCAGGTACTCGGGTACTCTGATGGTTTGCAGATAGGTACTCGGGTACTCTAATGGGATGGAGACAGATACTCGGGTACTCTGATGCGCTGCAGATAGGTACTCAGGTACTCTGGGCTGAAGGCAGGTACTCAGGTACACTGATGGGCTGCAGATACGTACTCGGGTACTGTGATTGGCTGGCGATAGGTACTCGGGTAATCTTAGCTGGAATCAGGTACTTGGGTACTCTGATGGGCTGAAGATAGGTCGGGTACTCTGATGGGCTGAAGATAGGTTGGGTACTCTGATGGGCTGGAGATAGGTACTCGGGTACTCTGATGGGCTGAAGATAGGTACTCGGGTACTCTGATGGGCTGAAGATGGGTACTCTGGTGGGCTTCAGATAGGTACTCGGGTACTGTAATGGGCTGGACATAGGTACTCAGGCAATCTATGCTGAAGATAGGTACTCGGGTACTCTGATGGGCTGAAGATGGGTACTCTGGTGGGCTTCAGATAAGTACTCAGGTACTCTGGGCTGGTGACAGGTACTCAGGTACCCTGGGCTGGAGACAGGTACTTGGGTACTCTGATGGTCTGCAGATAGTTACTCAGGTACTCTGGGCTGGTGACAGGTACTTGGGTACTCTGATGATCTGCAGATAGGTACTCGGATACTCTGATGGGCTGGTAACAGCTACTCGGGTACTCTGATGAGCTGGTGACAGGTACTTGAGTACTCTGATGGGCTGGTGACAGGTACTCGGATGGGCTGGTGACAGGTACTCGGATGGGCTGGTGACAGGTCCTCTTTATTACTGGGGACAATTAGTGTAATTTGGTGTACACTGTGATCGGTAACTAGCTGTTACCGCAATCTCTTCCTTACACACGATCGATGTGTGAGGAGGAGAACCCAGTAACAGCTAGTTACCGCTGTTTGTTTACATTGTGTGACCGGCTGTGATTGGACTCAGCTGGTCACATTTCATTGGCTCTTTACCCCGATTGGGGATGGGCTGTGTCCGAGTGACACTTCTCATCCCCGATCACCGTTCTGCGCGCCCAAGGAAAATGCTTGTGGTAAAGAGCCATTTTTATTGGCTCGTTATACTCATCAGGGATGGGCTGTTTTCCGAGGGACTTGCCTCATCCCTGTTCCCTGGGACACGCAAGAGTGGTTAGACGTCATATGGCGCCCGCTCGGAGCGACAGAGTGTTCCTGCCGGCGTCATTTCATTATGGACCGGTATAGAAGTGGTTAAAGTGCGCTTGACGCATGTTTGAGTGCTGCGTTTTTAGTGCAGTTGCATTGCTTTTTTTAAGTTTTGGGCTTCGCTTTCTTGTATTTCCTTTGAGGTCACTGCCTTCTTCGTAGTGTGTGGAGAGATGTAAGAATGTCTGATCTTGTCGGCATAATTCTGGTGCTGACCATTGCCATTTTGTGATGACGTACTCGTAGGAGGTGTTGTTACTTGATTCATCCACTACTGATGGAAAGAGAGACCAAAGGTAGTAGTTTGGATATTCTCAAGAGTCTTGGACAAGATGGAATCTCCATACATTTTGAGCAGGCTTAATTTCTGCGCCTAATTTCTGCAGGCACCCCCACCCCAATGCTAAAAAAAATAATATTTCAAAACATTAGTACAGGCACAAGAGGGGTCCATGTAGTCACTGCACTCTGTTTTGGAACACTTCATGACTGATATGGCTATCCTGATAAACACATGCTGTAACCTTCACCATATAACAGTGTCAGCAGTGTTGGCGCCTCCACTTCCCCCTTCCCTTTTCAGTACTATGCTCACAGAGGCTATGGACACCCTCTGAGGACGGCTGCCTCCTCTCCCCCCCCCCCTTTTTTTGTTCTAATGCCGCGTACACACGGTCTGACTTTACGGCAGACTTTGCCCGGCGGACTTTTCGACGGACTTCACGACGGACTTTCTGAATGAACGGACTTGCCTACACACAATCCACCAAAGTCCGTCGAATTCGTACGTGATGATGTACGACCGGACTAAAACAAGGAAGTTCATAGCCAGTAGCTGCCCTAGCGTGGCTTTTTGTCCGTCGAACTAGCATACAGACGAGCGGACTTTTCTACCGAACTCGATTTCGACGGATTGATTTAAAACATGTTTCAAATCTAAGTCCGTTCAACTTTTGAGAAAACAAAGTCCGCTGGAGCTCACACGCGATCGAATTGTCCAACGAAATACCGTCCGCCGGGCAAAGTCTGCCGTAAAGTCCGCTCGTGTGTACGCGGCATTACATTAATGTTCTATCAGAACCATCATTATACAATTCCAGTTGAAGTGCAGTTCAAAATGCATCCAGCTGCGTTTTATAAATGCATTTTAATAATAAATATAAGGTTTACACCTATCACTATAAATTCACACAAACATTTCTTACAGTTTGCGTACAAATGCTTGAATGTGTGGTTAGTTAGTAAACTTTATCTGTTTGTTCTAATACTCCCCATAATGTCAGCAGACAGTGTTCTCTGGTGCCCCCTTGTGTTTCTTACATAATTTTCTAACTCATACACAGCTTTTTGCTATTCAGGATGTCTGTTCTTAGAGTCAAAAATATATTTGCGTATTTATGCGAATTTATTTTTCGTATTATGGTATCAGAAGAATTAAATTTTGCACTGTGCCCTAGTTATATCAATGTTGTATGTCAAACAAACTATATATGAGGGAACAGTATTAAAGTTAATATAATTATAGCTAAAAAAAATGGTGAATAGAAATAGATCACTTAAAGTGATATTAAAGTCTCGTTTTTTTCATTGAAAAATAACAAACATCTTATACTTACCTGCTCTGTACAGTGGTTTTGCACAGAGCAGCCCCGATCCTTCTCTTCTCGGGTCCTTTGCCGACGCTCCAGGCCCCTCCCTCCCTACCGAGTGCCCCTATAGCAAGCAGCTTGCTATGGGGGGGCACTTGAGCCGATCCACTGCTCTGTGTGTTCATTTAGACATGGAGCCACTGCTTGGCCCTGCCCCCTCTCTCTCTCCTTATTGGCTCACTGACTTTGATTGACAGCAGCAGGAGCCAATAGTAGTGCCCCACTGCTGTCCAATGAGGACGGAGAGTCCTGAACAGCCCAGCCGAGACTCTTGTGCAACAGTGCTGGATTGAAATGGGACCTGGGGGGGGGCTGCTGCACTCAGAAGTTTTTTTTTTTATCTTAATACATAGAATGCATTAAGATAAAAAACCTTCTGGCTTTAGAACAATTTTAAGCCTGGGTTCACATATATGCAAATTGGATGCGGTTTTAACCACATCCAATTTGCATAACATGTTAATATGATTGGCTTTCAATTGAGACGGTTCGCACATGTGCAGAGTGGCCGCAGTGTGGTTTTGAAAAGCATTCTGTACATTTTTGGGTCCGGTTCAGTTGCAAATTCAGGTAAAAATTTGCACCGGAATCGCATCTTAACTCGTAAACAGAAATGCTCCGGACTGCAAACCGCAGCCGTATATGTGTGAACCCAGCCTAATTCCTTCTTTATTGTAGTATGAAGAAATTATACTTATTAAACACTTTTTTTGGTCTTACTTTAGGTGGTAGTAGCCGTAGTAGTGCACTTGCAACAAAAACAATTGAGTACTGTCCGTGATACTTTTTTAATATTCAATAACATCCAAATTTTCAGGACAAGCTTTCGGGATGTGTCCTCTTCATCGAGGTCCAAGCAGTACTAATCCACAAAAAGCAGTACTAATCCACCAAGTTTTAGTAGAATGTAAAAGTGGTTGTAAACCCTCATATATACCTAGTGAAGTGACTGGCCTCATGTGATACACAGAGATTTTGCAAAATTCTGAATTTATAAGCTTGTCTGAGAGTTCATAAAAAAAAAGGGGCTGAAGAGCTGAAATTGCACAGAGATTATGCAAAATGCTGAATTTATAAGCTTGTCTGAGAGTTCATTAAAAAAAAGGGGCCGAAGAGGTGAAATTGCACTCTGCAGAGCTCAGCAAGGAGAGCTTTGACAGCTGATTGGAGGGAAGGGACACACCCCCTTCACACAGCACACAAAACACCTGTCAAAAATGGTTTATGTTGATAGCAGGGGAATGAAGCAGCAGACAGAAATGGCACTTAGTGCTCTGGATTAGACAAGACAAGTACATACTGTACAGGGATATGCTTTGTTCATATTTCATTTCTAAGGTTTGCAACCACTTTAAAGTGGAGTCCCAGCCTGTATATAAAAAAAAAATCAGCAGCTACAAATACTGTAGCTGCTAACTATTAATATAAGGACACTTACCTGTCCAGGTATCCCGCAGTGTCGGCACCCCTAGCCGATTTCTCCATTGGCTTCAGGTGCAGGCGCCGGCATCCTTACTAAGGTAAACAGGAAGTGAAGCCTCGCGCCTTCACAACCTGTTTCTTACTGCACTGGAGTCGTGCTGCTTTGTAAATGGTCCCGCTGTCTTCTGGGACCTGTGTGTCTCCCAGAAGGCACCTGGTGGGAAGGAGGAGGGGTAGGAAAATTCATAGCTCACCATTATTGTTGTGCAGCAATCTTATACGGAAGTGGGAGCAGGTACCTGGTTTTGACAGGTATCCGCTCCCCCCTCCCCCCAAACAAGTGCCAAATGTGGCAGTGGAGGGGGGGGCGTGAACAAATGGAGCTTTCACTTTTGGGTAGAGTAGGAAAATTCTCAAGCAACAAAAAAGGCATCTCATACCACATTGCCTCCAGATTTAAAATCCTTGTGCAACTACACTTAACTCTGCTTACCTAGAGGACTTTAGAAATGTACTAGTGAAAGATTCAAGGAATAACCTCATACACAAATTGTATGGTAAAAGGATTGAATTCAGAAAACCAAAGAACTCAGTTTTTGAAAGCCTAACGTCTCTACCAGGGTTAACCAAATTAAAAATGAAATGGAAACTATATAAAAGGCGACTTCAAAAACTTACTTTAAATAAGCAAAACAAATTCAGTCGCTACACCAAGAGCAGCCTTTTTGGATACAAGCCAAACAACATAAAAACAAACCCAACACCTTTACCTCCTCCTATAATTGACCTGGAATCAATTTCAAAATTCCAACGTATCCCTTGTGGACATGCATACCTGACTGAAAATGTGGATATAACGGAGGAACTTAATCATCAGTTTGTTAGATCACAAACTTGCAAAACCAGAAATAATCCTCTCCAAAGGCTTTACATGCTGCTCAATCATCAAAGTGGATAACTTACAGTTATACTCAGATGTGGAAGCTAAGAGACTCAAGGCTCAAATTAGTACCTTTTTCCTAATCTTCCTAATTGATATACAGCTGTCGCATGACTCAGTTCTTTCCTAGCCTGTCTGCAGGGAAACAAACATACGCAGGAGGTCACGTGTTCAAAATAAGAAAAAAAAAGCCTTTGGAGTACAGAGAAAAAATAAATAATATCTATAAAACTGTTTTACATTGTCATACAAATATATATTTGAAATTAAATCTTTAATATTTTGTGGAAATAACAGTGCGGGTGGTTTTGCTGTCAGTCACAGGCTGTCACACCCCTCCAACCTGTGTCTTAGAATAAGAGGGAGGTGATTCCTCCATTAATCTACATGTGATATCCTGCTTCCATTGTGTTTAGCTGGTTAGTGGGAATGGAGGAGGAGGGAGGGAGTGAGCTGTCATTTACCACACTGTATACACCCCACATTTGTGACTCTATAGTCACATGTGCTGCTCAGAGGTAGGAGGAAATGCTTAGCATGTGCAGAGATGCCACCACAGATGCAACATCCCTAGCTGAATTGAGGACACAAACAGAAGGTGGAGATAAAGAGCAGCAGGATCAACCAGGTTTTTTGCAGAATACAGAAAATGAATCCCATAGTGACTGAGTGAGTTATGAACAGCATGTAATACAGCATTTATTGATAGTTTTAATGATGTGGGTTTAGTGACACTTTAAGTCAACATGCAGGATTTTAAAGAAGATGAAGCAGCAGACAAGGAAAGTAATAATGTCAGCTATTGTGTTAATACTGCTTTAATCCATTCATGATGTGGATATGTTGTGCCTTTGAAAATTGTCTTTACCTGTGCCTCTCTTCCCTTTTTCTAATTACAAAGTGATAAACAGTGGAATTGCTCTACTAAAAGAGTACATGTTCACTTTGCCTAGTGAATGGGGTTATTTTAATAAAAATTTACTTTGCAGGGAATACCCAATTGTGCTCAAGGTAAAAATAAAAAAGGGCTTTTTGCTTTATTTCTTTAGTAAATAAACCCCATTGCGTGACCTCCTGACTGTAATGCTGCTAGTATGTATGAAAGTTGGGTCACCCAAGGCTTCTTTTCTGTCCTTGGTGGGTTGATCTACAATAGGATTTTGACCAGATCTAGGCAATCTATTCAGATGCTGAGCACCTTAATTAGCGCCTTCTTGATGGACATTGTATGAAAGCCACATAAATTCATTAACGCAGTTTGTATTAGATCACAACATTTTACATGTTTGTAATTCAGTATCTAAAAAGTCTCTCAATATTGAAAGTCAAGGCAGCCCACATGTGGGTTAAATATTTTCTAAGGTCTAGAACTTACTTTGCTTAGAATTTTATTGTGCATGCGCACCTTAAGCCAATGCTGGACAAATCTAAGTAGCCATATTTATACCCTTTTTTATTGTCAGTGGAAGGAAATTTACTCCAGCTCTTTAAACATGTTTTCTGCTTATAACCCTTGCTGAACTGACTGCTTGTTCGATACTGCTATGATTTGTTCACCTTAAACAAAATGATTTTCAAGCAATATTGCATGGCAGGTGATAACTTTAAAATGATTCTGATTGCCAGCTGGGGATCAGTGTGTTTATTTCGAAGTCTCTTTGCAGAGACCAAGCCTCTTAGAAACAACCTTGTCTAAAGAGATGTACTGTACATGAACTGCATTTACCTGCCATGCATTGTTTATGATGACTTCATAGATGCTACTTACTAGTGTAGTTCTACATTGTGATGTGGGAAACATCTATGATCAGGATCTAAGCCTACTGCTGGTGGACCTTATGAGTCGTCATATTGGACACGGGGGCATAAGATATTTAACCACTTCAGGCCCAGAAGGTTTTACCCCCCCTTTCTGACCAGGCCATTTTTTGCGATACGGCGCTGCATTGATTTAACTGACAATTACGCGGCCGTGCGACGCTGTACCAAAATAAAATTAATGTCGTTTTTTATCCACAAATAGAACTTTCTTTTGGTGTTATTTGATCACCTCTGTGTTTTTGTTTTGTTTTTTGCACTATAAACAAAAAAAGAGCAGCAATTTTGAATAAAAAAACAATATGGGTCAGTTCACACCACATGCAGTCCAGTGTGTTTGTTTTTTTTTTTTCTACATCAAAAACGCATGCAAAGAAGGTTATATGGTTTTCAATGGCATAGTTTCACACCATTGTATGCAAAAAAAAAAAAAAGTAGAACATGCTGCATTTTTCCTGCACTGGACTGTACTGGAACACTGTAAAACACATAAAAATGCACCAGAACACACCAAAAACACACTGGAACACACATATCCTTATTTAAGGTTAAGGAAAAAGAGGGGAAAAAATTCACTGGACTGCATCAAAAACGCACTGGAATGCGTCAAAAATGCGCATGCAGAAAAGCATCTGGAATGCACCCAGACTGCGTTCCTATGGTGTGAAGTGGTCCTATTCCTTACTTTTGGCTATAAAACATTCCCAATAAAAAAAAAAAAAAAAAAAATCAAATTTCTTCCTCAGTTTATGCTGATGTTTATGCTCCTAAAGCGCCCCTGCCAATTGAAATCAATGGGCAGCTCTGCTAAAGCGTGTTGATATCAGTGGATCCGTGTACAGTACTAACAAAAGAAAAAAAATAAAACTCTTAAAGGGAATAGATAGTGCTATTCTTTATGAATTATGTTTAAGAGTAAAAATACAAATTGTAATTATTTTTTTTTCTTTATTTGATAGAATGGAGAACAGATATATGGTAATGCTGCGTACACACAGTCGGATTTTCCGACGGGAAATGTTCGATGGGAGCTTGTTGTTGGAGATTCCGACCGTGCGTAAGCTCCATTGGACATTTTCCGTCGGAATTTTCGACAAACAAAATTTGAGATCTGGATCTCAAATTTTCCGACAACAAAATCCGTTGTCATAAATTCCGATCGTGTGTACACAATTCCGACGCACTAAGTTCCACACATGCTCGGAATCAAGCAGAAGATCTGCACTGGTTATTGAACTTCATTTTTCTCGGCTCGTCGTACGTGTTGTATGTCACCGCGTTCTTGGCAATCTGAATTTCCGACAAGATTTGTGCGACTGTTTATATGCAAGACAAGTTTGAGCCAACATCCGTCAGAAAAAAACATAGATTTTGTTGTCGGAATGTGTGATCGCGTGTACGCGGCATAACTCCCGATGGTGTTTTTCTCTTTTTGGGGGGGGAGATTGTACTTTACCTATAGATGTAACAGAAAGTAAAAGGAATTTTCTCCAAAGAAATGGTAAATAACCTCTTAGGCTCACATAGTATCCGTATAAAACAAGCATAAAGCTCCAAAGAAGGTCCGTGGTCCCTAGGGGAATCTGACACGTCCCAACGTCACTTCTGGCTCTGGACTTTCCCGAGTGCTTTCCGCGCTGGTTTGTACACCGCAAGGCAGGGACCTGGCCGGCATATTCCACCTAACCTGCTGTTATACCACTGCAGCCTGCTGGGACACAATCTCGGACTTAGCCCTGGATTCCAGGGACCACGGACCTTCTTTGGAGCCTTATGCTCGTTTTATACAGAAACCATGTGAGTAGCCGTTTGGCTGACATTTTAATAAATTCCTTTTCTATCCTACATACTGCACGTAGTCTGGCGTACCTTGCCGTTGCAGCTTACCAATTATTAGATGTGGGGGCTGTATTAGTTTGCTTTCTTTTTACCTTTTTCCCCCTTGGTTTTTACCAGGTTATCTGGCCAGTAACATACCTCCTGTGCCCCCACTTTGGATGAAGAAGCACAGGGAGACTTTTGGACAGCAAGTGTTGTCAGCCTGGGAGGAGGAGAGTGTTAGATTTACTAGCAGATTTATATACACTAACAAACTCAAGCCAAACTCCAGCTTACACTGCAGTTAAATCAACAGTTTTTTATCTTTTGGGTGAAAGGTTTTACATGAATAAATAAAAGTTGATAATTGTTAGCACCCCTGTCATTGGTACATGATTTGTCTCAAAGCTATAACTGCTACATTTGCTGGGCAGCTTGTTCTATTGAAGCATTGATATAATAAATGTTTGATTTTCAGTTTTTAAGTAATTGGTACAATAAATATTATTCGAGGGTGATTACGGATTCCCTCTATTTATTGCACTTATGTATTAACTTGTCTATTCCCCTAGTTAGCTAGTCTATTAAAACTCTGATCACATGTTATTGTTGATATCACAATAATACAAGGTTAGCTATGAAACCAAGCACACTGCTTAATATAACAAGGTCTTAGCATTTCCTATTTTCTTAGGAAATAAATAACATGAAACTACTATAGAGAATTATACAGAGTATATGACAAAAGAACATCAAAGAAACTTATCACAATGCTTTCCTCGAGATATTGTTTCGTTGGCAAGGCTCAGTATGGCAAAAGAAGAGAGCCATGAGGCTCAGGCACGTGCCAAGAGCGAAAAGGGACAAATTCCCTCATGTGTGCCTTTTTACACATTCATTCAAACCCATTCGTAACCACCCCCACTAGCCTCCTGTCCAATGAGATATTGCCAAAAGGTAGTCCTTTTAATATATTATATTACTGTCCATCCTACTTTTTGGCCTCTAGGGGCAGCATTGTCCATGTATCATCTCTAGGTGCCTGTTGATTCTTTGATCTTTGTCACCACCTTCATCAATCATCCTGGCAGCCATGGCTCTCTTTGAAGATTGCTTGCAGTGTATTATCATACCAGCCGGCCCGGAGCCAGGCTCTTGTTACAGCCTTGCTATTTTCAGATGCAGATTCTGATATGCTACAAAGCTCTGATGTGTAACTGGTTACATTTCAACTTGGGGCCATCTGCCTGTATCAACCAGGGAATGAAATACCAGAAATATGATATTAAACCATGTTGCTTTGCAACAAGTTTAATATTGATTTAAAAGGGAACTAACTCCATAGATTTGACAGTTACCCAAAACTGTTACATTCAATGCATGCCATGAAAGATAACTTTCGCAGTTGCTTGTGCTCTCACCCGAACTGTCATACCGTCAAATGGATGATGTCATAACTAATCATGTTTTCAGCACCATGGCAACTGCAGATCAAACAGAGGCTAAGATAACAGCTTCCTTGGCTGTAAAGGATAGCAGGGTTTAGTTCTGCTCTAAAAAGGTACACATGAAAAATTGCCTTCTTAATACATTTTTCATCAAAAATATCAACAGTGCACAGTAGGGAAGCGAGTTTAAAAATAAAAACAGTATGCACTGGATAATGCAGAATAAATCACTTTATTAAAAATAAGCGAAAGGGTAAAATTGCGTGTGCTTGATTAGAGCATATCGCCAAAGAAAACAAAAATGTCCACAGTAACATCTGGACGTGCCACCAGCTGCTGGATAATCTCTCATTAAGCAGCTGGCAATGGGAGAGGAAGAAAGGCAAGATACCCATCCTGATGTGGTCAATAGGAGTACCAGAATGAAGCAGGGTACCAAGACATTCAAAGTTTGTATGGAAGAGGGGACCGAGTTTGTACACTAGATGATGGCTATTTTTGACTTTCACTTGCATACTACCTAAGAAGGCAAAAAGTAGGAGTGTACTTAATATTTTCATATGAGAAATCTGCATTTTGTTGACTTAGGTAATGGAAATAAATAAAATAGTAATATGGAGAGTAAGGGCTCATGTACACTACAGCTTCTAAACTTGAAGTTATGAGCTTTTGGCATTTTTTTTTTTTGCCATAGGCTTTTACAAGAGTTTAGAAGCTGCTGCGGTTAGGGGAGGTGCAACCTCCCTCTCCTGAACGTGGAAGAGACACATTCAGGACAGGAAAGTTTTGACTGCTGGCCGTGATTTTGGCGCATTTTGTGTTTTCCTACAGCTGTCGGTCAACATAGTCTGTGTGTACATGAGCTCTTAAAGTGGATGTAAACCCAAGTCATGGAATTTGAGCTGGGCTCATTATATATCTGTAGTGTTTTCTTATCTCTCTTCAAAGCACTATGTCCCGTAGCGGTATCTTGCTCCGTAGCTCTGTTATCAGCGTGATAACTTCTCACGTTCTCCGAGGCGGGAGATAGAAGTGTGTGCCGCGGGAGGTTGCTATAAATACATTAGCAGTCAGCTTGCCATCTAAGAGCACAGCTCTGCACATTCCTTTCTTCCTTTGCCTGTGACGGGAGGGGGTGTGTGCCTTTTCTCCAATGAGCTGTCTTGGCTGTATGCCAATAGTCCACTCCCAGTGTTAACCAGGAAGAGAAAAACTTTAAAGCCCCATACACACGATCAGATTATCGGACACATTTACATCCATTTTTTTTGTATGCTGCTGGTCTGATATCGAAAGTGAAGAGGTTACTCACCAAACGAAAATTTTCGTACGACAGAAATCAACATCAGAAGTGATGTAATGTGTTGAATAGTTTTGCATGTGTTCTTTCGTTTCTGAGCATGCGTAGTCTTGCCCTTATGATTTTTTTTTTTCGGCTGAAAACTGTACTAATTGAACGAAAATTGGACGTGGTGTTCACATCCGACAAAAATTTCAGAGCCGGCACATCCAGCTTTATGTCGTCCGAAAATTCGTAATTTGGGTGACGAAAGCACCACACTAACGATCAGAAAATTGGCAGATCGTTCATCGGACAAAATTTTACTTTTTTTTTCTTATCATTTGTATGGGCCTTAACGCGAAGAGCTCTTTCCAAAGGATATATGCAGATGAAGACAGCAGATATACATGTAAAATTTATATAGGGAGATTTGTTTCATCTCTGTGTATCATCTGAGGCTGTTCTCTTCACTGTGTATATGTGAGGATTTACATCCACTTTGACCAGTCTTTATTGTTTTCCAAAGGAAAAAAAAGTTTTCTTCAGCCGCACAGTAAACTAAACAGTCCAAGCTCCTGGTACAAACATCAAACTTTCAGCTCTCACCTGTAAGGGCCCATTCATACTAGGAACTGTATGTGAATCGCACAGGATCACTGTGCGGTTCCTGTACGATTCACATGCAGTTCTGTGCATTACGATATCACCCCCATTCTGTTTTAATAGGCTGAAATTGCACCACACTACACAAAAAGTAGTGCATGCACTACTTCTGGAAATGCACTGCAACTGGATCACACACTTTTGTACTAAGCAGATTCAGTTTTCACCTGCCTCGGGTTCAAAAGTCAGGTCACCAGCTACTTAGCAGGTTCTTCATCACAGCAGTTGACCACTCTGTCTCCCAAGTGTATCCTGCCTCACACGTCACCTCACAAATATCTGCTGTCTATTTCTTCTACCTTTTAAAGCCTCCCTTGCTGATGGGTTAACCATTTCAGGACCAATGTCCCTGTAATCCGAATTCCAGATCTCAAATAGGGACTTGCCAATCTTGGGTAAATATTAAGTCTGTTTAGCCCATGCCAACCAGAATGCCTCACCTTGCATAGATGAGAAAAACTGAGTACTCCAAAATTGCTTTAAAATCATCCCCCTTAAGGAGACCACAACCCAAATAAATGGGAAACCTACCTGCCTTCCAGGACCCATCTCCCTGGTATCCTGTAAAATATATATACATACAGTACTGTGCAAAAGTTTTAGGCAAGTGTGAAGAAATGTAAAGTAAGAATGCTTTCAAAAATATATATTTTAATTGTTTATTTTTATAATTTTACAAAATGCATAATGAGCGAACAGAATCAAAATCAATATTTGGCGTGACTAACATTTGGCTTCAAATCAGTATCCATTCTTACACTTTGTAGTTCTATAATATATATACATATACAATATCTCACAAAAGTGAGTACACCACTCACATTTTTGTAAACCTGAGTACCTATCTGCAGCCCATCAGAGTACTTGAGTACCTATCTGCAGCCCATGCCTTATAAAATATACGTTGGGGTGTTTGCTTTCCAAAATGGGGTCATTTTGTGGATAATTCCACTGTCCTAGTGCTCCAGGACCTTCAAAAGTGTGACAGGTCGTTAGGAAATTATACAGTATCTCACAATAGTGAGTACATCCCTCACATTTTTGTAAATATTTTATTATATCTTTTCATGTGACAACACTGAAGAAATGAGTAAGAGTGGCTAGATGGTACCAGAGGATACAGCACCTCATCCCCTAAATAATCAAATGTTAAATGGGTGTGTGGACAAGGGATTATAGCGGTGCTAGGGTGAGGAAGATTAGAGAAGAAAAGATAAAACAAAAAATACTAAAATTACAGATTTTATTAATAGTCTATCATAAATACAATGTACATTATAAACAATTCAAACAGTAATTGTACAAATTTTGTGGATACATGTACTGTAAATGACCCTAAAAATGGTCAAGTGGGCCGGATGGCAAGTGGCCGTTGAAGGAGGGGGGGCTCGTTTTCCTACATGTTTCGCCAAAACATTGGCTTCTTCAGGGAACAGGAGCTCATAGGGTGGATATATATGAAAAATTCTGTGTGGTGGACATGAAAACACATGTTAGAAATAGTAATTTGACCAAACACTGCATAGTAAAAACAATAACACATTGCAACTGTGGCTGGACATTCATGCGACCCTAAGCTCCACACCACTCAACGGAACTGCGGACATACCTGGGGCGTCAGTGCCCAAGACGGGAGGGAAGAGAGGGAGAGGGGGAACACAGCCACCCAAGGAGATCCCCACAGGGGAGCAGGCAGACCGCGCCGTAAATTATGCCTGCAGGGGGCATACAGTAGACCTGGCAAGGGAATGTAAAGATAGTCATGTGTCATAATGCACTGTGGTAGTTATTCCAGGAATAGAGGGTTGCGCATATGTGTATTGTATTAAAAAGAGAACAAAAAATATATGTATATAAATAGGTATAAATGTATCTATATCTCTGGAAAAGGTGCAGACTTACATGTATATCTAAAAGCTGTAGAGAGGCAAGGTCAGAAAGTGCCTGTAATATATGTATGCACACAGCAAGGAAAGGACATCAAGGTTGAACCATATCTGCAGACCACTTAAAGCAGGCCTAATTAGAAAAATAGATAGTGTTAGGGGTCTTGTTGTTGTTAACTGGGGCCAGATATGGTAGTTTATGCCTATACTTACTTGATGGTATCTACTGTAAGAGAAGATTCTCATGGCGGTACATTCACAGGTATATAGTACCGGTGCTGGGATGAAAAAGGGATAAAAATAACAGTGGATCCTATATGAAATATAAAGGAAAAAAGGAGGATCAGAAAGGTAGGGAAATGGAAGCTTTAAAATGTACTTGGGCACAGGTGAGGCTAGTGAAAAGGAATCTGTTACCTAATTCATCATGAAGCACACCGTGTTGCTTGAGAAAATCAGTGTTAACCACCAGAGTAAGAGGCCGGTCCAAAGTATGTTCTAAAAAGTATGTAAAGGAATAATAAATAATTCATGTAAACAACATGAAGTCAGGGTGTTTTGGAAGGCAGAAGTTTACCTTGTAGCTGTGTGCAGAGCGAATGCAGGCACGTCCCTCGTCCATGGGAGCTGAGGGACTGGCCGGTTACTCATATACCCCCCACACCTGATCAGATGATGATCAGGTGTGCGGACGCTAAACGAGGGGTAGCCACGGCTGTGCACTGCACAGTGCCTAGGAACTACGAGTTCCATCATGCAATGCGCGCGCATGCTCAGATCTCACGGACCGTGTGGCGATTGGAGAGGCGAACATCCCTGGAATGGGAGGTACCAAGGTGTCATCTCACCCAATCTGCCGATGGAATAAGGGACCAGAGGGTCTGAGAACAGACGTGGGCACCCAGGGGCAGACAGTTGTCTGCGCCTTGGCGTCCGTACAGGCAAAGACAGCGCTAGCCATGTCACCCCCAATCCGGGAGAGCCCACGGGGCCGCCGCCCACCACCCACGCCACAGACAATCCCCCCAGTCGTGGGGCTAGCCAAGGCATCAGGGACAACCGCAGTCCAGTGGTGGGGAACAACGGGGCACGAAGTGTAGTGCGCCGAGACACAGGATGGGAGGATATCCCAAAGGTTGCCTAACGATCCACAGGGGCCACTGGGGAAGGTGGAAATTACTGTGTGTCAGCACGCGACATCCAGCCACAATGTGTGCAATGTGCATAGAGAACCACTGGGTCCCAGTACGACAGTCTTTCCTATATATTGTTTTTGCATTGTATTTTCAATTCTTGGTTGCAGGTCTCACTGTCGTACTGGGACCCAGTACGACAGTGAGACCTGCAACCAAGAATTGAAAATACAATGCAAAAACAATATATAGGAAAGACTGTCGTACTGGGACCCAGTGGTTCTCTATGCACATTGCACACATTGTGGCTGGATGTCGTGTGCTGACACACAGTAATTTCCACCTTCCCCAGTGGCCCCTGTGGATCGTTAGGCAACCTTTGGGATATCCTCCCATCCTGTGTCTCGGCGCACTACACTTCGTGCCCCGTTGTTCCCCACCACTGGACTGCGGTTGTCCCTGATGCCTTGGCTAGCCCCACGACTGGGGGGATTGTCTGTGGCGTGGGTGGTGGGCGGCGGCCCCGTGGGCTCTCCCGGATTGGGGGTGACATGGCTAGCGCTGTCTTTGCCTGTACGGACGCCAAGGCGCAGACAACTGTCTGCCCCTGGGTGCCCACGTCTGTTCTCAGACCCTCTGGTCCCTTATTCCATCGGCAGATTGGGTGAGATGACACCTTGGTACCTCCCATTCCAGGGATGTTCGCCTCTCCAATCGCCACACGGTCCGTGAGATCTGAGCATGCGCGCGCATTGCATGATGGAACTCGTAGTTCCTAGGCACTGTGCAGTGCACAGCCGTGGCTACCCCTCGTTTAGCGTCCGCACACCTGATCATCATCTGATCAGGTGTGGGGGGTATATGAGTAACCGGCCAGTCCCTCAGCTCCCATGGACGAGGGACGTGCCTGCATTCGCTCTGCACACAGCTACAAGGTAAACTTCTGCCTTCCAAAACACCCTGACTTCATGTTGTTTACATGAATTATTTATTATTCCTTTACATACTTTTTAGAACATACTTTGGACCGGCCTCTTACTCTGGTGGTTAACACTGATTTTCTCAAGCAACACGGTGTGCTTCATGATGAATTAGGTAACAGATTCCTTTTCACTAGCCTCACCTGTGCCCAAGTACATTTTAAAGCTTCCATTTCCCTACCTTTCTGATCCTCCTTTTTTCCTTTATATTTCATATAGGATCCACTGTTATTTTTATCCCTTTTTCATCCCAGCACCGGTACTATATACCTGTGAATGTACCGCCATGAGAATCTTCTCTTACAGTAGATACCATCAAGTAAGTATAGGCATAAACTACCATATCTGGCCCCAGTTAACAACAACAAGACCCCTAACACTATCTATTTTTCTAATTAGGCCTGCTTTAAGTGGTCTGCAGATATGGTTCAACCTTGATGTCCTTTCCTTGCTGTGTGCATACATATATTACAGGCACTTTCTGACCTTGCCTCTCTACAGCTTTTAGATATACATGTAAGTCTGCACCTTTTCCAGAGATATAGATACATTTATACCTATTTATATACATATATTTTTTGTTCTCTTTTTAATACAATACACATATGCGCAACCCTCTATTCCTGGAATAACTACCACAGTGCATTATGACACATGACTATCTTTACATTCCCTTGCCAGGTCTACTGTATGCCCCCTGCAGGCATAATTTACGGCGCGGTCTGCCTGCTCCCCTGTGGGGATCTCCTTGGGTGGCTGTGTTCCCCCTCTCCCTCTCTTCCCTCCCGTCTTGGGCACTGACGCCCCAGGTATGTCCGCAGTTCCGTTGAGTGGTGTGGAGCTTAGGGTCGCATGAATGTCCAGCCACAGTTGCAATGTGTTATTGTTTTTACTATGCAGTGTTTGGTCAAATTACTATTTCTAACATGTGTTTTCATGTCCACCACACAGAATTTTTCATATATATCCACCCTATGAGCTCCTGTTCCCTGAAGAAGCCAATGTTTTGGCGAAACATGTAGGAAAACGAGCCCCCCCTCCTTCAACGGCCACTTGCCATCCGGCCCACTTGACCATTTTTAGGGTCATTTACAGTACATGTATCCACAAAATTTGTACAATTACTGTTTGAATTGTTTATAATGTACATTGTATTTATGATAGACTATTAATAAAATCTGTAATTTTAGTATTTTTTGTTTTATCTTTTCTTCTCTAATCTTCCTCACCCTAGCACCGCTATAATCCCTTGTCCACACACCCATTTAATAACTGAAGAAATGACTCTGCTACAATGTAAAGTAGTGAGTGTACAGCTTGTATAACAGTGTAAATTTGCCGTCCCCTCAAAATAACTCAACACACAGCCATATGTCTAAACCGCTGCCAATAAAAGTGAGTACACCCCTAAGTGAAAATGTCCACATTGGCCCCAATTAGCCATTTTCCCTCCCCGGTGTCATGTGACTCGCTAGTGTTACAAGGTCTCAGGTGTGAATGGGGAGTAGGTGTGTTAAATTTTGTGTTATCGCTCTCACTCTCTCACACAGGTCACTGGAAGTTACATAGTAGGCGAGGTTGAAAAAAGACTCAAGTCCAACATATGTGTGGGATGTTATGTCACTATTACATAACATTACAAGTTCAACGTGGCAAAGAACTCTCTGAGGATTAGAAAAAAAAAAGAATTGTTGCTCCACATAAAGCTGGCCTAGGCTATAAGAAGATTGCCAAGACCCTGAAACTGAGCTGCAGCATGGTGGCCAAGAACATACAGCGGTTTAACAAGACAGGTTCCACTCAGAACAGGCCTTGCCATGGTCGACCAAAGAAGTTGAGTGCACGTGCTCAGCGTCATATCCAGAGCTTGTCTTTGGGAAATAGATGTATGAGTGCTGCCAGCATTGCTGCAGAGGTTGAAGGAGTGGGGGGGGTCAGCCTGTCAGTGCTCAGACCATACGCCACGCACTGCATCAAATTGGTCTGCATGGCTGTCGTCCCAGAAGGAAGCTTCTTCTAAAGATGATGCACAAGAAAACCCGCAGTTTGCTAAAGACAAGCAGACTAAGGACATGGATTACTGGAACCATGTCCTGTGGTCTGATGAGACCAAGATAAACTTATTTGGTTCAGATGGTGTCAAGCGTGTGTGGTGGCAACCAGGTGAGGAGTACAAAGACTGACTAAGGACTGGAACCATGTCCTGTGGTCTGAGACCAAGATAAACTTATTTGGTTAAGATGGTGTCAAGCGTGTATGACAGCAAATTTAGATGAGGAATAAAAAGACAAGTGTGTCTTGCCTACAGTCAAGCATGGTGGTGGGAGTGTCATGGTCTGGGGCTGCATGAGTACTGCCGCCATTGGGGAGCTACAGTTCATTGAGGGAACCATGAATGCCAACCTGTGCTGTGACATACTGAAGCAGAGCATGATCCCCTCCCTTTGGAGACTGGTCCGCAGGGCAGTATTCCAACATAATGACCCCAAAGACACCTCCAAGACGACCACTGCCTTGCTAAAAAAGCTGAGGGTAAAGGTGATGGACTGGCCAAGCATGTCTCCAGACTTAAACCCTATTGAGCATCTGTGGGGCATCCTCAAACGGAAGATGGAGGAGAGCAAGGTCTCTAACATCCACCCGCTCTGTGATGTCGTCATGGAGGAGTGGAATAGGACTCCATTGGCAACCTGTGAAGCTCTGGTGAACTCCATGCCCAAGAGAGTTAAGGCAGTGCTGGAAAATAATGGTGGCCACACATGTGGACACTTTGTGCCCAATTTGGACATTTTCACTTAGGGGTGTACTCACTTTATAAATAAATATGTATTGTTTATTTTTATAGCATATTACAGGATGGAGGACCGATATTCATACACCTGCTACTTGCAGGTGATTGGACACTAGCAAAAATGTTTGTTAGGGACATCACTAGAGCATAACGATATAACCATATTTTGCCCACCTCATGAGGCTCAGTTTTTGCTAGTGTCCTTAGATGATGGACCTGTTTCCTCTGGATTTTTTTTCTCCTTTTTTTCAGCCATTGTTTTTGTTTGTTTTTTTAATCTGGATCTTCTATCAGCATCTGACTGCTCATTGGCTTGCATTACTGAGCATTTTTTTTTAGATTGATACGGGGGACCGGACACCATGTGTGGGGCTGGACTGTAATAATTACTTTTGGCACTGGACCTTGTGTTAGGCGTTCACCTTGGTACGAAGTGCAACGTGTAAATTAGCAGCAAGGTGCTATATAGGTCAATACACTATAAAGTAATATTAAAGTTACATTTCTTTTTTTTTAATAAATGAGCTGTTAATGGTATAACCTACATGGCATAACCTACATACATTGCTGCTGTTTTTTTTTATATAATTTTTCTCCTCTGAGCTTCCTCCTCATACCCCCCCCCCCAGCCGTGTTAGCAGACTCCAGGTATGTAAGTTCCCCCTAAACCTTCCAGGATCTTTTGAGTCCCATCAGAGTCCCAACTATGTGAATGCTCCCATGCAATGAGCTGTTAATGGCCCAACCTACATACACTGCTGTTGTTTTTTTATAGTTTATTTTTATACAACCTTCCATGCAGCCGTTCCTGAGAAAGACATAAAGCCACTGTCAATAACTGCTGTGGAGGAGGAGAAGCGTGGCTTTGGCTCTGTGTCCCTTTCACTTTGCCTGTATGTATGGTGCTGGGAATAGCAGCATGTAAGATTGCAATTCTATACGGGAATGTGAATCTCCATAGGTCCTGGCTGATACAGGAGGCACACACATGCATACTGTTTGTCTGTTTTTCATCCATCAGTTGATGGATGAAAAATGGACATCGGTGCATCTCTATGGAAAAATGTATGCAAATGGATGATCATTCATTCACATTCATTTACATCTGTTTTAGTCAACATCCATTTTTTTGGAGCGGATCAAAGCCCTATTTTTCTTCTGTGAAAAAAAAATTGGATTGAATGAAAAATGGATGTAAAGGAACAAACAGTTCTCTTTTGCATGAAAAAAATGGCTAAAAAATGGAGCACCTTAGGCCCCTTTCACACTGGCAGTCTCTGCCAGCAGATCCACCTGCTCAGTGGGGGATCTCTCTGCTAATCCCCACTGAGCAGGCAAATAACAGGTCCATGTCCGGTCTGCTTATGCAGAGCAGACACTGACTCAACCTTCTGTAATCTATAGGCAGTTGTAAATGGACCGCCTGTCTATTTACATCTGAATGTCATCCGATCGGATCCACCAGACAGATGGGGAAAGGATCTCCCGTCAGCTGATAGGAAGGGATCAGATGTCGGCAGGTGTAAACAGACACGTCCAATTACACCTGCCGCTCCGATCAAGGGGAAGGGATCGAGGGGAATGGATGGTCCGATCAAGTCCACCTAAAAAACTGACAGACAGACCGATCAGTCTGTCCATGTGAAAGGGGCCTTAGTGTTACATCGCAGGAGCAAAAGCTTTCTGCATTAGAAGTGGATGCTACATTTTCCTGCTTTACTTGTTTTGTGTATGTCCTGTTGCATATGGAAAACTTTGGAATTTACCAGTGGAAATCTTTCTTCATGCAACTGAACTCTGAATGCCTACTTGGACGTTGTAACCTAGTAGCATGTACAATGCTTTCTTTAACCATTTCTTTATTATTTAAGGCTTGTATTCGGTACACTGTTCTGTTTCTATTATAGCTTCACAAATATTATTTTTTTAATACTGTAATTTCATCAAACAATAAGAATATTAAACTAAGACAAACTGCTATATACAGGCTGACTCATTTTTTTCTGCATGACCTACTAGCCTCTATATAATTACTATGTGATTGGTTCCTTGTAAATTGCAAGAACCATAGCTGTGAGTGACAGAACAATTTGACAGCTAGTAGTCACACACCGTGTTGGCTACAATTTGTCATAGGTCTTAGAAATGATCATTCTCTCAACTTGTGGTTAGGAAGCTATTGCAGCACTTGTAGTGGGTAAAATACGAGGATAAGCAAAATGTTCAACATTAATCAAATGGGTACCTGTCATTATCAAATTATATTATTGTTTTGTGCAAATAATGTACTTCTTTTTTATCATAAAAGATTCTTTTTTTTTTTTTATTTGGACTGTTTACAGTTGTTTGACATGCTGGAACTTGATTCCTGCATATCCAACACTGGCAATAGCCTAGGGTTGCATGTAGCCCCCAAGGTATCACATTGCTAACTGTCAGTAACACATTCCTATGTATAAAGTTTTAGACTGCCTAGCAGACCAATCTTGCTGGAGCCCTTATTGTTGGGCACTTTGGCACATTTTATGCGTTTGTATTGGTAGAAGAGTGTATTGTGTACTTAACCTTAAATCTGTATACCTAGAACTGTACTGCCAGCAGACAAAGCTGGCATTTTGGTGTACTCCTAAAGGAAAATGACGAAACTCTTTCAGATTTCCAGTCAGGAGCCTCAGTCTTGTGTTTCTTTGATCTTGTGTGTATCTGATTCTGTTAATGTAGGAGGGCACAAGAGTAGTGATCCTGTTAATGTAGGCAGGCACAAGAGTAGTGATCCTGTTAATGTAGTAGGGCACAATTGTAGTGGTCTTGTTAATGTTGGAGGACACAGGAGTAGTGGTCTAGGAGAAGAAAATATAAATCTGGCCTTGCAAACATTTTTCAGTTGACCTTTAGTGATCTAAGACAAAGTACAACATTGTGCAGCATTGCTAATCAGAAAGTAGAGCTTGCATATGTCAGTTGCAAATATGTAAACCTAAGATCCATATATAACTACAAATTAATATATATAGACAGGCTTTTTAAAAAAAATAACAGTAATAGTATTTACACTAAACTGATTTGTTCTATAATTATTTATGAAAAATTAAAAAATATTCGTCTCCCTTTAAAATGTTAAGGAAAAAGCAAAGTGCGGTAATTGCCAGCAGGTGGATGTAATCTTTCATTGTTATTTTGTTTCATTTTCTTAACCAAACCCTGTACTGTAATTGAAAAGCATATAACTTATCCTCTTAAATTCATACTGCCTACATGTTATTCCATGATAAAAAAAAAAAGGGAGCTTGATGTCTTGCATCTTTTTACTGTTGAATTGTCAGCATACACATAACCAGCTTAGCATATGATTATATTTTAATATAATAAGCATAACTTTTTTCCTGTTGAGGCTTAATGTCACATTAAACTCTTTTAATTGGATTTACAACATGGATTAGCTCATCATCCTATTTTTCACACTTTTCAATGCTTTATTTTTCAAACTCACAAGCGTACAGGCTTTATAATATGTATTATACTTTCTCATATTGTACTTGAAGTAACATTTCCTTAATGTTTGTATGCTTTCCCACTTCTAGATTGGACAACTGGTCTTCAAAGGAGTGAAACGACTGAACCGGATCCAGTCAATAGTTTTTGAGACTGCTTACAACACCAATGAAAACATGCTCATCTGTGCACCAACCGGTGCAGGCAAAACGAACATTGCCATGCTAACGGTCTTGCATGAAATCCACCAAAATATTCAACAAGGTGTCATTAAAAAGGATGCATTTAAGGTATTTGTTCATTTTAATAAAAACTGGTCTGTGCTAGTAATGTCCATGTTATTTATACAGAGAATTGGAAAGCTTAGAGACCCTTTAATTGGCAAAAATTGAGATAACGCTTCCAAGGCTACATCCATATAGAATTAAATTTACAGAAAAAAATGGAGAGCCAAACGGCTCTAAGTCGGACTTTACAGTCAAAATAGATGAGAGTATAGTAAAAAATATACTTTATTAACAGCAAATCATTACAAACAAGTCAAGTGGAAAAAGAATTTAAAAACCTACAATTAACACATAATGGTCGAAAATGTATGGCGTGAACAAAAAGTTGACACCAAATAGACAGCAGTGATCCCTTGTGCGTCAACAAGTTTCGCTATTTTGCTTCATCAGGACACACTTGGGGGTTGTTGGAAGGAACAGGTCTCACTATCTATGATAAAACACATCAGTCAGACATTGTGTAACAATAACATGTGATAAAAACTTTTAGCCGTTGTCATATCCAGAAGACATACATATAACACACACACAACTACCTTGTCAGCATAAAACTATCCCCACATGAAGATCCCCCAAATGATCATCAAAGAGTCACTGTGTAGAAAGGGAGACAAACGCTGCCAAATTAGCATCAAAGACCGGCCATGTTCACTATTAAGATTGATAAAAAAACATATATAGGGGAACATACCTATTAGCATAGGAATATAGATATAAATGTCTCCTCATACGAAATTTGTTGCAAGGTATCATTCACTGGGGATAAACCGTGGAAACCAAGATCATTGGAAGAGGAGGGAGGGGGAAGGAAATTGTAACGACAGAACCTTTCCGACTGTATTTGGTCCGCAATATCAGGGACTTAAATATTCTCCCACATGGACATATGTATGTCTCTTTAAAAATGGGTGTATCAATTTCTCCTCCAGCTCACCAAGATAAATATGACTACATGAACTCCAAAGGTCTATTTAGACAGGCTGGAGAGAAAGAAAGAAACAAAGAAAAAGCTATTGGAGCAATGTGTTGATGCCTTTTTTGGTTTTGTTTCTCTATTTGAATAAAAGCACTGCAGTGCCAAAAGTCGGTTGTCTAACAGCTCACCATTGATAGTCTAAGGTTCATTGTACCCCCCGGGGAAAACGTCAGCCACATTGTGGGTATGTTCAGGAGAGCTATTTATACCTACCAGTGCCTAAGAACAGCTGAAAGCCATTGTGAAGCTGATCGGGCATCAGTCAGCATTACCGCCGAGTGGCGTCATTCGAGTGCGCCACAATTGGCACAACCCCAGGCTGACATTTAACCAATCAACAAAAGGATACGCCTACTGCATTCCCGTAGCATACAACATCGTAACAGAGGAAGTCAGCTGACCCTTTAATTGGCATACTCTTAAAGCCAAAATAAACTAGCGAGTAACTTATGCTGTTTACTGTAAGGCCTTGTTTACATAGTTGCTGATATCCATAGCCTGTGCATGAGCTCCTTGTTTATGAGGTTTCAGTCACCACATCCTGCTTGCAGGCAGCCCTTTCATGTCTATTGGGGCAGAGCCGCTCTACAGATATTTGACAGCCATGCAGGTGCAGACGCATAAACAAGGCACTCATTCACAGGCTACGAGTGTTAGTGTCTGTCTGAATAATGCCTAGTACATAATATGCAGTCATTCTATGTTACTTAACAACATGCCTACTATACAAGTGTATTTGGTGGGAAATGCCAGGTGGTATGTGGGGGTAAGGAGGAATTTTTTTCTATTTTGTCTCCTAACGTGTCAGAGGCAGACAACTTAAAGGCGTTGCACTGTCATTAAAATTAAAAAAATCACCTGAGCATTTTTAACCTGTTTTGAAAAAAAAAAAAACTGGCATTTTGATAACTGAAGCAGGACAGCCACCCTGCTACATCTTAAGAGACTTATTGGCTAATGTGCACTCTTGTTAATCATTTTCCTAGGTGCTCTATTGTATGAGTATGATGGACAGCATGCATTATCAATAGAAAATTGTGTACTCCATTTGTAGGTAGAACAAAAAGTTGTATGATGATGTTTCAGGAATGCTTGTATCTCTTGTAAAACTTTTTTATATCACATTTTAATTGATAGGAGACTTCAAATGTGGTATACAATTCTTTTTTTATTAGTAAATAATAGTAAGTTTTCAAGGGCATTAGTCAGTCCTAATTCATATAAAGAATGCTGCTTGATTTTGCTCATTACTATAATAGCAATCCTTATTTGTGTCCTGAAAATCTTATTACCCATGTGAAAAGGCTATGAAAATGCATTTAGCTTTGATGCAGAACCAATTTTCAAAGTGATGAGGCTATATAAACAAAATCCATTGTCCTCTAAAGAGCTGCACACTTATCCAGCAAAGCTAGCAACTTATCATATATCACTATTAAGATTTTTCACTGTAAGTGCTTGGAATCATATTTCACAATCAATTTTGATTTGTACTGGTTGCTTTGGGACAAATGACATTGTGAGTTTTGCTCGTTTATCAGCTTGGTGTCCCTTTTTTTTACAGATTGTGTATGTAGCACCTATGAAGGCCTTGGCAGCTGAGATGACAAATTACTTCAGCAAGCGTCTAGAGCCATTGGGTGTCACAGTGAAAGAGCTGACTGGTGATATGCAGTTGTCAAAAGGTGAAATTTTACGGACTCAGGTAAGTTCAGCTAAGATGAAATGTATGGCTTTTGCTTTGCGCTTTAAATTTTTCACTTTGGCTTTGTGTATCTTGCCTATTGAGCTTGTATTACAATTTATGATTAAGATGAGTTACAGGCTAATACAGCCTAGCTCTTGAGATGAAGTAGTTGGTGAGCTACTCTGTCATGGTAACATTTACAAGCTTTAACTTAATTAGGTGATCTTTATTGTATTTGTCTCTAAGATTTGTTAACTTCTTTGAACCTTTGATACCCTAACGTATGCACAGAATTATTGTCCTCTGTCATGAAAACATATGTAGCTTATATGACCTTATCTCAGAGCAGTCTTTATTCACGTAGTTTAGAGCAGCCTGCTGTTTTGTCTGAAGTTTTGTTTTTATATCTCCAAATTTTATGTTTTATTATTAATTAATGAACCACTACAAAATTACCTTTGAGAATTTAAATAATTGAATTCTGGATCAACCAAGTTCACCGGTTAGCAAAGTCAAAGGAGTCGAGTTCAAGCTAAATTATTTCCAAACGAAAGCTGTCTGGCTTTAGTTATTTTCTTTTTGAAAACGACTGCAAAGGCAAGTGCAGCTTGTTAGTAAACCTTTTGGTTAAAGCACAGTACAAAAGCAAATCTTGACACATTTTGAGAATTCTGTCAAGCCTTTTATTAATGCATTGTGTTTTAGGTTTTTAGCAGTGTGGTCTTTGGTGATTTTAAAGTAGATCTGTTGTTAAAAAAGGTACTACCACAATGTCCCGTTACATATCAGTGACTTAAGGGGGTAGTAAAGGCAGAAGGGTTTTTTATCTTCACACATTCTATGCATTCTATGATAAGGTAAGAAGCCTTCTGTGTGCAGCAGCCTCCCTAATACTTACCTGAGGTTCATCTCTATCCAGCGATGTCCACGAGTCCTTCGGCTGACCGGGACTCTCCCTCTTTATTGGCTGAGTCACAGCAGGGCTGCAGCTCGGCTCAGGTGCCCCCATAGCAAGCTTGACAGGAGGAAGGGACCAGGAGCAGCAAAGAGGGACCTGAGAAGAGGGGGATCCAGGCTGCCCCGTGCAAAACCAACTGCACATAGTACACAAGTATAACATGTTTATTATTTCAAAAAAAACAAAACAAGACTTTACAATTACTTAAACAAAAAATAAAATCTGCTGCGTGCACCCTGTGAGTCCCTAAACATTGTTTCAGAAAAAAAATCTTGATTTTATTTACAAGAAGACAAGCCAGTTGTTTGTGGTGACCAGTTTGTATCTTTGTCCTTATTTTGGTTTCAATTTTGTGATCTTGAAGCTGAAAAAAAAAAAAGATATATTCCGCAATATTCACAAAGGATTTAAATGCACTTTGGGTCCATCAAATACATTTGTAAACCCTGTTATTACTTGGTAAAAATAGCAATGATATCATCACTTTGCTGTACATAGTTTGCACAGAGTAGCGCTGTGGGAGCGACCCAGCAAACCCTACCCACTACTGGCTGCCTGCAGAAAACTACAGGATGAGGTGGATACAGGACCATTCACCCTGCGCAAGGAAGATACGAAATGATGCATACACATGCACCAGGGACACCCCTCATGGGCTTTAAAGCAGCTCAAAGAAAAAGTAGATAGAGTTAAAAGGCAAATGCCAATTTATTTGTGTACAATCATAAAAAGGACATAGGTCTATAAAAAAATACAATGTAACATATAACGATACAAAACGTGTGTGTGTGTGTATATATATATCTATATATAGATATATCTATATAGATATATAGAGTTGTGCTCATAAGTTTACATACCTCGGCAGAATTTATGATTTCTTGGCCATTTTTCAGAGAATATGAATGATAACACAAGAACATTTCTTTCACTCATGGTTAGTGTTTGGCTGAAGCCATTTGTTATCAATCAACTGTGTTTACTAAATCATAATGGCAACAGAAACTACCCAAATGACCCTGATCAAAAGTTTACATACCCTGGTGATTTTGGCCTGATAACATGCACACAAGTTGACACAAATGGGTTTGAATGGATATTAAAGGTAACCATCCTCACCTGTGATCTGTTTGCTTGTAATTAGTGTGTGTGTGTATAAAAGGCCAATGCGTTTCTGGACTACTGACAGACCCCTTGCATCTTTAATCGAGTGCTGCACTGACCTTTCTGGATTCTGAGTAATGGGGGAAGCAAAAGAATGGTCAAAGGATCTGCAGGAAAAGGTAGTTGAACTGTATAAAACAGGAAAGGGATATAAAAAGATATCCAAGGAATTGAGAATGCCAATCAGCAGTATTCAAACTCTAATCAAGAAGTGGAAAATGAGGGGTTCTGTTGAAACCAAACCACGGTCAGGTAGACCAACTAAAATTTCAGCCATAACTGCCAGGAAAATTGTTTGGGATGCAAAGAAAAATGCATAAATAACTTCAGGTGAAAAACAGGACTCTCTCAAAACATGTGGCTGTTTCAAGATGCACAATAAGGAGGCACTTGAAGAAAGATGGGCTGCATGGTTGAGTCGCCAGAAGAAAGCCATTACTACACAAATGCCACAAAGTATCTTGCTTACAATACGCCAAACAGAGACAAGCCTCAAACCTTCTGGCACAAAGTCATTTGGAGTGATGAGACCGAAATTGAGCTTTTTGGCCACAACCATAAACACTGCATTTGGAGAGGAGTCAACAAGGTCTATGATGAAAGGTACGGAGGTGGATCGCTGATGTTTTGGGGATGTGTGAGCTACAAAAGCACAGGAAATTTGGTCAAAATTGATGGCAAGATGAGTGCAGTATGCTATCAAAAAATACTGGAGGAACATTTGCATTCAGCCAGGAAGATGCACATGGGACGTACATTCCAACATGACAATGATCCAAAAACACAAGGCCAAGTCGACCTGTCATTGGCTACAGCAGAATAAAGTGAAGGTTCTGGAGTGGCCATCTCAGTCTCCAATATCATTGAGCCAATCTGGGGAGATCTCAAACATGCAGTCCATGAATTTACAGGACCTGGAGGCTTTTTGCCAAGAGGAATGGGCAGCTTTACCATCTGAGAAGATAAAGAGCCTCATCCACAAATACCACAAAAGACTAAGCACAAAAGAGCTATCATTGATGTTAAAGGGGGCAATACATGGTAATTAAGAACTGGCGTATGTAAACTTTTGATCAGGGTCATTTGGGTAGTTTCTGTTGCCATTATGATTTTAAAAGAGTAAACACAGTTGATTGATAATAAATGGCTTCAGCAAAACACTAACCATGAGTGAAAGAAAAGATTTTGTGTTGTTATTCATATTCTCTAAAAAATGGCCAAGAAAACATAAATTCTGCCAGGGTATGTAAACTTATTTATGAGCACAACTGTGTGTGTGTATGTATGTGTGTGTGTATATATATATATATATATATATATATATATATATATATACATATATAATTACCAGAGACTTAAAGATACAACCCACAGTAGCTGCCTGTGTTTAGTAAGCAAGCTGGGGGGATCCCAGAGTGTGTCCCGACATGTTTCGGAATAAACCCTCCTTTCGGGGAATTTAGGGATACAGAGAAATCTACAATACAATTAGTAAAAATTAGCATAGAAGGAAATCAATTAACTATATTAAAGCGGGGTTCCGGCCGGGAAAAAAAAAATTAAAAGTCAGCAGCTATAAACATTGTAGCTGCTGACTTTAAATAAGCACACTTACCTGTCCTGGGTGCCCGCGATGTCGGCCGCCCGAGGCCGACCTGTCCTTCGGCTCTCGGGTCCCGGCACCGCCATTCTAACTAAGGGAAACAGGCAGTGGAGCCTTACGGCTTCACTGTCCGTTTCCTACTGCGCATGCGCGAGTCGTGCAGCGCTTTGTGAATGGGACGCGATGTGTTGTGGGACACACACAGTTCCTATAACACACCGCGCCCCATTCCCCAGAAGACAACGCGGGTACGAGAAAACAGAACATGACCGCGGCGTAGGAAGAGGCAGATTAGGAAGACTGCCTAGCAACAGCCATTTCAGATCAGTTCATTTTTTTTTTACCTCCAATTTTTTGGTGCATTTTTTTTTTTTTTTTTGTGGTGGACCTCCACTTTAGGGCAGTGTAAGTAGTATAAAAAAAAAAATACAGTCAATTCTAAGCCTCCTTCCACTATATCAGCGCTATAAATATGTCAGATTTCATAAAATATGTAGAGCTTCCACAGTTGCAACAATTAATAAATGTCAGCACTGTATATCAGTAATACCACAGCTTCTGCTAAAAATGCAAATGCATAAAACTTCAAAAGCAAATAACAATAATAAAGTTAGCACAAATCCAACTCAAGTGCCTATAATTATTATTATAGCAGTGCTACCATCATAAAGTTTATGATCAGCTTTCATGTGTATATAACACACAAGGAATAAGCAGTTGACAGATGGTGTGGAAAAGTCCCAGAAACCTCAGGTGGTGATCTTGCTATGTTGCACGATTTAACACTCCACACCGAAGTCCTTGCATCACACTCCAATTTGGGGTACACACTCACCAGAGGGATGGATATTTGGGGCATGGATAGATAAACCACAGCTGTCCTCAGCATCATGGAAGGTGTCACAGCTTATCCTAAGATCTCCACCGGTTTCTCGGACAGAAAAAAGTCTCCAATAGTGTAATTCCCTTTTCGCTTTCAGTCTATTGGATAAAGTTTTCCATACAAAATCATCGGCCAAACAGCTTAAAACTATCTAGATAGACGAGTGTTCCTCATAACACAGGGAATGGTGCGACTCTGTGCGACCCACGTTCTGTGGGAAGCAGTGTCCACCACTTGCTTCCTGGTTTGTCTCTTCCTGGAGACAAAGACTCAGTTGGACCCTATTAAAGATTCCCAGCAAATTATTGATTTTAACAACCATATTAAAAAGAGACTAGAAAAAGTAGATAGGGATACCAATAAGAAAAAAACTAAGAAGTTTTATCGAGACTTAAATGATTTTAAAACTGAAATAATATATAGTTGGCAGAGTATAGTGGATCATACTAAAAGTGAACCATTGACAGCAAGCCAAAACCCTATGGAGAGAATTAAAGAAATTACACCTCCCCCCACAGCAAGTATCCAGAATGAGACCAATGCCTCAAACAGTGGATTACTCGACCCCCAAGAGGGGAAATCAAACTAGAGGTAGGAATATGAGAGGAAGAGGTGGTAACAACAGGAATCCACAAACCTAAGTTTATAAAGTTTATGAGGACACTTACCATATACCCGTAAACAATAGATTTGATTCTTTGTGGAACTATGATAATGGTAATAGCACTTATTCACCACACCATTTTTGGGGGAGGGGAGTCAGAGGAGAGGCCAAGGGTACCCACCCCGGAGGGACAGACCACCACCCCCTTACCCACCAATGGCCCCACTCTACAGTGAACCACAATGAAGGGAGCAACTGTATCGAGAGAGAAACTAGTCCCACCAACAAGGCCCAAGGCAGGAAGAAGTAGGAGCTGTAGGGCAGGATCTAGAGTCCAATAAAAAAAGAAGGCCGGAAACAGATTAACGGGGATTTCTAATTTAAGTGATGTCCAACTAACCCAGAAAGAAAATAATATATTACATATTGTTCTGAAATGTGGCCTGAAAAGACCCATCAATAAATTCTATGTATACATTGATGCCCATAAATACATGAGGAAACTAAAAAAAATATATATTTTAAAAAAAAAATTTGAACCCAGTTAGTTCTTATGGCAATACTTCAGTAGCTGTCAATAGTGGGTAAAGGATAAGTCATTATTCAATCCCCCTAACCTAACAGCTCATCATCTGGAAGTATGTCAGACGTTGATGCATAAAAAAGACTGGAGGAAGACCCCACCACACAATATAATAAAAAATTGACAGCCCTAGTTGAATTCGGTTACCAATCACACGTTTTAACAATGAAAGAGAAAAAATACCTTGCCCCTAGTAGCACACGTATCCCTAATATATATATTCTTCCCAAAATACACAAGTACCCCTTAAATCCTCCTGCCAGGCCCATTGTAACCGGAATTGGATCTGTGACATCAGGATGGGCCAGTATTTAGATTGTTTCTTTCAAAAAAGCGTAATAGTGACTAAAGCCTAACTTGGAGACACAAAGAATCTTTTACAATTACTTGAGGAAGTTAGATTCACTGAGAATGATGAGATCTTCCTAGTCACCGCTGACGTATCGTCACTGTATACGGTGATACAGCATGACAATACGATACTGGCCCTAAATTGGGCTTTAAGCCAAAGAGAGAAAGAAAGAAAGGTGTGGCTATGGGCGCTAAATTTGCGCCCAGTATTGCTAATTTATTTATGGGAGAGTGGGAGGATAAGTATGTGTTTAAGAAAGAGAGAAATTAGCTGTTGTTTTTTAGATGGTATATAGATGACCCTATGTTTTAATGGGCAGGCTCTGAATCCTCCCTGTAATGCCCCGTACATACGGTCGGACTTTGTTCGGACATTCCGACAACAAAATCCTAGGATTTTTTCTGACGGATGTTGGCTCAAACTTGTCTTGCATACACACGGTCACACAAAGTTGTCGGAAAATCTGATCGTTCTGAACGCGGTGACGTAAAACACGTACGTCGGGACTATAAACGGGGCAGTAGCCAATAGCTTTCATCTCTTTATTTATTCTGAGCATGCGTGGCACTTTGTCTGTCGGATTTGTGTACACACGATCGGAAATTCCGACAACGGATTTTGTTGTCGGAAAAATTTATATCCTGCTCACAAACTTTGTGTGTCGGAAATTCCGATGGAAAATGTGTGATGGAGCCTACACACGGTCAGAATTTCCGACAACAAGGTCCTATCACACATTTTCCGTCGGAAAATCCGACCGTGTGTATGGGGCATTAGACTATTTAGACCGTCTATACTGTAATAGTAATAACATTAATTTAACTAGTCAGTGGAGTAAAAATCTGATTAATTTCTTAGTTGTAGTATATATAGGGCTAATATTAGGTTGGGAACTAAGGTTTACTTTAAACCAACAGATAGGAATAGTTTCCTACCCCTTCAGAGTGGCCATCACCCTTCATGGTTAAAGAACATTCCAAAGGGGCAGTGGAGTCTAAAACAATGCAGTAGCTTGTGCTTCATACAGTCGGCTGTGTTGTCTACATGGTTCTTTTTTGCGTCTGGAAAGAAAGCAAAATGATCCTACCTCATCTCAGCCATGCATGAGTAGCCTCGTATTTTTGTCACTGAATATAAAGTGTTCCCTGATTGGCCGAGGTGAAGAGGTGGACAGATGACACCACAGTCTTCCCCTCAGCCAATCAGCCTACCTGTGCCGCTGTTGGAAAGAGTGAAATTCACTTGTTGTCTAGGTGACAGCTGTCACCCGGTGAATGAGAGGAACTTTCACCAACACGACCCGGCAACAATTAGCGTGTCTTTGGGAGCATGTGTTTGAACAGATGACAATGAGATAGCAACTGAGGGGCAGTCCCCCTGTTATGTTACAGACACATTTTACTGTTCCCCACCATATCTCCCTGAACTACACAAAAGTAATATGAGATGCCACCTCTGAATTTGCATATAGTTTTAACCATTTTCCCCTAATTTTAATACTTGCCTTACAGTAAGCCATTCTTTTGATCTGGATGTTAGCATGGTAGAGCTGTTGTACTCCTAACTTCCTGGATGTTGTGTTAAGGCAGTTCTTTCATGAAAACATCTTCTTAGAGAAAACCCCTATATTATTTCTGGTTTCCCATGTTCTCCCCATGTCGAGCATTGTCATCCATGATCTATTATTATAGCTTAAGTTTCTGTGCTGTGTTTTGTAGAATTTCCTTAATCTGGGACCCAAGAGAATTGCACTTGCCAGTCATTAAAACATTCTGCATTATCCAGCTGCCAGATGTTTTTGAAGAATGTTTTTATTTTATTTTATTTTTTTTACAACGTCTATATTCCTGTTTATGTTGTTGGTATAGGTATTATATTATTTTCTTCCCTATGCGGTGGTGTGCTAAAGGGTTTTACGCGTGCATGTAACAGTTACCTACATTCTGTGTTTCATAGGCAGACCTACTGTATGTGATGATCTATATAAAGTTATTGGAGGAAATATATTTTGTTTCCACTGTTTGACAGAAGAAAATTTAAACTGTCAATAAAACACAGCCACTAGATTTAGAGTTCAGAGAGTATTTGCTGTGCCCACTGAGATGTGTACACACATCTTGGAAAGAGCTGTTATATTGGCAGCAGATCTAATTTCTACGAGCCAAATACATAAAACATCTTAATAAACAGCAGTACTATAGATGCCTTAGGTGACCAGACTGAGAAGTAAGCATTGGAAAATCATGTAGATGTGCATGTTGTAAAGCCGTTCATCATGTAGGAGAATCTTTCAATGAATCTTTATTTTTGCTTCAAGCTGTGAAGAAATGCCTCCAATTTCTGGATTACTACCATTTACAAACCTCAACTTAAATACACTGCATGTTACTTGTAATAAAATGGACATAATAATAGTTCCATATGCTGTTTAGTTGTTATTGTGTTTGAAGGGTAAGTTTGGTCAGCTTTATAAGGTCAAAACCTTTAAACACACAAACATTTGTGCCTTAACCCTAGCTCAGTCTCTTACAGAGCAAAATATGGTGTCACTGTTTCGTTAAACTGTTATTGAAGATTTGACTTCATTTCTTCTCTTAAAAATTACTTTCAAACGTTTTATGGAAAGTTACTTATTATATATTTTGTGTATGAGCCTACTTGATTAAGGAAAAACATGGAAGTGAATAAACCTAGGCAATTTTGGTACATTCTACTTATCCTTTTTTTTCTCTTTAACTTTACCATGTCTTGGAACTTTGCATGTGATATTCGTGTTTGCCAATTATGACATAAGGTTGATTTTGATGGTCATTTTTGTAAATCCTAGATTAAACAATTTTTTCAGTTTATAAACTGAATGGTAATCCAGCCAATTTATTACTATTAGGTCATGTATGTGCAGTTTAAAGCGGAACTTTACCCATAACAACTTAATAAAAAAATAAGGTTGTTTTTAGCAAGGAACATACATTCCACATTAATAATTATGCTACCAAAACAAGTGTGTGCTGTAAATTGCTTCCAGCATGGCTCCTGTTTCTTCTTGCTGCAGGCTGCCATTTTGCTGAATCCCAGAGCCCCTGAACAGCAGTAAATCATAAAGCAAAACTAAACCCGTCGATCAGTTTCAAAAAATGGTTACATTCCTGGAATGCCGGGATTGCTAACTGTCACAACTGTGTCCTCAACCAAATTGTCAAACCATCAAATGACTGGTGGCAGTTGCAGATCAAACAGAAGCAGCTTTCTTGGCTGTAAAGGACAGTGAAGGTAAAGCAGTATGGTGTGTTCTTGGTGTTGTGACTCCTGAGGGAATTAAAGCAAAGCAAAACTGAAGAGTCCTTTAAGGCGGGGGTCCCCAACTACTGGGCCGCAGACCTTCTGCAGCCAGGCCAAGAAGGCTGCCCTGAAACAGGTGCAGCCAGCTGGCAGGGAAGCGAGCGAGCAGAGAGATGACATCTCTCACCACCCACCCAGCATCAAAGCAGTTCCGCCCTCACAGCCACAAATGCTGCTCTGTTATATGCAGCCACGAGCGAGCAAAGAAATGACATCATCTCTCACTGCCCACCCTCACTCTGGGACCCAGCCAATGCGCATGTGCCAGTTTACCCTCGGAACGCTGTAACGCTGGGGAGAGACTGCCAGAAGCCTCTTTCCTTGCTGTCACTGTTGCCTGCCACCAAATTGCCTTTACATTTAAAAAGTGACGAGCTGCATCTGGTATTTTTTGGTGGCAGGCAACAGTGGGAAGCTTCAGCTGGTGGCAGGATAGTGACAATCCGCATCTGGTGGCAGGTGACGCGACAAATGACAATCCACATCTGGTGGCAGGTAACAATCCTCATCTGGTGGCAGCTGACGTGGCAAGGGACAATCTGCATCTGGTGGCAGGTGACAATCCACACCTGGTGGCAGGTGACGTGGCAAGTGACAATCCGCTGCTGGTGGCAAGTGACAATCTACATCTGGTGGGAGGAAACGTGGCAAGTGATAAGCTGCATCTGGTGGCAAGCAACATGACAAGTGACAAATTGCATCCGGTGGCAGGTGATGGTGGCAAGTGCATCTGGTTTCAGCCGATGTGGCATTTGACAAGCTGCATCTGGTGACAGGCAACAGTGGCAAATGATACTCTCAGGGCTCCCACTGATCCTGCATTATGGTGGGTTGAACTATTTAATTTTCTATTACAATGTAATAATAGAAATAATGTGCTTTAACCACTTCTGCCCCGGAAGCATTGGCTGCTCAATGACCAGGCCATTTTTTGCAATACGGCACTGCGTCGCTTTAACTGACAATTGCGCGGCCATGCGACGCTGTACCCAAACAAAATTAACGTCTTTTTTTTCCCCAAATAGAGCTTTCTTTTGGTGGTGTTTGATCATCTCTTATAAACAAAAAAAAAGAGACAATTTTGAAAAAGACACAATATTTTGTACTTGTTGCTGTAATAAATAGCCCCAATTAAAAAAAAAAAAAACAAAACCTATTTTTTTCCTTAGTTTGGGTCGATATGTATTCTTCTACATATTTTTGGTAATAAAAAATAGCAAAAAGCGTATATTGATTGGTTTGCGCAAAAGTTATAGCGTCTACAAAATAGGGGATAGATTTATGGCATTTTTATTACCATTTATTTTCTTACAAGTAATGGCGGCAATCTGTGATTTCTATCAAGACTGCAACATTATGGTGGCCAAATCGGACACTTTTAATACATTTTTGGTTCTATTGACAATTAATTATACAGCGATCAGTGCTATAAAAATGCAATGATTACTGTATAAATGTCACTGGCAAGGAAGGGGTTAACACTAGGGGGCGATTAAGGGGGTTAACTGTGTTCCCTAGTGTGTGTTCTAACTGTAGGGGGATGGGACTGACTATAGGAGATGAGAGATGGTGGTTCCCAGCTCGTAGGAACTCACGATCTCTCCTCTCCTCACAGAACTGGGATGTGTGTGTGTGTGTGTGCACACATCCCTGTTCTGCCTCTCGTGGCTGGCGGTCATCGTGACTGCCGGTCACAAGCGTGCCTGCTATCCCGCTTAAAGGGAACGACGTATAGATACTACGGTTCGCAGGATCCTGCCGACCTGCCGCAGTATAATGACGGCAGCTGGTCGACAAGTGCTTAATCATCCTGACACCATATCTACCGTACCGTGATGATTGAAGTGCCAACACCAGCCATTGCCCTGACAAATTGCCAGCGAAAAATTGCATCAGCGCCTCCTGACTCCTGTGTTTCAGCACATGCTTTACACCCTCCTGATCAGAGATCTGAAAAGATCTGAAGAACAGGTTTATGTTAATTTTCTTATGGAGAGAATGGCAATTTTCCAATACACCTCTGCATGAAGAAAGGTTGACACATGTTCTGAATTTAATGTGATGTTCTAAATGCCTATGAATTTAAAAAAATGTTAATAATTTTCCCCTAATCAGTCCTTGGCTTCAGCAGCATAATCTAGTGAAGCTGTCAGTAGTAACAGGGAGTTCAACTATAAGCATGATAATGAATATGTGTAATGAAGCAAATCATCAACACAGCACAAATATTAAGAAGATACATGTAGGATTGACTAAATCAGTTCACACTTAGTGATATTTAGTGATAGCCTTTTTAAAGCAGTTTCTACTTCTCAGATAGAGACTTACTGTGTACTCTGTGTTCCTCAGGTTTCAGCTTGTTTTCCCACCATGACTTGGTTGGTTTCCTCCGGGCCTAGCCTAGCTTCTGTTTTCAGAGTGGCACCTTTTAGCTTGTAGGTTTCTGTGGAGTCATCCGTGCATGAACGTTCCCAGCTTGCATTGTGGACGAGTCACAGGAAAACATTGCCCCATCGACAAGCCACTTGTCGATGGGGCAATGTAAAAATACAGAGGCATGTTTTACCTTAATGCTTAGAATACAATAAGATAAAATTACTAAGCAGTTAGTACTACTTTAAAGTAGAACTATAGACAAAACCGTTTTCTTTACTTTGGATAGAACAAGGCCATCTGTGTCCTATTGCGGAGGTTTCCCTTCACTTCCTGTCCCATAGCCAAACAGGAGAGAGAGGAAATCCCTGCAAATTAAGGGAATCCCTTGGGGGGCCCCAGGTCACCAGAACTAGTGTCCCCATTAGAAGATTGGAAAACTCAAAATGTGGGATTTTATTTACTTTCAATGATAATGATAAACAGGACAAATAGGGTGAATTCATGATCGGACTTTTCTTCTAATATATTACTGCTGATTATTATTTTTTTACTATTTAGTTGATATTTTCATGTTCATTTCTTTAGTTGCACTGCACTAGTTTCTGTTAATCTACATAATGTGGTATTTCTTTTAAATACTGGAGCTTATGATGATTGAAAATGTCCATTCATACATATTACAAACATTAAATTGATTATTGGCGATAATTGTGCAAATGCTGGTACATTCGCACAACAAATTTTTTATAAAAAGACTCCAAAGTTTTTATTCAGACTCTAGTATAATAAAAATCAAGTGCATTTTAGAGGCTCAAAGGGTATCTTTTCATCAGGGCTTGGTACTGGTAAAGAATTGTATACTGGACTGATAAAATAGTAGGGATCTGGAGAGATCCTACTAATTAACGCTCAGAATCCTTCCAGTTTTATCTGTCCAGTACACGCTTCTTTCAACAGTACCAAGCCCTGATGAAGTGTGGCTGTTTAAAATCCTGAATTGTGTTGAATTTTTATGATACAAGATTCTGAATAAAATGAAATCTGTTGCCCTCTAAAGAGAATATATTGTGTGTTTTCAATGACTACTTATTGTTTTGCTTTCATCGATTATACTACATATAAACTGTTACATTTTTACATGCTTACTGTTATTAGAGTCACACTATAGACAGCTTTCTGTGTCTTAGTGTAATTGCCTGCTCTCTGTCCTATTTTTTATGATATTCAGCCACATAGCCTGTGCATTGTTTGCAGTTTGTCTGCTGATTTATTTACTTGCATTTTTAGAAGC